>CM030367.1:136520216-137255602 GCA_017893485.1 Hemerocallis citrina | reverse complement strand
TCGACCCCGTCCAAGGTAGTGAGTCGCACGGCTCGACCCGACCACTGAGGAGGGATGATGCTATCCTCAAACGACTCTAGGAGATAGTGAATCGCCTTGCCTGGATCAGCGAGGGTGAAGGCCAATCCAGTCGGGATTACCATCCTACCGGACCCCCATTCGTCGTTCGAATCCTTAACGCCTTGATCAAGAGGAATTTTTGACCATCTCTGTTCGAGACATACCCTGGAGAGAGTGATCCAGCTGATCACATAGAGGGGTTCAAAACCCTCATGATGATTCACAGCGCCTCGGATCCTCTCCTCTGTCGAGCGTTCCCGCCTCTTTGCGTGGCCTGGCAAGGGAATGGTTCTCCAAGCTCGCCCCCAACTCGATCTTTTCTTTCTAACATCTCGAGGTGAACTTTCTCGCTCACTTTATGACCAGTCGCAAGGTAGAGAAGACGAGCGCGTCACTTCTGGACCTCAAATAGAAGGAAGGGGAGTCCCTACGATACTTTGTGCGGAGGTTCACAACCGAGGCAGGGCAGTCTCTTCTCTGGACGCTGGCATCGCGTCTGTGCCCTTCCGACATAACGTTCGCCATGGCCAGCTAAAGGGCTCCCTGGCGAAGAAGCCTCCAATTGATTTTCCTGACATCCTCCACAGGGTCGAAAAGTACATTCGCATCGAAAAATCTCTGCACCTTGAAGGCCTAAGAGAAGCCCCCTCTAAGGGGAAGAGGAAGGTGGATGGTCCAGAGCCCACGAAGTAGGCTAATAAAGATCCTCTCGGTAAATAACGACCGCCTCCGGTCCACCGCTTCGAAAAGTTCACGCCGCTGACTCATAGTATGTCGGCCATCCTTATGAAGATTGAGGACAAGGGGATCTTCCGTCATCCTCCTCAGCCCAATAACAACAATAAAAAGGACCGAAGATTTTACTTTCAGTTCCACCGGGACCATAGGCACGACCCTGATACATGTCGCGCTCTTAAAGACGAGATCGAGGCCCTCATCCAAAGGGGTTACCTGAGGGAGTTTACTCGAACTAATCTATGAGACCAGCAAGCTTTGCCCCCTCCTTGAGTGGTCGGTCAGCATCCGGAGGCAAAAACAGAGCCCGATGAGACCGCGGGGCTGGCCTCACTGTGTTCATGGTGGCCCCAGGGGGATAGTTGTATACTTCCCGCAAGGCCTTCGTGCAGGAGGTTAACTCGGTCCATGATCATCCGCCCCCCAGGGACCAAGGTCTGGCTATTTCGTTCTCCAGTGACGACCTCGAAGGTGTCCGACTACCTCATTGTGACTCCCTGGTGACCAGCCTGGGCATGGTGAATAACGAGGTTCACCGTATTCTCGTTGACAATGGAAGCTCGGTGAACATCCCGTTCCTTGCCGCATTCGAAGCGCTCAAACTCTCTCAAGAAAGACTAAAACCGGCGGGATACACGCTGCACAGGTTCTCAGGCACTCCTGTACAGATCAAGAGGATAATCACGCTCGATGTCACAGCCAGAACGGTCCCGAACATCTGAACAGAAGCCTTAGATTTCATGGTGGTCAATGTCAAAGCTTCTTATAATGTGATACTTGGTAGGCCCGGCCTCTGTTCCTGTTGTGCAATCTAGATGATCTAAATAAGTAGATAAACTAGACACAAATTAAAACCTTGCAAGTGTACGAATCGTTTATAGAAGCGTAGTGAAAAGCAAGGGTCGATCCCACAGAGATTGTAGAAATTAACTTACTAACCAATAAAACAGAGATAAGAATCTTGAAGTGTTGTTCTAAAAAAAATGAAAGATTAAAAACTATATCAAGAAGTTCTGAATCACAAATATTTATCAAGTAGTTGGGTTTTGATTTCCACCTATAGTCAGTAATGCTAAGTCACCTTCTTCACTATTCTAGTTACTCATGTTCGTTCCTTTAAGGGCATGGTATCTACTCCTTAAAGTATTGTTTCCCTAGACAAGAATTAGGCATGGTATCTACTCTAATTCGTTTCTTTCCTTAAGTATTTCGCATGGTATCTACTAAGTTGCACTTAAAGAAAACATAAGAACAATGGAAACGAACAAACACTCGAAGTTCTAGAAATTGGTATCAGATCTAGATCCTTCAAGTTGATTAAACCAAGAACCCCTAAAGATTCCTGTGTTACAAACTATGAGCACGAGATACGGATCGTCTCTATACTCATATAACATATTCAGATTTATAACATGCAAACTTGATAATCTCAGGTTCTGTATGGCAGTCGACTTGCTGTCACTCTCAGTTGACTGCTCTTAGAACTTCTGAACAAGTTTGTATATTATAAATCTATACCGATACTCTCAGGTTTAATCAATAAGTAACAGAATAGCATTCAGAAGAATATAAGCGTTACATAACTACAGTTTCAATCTACCCAACTATAAAATTAGTTCCACATAATAAAACTTTTATTAACTAACAGTTTCGAATACATGATGAACATTAAAAGAACTAGAAAGAGAAGAAATAAACCGATGTAGTTCGGCAGATAGGTCGACTGGCTGTGACACAGTCGATCGGCGCGTTACTTCAGTGAACTCGATCTCCTTCTTCTTCGATGCTGATAGAATAATTTTCTTGGTTGATGGCTTGATGATTCAGAAGTTCCGTCTCTCTTCCATCCTTTAGAATAACGCCTCTTTGTTGATATTTATAGAACACGGGAAGGGAATTAGGGTTTGCCTCCTTGCTGAAAAAGTCCTCTTCTTTCCTTTATTTTTTTTTCCTTCCTTAATCTGCGTTGATTTGGATTTAGATGCGGATGGATCTTTAATTATCTTATCTTTTCACTCCGCCAGATGCAGTCGACTGGTGTTGAGTGTAAGTCGACTGTGCCGAGACATCTGTGGCTTCATGATTCCTCAGTCAAGTCGACTGATGTTGGGGAAGTCGACTGTGCCGAGCCCCAGCAATCTCTCTGTCTGGTCGACTGATGAAGAGCCAGTCGACTGTTGCACTGCAGTTCCCTGTATATCATCCTCTCAGTCTGTATTAGTCTGGAATCTGCTTTGTTTTGCTGCTTTTGGTTGTTTCCTATGGAAAAGAGAAACGAAGAGTAAAATACCACATATAGAGCATTTAAATGTCCAATTGCACTAAGATTATTGCTCCTAAACTTGAATATTATTGGGTTCATCAAATACCCCCAAACTTAGCTTTTGCTTGTCCTCAAGCAAAAAGTAAAATTATGAACAAGGGGAAAATAATAATAGACTCAACCCATCGCACCAAGACTTCTCATTATGCAAGCATCAAAATTTTAATATAAACAATTGCAAATAAAGTAAAAACAATCATACCCACTTTCTCTAGTGCAATTGTCTATTCATAACTCCAAACCCAACCACACTTGTCACGCAATTAATTATAGTTATAGTATGTAACACTCCATCTGTGATTATCCTTTTTCTCTACTACAAACCGAGTAGCAAACTAGAGTTTTTTTTTTTTTTTTTTTTTTTTTTTGTTTTTTAGTCTCTTCTTTAAGTCGTCACTTGCCTTTTGACGCGAGTGCAAGACATTTGTGATGAATCCACCCGGTTACTCAACAAGTCACAAACTTTAAGTGCTTTGCATACTCATATTTCAAGTTGCCGTTTGACGTAAAAGTAAACATTGGTGATGAATACCCCTAGTTACTAAGTAACTCAAAACATTGGAGTAGATTGACTTTATTCATATATATCTATTCTTTTCGTTTTTACTCTATTTACTTAAACTCTGTTTATGACTAGATTAAAGAGGATAATCACTAGAAAAAGCATCACATTTGTCTTTAATGTATAAAAGCATGACTCATATAATTTTGTAAGGAATTATGAAACTCAACAGTCCTAAAGTAAATAAGTATACTTACTCTTACTTTATAAGAAATTGTTTATCCCAAAAAAAATCAAAAGACTCCAAATGTAAATAACTACCCCCAAACTTAGATGGAACATTGTCCTCAATGTTCGCACAAAAACTTAAAATAGGCATGTGTTACCAACTAGTTTGAAGGAAAGAAAATAAAGAAATGAAGAAGTGATTAAAGAAATAAATAAATAGAGAGTGTAAGTATTGGGTTGCCTCCCAATAAGCGCTGTGTTTTCTGTCTTCAGCTAGACTTGATGAGTTCATGCAATGTATTGAATGGTTTGAAGATTCACATCTTCCTCGTGCGGCCCTAAACTCATCTCAATGTATGGCTTCGCCCTATGCCCGTTCACCTTGAATGTTTGATTTTTCTCTTTGCTATGAACCTCCAACGCTCCATATGGGAAGACTTTTGTAACAATGTATGGGCCATACCATCGTGACATAAGCTTGCCTGGAAAGAGTCTTAATCTTGAGTTGTATATTAATACCTTCTGTCCTTCATAAAACTCCTTCCTTGCTAGCTGTTTATCATGGTATATCTTGGTCCTTTCTTTGTACAACTTTGCATTTTCATATGCATCGTGCCTCAACTCTTCAAGCTCGTTCAGTTGCAATCTTCTTTTGTCGCCTGCTTGTTTCATATCAAAATTGAACCTTTTGATGGCCCAATAGGCTTTGTGTTCCAACTCCACTGGCAGATGACAGGATTTTCCAAAAACCAAACGGTATGGTGACATGCCGATGGGTGTCTTATATGCCGTTCAGTAGGCCCATAATGCATCGTTCAAGCGTAGCGACCAATCCTTTCTCCTTGTATTTACTGTCTTTTCCAAAATGCTCTTGATCTCTCTGTTGCTAATCTCCACCTGCCCACTTGTTTGAGGATGATATGGAGTACCCACTCTATGTGTAATCCCATATCTCTTCAACAAAGAAGCAAATAGAAAGTTATTGAAGTGGCTCCCTCCATCACTAATTATTGCTCGTGGTGTACCAAACCTAGTGAAAATGTTCTCCTGCAAAAACTTGACAACAACTTTGTGATCATTAGTTTTTGAGGGGACAGCCTCGACCCATTTAGACACATAATCCACAACCACAAGAATATATAAATAACCAAATGAGTTAGGAAAGGGACCCATGAAGTCGATTCCCCAAACATCAAAAAGCTCGATTACTTGGATGTTTTGCAGTGGCATTTGATTTCTAGAGGAGATGTTGCCTGTCCTTTGGCATTTGTCACAAGTTCTGCAAAAAGAAAAAGCATCTTTGAATACATTAGGCCAATAAAAACCAGATTGTAATACCTTGAGTACTGTTTTTTTTGGTCCAAAATGTCCTCCACATGCATATTGGTGGCAATGTTGTAGAATACTCATTTGCTCTTCTTCTGCCACACATCTTCTTATAATTTGATCAGGGCAGAATTTGAACAAATAAGGATCATCCCAATAATAGTGCTTGCACATGGCCACCAGTCTCTTTCTTTCCTGTTGTGTCATACCTGGAGGGAAAACATGAGTAGTGAGATAATTTACAATATCTGCAAACCATGGAAGTTGTATATTTATTTCAAATAAATTTTCATCTGGGAAATTTTCATTAAGTGGGGGCACAATTCTTTCTTCCTCCTACAGTAATCTGGACATGTGATCTGCCATAACATTGTCACTTCCTATCTTGTCTCTAATCTCAAGATCGAACTCTTGAAGCAACAGCACTCATCTGATCAACCTAGGCTTAGCATTCTTTTTAGAAAACAAATATCTCAAAGCAGCATGGTCAGTGAAAACAATAACTTTAGAACCAATCAAATATGATCTAAACTTCTCTACAGCAAAAATGACAGCTAACATTTCTTTTTCAGTAGTGGAATAATTTAGCTGTGCATCATTTAAAGTTCGAGAAGCATAGTAAATAACATGGGGTACCTTATTGATTCTCTGACCTAAAACAGCTCCCAAAGCATAATCACTAACATCACACATAAGCTCGAAAGGATGGTTCCAATCTGGTGCCATGACAATAGGTGCAGAAATGAGAAGATTCTTCAATGTAATAAAAGCATTTGTGCACTCTTCTGTCCATGCAAACTCAACGTCCTTAGCCAACAATTCACAAAGGGGTCTGGAGATTTTTGAGAAGTCTTTTATAAATCTTCTATAGAACCCTGCATGTCCAAGAAAACTCCTAATACCCTTGACTGTAGTAGGAGGGGGTAGCTTTGATATGATGTCAACTTTTGCCTTGTCCACCTCTATGCCTCTTTTTGACACCACATGTCCCAGGACAATACCTTGTTGTACCATAAAATGGCACTTTTTCCAATTCAGCACTAAATTGCATTCTTCACATCTCTTAAGTACAAGCTGCAAATGGTTAAGGCATTCATCAAAACAAGATCCAAAAATACTAAAATCATCCATAAATACCTCGATGAACCTTTCCACCATGTCTGAAAATATACTCATCATGCATCTCTGAAATGTAGCTGGTGCATTGCACAATCCAAAGGGCATCCTCCTGTATGCAAAAGTACCCAAAGGATATGTAAAAGTGGTTTTTTCTTGATCTTCTGGAGCAATAGCAATTTGATTATAGCCACTATAACCATCTAAAAAACAATAATGACTATATCCTGCTAAACTTTCTAACATTTGATCAATAAAAGGAAGAGGGAAGTGATCTTTCCTGGTTTCGTTATTCAGCTTCCTGTAGTCAATGCATACCCTCCATCCTGTAGTCACTCTAGTAGGGATAAGCTCACTCTCTTCATTCTTCACCACTGTGACTCCACTTTTCTTAGGCACCACATGTATAGGACTCACTCATTTGCTATCTGAGATAGGGTAGATGATGCCAACATCTAGTAGCTCCAAGACCTCTGTTCTTACCACTTCCTTCATGTGTGGATTAAGCCTTCTCTGTGCTTCCCTGCTAGGTTTTGCATTGTCTTCAAGAAGTATTTTATGCATGTATTTGGATGGACTTATTCCCTTGATATCTGCAATGGTCCATCCTATTGCACCTTTGTGTTCTCGCAGTACCCTCAGCAGCTTCTCTTCTTCCTGTGCACTCAAATTTGCAGCAACTATCACTGGTAGCGTCTGGTTCTCACCCAGATATGCGTGCTTCAGATGTTCAGGCAGCAGCTTAAGCTCCACTCCTGGTGTCCTGGTAGCAGTAGACTTGCTCCATGCACTAGTCGACTGGTCTGAGGAAACACAAGTTTTATCAGATACAAAATTTTCAAATGCAGGTGCAAGCTTACCTGAATATGACTCTGGAGTTTCAAGGTGATATACTGTCTCTGCAATCCTCCAGTCATCGTGTTCCTGAAATGTTTGATCAACTATCTCCTGCACCACATCAACATTATAGCATTCATGATCATCATGTGGTAATTTTAGTGTATCAAACATTTTAAATTCAACCTTTTCTCCGTTTATCTTCATACTTATAGTACCCTTTTTAACACAAATTTTTATATCAGCTGTACTCATAAAGGGCCTACCTAGGATGATCGGTAAAGAAGATGGCATTGAAGAGTCCTCCATATCTAGTACAACAAAATCTGCAGGCAAAATGAAATCATTTACCTGAACTAGGACATCTTCCAAAATACCTCTAGGTCTTTGATGCTGCGATCAGCCAACTGCAAAGTGATGGATGTTGGTTTGAGTTCCCCCAATCCTAGCTTTTCGTAAACAGAATAAGAAAGAAGATTGATGCTTACCCCCAAGTCTAGCAGTGCCTTTTCAAAGAAGTGCTCACCAACCCTGCAAGGAATGGTAAAACTACGTGGGTCCTTCAATTTAGGACGTAATTTCCTTAACAGAACAGCGCTCACTTCCTCTGTCAAAGCTACATCCTCCCTAACCTGAAATGTTCTTTTGTGAGTACAACATTCTTTCAAAAATTTGGCATACAAAGAAATTTGTTTAATAGCATCAAGTAGGGGGATATTAATTTCTACCTTTCTGAGAGTTTCAAAGATGTCAAATAAATGTTGTTCTTTCTTTTTCTTGACTAACCTTTGAGGGAATGGTGGCAAAACTGTCCTTTCTTTTTCATTTACCTTGTTGGAACCCAAAACTTTTGATGGTTGTGTTTCTGCTTCGTCTGCGTGTGTTCCAACCTTGTTGTCAATTGTCTTACCACTTCTCAGAGTTGTTACTGATTTGAGCTGTTCTTGGCCTCTAGGGTTTGGTATGGTTTGTGAAGGGAGTTCTCCTGCCTTTCTTTCACTCAACTCCTTGGCAATTTGCCCGATTTGAGTTTCCAATTTCTGAATTGCCTGCCCTTGTTGGTTGCTTGTTTGATGTTGTTGTTGGAGCAATTGAAGAACGGTGGATTCAAAATCTAACTTCTTCTGTTCTTGAACTGGTCGATCAAACCCACTTCCCATCTGGAAGTTTCGTGCATGTCCTTGCAAAGATTGAGTGCCTTGATTGTTGCTCCATGAGAAATTTGGATGGTTCCTCCACCCTGGGTTGTATGTGTTTGAGAATGGGTTGTTCTTTGGTGGAAACACTCTTTGTCCCACATAGTTTGCATGCTCCTGATCTGTGAAAGAAGACATGGGACATGTATCAGTTGTATGATCACAATGAGAATAAATTGCACAAATTTCTTTTGTTAGATTTTTTACACTGCCCATTGTTGTCATTGCATTAACAAGCATATCAATTTTTTTGTTCATGTTTACCATTTCTAATTGTATGTTATTACTACCAGAAATTTCGTAAACTCCCTGTTTTTAAAAATGCCTCTTCCCCTTATTGAGAATTGCTGTGAGTTCTCGCTAAGTTCTTCAAATAGTTCGATGGCCTCCTCACCACTTTTCCTCATCAAGATCCCGTTGCAAGCTGAATCCACAATTGCCTTGTTAGTATCATTTAAGCCCTCATAAAATGCTTGTACCTGATCGTCTTTAGGCATGTTGTGCGTAGGACACTTGAGAAGCTTGTTCTTGAAATCCTTCCATGCTTCGAAGAATAAATCTCCATCTTTTTGTTGGAAGAGTTGAATCTCCCTTTTCAGTTGTTTGGTCTTCTGGGCTGGAAAGAATTCTTTCAAGAATTTTGTTGCCAATTGCTCCCATGAATTAATTGATCCTGGTTCCAAAGAATTATACCACAATTTAGCATTAAGTTTTAAGGAAAATGGAAACAAGATTAACCTGATTTGTTCAGGGGTAAGCCCTTGGACGCTTTGCATTCTGCAAAGATCAAAGAAATCTTGCAGATGGAGGTGAGGCTCCTCGTCTGGTTTGGCACTAAAGTGGGGAACCATGCTAAGTAATTGTGGAGATAGATGCATATTCCCTGTGACATTAGGTTGATAAGCAATGCAGGAAGGTTGCTCAATATTCTTAGGCGTGAATTTGTTCTGCATTGGTACTCGATTTGGTACTTCCTCAGCCATTGTTGCTCGTGAATTGGGTCTCTGTGCAGTCGCCTGGTCCCTTGTAGCAGTCGACTGGTTGGTTGCAGACAGTCGACCTAGTCTGTGCAGAGTACGTTCTGTTTCCGCGTCAATAGGTAGTAGCTCTGGACAAAGTGATCGCCTTCCATGCATCCACCAAAATCCTGTAACCTAGAAGAAAATATTTATTAATAAAAGAAAAGAAAATAAACGAAAAGATTTACTGATTTGTAAGTTAAAATGCTAACAATCCCCGGCAACGGCGCCAAAAACTTGTTGTGCAATCTAGATGATCTAAATAAGTAGATAAACTAGACACAAATTAAAACCTTGCAAGTGTACGAATCGTTTATAGAAGCGTAGTGAAAAGCAATGATCGATCCCACAGAGATTGTAGAAATTAACTTACTAACCAATAAAACAGAGGTAAGAATCTTGAAGTGTTGTTCTAAAAGAAATGAAAGATTAAAAACTATATCAAGAAGTTCTGAATCACAAATATTTATCAAGTAGTTGGGTTTTGATTTCCACCTATAGTGAGTAATGCTAAGTCACCTTCTTCACTATTCTAGTTACTCATGTTCGTTCCTTTAAGGGCATGGTATCTACTCCTTAAAGTATTGTTTCCCTAGCCAAGAATTAGGCATGGTATCTACTCTAATTCGTTTCTTTCCTTAAGTATTTCGCATGGTATCTACTAAGTTGCACTTAAAGAAAACATAAGAACAATAGAAACGAACAAACACTCGAAGTTCTAGAAATTGGTATCAGATCTAGATCCTTCAAGTTGATTAAACCAAGAACCCCTAAAGATTCCTATGTTACAAACTATGAGCACGAGATACGGATCGTCTCTATACTCATATAACATATTCAGATTTATAACATGCAAACTTGATAATCTCAGGTTCTGCATGGCAGTCGACTTGCTGTCACTCTCAGTCGACTGCTCTTAGAACTTCTGAACAAGTTTATATATTATAAATCTATACCGATACTCTCAGGTTTAATCAATAAGTAACAGAATAGCATTCAGAAGAATATAAGCGTTACATAACTACGGTTTCAATCTACCCAACTATAAAATTAGTTCCACATAATAAAACTTTTATTAACTAACAGTTTCGAATACATGATGAACATTAAAAGAACTAGAAAGAGAAGAAATAAACTGATGTAGTTCGGCAGATAGGTCGGCTGGCTGTCACACAGTCGACCGGTGCGTTACTTCAGTGAACTCGATCTCCTTCTTCTTCGATGCTGATAGAATAATTTTCTTGGTTGATGGCTTGATGATTCAGAAGTTTCGTCTCTCTTCCATCCTTTAGAATAACGCCTCTTTGTTGATATTTATAGAACACGGGAAGGGAATTAGGGTTTGCCTCCTTGCCGAAAAAGTCCTCTTCTTTCCTTTATTTTTTTTCCTTCCTTAATCTGCGTTGATTTGGATTTAGATGCGGATGGATCTTTAATTATCTTATCTTTTCACTCTGCCGGATGCAGTCGACTGGTGTTGAGTGTAAGTCGACTGTGCCGAGACATCTGTGGCTTCATGATTCCTCAGTCAAGTCGACTGATGTTGGGGAAGTCGACTGTGCCGAGCCCCAGCAATCTCTCTGTCCGGTCGACTGATGAAGAGCCAGTCGACTGTTGCACTGCAGTTCCCTGTATATCATCCTCTCAGTCTGTATTAGTCTGGAATCTGCTTCGTTTTGCTGCTTTTGGTTGTTTCCTATGGAAAAGAGAAAAGAAGAGTAAAATACCACATATAGAGCATTTAAATGTCCAATTGCACTAAGATTATTGCTCCTAAACGTGAATATTATTGGGTTCGTCAGTTCCCTTCACCCTTCACATACCACTTGAAAATGAAATTCCCTACCGACCACAGAGTCGGCGTGGTCCGAGGCAATCGAGAATCGCCCAGGTCTTGCTACATGGCCGCAGTGGGAGGCGGGGTTTTTCCCCTTGACGCGATCAAACTTCTGTCCGACAAGAACTCGTTGGGCTCCGAGCTCGTCGACCATTTAGAAGAAATCCCCTTCACCAAGGAGAACAGATCCAAGTGGTTCCGAGTGAGCCAGTCCCTCGCCCCAAACCTGAAACTGGCCATCACTAACTGCATCAGGCGGAATGTTGATCTCTTCGCCTGATATGCCAGGAATCTCAGAGGACCTCATCATGCACAGACTGAGCATCCATCTAGAATCTAAGCCCGTCCAGCAGAAGCGCCACAAATTTGCCCCCAAAAGGTAGCAGGCGATCAAAGAAGAAGTGAACAAGATCGTCTCTAGTCATTTTATTCAAGAGGTCAGCTATCTCGAATGACTGGCCAACGTAGTGATGGTAAAGAAACCAAGCGGGAAGTGGAGGATCTGCATAGACTTTACATACCTCAACAAGGCCTGCCCCAAAGATCCATTCCACCTCCTGAGCATCGACGCCCTGATAGATGCAACCTCTGGTCACGAATTGATGAGCTTCATGGATGCATTTTTAGGTTATAACCAAATCAGAATGTTCCCCCATGAAATCCCCAAAACTACCTTCGTGACTGACTAGAGGCTATACTATTACCGGGTCATTCCCTTCAGGCTGAAGAACGCCGGTGCTACCTACCAAATGCTCGTCAATTGGGTGTTTAAGGAGAAAATAGGTCGAAACATGGAGGTCTATGTCGATGACATGCTTGTCAAAAGATGCCGAAGCTAAGACCACGTCATCGATCTCGAGGAAGCCTTTGGGGTCCTAAGGTCCCACAACATGTGACTTAACCCATCCAAATGTGCCTTCGACGTCACATCGGGGAAATTTCTTGGATTTGTGGTTAGTCAGCGGGGCATTAAGGCAAACCCCAAGAAGATCCAGGCCATACTAGACATAGCCCCTTCAAGAAATGTCAAAGAGGTCAAGAGGCTCACGGGTCGGTTGGCGGCATTTTGATGATCCCTACCTATTGACCGCAACTTCTGTATGCCATCAGCCGTTTCCTTTCCAAATCTGGTGAAAAGTTGCTCCCGTTCTTCAAAGCCCTCTAGCTGGCTAAAAGCTTCGAATGGGGAGAACCCCAACAGCAGGCCTTCAACCAGCTAAAGACCTACCTGGCCAGCCCCCCGCTCCTCAGCAAACCAGAACCGGGCGAGCCCCTCTACCTCTCTCTGGCCACATCCGAACACACGCTTATCTTCGTACTTGTAAAGGAGGAAGATAGGGTCCAGAAACCCATCTATTACGTCAACAAAGTCCTATAGGAGGATGAACTCCGATGTGCCCAAATGGAAAAAGTCGCTTACTCGTTGGTAATGGCCGCTCGAAAACTCCGACCGTATTTTCAAGCTCACTCCATTCAAGTCCTAATAGATCAGCCGCTCAAGCTCGTTCTCAACAGACCCAAAAATTCAGGGCGACTCATCAAATTGCCGATTGAGCTGAGACAACACGAAATCAACTACCAGGCCCAATAGCCATCAAGAGGCAAGCACTCACAGAATTCATTACAGTGTGTACCATTTCTAAAGTACCCGAGTTCCCAAAGCCGGAACCACTTAAGAGATTTATGTAGATGGGTCGTCCCACGAGGGCAGGAGTGGAGCTGGCCGCATCATACTTTGTGGCCCCGACGATTTCGTCCTAAAGTATTCCCTGCGCCTCAATTTCCAGGCATCCAATAACGAGGCAGAATACGAAGCAATGATCGCCAGACTCACTGCCATAAGACGAATAAGGACTTCAGTGACTCTCAGGTCATGGTTAGCTAAATTTCAGGGAATTACAAGGCCCGTGATGCTTAGATGGTCCGGTACTTGGCACATCAAACACATCCTGGAAGCCTTCGAGCATGTCGTTGTCGAGCAAATACCCAAGGAGAAAAATAGTCAGGCAGACGCCTTGTCCAAGCTTGCCTCATCGTCATTCGAGGGCTTTGACCATACAGTCCTCATCGAGGTCCTCTATGAGCCAAGCATCGAGAAGCCCGAGGTCATCTGCCTCAATACGGGCTTGCAGTCGCATAAATGGATGCATCACATCCACAAATTCTTGGCAGAAGGCCAACTACTTGAAGACCCCGTCGAGGCTAGGAAGATAAGGGTCCGGTCACAAAGGTTCACCCTAATTGAGAACATCCACCTTAAACGTTCATACACCAGGGTGGACGGTAGACGTTACCTCCAATGTCTGGGTCCCGATAAAGCGAAGTTTGTGCTGGAAGAGTTACACGGGGGAATTGGAGGGTGCCATATGGGCAGCAGGTTGCTCGCAAGGAAGGTGCTCAACCACGGGTACTATTGGCCAACCTACTGCAAGACGCCCGTAATCTCGTTAAGCAATGCGGCCCCTGCCAAAGATTCTCGTCGATCATACACTTGCCCCAGGCCGAACTAAGGCCACTGACCAGCCCAACCCCCTTTGCCATGTGGGGGATGGACCTGGTCGGTCCATTTTCGAAGGCCACAACCCAAAGATGTTTCCTCATCATGGTCATCGACTACTTCACCAAGTACTCGCATTTGCAGTCAACTCTTTAAAAAAACCTTAATTTTGGTTGTGAAATACACTAAATACCCCCATATAAATACATTGTAATAATAAAATATAAAAAATATCCACCTCCATCACCAACTGAGTTCCATCTCCACCACCCTCCTCCTCTCTCTCGTCCTCTATCCCAGCCCCGACCATCTCCAATCCTCCTCATCTCCTCGGCCTCAATCACAGACCAACCATCTCTTCATCCCTTTTCCACTTCTACTTCCACTTCCTCTTCCCCAACCTCCATCTCCACAAAAACCAATATTCTCCGACCTCCATCTCCCCTTAGTCCATCTCCATCATCCAGACCTCCATCTCCAACCCACATCACCATTTCGAAGTCCATTCCAAAGTCAAACCCTAACTCAACTTCATCGCCACCAAGTCCAACCATAAATTCCCAAATTCGAACCTCTATACAACCAAGTATTAGGGATTTAGGGTTTCGAATATGAGGAATTCGGGCTTTGAACTTTTTGCGGGCTCTTCGAATTTAGTAGAGATGGAGATTGTGGAGATGATTTTTTTTTTAATTTTTAAAATTCAAATGGTGGAGATGGTGGAGATTTGGATTTGGATTTGGATAGAGAAGATGAGTTATTACAGTGTAGGTGGTGTTTGGGGCTTAGTGGAGGTGAAGGTAGTGGTGGTGGTCACGGTTGAGTGAAGGGGGAGGTGGACATAAGGATGCTTTTTTAAGAGTATTATATGAGGGCACTTTTATATTTCACAGCCTAAATTAGAATTTTTTTGGAAGAGTTGATGCAAAATATGTACAGAGGGTTTATTGTGTTGGCTTAAAGATAATGGAGAATTTACTGCGTTGACCGTATAGATAATGGGTGTTTTCTACAATTTATCCTTTTTAGAGCATCCACAATGGTGTTTCTCATATTTGAGAAAATGGCACAAATAGAAATAGAAAATAGGCGTGATCGCTGCAGTGGTCGTTTGCTATATTTTGGCAAATTTTTTAACTTTTTTTGAGCGGACGGGATGTCCCATCCTATGAATTTTTTTATAATTAAATTGGGTTTAATATTTAAAATATTATTTAGTAAATTAATTAACTATTAAATTAACCTAAACTATATTTAAATAATCACTAATACCTTAATTAAGTGTTTAATTAAGTGTGATAGTGACCTAAACACTAATTAAATAGTGGGAAAGTTATCAAACGAGACTTGTCCCGTTTAAGAACTTTTCTCATGAGACGGGACAACATGTCCCGTCTGGTTGTTTTTTTTTTTTTTTTTTTTTTTTAAATTTTTAGACGGTACAACATGTACCGTCTGATTAAAATTAAATAAAAAAAAAACAGGTGAAAAAACATGTGTCATCCGATTTGATTAAAATAAAAAAAATTGGACGGAACAACATTTTCCGTCCCCTATATTAGAATCGTTATTTCGTTTCTTAAATATGAGAACGTACTGTAGCGTGTTTGTCATAAAATGACAAAATAAGAAACAACTGCAGCATCAACTTTTTCAAAATATGAGAAAATGACAAATATAGCAAACGAACAGTGTGGATGCTCTTAGATATCATGTTTTCGACAACGACAGAGTACTCAGATTCCCGATGTAAAGTAACGAGTTCGTATAAATTAGCCTCACATATTTTTAAAGGTTTCTTCCAAGTAATTCCTTCAGTGACCGTGCTTGGTGTGACAGAGCTCTTAGACTGACAGAAGATTGATCATGTACTTCGGAAGAGGCACAAAAGTAACATGTTACCTATTTAGCTAATAATACTGAAAATAATTAGTAGTAATTCGATTCAAGATGAAACTTCATCCACTTCAAAGGTTCATGATAAGATGATCTTTGTTCTACAAATTGTCACATAATATAAGGCTAATCTAGCTAAAAATACCCTATCGTCTAAACGTTTGGAGTATTTAACAGTAAACAATACTTTTACTTGTTTCACATTAGTGATCCATACCTTACTGTTCTCTTGTATTACTTGTTTCACATTAGTGATCCATACCTTATAATTCTCTTGTACTCCTTGCTACCACACAAAAATGGAATGTTAAAAATTCCCTCACCACACCTCTATTCATTGTGATGATGATGATGTTAGGGATTAGGGCTAAGGTGATGTGATTGTGGTGGTTGAGATAATGAAGATGAACATATTTTTCTAAACATATTAGTCAGATGTTCTAATCTGGAATGCTCCAAAAAGTCCGGGTGGTCGAGTACACGAACGCCTTACCTATAGGCTGTTTTATTTTGGAAATCAACATGCGCTTATCTCATTTGCGCTTATATCTTGTGCATCGTGGGAGGCAATTATGATTTTAAGAAAAACTTTCGTATTTTTAACAACTCAACCTATTTTCATGCTTATTTCATCCCTTTATTTCAACAAATAGTAAGTCTACTTTGCTATTTATTTGGTTAGTATTCTAGATAATTTTTTGTACATATTAATTTGTAGATTTAAAATCTCTCAAATTCTATAAATTAAAAATATTTCCAACAGTCTTAAAATATACATAACAATAACCCAACTCTGTACATAAAACAAAACCTACATAATAATCAAACTCTCTACTTATAATAGTAAATTATAATATTAAAGAAATAAACATCAGTAACACCTAAAACTAGAACAATGAAAACATTAATATCACACACAAATATGCTAAAAGAATTACTCAGCATTGGGCAGGGGCCGCGCAAGCTCGTACCCCCTCAGCAACAAATAATGACGTCCACTCTCCCACTTGGTGAGATGATAAGCCAGCATACCCACAAAGTGCAATGTGGACCACTTGCCTAGGCCTGAGCATTCTTGATCACCCAAAGACCCCGTCCATAGGGATGGCATTCGGGTCGAACGGGCCAGGCTGGGCCGGACCGGTCCGGGTTGGATGTTGACTTGGGCGGGTTCGGGCCGGGTTGGTGGCTTAACCGGGCCGGGTCGAAAAGTGAAAATGGCGACCCGCCCCACCCGTGAACCCTTTCGGGTCCAACCCGGGTCGGGTCGGGTCGGTTCATGTTTTTTTTTAAATTTAAAATAATAATAATAATAATAATAATAATAATAATAATAATAATAATAATAATAAACATTAAAAATCGTAATAATAATAATAAGATTGAAAGAGTGAAATTGCCAAAAAATATTTAAATATTATTCATATGATTTTAAGTTATACAAGTTTCACAATTTCTAATGAAATAAAGAATTCAATTCACAAATTTGTTTTATACACTAACATATTTCTTATATACAATTTCAATTTACTTCAATTTTTCTAATTTGAAATAACAAGCACAGATATAATACAATTTTTTTATCTATTTACAATTGTCTTCAAGTTGATGACCTTGAATTTGTTGTTGTTGGTCTTGAATTCTTCATTTTGGTTGCTATTGTTGTTGTTGTTCTTCTTCTTCTTCCAGCGAGTTGCTCCAACTTGTGGACGTAGATAATATTTTTTCTTGTGTCTTATCTTCAGCCTTCAGTCAGTCTTCTGTGCAAACGAGCATCTCTAACGTGTCAGGCTTTAAGCGATTCCTGTAATCAGTTAGAACTCTGCCACTTGAAGAAAATGCACTTTCAGAAGCAACTGTAGAGACAGGTGGAATTAGTAAATCTTTAGCCATATATGATAGAATACTATAAGTGTGTTCATGGTCTTTCCACCATTGTAAAATATCTAGTGGAGAAGAAGAAGACTCGGAATCTTGTTGGTTATACCAATTTAATTCATTTGGTTGATTAGTCCTAGGTTTTTTGGATTGAATTTGTACAAGTAAATTAAATGTTCTATCACCAAATTTACTCTTACCCTTACCTTTGGAACTATCAGATGAAGAACTAACTACAGAATTTGTACTACTAGAAGCAAAAGATCGATCATAATAATCATACAAGTTATTTAATGTAGATTCAAATTTAACTAAAAAAGAGGTGCAATCAATTACTATTTTTATTTCTTCATTTTCCCCAAGTAATGAAAAAAAACATTTCAATCAAACTCTTCGTACCTTCTAATTTGATACGAGGATCCATAACGGTACCAACACAAATCAACATAGGAGGAGGATAAAAATACTTCAAAAAATTTTTGTATGCAGGTTTTACAATATCACCAACAAAAGTATCATTTAACATTTCGTTAAATAATTGCATCATACTAACTATTGAAATAAAAATGCTAATAGAAGTAGATTCATATATTTTTGAAAATTTTAAAGTTGCGGTTTTAAAAGGTTCTAAAAATGTCAACAAAGATTCGGCATAAAACCAATCGGTGGGAGTCATTTCAAAATTTGGCATATTTTTTGCGATACATAAATCATTTACAACTGCTTTATAGTCAGTAACAACATATAGAAAATCAAAAGTAGAGTTCCATCGGTGTTTAACATCCTTTGAAAATCTTCTAAAAGGTACATTTGAGATCCTACACCAATTTTTCTTGAAATACGCTGGGACTTAATGCAATGAAATGTACACAATTTTTAATTTTAAATATATATGGATCAGCTATTTTTAATGCATCTTGAACACATAAATTTAAAATATGACATGCACATCTAATATGAAAATATTGTCAGATGGAGGGTTTAATACGGATTTTAAAGTAGTAATTACTGCATTGTTGTTAGATGTATTACCAAAACTAATACACATAATTTTATCACGAATATGAAAAACATCACAAATTTCTAAAATACGGTTTGCTATTTCAGCGCCACTATGGGGATAGGACAATGCGGTAAAAGATATGATTCTTTTTTGAAGAATCCAATCATTGTCGATCCAATAACAGGTTATTCCCACCATTGGAGTATAGTTGACACCAGTCCAACAATCCGAAGTTAAACTAACTCTACAAGTTAAACTCCACAAAATTGCAATCAAATCGTCCTTCATTTCATTGTACACTTTAAAATAATCCGATTTGCAAGTATTTCTCGAAATTCTTCTAAAATTAGGGTTTAAAGTCGTTTGATTAAAATTTTCTAAGTTCCTACTCTCGGATAGAAAAATGGTAACTCTTCCTTTATTACTAATCGTGTCATTTCTCGACGAACAATATCGGGATCATAAGGGTGGCTATCAACTAGACCGTTCCTAGGGTGGATTTTTTGTTGGCCGGGTAGGTCAACAAAAAGGTCTTTATGGTTATTTTGGATGTGTCTACTAATTGTACCAGTGCCATCACCCCTCTTGAATTTGTATGCCACAGAACATGTTTTACAAACTTTCAAACCTATACCGGGAGTTTCTTCGTCCGGGATATAATCGTAAAACTTATGCCAATCACTACTTTTCCCTCTAATTTTCCTACCACTACGGGGTTGTGTTGTTTCGGTTGGTTGGTTGGTTGTTGTTGTTGTTCTTCTAATTGTATGTCTCCTACAACTTCATCGTGTGTACCCCATTGTTGGGTACGAGGATCATGGTACTCTTCGACGGGCTCACTAATTAGAACAATTGGTGGCCTACGGGAAGTGCCGGTGGAATCTTGCCCACTTTGGCTATGATCGCTACCGCGTGATGTAGACATAATATAGTAATGTATGTAAAAAAAAATTACACAATGTAGGAGCGATGAGTTATGAAAAAAAATCTAGAAAACAAGAGCGTTGAGATAAAGAAGATCAAAAAACCAACAAAAATTATAACTACAACAAAAATTAAATAAGAAGAGATGTATGAAATTTTGATACCGTTCACCGTAGATACGCGTATATAAAAAAATCCGTGAAAATAAGAATAAAAGTAGAAGTAGAATTAAGCGATTCCGAAATTGAAGAGTTGAGGAGAGCTTGAAGGAGAGTTGAAGACTTGATCACTTGGAGTTGGACGAGAGTTGAAGAGTTGAAGATAGGGATGGCGAACGGGTCGAGTGGGCCGGGCCGGGCCCAACCCGTACGGGTTAGCACGTTTATTTAGCCGGTCTGGGCCGGGTTGCACTCTTATCCGGGCCGGGCCGGGCCGGGCTAAGTTTTCGTTTGGGTGGCCCGCCCAACCCGTGAACCCTTTAGGGTTCAACCCGGGTTGGGCCGGGTCGACCCGCGGGTTGGCCTGTTTAATTAATTTTATTTTTTTTTGTTTTTTTTGGTAGCTTAGGTTAAAATAATAATAATAATTATTATAATACTAAGTAAGTAATAATACTAATAAACAATAAAAATCGTAATAATAATAATAAGATTGAAAGTGTGAAATTGACAACAAATTTTGAAATATTATTCATATGAATTTAAGTTATACAATTTTAACAATTTATAACGAAATGAAGAATTCAATTCCAAATAAGTTTTATACAATAACATATTTCTTATATACAATTTTAATTAAGTACAAGTTTTCTAATTTGAAATAACAAGGAAAGCTATTGTTGTTGTTGTTGTTGTTGTTGTTGTTGTTGTTCTTCGGGCGAGTTGCTCCCACTTGTGGAACTTGATAGTGCTTTCCCTTGCGTCCTATCTTCAGCCTTCAACCAGTCTTCTGTGCAAACGAGCATCTCTAACGCCTCGGGCTTCAACCGATTCCTGTAATCAGATAGAACCCTGCCACTTGTAGAAAATGCACTCTCAGAAGCAACTGTAGAGACAGGAGAAGTTAGTAAATCTTTAGCCATAATTGAAAGAATACTAAAAGTGTGTTCATGTTCTTTCCACCATTGTAAAATATCTAGTGCAGAAAGAGTAGGCTTAGTATCCTGTTGGTTATACCAATTTAATTCATTTGGTTGATTAGTCCTAGGTTTTTAGATTGAATTTGTTCAAGTAAACTAAATGTTCTATCACCAATTCTACTTTTACCCTTACCTGTAGAACTATCAGAAGAAGAACTAACTACAGAAGTTGTACTACTAGAAGCAAAACATCTATCATAATAATCATACAAGTTATTTAACGTAGATTCTGATGGAACTGAGATAATTCCCAGGACTACGGATTGGTGTGCGTATCGATCATAAAAACTAAACAGATTTAATACGTGATCTAACCCTTTATAATGGAATCTAGGGTTCACGAATTATACCTGCGATGAGAAGAAGACGATGGTTTCTAGCAACTTCGAGCCGTCTGCGACCCCAAGATCTTCTGCATGTATTCCTTCCTCGGGTTGGACGTCGTGTGGGCGACGATCTCCCAACCTTTTTTCTCCTTGGCTGACCTCTCTTTCTCCCCTTACGTGAATCACGAATTTAGAGAAAAATCTTAGATCTCTGATGATCTATGACGGCCAGAGAATAGAGGATATATATAAGGCTACGACAGGGACCATGAGGAGAAATTAGGGTTAGGTCTCCTAACGAATCTGGGTATCCCGTGTTCAGCCCGAACACACAACCCAGGCCCATTAACAATAGCTCAGTCCACTAAGGAGCTATTGTTACACTACCTTCCTAATCCCAAATTATATTTATGGGCTCCTTTTATTATATGCTCGTTGAGCTCCCCATGTTAAGATATCGAATGTCCGTCGATCAAATTAAGTTACTGACAACTATATTGATCAACATCTTTTATCCTTAAGTAGTACCACTCAACTTTATTTGTCATATCGGATGTAATCCACCTGCAGGGTTTACATGACAATCCTTATGAGCTCCTTAAGGGGACATCATCAACCCGACGTATCGGGACATGGATTCCTTTTACAATCAACAGCCCATCATACATACAATGCTATTACCCAATTCATAGAGGTTGTTGATCCATAATGAATCTCACTCTTTTATGAGTCAAAGTAATGCACACTGCATATACATGTCTGTTATTATATCTGGATTAAGAGCATAAGCATCCATAATAACAGAGGTGTTTGTTCTCTTTTGTAGTCAGTACAAAGAGAACAACCTCAAGTGGTCCTGTTCAATACACACAAAGTGTACTAGTGTAAACCTATAGTCAAGATAGACTAATACCAGATTACACTACAACCTTTCCAATGGATTATCCAAGTCCGCCTAGGTTGTGAACTATTTATATATTCCATAGGGAACTGATAATATGATCTTCTGTGTGTCACCTCACACCATATTATCAACCTTATAGAATATCAGATACTTGCATTAATATTATAATAAACACAATATGCAAACATATGCCCATATGATTCTCATTCAAAAAAATAAGGAAATAAAGTTAATACAAAAGTGATGCTTTCAGTATATAACCCTAACAGATTCAAACTGAACTAAAAAAGTAGCGCAATCAATTGTTAATTCTACATTTACCTCTAAATATCCAAAAAATATTTCTATCAAATTCTTCGTACCTTCTAATTTGATACGAGGATCCATAACAGTAGCAACACAAATCAACATAGGAGGAGGAAAATAATACTTCAAAATTTTTTGAAATGCAGGTTTTACAATGTCACTAATATAGGGATCATTTAACATTTCGTTAAATATTTGCATCATGCTAACTAATTCAATAAAAATGCTACTAGAAGTAGATTCATATGTGTTTGAAAATTTTAAAGTTGCGGTTTTAAAAGGTTCTAAAAATTTCAACAAAGATTCGGCAAAAAACCAATCGGGGGGAGTCATTTCAAAATTGTGCATATTTTTTGCGATACAAAAATCATTTACAACTGCTTTATAATCGGTGACAACATTTAGTAAATCAAAAGTAGAATTCCATCGGTGTCTAACATCCTTTGGAAATTTTCTAAAAGGAACATTTCTAACCCCACACCAAGCTTTCCATTCTTGTAAAATGCTTGGACTTAATGCAATGAAATGTACACAATTTCTAATTTTAACTATATATGGATCAGCTATTCTTAATGCATCTTGAACACATAAATTTATAATATGACATGCACATCTAACATGAAAAATATTGTCAGATGGAGGGTTTAATACAGATTTTAAAGTAGTAATTGCTAAATTGTTGTTAGATGTATTATCAAAACTAATAGCCATAATTTTATCGCGAATATGAAAAACATCACAAATTTCTATAATACGGTTTGCTATTTCAGCGCCACTATGGGGATACGGCAACGCCGCAAGTGATATGATTCTTTTTTGAAGAATCCAATCATTATCGATCCAATGACAGGTTATTCCCATCGTTGGAATATTGTTGACACCCGTCCAACAATCCGAAGTTAAACTAACCCTACAAGTTAAACTCCATAAAATTGCAATCAAAGCGTCCTTCATTTCTATGTACACTTTAAAACAATCCGATTTGTAAGTATTTCTCGGAATTCTTTTAAAATGAGGGTTTAAGGCCGTTTGATTAAAAATTTTCAAGTTCCTACCCTCGGGATAGGAAAATGGTAACTCTTTCTTAATGACTAATCGGGCCATTTCCCGACGAATAAGTTCGGGATCATAAGGGTGGCTATCAACTTGACCGGTCATAGGGTTTATTTTTTGTTGGCCTTGTATTTGATCAAGAAGTTCTTTATGATTATGTTGGATGTGCCTACTAATTGTACCGGTGCCGTCACCCCACTTGAATTTGTATGTTTTACTACATGTTTTACACACTTTCAAACCTATACCCGGAGTATGTTCGTCCGGGATATAATCATAAAACTTATGCCAATCGCTAGTTTCTCCTCTACTTTTCCTCCTACTACGGGGTTGTGTGGTTTCGGTTTGTTGTTGTTGTTCTTCTTCTTCTAATTGTATGTCACCTACAACATCGTCGTGTGTACCCCATTGTTCCATAGTAGGATCAATGTAATCTTGGGCGGGCTCACTAGTTGGGACAATTGGTGGCCTACGTGAAGAGGAGGAGGAATCTTGTCCGCTACGACCGCTACCGCGTGATCTAGATATAATGTAGTAATGTGCTAAAGTATGTAAAAAAAAAATATACAATGTAGGAGAGGTGAATTATACAAAAAAAATCTAAAAAAAAAGAGGGTTGAGATAGAGAAGTTCAAAAAACGAACAATAATTTTAACTACAACACAAAAAAAAATTAATGAGAGAGATAGAGATATTTTGATACCGTTCACCATGGAATACGCGTATGTAAAAAAAACCGTTAAAATAAGAATAGAATAAAAAAAATGAAGGAGCGCCTTGCCGATTCCGCAATTGAAGAGTTGAGAAGAGGTTGAAGTAGATTTGACGAGGGTTGAAGAGAGTTGAAGACGTTGAATTTTGATTCCGATACGACCGAAATTTGATCGTGTATATGCCTCCTTGTAGACTTGTTTGATGAATACTACAATTGTTCAAAAATTCTTTACAAATGATGTATAATAGTAGAGAGAGTAAGAGAGTGAGGTGTGATTTTTTATGAAAATTTTGGGTATATTTATAGGCAAAATATGTGGGAAAAAACAAAAAAAAAAAAAAAAAAAAAAAAAAAAAAAAAACCCCCAACGGCTCAAAGAGCCGTTCCAAACGGCTCTGTCCCAAACAGAGCGCAGCGCAAGCAGCGGAAGCAGAACATTTCGACCGTTTGACCCGTACGGGTCGAACGGGTCGAAACCGCGGGTCGACCCGCGGGTTAGCGGGTTGAATTAGCGAATTGAACAGGTTCGTGGGCCGGATTTCGCGGGTACAATTCACGTTATTTGCGACCCGGGTCGACCCGGTACTGTTCACCGGGTTCGACCCGAACCCGCCAATTAGCTAACCGGGCCGGGTCGCGGGTGGGTCGCCGGTTGACCCGGCCCAGTTGCCATCCCTAGTTGAAGACGTTGTCAATTTTGATTTCGATACGATCGGAATTGATTGTGTATATGCCTTGAAGACTTGCTTGTTGAATACTTCAATTGTTCATAAATTGCTTAGAAATGAGTTATAATAGTAGAGAGAGTAAGAGAGTTTCTTGTGAATTTTTTGCAAGGTTTTGCGGGGTATTTATAGGGTTAAAATAACAAACAAAAAAAAACCAAAAAAACCCAAAAAAAGGCTATTATAGCCGTTGTACCGGCTCTGGACAACAGTGCCGTTGGGCACAGTTTTTTGTGACCCGTTCGACCCGCGGGTCAACGGTCGACCTGGGATGGGTTGAACGTTTGACCCGTTCAGATCTAACGGTTCGCAACCCGCGGGTCAACCCGCAGGTTGGTAGGCAGGTTGGAGAATTTAACCGGGTTCGCGGGCCGGATTGAATCCGATATTTCGACAACCCGGGTCGACCCGTTACTGTTCACGGGTTCGACCCGAACCCGAACTACCGTTTCGTGGGCCGGATTATATGGGTGGGTCGGCAGTTGATCCGGCCCACTTGCCATCCCTACCCATCCAGGTAAGTAGGGAACAATGCAGGCACACTAGCCTATTTTATATCTTTCCCAACTCCTTTAGTCCTCTCTCACAGCCCATGTGGGACTAATAGTCTTGAAAATTGAACATCTTGTGGTATAAACAGGGGTGTATTGGATTGGAATTTGAAAAGAATTTAAAAGGATGTGAAAATCCTAGTGTATTCAATTAGGATTTTAAAGGAGTTTATAAAAGTCACAGTGTATTCAATTGAGACTTTAAGTGATTATATTCAATTCTCAGTGTATTCAATTAAGATTTTAAATGACCTTATTCAATTCTCGGTGTATTCAAAAAGTTATTGATTTTGTAGAATTGAGAATTTGGAGGATTTAGATGAAATCTAAGGTTTGAGGTATAAATACCAAAAGCCTTTGCAATTCTCACCTTCTCCGTAGAAACTTTCAAGTCATTTGTGATTCTCTCTAGACGTTCTTCCTTCCCCACAGTTGCATCACCCCTCTTGTGAAGGTATTGATTGTCAGTTACTGTTCATCTTCTTCACCCTCTCCCCTGACTAGCTCCAGCCACCCCCACCCGTCGCCACCCCCCTCCCCCCGACGCGCGCCACCCAACCTCGACCTGTCCTCCTTCCCCGTTCGTCGTCAACAGCAGCCTCGCCCAAACCCTCTGCTCCATCTACTCCTCCTTTCCCTATCGTCGAGCCCCGCCAGTCGACGCCCCCGCTTAAGATTTGATGCTCGATCAGCTTCAGATTCTGGACAATTTTTGTGGCATATTTTGTGCTGGTTATGAGGCATTTTTTCACATTCATGCAGTTGTTGGGGTATGTGAGATTGGTGACCCTCCATAAACAAATATTCAACTTGGAGGATGAGATAAACAAGATGAAAACTCCCGTTTGTGCTGAGAGGTGCTGTTGTCAAAGTGTCGCATTCAGGTGAAGGGTTGGATGTTGCACAACTTAGGTGGTTCGGTCATCATGATGAAGAAAAAGTAATTGCCGTAGAAAGATTTGTTGGCTTTCCATCTGCAGGACACCGAACTTCTACTGTGGGCATCTATCTCTCTACAGTACTTACGAGATGTGAAAAATTCTGTGTTCTTTTCCTCTTTTCATTTTTTCCGCAAAATTGGCATTGTAGTTCGTTTTGAAAATGCAAAATGATTGCACCAGTTAATAGTCTCTTGTATTCAATTGGTTTCCTCTGCAATATGTTGTGCTCGTCCTTACATTCCAAGATTATTAGCACTGCCCCCAACCTTGGACTCTAACATCTTCCTTGATTACCAATTGAGCTCATTATTCACTCTGTATTCATGTGGATGACTTCTATAATGAGCAATGCACATTGTAAATCTCACATAAACACATATCACTAGAATTGTGGGCAACTCATCTGAAACTGAATTATTTTGACTTTGATATTTATAATCTTGCCCGACAACGCTGAAATGAAGGGGTCATACTCATATGAACAAAACTGGCAAGTGAAAAAAAAAATTTAGGAATACACAAAAGAAAAAGAAAGACCTCTAAAAATCAATGATGGGTTCCCCAATTGTTAAATTTCTCTCTACAGTCCATGGCAAGTTAAAGAGCTTGGCAATGATGAACTTGAAAATTTTGTTCACATTTATGTTGTGCGTCGAGCTCGAAAAAAACAAGGTTGCTCTCATTGCTCTTGCATATGCTCTGGCCTGTTCAACAAACACAAAGATCAAAAGATTAATCAATTAATGAATTATACACACCATAATAACACAAATAGTTCACGATCATATCCTACTTTGCTAAAAGCCTTGATTAGGTAATGAGGATTAAGTAGAGTTTGACATGTTAACTAATTGTGGGATCAAAAGCTTGACAAATGAATGAACTCTGCAACTATCATTATTTGTTTTGTACTGAAATGTGACTATGACACTAGGATTGAGAAACTTCAACCTATGTATAGTTCTGATTCCATAATAACAAATGTAATTCAGTTATAAAGCTGATAATCTTTGATGTGAAATCCCATAATTTTATTGCAATCATCTACCATCATTGTCAGAAAAAAGCCCTCATTGAGATAGGAAGTAGCAAAGAAAAATTATATACTATAATTTAATGTTTATCTTCAAGTAGGATAAATTGTTTCCAAAAAATCAACAATCAAAAGGAAAAAAAAAAGTGACCAAAGTACTTTACTTCAGACCTATCCTCATCCGGTTTTTCCAATAAGGGATTGAATTATACAGAGATTATATCAGAATATAACTTTTGAAAATTATGACAAAATATGAAATTTTCTCGGTGGTTATAAAAGAAAAAAAAAGAAGCCCCCTGTTTTAAGGTTCTAGTGTATTCGTACTTCAACAAAAATGAAAATTGCAAAGAAAAGATCCGGAAAAGTTTTGTACATTAATTTCATATTTTCTTTTAATGTACAAAACTTTTAATGTACAAGTCGTCGACCCCTTGCTGCCTTGCTCTGGCTGTCGACCCCTTACTGCCTTGCTCCGGCTGTCGTTGGTGATTGGGCCCTTGCTGTTTTGCTGTTGCTTCTTTGTCTCTTTGAGTGCACGTGTATTGCACGTCTATGAAAGTTCAATTGTCATCGGATTCCTTCGAATTCCATCAAATTCATTATAAGAATTCCATCAAACTATTTTAAAATCCTTATAAATCCCAGTCAAAATTTTAGGTGAATTTCCCATAAATCCCTTAAATAATAGAATTCTCAATTCTTTTAAATTCTTTTCAAATTCCAATCCAATACACCCTGAATGATTCTAGAGATTTGAATCATATATTGGCCTGCTAATGATAATGTTATTTAACTAGATTTTTATTTTGGAAAAAAAATGTATATACCAATTTTTGCAAACCAGTAATAAAGAACTGAGATTTCTTTTTTCCTTTCCAAATTATAGTAATTCAAAATAAATAAAAAAGTTACAAAATGGGAAAGAGATCACGGGCGGAAACATGCCAAAAAAAGGTAATTACTCAGGTGGGGATATGATAGTCAATATTTAATATGTCGATAAATAATAGTGACAATCTTTAGATTATAGCATGTTAGATAAAGTAAGAAACCTGCAATCCCGTTTTTAAAAAATGGTTTTTAATTTTCCTAACAAACATGTTAATATCACATGTTTCTCACAAATGTGTAATTTTATATTTTTTTCCTAATAATTTGGATCGTATTTTCTATTTATCCCAATTTAAGGTATCAACAACTTAACCATGATTACTCTTACTAGATGACTAAGAATTAAATTGAACAATCAAATTGAGTAATCAAATGAGAAAGAGTTTAAGAATTTTAGAGAGAATTTCAAAAATAAATGTTAAATCTAGTGATTTATTTTTTATTTATTTTTTTGACGGAAAAGGTGGAATAAAGCCACCCTGTTTCATTAAAAGACGTTAATAAAACAACTCCGGCGTACCAGGAGATAACAACAGTACAAAACAAGATACAATGCAGGAAAAAAATACAAGAAAACAAACATACACCCCCAACAAACCCTGGGGGGTGGGTCTAACTACTCAACCTCCAGCGACCAGAGAGTACAGTAGGGAGAAACAAAACCCCAGCTGGAAAAAGCACTGTCATGACTGGTGCAGCCAGTCCCTCAATCCAGCGTTGACCCGAACTCTACCTCCTCATCGTCAAACTCCTCTACCTGGAACACTTTGGCTATCCTCCCTCTTGCCCCGGTGGCCGCAGCTGTATCCCAAAAAGAGATTAGATGCATTATGTAAGTCAGGTTACCAGAAATACTATTACATGAAGCACGAAAATAAAAATTATTTCTGTCAAGCCATAACACTCATGTTGTAGCCGCTATTGCAATGTACCACGCCTCCTTCATATCATGGCGAATCGTTGCAAATTTTGGACCAATCCACAAGTCCTCATATACACATGGGTAGTCACCTGTTCCTAAGGCTCGGAGTACCTCAACCATAGTTGCCTTACTTCTAGGGCAGTGAATAAAAAGGTGATTTAAATCTTCCACCTGTGAGATGCAGAATCCACAATTGGTCGCCACCTGTGGTTGCCTTTTGGCCAGGTTTTGCCTAGTGAGGATGGCATTATTGAGTACTAGCCATAAGAAAACTCTGACTTTAAAGGTGGTTTTCACCTTCCACAACACCTGTGCCCAGCTGGGTCTGCATCCTCGAAAGTGAATCCGATGATACAGAGATCTCACCGAGAAAGCTCCCTTACTCTCGAGTCCCCATCGCTTCTGGTCTGGGCCTTGAGTGCACCTTGTGCCTGCCCGTGCGATGTGTGCTTGCATGTCAAGCAGTTGCTGGTGAAGATTTGGAGTGAGCGTTCCTCGGAGCGCCGGTCTCCAGCCTCCCTTTTTCCAACCGTCGGCCACAGACATATTCGGTCGAGTCGACCTCTCATATAGCTCTGGGAACGTATCCTTCAGGGTATGGTCTCCACACCACCTATCCCACCAGAATCTGGTGGACCGGCCATTGCCGATATTCGACGTGACTGCCGAATTAAAGGGGCCGCTAGCCTTGGCAATTCCTTTCTAGAGACGCGAGACTTTAGCCCCTACTCGGAATCCCAGATATCTCGTGCCTTTCCCCCTAAGATACGGTTGAATGAAGTCCTGCCAGCCTTCCCCGCTGTTGTGGAAAACCTTCCACCACCATTTTCCCAGTAGGGCCAGTTCATATCTCTGAGGTCTATGATGCCTAGCCCTCCATGCCTTTTTTCATGCAAGCGATACTCCATTTGATGAGGTGATAACCTCCTTTATTCGAATATGCCCCTTTCCAAAGGAATCGTTTTCGAATCCTGTCAATCCTATTGATTACCCATTTCGGAAGCTCGAAAAATGACATGTAGTAGATAGGCAGGTTAGACAACACTGAGTTGATGAGTACCACTCTGCCCCCGAGGGACAAGGATTTTCCTTTCCAACCCGACAGTCTGTCCTCCTCCCTATCAATGATAGGTAACCAGTTTGCTTTAGTTAATTTCCCGGGCCTGAGTGGTAACCCTAGATACTTGATAGGGAAGCCACTCGTCGTGCAATTCAAAATGGTCGCATGTTCCCCTGCTTTATCATCGGATAGAGAGACTGGAGTCAGCGCACTCTTGTGAAAATTAATCCTTAGATCTGACCAGGCCTTAAAACAGTATAGGGCCCCTTTAAAACAGACAGTTTCTTGTCTAGACCCATTCCCAAAGAGTAGGGTGTCATCTGCGTATTGTAGGATCGAACACCCTTGAGTAGACGCGTTGCTGGCCACTGGCGTGATCCAACCTTTTTCTTGGCATTTCTCCAGCATAACTCACAGCACATCCGCTACGATAGTAAATAAGAGCGGTGATAGAGGGTCCCCTTGTCTGAGACCTTTCCTGCAAGGGAACGGCTGGCCCGACCTACCATTCACAGATATGGCCATTTTGCTAGTCTGCAAGCACTGTCTGATCCAGCAGATCCATTTATTCCCGAAACCCCTACCTCTGAGAGCTTCCATCAAGCACTCCCAATCGACCGAGTCATAAGCTTTTTCAAAGTCCAGCTTAAGCAGAAATCTCTTAGAGTTGGTCGTATGGCAGCGGTGGATAACTTGTTCCGCCGTTGCCACACAATCTAAGATATTTCTGCCCTTAATGAAGCCCGATTGATAATTGTTGATAAGGCTGTCCATAATACTCCCCAGGCGGATGGCTAGGATTTTTGAAATAATCTTTCACCGAGCAATTTATGAGGCTGATCGGCCTAAAATCGCCCACTTTGGACGCCTCTTCCCGTTTGGGAATTAGGACTACATCCGCAAAATTAAACATACCCAATCTGAGCTTGTTGTTGAAAAAGTCATCCAGCAGTGCCATATAGTCCCCTTTAATTTCAACCTAGAAAATTTGGAAGAACATCATTGGGAAACCGTCTGGCCCTGGCGACTTGTCTGCTCCCATGTGATAGATAGCATTTTTAACTTTCTCCTCCGAAAACGGGGACTCTAGGCAGTCTAGCGAGGCGCTGACTCGTTCTGGTAGGATTGCCAGAAATCATACCTGAGTGGGACCCTGAAGTCATTCTTCTTCCCCAAAAGGTCCTTGTAATATCCTTGGAAGGCTGTAGAGATCACTTGCTCATCTTGTACTGTCCATGAGCTAGTATTTAGGGATAAAATAAGATTGGACCTGCGCCTTGCACTTGCTACTCGGTGAAAGAAGGCCGTGTTCGCGTCTCCCTCTTTGAGCCACGAAATTCTAGATCTTTGTTGCCATTTAATTTCTTCCATCTTATAGAGATTGGCAATATTCTCATGGAGCACCAGAAGTTTATTTCTTTCCTCCTGGGACAGATCTCTCAACTCCTCTACTCTTTCAAGTTCATCAATTCCTTCCAACAAGGAATCTTTAGCGCGCCAGATGGTCGAGAACCTAGATCGGTTCCATTTACGAAGCTGCTTTCTTAGTCTGCGAATTTTTTCACACCATCGACCCGCCGCGTCTGTGCCAGACACTGGGAGCACCCAGTTTCCATTACCAGATGATGAAACCCCTGAATCTCCAGCCAGGCCTTCTCAAATCTGAATTTTCTATGTCTTTTGGCTCCCTAAAGCCCAACATCAAGAAGGATTGGGGTATGATCTGACGTAGGTCTAGGGATCGATCTAGCAGATGCAAGGAGGAACTTAGTCTCCCAGTCCATTGATACTAGAATCCTGTCCAATTTTGCCAAAATCGGAGTAGACTGCATATTAGACCATGTAAATAGTCTATCATTAATAGGGATATCGATCAACTCAAGATCCATAATCACCCTATTGAACTCTGCTCTGTGCCTGTCACTGGAACCTCTACCCTTGTGTTCGAACGCAAATCGGGTAATATTGAAGTCCCCCCGACAATCCAGGCCCCCGGCCAACGGAGACGAATATTGACCAGTTCTTGCCAGAAGGCGTCACACTCTGAAGCCACGTTCGGCCCATAGACAACCGTAATCATCTGCATATACTTATCCGATCGTCGTTCCAGCCGTGCAGTCAGGGAGAATGTACCATAATGGACCTCGGAACAGGTGAGTAGGTCCGAATTGAAGCCAATGGCAATTCCCCCTGAAGCTCCCACGGATGGGCATAAAACCCATTCCTTTACTCTATTCCCCCCTACTCTCTTGTGTTTGGTCCCATGAATAAGTTTAGTCTCCTGAAGCCCAACCACTTCAGCCTTGGACTTCGTGATAACGTCTCTAACCATATCTCTTTTACCTTTATCCCCCAGACCCCGGACATTCCAGAATAGAGTATTCATTGGGGAACCGTGTCCGAGGTAACAGTGTGTGAGGGAATCGGGCGGGTTTCGCCCTCAGAGATGGTAATCCCCCGGGGTTAGTTCCTAGTTCCTTAAGGTCACTAGATTTCGCCCTCTCAGATTCCCAACCCCTCATTTTGTTAAGAAGAAACGCATTGCGTTCTTTATTACAGACTTCCAAACCACAGGTAATAGCTAATAAGAAAAACTTCAGAGTCTGACATGAAATTTAAAATATTAGCAAGAAAAGTTTTTGTACCTCCATTGACGTGTTTAGCCGCTTTGGCGGCCGTAGCTCTCTCCAGAAAGTCATACAAGGACTCCGCATGAGCCCTCTTAGGTGCGCGGTGAACTCTGTACCCAACTGACCTCTGAGACAACCCTGTGCTTCCTCTGGGAGCTGGCTCTGGCAGTGAGGCTAGAACCATATCTGGTGAACCCCCCCTTTGTGTATCTGCAACGAAATCTAAATCCTATGAATCATCGTCTGTAAGAGTGAAGTCAACATCCAGGTTCAAATGCCCTTCTGGGTCTTCCTCACTATCAGCTTGGTGAGTTTGAAATTGTAGATTGGACTCTGTCGTTGTGGACTCCTCCAAGAGCCCTGCAATCGCCTTCGGCCCATCAGTTTTAGCATTGTTTTCAATGGTGGACCCCTCTCTGGGCCCACACTCCGTATACTTGGACAAAGCAGTTGAATCACAAGAAGTAGTATCGAGAAGAAGCTTCTTGGACCCCTCTATGGGCCCATAGTCTACAGTGGGGCTCACGATAGATCCACCCGCATAGGATCTCAAATCCCGGGTTAAACATGGCTTGACTAAGCAGTTCCAGCGGTACACCAGACCGCAAGGCTCGAAACTCGCGCCAGACAGCTGCTCAGAGGGGGCGGTACGTTTACCCCCTCTGCCAGTTGGCTGCGCTTGATAGGTTGGATCATCGGTGGGCTCAGCACTCGAGAGAACCACAGCTTGCATCGATAAACTGTCTTCTTCCCCCTTTTGTCCCACCTCTTTCTCATCCAGAACCTTTTGCTCCCTTTTCGAAACCAAAGAACTCTCAGATACTTTGTCTTCTATCCCATTCTTAGCCATCGTCAAAAGCTGCTCTTCACCCCTCCTTTCCTTAGCTCCACTGCCCACTCTCCCCGCCACCAACTCCTGCTCCTCTGAGCTTCTTTGCCTGTAGTCGAGCAGCTCTCTACTCCTCTCTTTTCCCAGACAGGGGTCTGTCCCCTGTGGCGCCAGTATCGGCGAAGCTTCTTTATCTGACCCTGGTGTAAACCAGCCTTTGACCACCCACTCTTTTGTCGATAGTGTTCGCTCGATTGGCATCTTCCCCATCTTGGCTTTATCCTCCACCAACCCTAACCTCTGAGCCTGCATGTTGTCAGTGTTTGGATTTTTTCCCCTTTGGTGGTCTGTTTGCCCTGGCCCTGTGCTCTGAGCAGCTGTACTGTATTCTAGCGAGTGGTTGGTAGGTGTCGCCAGTAGATCCACTGAGTTGAGGGTCCCAGTGGGCCTTTGACCTTTGGATCTACCGGCGAGATGCCTGTCTCTCTCCGTCGGAAGTTCTACCGCCAAAGAGATCTGGCGTTGCTTCGGTCCCATGGCCGCCCTGATAACCTCTCGGTGAGCCCTTTCAACCTCATGAGCTCCATCGATAGTGCAGCTCTTTGATGGCGAGAGCACTTGTTTGTAGCTACGACTGTCTCTGATAGAGGTTGCAGGCTTAGGGGGAAGGGTCGTCGGTAGTGTTTCTACTCTCTGGTCAAGCACAAATCTAACCAGATACGCCTCCTCAAAGGAGTAATTTTTTGCGAAGCACGGCATAAGGGATATGTCGTTGCATCTGATCAATACCCTTGCCGAGATCAGATCTGAGCGGCGCTCCGTCTTCTCATCAATCTCCTCCACCGTCCCAAACTCCGAAATAATCTCTTGAATGGCTTCTCTTTTCCAAAATTGAAGTGGGATGTTGTGGATCCAAATCCAAAACTGTGCTCCTTGAGGGAGCTCCGCTCCGAAGGTTGGTGACCACACACTGAAGTCCACCTGGAAATGTCCAAAGTCTACTGTCCCTAGGCCAACCACCTCCGTGACCTTCTCCGGCTTTGGGAAAGAGACCAAGAACTGCTTGTGGCACAGCTTCTTGACCACCCAATCGCGGTCTGCGCGCAATGGCCACCTGAGATTCAAGGCATGGAGGAAGTTCGCTTCGGAGGGGCTTCCCGACCGGATCCTAGATATCGCACACCACTGTTGGAGCCAAGCTTCTTCATTCTTGATCACCGCAAGGCTGTTAGCTAGCTTTATCTTGGTGGGGCTCTCCGGTGACTTCCCTCTGAGCACATGCCGCTCTTCATCCATACTGGAGTTGACGACATTAGTGCATGTATACGACATATGGCCCCATTTCAAGCATCTAATGCAGCAAACTTCCTTGGTACATTCCGAACGGAAGTGGCCGAGATCCCCACAGTTAAAGCATGGGACGGGTTTCCTCTTACCCTTTCTGGTTTTTTTCTTACCAACTTCACTGTGAGCCTTTTTTGGAGAATGGTAGTCGGTGTAGTTTTCATGTTGGATAGGAGGAGGGGTAGAACAGTGCTTCCTCTTACCCCCTCTGTCCACCACCACCCACTTCTCCGCTTCCTCCACTCCTCGAGCTCGTTCCACCGTCTCTTGCGGCACTTCGTTTGGAACCCTTCGTTGGTCCCGAACGCTAGTGCCTTTGAGGGGGACTGGAGCTTGCTCGCCGGTTTGGGTGTCGAGGCGTTGAGTGGTTGGGCAGGCGGTAGAGGGGCGGGCAAGAGAAGACTGGACAACTGGCTGAGGCCTAGCAGCATTTGTTCTGTTGTGGGTGGTGGTGATTCTTGAGGGTACTGTTACATTGGGTTTTCTTGTTTGTTTCAATGCCTCCAGTGGAGCGCGCATATTCTCTCTGTCCCTAGTGTCAATGACACACTGCTGAGGGCGTTGCTGGACCGTGGTGGGGGTTCTTTGCCGCTCTCTGAAGCGAGTAGGAGGACCCCTTCCATGGGCCCTTCCCCTCGGTGGTGACTCCCGATAATGGCGATGATGAGCCTCGCCTTTCCCCAGGCTTTGATGTGCACTACGGTGTGCCCGCCTTGGGGAGAGCGCGCCTGAGCCTATGGGAATCCCCATCCAATTGGTGAGTCTCCGCCGTAGCTGTAGTATGGGTTGTCTTGACAGAATGGACCACTGCGGGCTTACTGTTAAGATGCTTCTCCTGAAGCAACTAATTTGAAACGGTGAACTGTTGAGGTGCATCCGATGTAGGGGGGTGATGGTGGAGTCGGAGTAGCGGGCCCTCTCGTTGGGTCCGCATCCACTCAACTCGGCCTCCGTAAGCAACATGATGGAAGGAATCAACAACGTAGGTGTAGCAATGTGGTAAATGGCAATGGAGCAAGGCAGCAATGAAGGGGGGGGGGGTGGTGGAGGGGGATGAAAAAAGAGAGAAGAATACAACGCTGAGCAAGGGGTGGGGGGGGTGGGAACGTGCAGGAGAGGAGAAAAGGGAGTCGTAAGCTATCAGACTTGGTGATGCTGATGAGGAGGGTCGAGGTTTACGATTGGGGGAGTGGGGAGGAGGCTTGGGGGAGTTGGTAGGACTGTTTTTACATTTCCCCCTACTTCTACTATATGTTACCTCAATAACTTCACTTTTACCATCTTCTTTCTCTTCTTTCTCTTCTTTTCAATCTAGTGATTTATTAATAGAACATTAGATTGATTGCAGACTTGGAGAAAAAATGAGAGGAAAAAATGTAGTTATTAAGATAGACTATAAGTTTGCCTATTCCTTAAAAAAGTTAAAATTATTTTGTGAAGAGTTGATGAATTTCGGTTGGATTAATAGTAGCTTGTGTTTACAGCAAAGAAGATGATGGAGTTTAATTGCTAGAGATAATGATTATTAAGTCATTTTCGATCAGTACATTAAAAAAAATTATCCACTCTTTTGATTTTTTTTAAACTAGAGTGACAACTTTGTGACGAGACACATTGTTAGGGGCAAATATAAAAATAAATATTAGTGAAGAATATATATAATATTGAATTTTTTCCCAAACTATCCCTCTTTTTGAAAGTTTTTCCCAAACTGCCCTTCGTTTTTTAAAAATTTCCAAACTGCCTCACTCGTTTTCTGAAAAAGTGACTGTGGTTAAAACTTTTTCGCTTTTTCAGAAAGCGAGTTTGATTTTCGAAAGCCTAGAATTTCTTTCTGAAAAAGCAATTGGATTTTAACCAAAACCGATTTCTCAAAAAGTGAGTAGGTCATTTTGGTAAATAATTTCAAAAGTGAGTTAGTTCGGTAAATACTTTCAAAAACTGGGTCATTTTGGTAAACATTTCCCCTTTCTTATATATTTACTGAAAATTTTGCCGTAATACCCCATTTTTTGAAAATATTTAGCGCTCTGCCCCACTTCCCAAAATAATTAGCGATATGCCCTTGTTTAGGACACGTCAGTAAGAAACGTTATTGGGAAAAACGGCATAGGTTATTTCGATGTCGTTCTTCCCAATAACGGCATCTGTTTGGAAAAAAAAAGTGTCATGTCGTTATTTGGAATAACGGCATAGGTTGTTTTGTTTTTCGGCAGTTTGTAGTCTCCACTTAGAGAAAAAATTGCAAGTGTGAAAACCTTATAACAGATGCCGTTATTTTAAATAACGACATTCTCAATACTGATGGAATAACGGCATCAGTTATAAATTTTTTTTATAAAAAAGTAACTTATTATTCATCCTCTCTGACGAATAAGTTAAAATATATATATATATATATATATATATATATAACTGATGTCGTTATTTGGAATAACGATATCAGTTATAATTTTTTTTTTATAAACTTTTTATTCATTCTCTCTGTTTCCAAACAACGACAAGAGTTCATATTTATATATAACTGATGCCGTTATCTCAGTCATTCGAATGCCGTTATTCAGGATAACGACATTATTTATAAGTTTTTTTTACACTTAGAACTTTTTAAAGTTAGAAGATTCACACTTGTAAGAGAAATATAATGATGCCATTATTCCAAATAACGGCATGAAAAAAAAATGTAACGGATAGATGCCATTATTGAAAATAACGGCACGTAAATAATCTATGCCGTTATTTCCAATAACGGTTTATGCTGACGTGTCCTAAACAAGAGCAGATCGCTAATTGTTTTGAAAAGTGGGACAGAGCACTGAATATTTTTAAAAAATGGGGCAGTACGGCAAAATTTTCTATATTTACCTCCAAAGTTTCATCTCTTACACCCAAAAACACAAAACCCTATCAAAATCCAAGACAAAATTTTATTATGGAGTTCCCACAGGTCAAGAACAACAACATCAAGAACAACAATAATGATTAACGTTTTCTTCAACAAAAAAGAAACAACAATAATGATCAACTTAGTGCCCAAAGCCCACTGTGGACTCACATTTTCAACCACATTGATTCCATGTCTCTAAAATGTACTGCTGAGCTTGGCATCCCTCAAGCCATTTACAACTATGGCAACCCTATCTCACTTCCCAATCTCCTCTCACCTCACTCCATCTCCTCTTCGAAACAGCCCCATGTCCGCCGTTTGGTGCGACAACTCAGACATTCGGATATTTTTAAAATCGAACAACAAAACCATGAAATTTTCTACTCCCTAACTCCCATTTATAGTCTCCTTGTTGAGACCAACAAAGATGCTAACTTGTCGAGTTTTTTACTAGCAGTGCTCCATCCGATTTTAATGGACCCGTTTAGGTCTATGAGTTCATGGTTCAAATCCAAGGAGGGCAATGACACAAAATTTCGTAGACAGAATGGAAGCAGGTTTTGGGAGTTTACGGGTCGTGATCCAGTCTTCAATAAGGTTTTCAATGAGGGGATGGAGAGTGACTCAAAGTTTCTGTGTAGTGTGACTCAAAGTTTCTGTGTAGGTGTTCAATGACTCAAAGTTTCTGTGTAGTTTCATGGAGAGTGACTCAATGAGGGGATGAAGTGTAGTCTGTTGGATCTCCCTCAGGTTGTGAATGGCTTGAATGAGGGAGAAGGTGTGGAGTTCATTGCGGGGGATATGTTTGAATGCATTCCTCCTTGTGATGCTATATTGCTAAAGGTAAGTGATCGAGTTCTTTGCATAACGTAACTGAGCTCGTGGAACTTTATCATAACCGTTGATATTGTTATTGTTATTTGATTGTCGATTCTCTTTGAAAATTAATTGTCTCCTTTTTTTTTCTTTTTCTTGTTTGCAAATTGAAGAAAATGAAACCGTGTACTTTTTACTCCTCTGGGTGTGCTACAAGAGAGAGAGAGAAATGGTGGATCTTTTCCTGATTACGCTAGCAGACTTAGTTTTTTTTTTTCTTTTTTACTTTTCTTCATAGTACTCTCTTGACCTATTTGCTAGAGTGTTCAGTGCACATTCAATGAGATTAGGTCTCGGTGTATGGATAACTCTGTAAACATCTATCACTAAATGATAATTAACGTTGAAGTAGTTGAAAATTTTGCCGCGCTGCCCCACTTTTTGAAAACATTTAGCGGTCTGCCCTACTTCTCAAAACAATTAGCGATATGTTCTTATTTAGGACACGTCAGCAAGAAATGTTATTGGAAAAAACGGCATAGCTTATTTCGATGCCGTTCTTCCCAATAACGGTATCTGTTTGAAAAAAAAATTGAATGCCGTTCTTCCCAAATAACGGCATCAGTATATTTGTCTTACAAGTGTGAATCTTCTAAGTTTAAAAAGTTCTAAATGTGGAAAAAACTTATAAACAATGCCGTTATCCTGAATAACGGCATTCGAATGACTGATGCCGTTATTGGAGATAACGGCATCAGTTATATATCAATATGCACTCTTGCCGTTGTTTGGAAACAGAAAGAATTAATAAAAAGTATAAAAAAAAATATAACTGATGCCGTTATTCGGAATAACGGCATCAGTTATAATTTTTTTTTTTTTTTTACTTTTTCATTAGAGAGGATGAATAATAAGTTACTTTTTTATTAAAAAAATTTATAACTGATGCCGTTATTCCAAATAACGGTATCAGTATTGAGAATGCCGTTATTCCGAATAACGGCATCTGTTATAAGGTTTTTCATACTTGTAATTTTTTCTCTAAGTGAAAACTACAAGCTCTCGAAAAACAAAATAACCTATGCCGTTATTCCAAATAACGGCATGCAATTTTTTTTCAAACAGATGTCGTTATTGGGAAGAACGGCATGAAAATAATCTATGCCGTTTTTCCCAATAACGTTTCTTGCTGACGTGTCCTAAACAAGGGTATATTGCTAATTATTTTGAAAAGTAGAGCAGAGCGCTAAATATTTTCAAAAAGTGGGGTAGCACGGCAAAATTTTCGAAGTAGTTTAAGGGTCGGCTACCTTTGTGGGCAAAATACATAACAGCAATTTTTTTCTTCTTCTGATTTTCTAATAAAAACCCCTACTGCTAGCTCAATCCTCAAAGTCGTAATATGGTAGATAGTTAAGTAATATATGGTATATAGTTAAGCACTTCTAACAAGTTCATATATAGGGAATTTTCTTATGAAAAAGTTATTGAAAATGATATCAAGATCCATATTCCTACATTTCCATTCTACTAATTTTTTTTAAAGATAAAAGTGACTCCATTCTACTAATTGGAAAAAAAATATTTTAAATAGGTCAGATGGTCGATGATCCTCCGTCTAAGGATTTTTGTTTTTTTTATATAAAAAATTGAACCCAGCAGGAAGATCAGATCATCTTCCGTCTGGGTGTATTAAAAATATAAAAAAACAACTCAGTCGGAAGATCAGATCATCTTCCGTCTGAGTTGTTTTTATTTTTTATTTTTAATTCTTTTGGGTCTCTTAGTCTTTTACGTGATAGGTTGGATTCCTAATTTCTTTTGGATCTCTTGGATTCCTAATTTCTTTTGGATCTCTTTGGATCAAAATAGTGTAGAGCGGTATTTTAGGAAATATCTTTTTCCCTTTAAAACAAAACAAAAAAAATTAAAAGAAGGGGACGGAAGATGTTCTTCCATCTCTTTCATTTATTTTTTTAAAAAAATAAATAAATGAGAAAGACGGAGGAACATATTCCGTCTATTTTTTTTAATTATAAATAAAGCCATTTTGAAAGACGGGAGATCTTCTTCTGTCTTTCAAATTTTGACCGTTCAATGCTACAGATGGAAGATATTCTTTCGTCCATCTGAATTTTTTATTCAAAACAATTTCAAATTTTTAACAGACGGAAGATCATCTTCCGTCTTCTATATTTTGCATTTGCTGTTTTACTTTGCTATATATGGCAGTCTACTGTTCACGTTTTGGCTATAAAATAGGTTTTTAGCCAACGATAGTGGCAGATTTTTTCTCAAAATTTTCATTTTTTAGGTTTATAGCAGACGATAGTGGATACTCTTACAGTGTAGGTGGTGTTTGGGGCTTAGTGGAGGTGAAGGTAGTGGTCGTGGTCAGGGTTGAGTGGTCAGGGTTGAGTGAAGGGGGAGGTAGAGATGATAGATGCTTTTTTTGTGTATTTATATGAGGGCATTTTTGATATTTTACAACCAAAATTAGGGTCTTTTTTTTGGAAGAGTTGACTGCAAAACGTGTACAGAAAATTTATTGTGTTGACTTATAGATAATGGGTGTTTTCTGCAATTTATCCTTTAAAGATATCATGTTTTTGACAACAACAGAGTATTCAGTTTCTCGATGTAAAAGTAAGGAGTTCTTATAAATTAGCCTTACATGTTTTTAAAGCTTTCTTCCAAGTAATTCCTTTGGTTACATATCCCGCATGCACGTCCCTCTCAAGGCTATCGTTGTAAAAATGGAGTTTACAACTGAAGAAGAAGGGGAACAGCCACAATGAGAAAGTACATTCCCACCAGACCAAAACCTCCTGCTTCTTCCTTGGATCTTCTCCCTGTTCAGCTGCTCCGACAACCTACTCTCCCCCTTCCAGATCTCACCTCCTCCCCCTCTGCACCAGACACGCCACCGTCGACGCTCTACTGAACCTCTTTCGGACCACCGGCTCCATTCCCCCATGCTCTCGAAGTTGGAATTGAGTGGGTGCAGGCCCAATGAGAGGGCCCGCCACACTGCAACCACCCCTACACCTCCCCCCCCCCCAACCTCTGATACTGCCCCTCCTCCTCCTCATCCTCATACTTCACAACTGCCGGCGGCACCACAAGATCCTACCTCAGACCCTAACCTACTGAATATCCCAACTGAAGGAGAATCTCCTAGTCTCAGACGTGCACTCACCCCTCCGCGGGCACACCGAAGTGCACTTCATTGGCAGGGGGAGATGCGTAAATCATCATCGCCTTCAGGAGGAGCTGGTCTCGAGGGGATGGGCCCACAGAGGGGGTCCTCCTACCAGCCACTATGGGCGTAAAAGAACCCCCCCCACACACGTTCCAGCGTCATGCTTACAGATCACAGTATGATCATCGATACCACACAGGGACGCAACACAGGAACAACCACAGAGAAAGCTATTACAGAGAAAGGGTCTACCGTAGCGAGGCTCACCATCTCCAACTCTACAGAGAGCAACATCTACATTCAAGACACAAAAACCATGACAACCAACACCACTCAGCCACTCCACCACAACCGAGATCTCCCACGCACAACCACAATCATCCAAGTACTACCATACCCCCAACAAAAACCATCAACCAACACCACAACCCTCCAAATGCATCTTCTTCACAAAACCTTCACCAGTCACCACCAAAGGAGGAGGTCCACGTCCCTCTCAAGGCTGTCGTTGTATGGGCCGAACAGGGGGGTCCAAACGATGAGCCTAAAGAGGGTGAGGAACAGGCTCCGATTGGAGATTCGTCGGAGAGGTGGCAAGAAGTATCCCGCAAAGAAAAAAGAAAATCCAACTCCCCAACTCCAATTCCACAGGATAACAGGAAAAAACAAAGAAAATGAAAACGAAAACCGATGCTGTGCTTCAACTGTGGAGAGTTGGGACATTGCCGGACAAAATGCACCAAAGAAGTGAGGTGCCTAAGATGAATGAAATGGGGTCACATGTCTTACAACTGCACGAACGTCATTGGCTCTAACAACGATGACGAACGACAGGTGTGCGGAGGCAGATTGCCTGACAACCCTGCTACGATCAAACTCGCAAACAGTCTCGTCATAATCAAGAATGAGAAAAAATGGCTAAGCCAATGGTGCGCAGTGGCACGGGTAAGATCAGGACGGCCATCGGAGTCCCATCTTCTTCCAGCACTAAATGCTAGGTGGCCAATGAGGGCTCATAGAGATTGGGTGGTTAAGAGAATGTGTCACCTTTAGTTTCTGATCTCATTCCCTTCGCTAGAAAAGATGTTAGAGGTCACCGGAATTGCCACGATGGACTTTGGGCAATTCAAGATGGAGTTTAAAGCATGGTCACCAAGCTTTGGAGCAGAACAGCCACAAGGCGACAGATATTGGATTTGGATACATAACGTACCACTACATGTCTGGAAAAAGGAGGCTCTGCAAGAGATTGTCTCCGTCTTCGGTTCGGTGGTAGACATTGATGAGAAGACCATTCGCCGCTCGGAGATCTTATCGGCTAGGATACTGATCAGGAGCGGTGACATCTCCTTAATGCCAAGATTTGCAAAAGTATTCTTCTACGAGGAGTCATATATCATCCGGTTTGTGCTCGACAAGCACGCAAAAATGGAGATGGAGCTCTTTCCCATCACGTCCCCCACACCTCCCCCCTCTCTTAGAGATGGCCGCTTTTACAAACAAGTAGCCTCATCGGAGTGGGATCTCACCATAGAAAGGACCCACGAAGTGGAGCGTGCTCACCGAGAACTGATTAAGGCGGCTAGAGGGATGAAGGTTCGCCGGGAGCCTGCAGCGGAGGGATCAGATCGTTATGTTTCAGGGCATGACCCCATTGGTCGAGAACAGAGCTTGACCAAGGGATCCAACGGCCAGGATGGAAGATTGATGGTACCATCTCCAAATTTGGTTAACTTCACAGAGTCAGAGGCAAGGCAGAAAAAAAGAGGGCAGCAGGTTTTGCAAAGTGGTAAACAACCCTTGCAAGTTGGTGAGGAGAAGCGAAAAGCGGAACAGAGAAGGGATCTAGAGCATGCAGGCCCTAGAAATGGAAAAAACCCACTCCGTTACGATATGCAAAGTACCTCTCCAAAAAGGAAAAAGATACAAGCTTTGGGGTAGGAGTTGGTAGAGGCAGGTAGCTGTAAGGGGAAGACGATGAGCGAAGTGTCGCTTTTGACCAAGGAGTTGGTCCCAAAGCAAACTTGGGCACCAAAAGGGCAAAAGTGGAGTGCTCTGAGTCGAGAGCAGGAAAAGGCAGGGTGTATTTTGGGGAAGACGACGAACAAACAGGTGCTCATAAGTAAGGGAGAGGTCTCAATAAAGAGTAAAACAAATAGGGAGGTTAATGCTCAGGAAAAGAGGAAGCACCATTTGGGGAAGGAGATAGGCGATAAAGACAAGGAAGCTTCGGAAGGTAAAGAGACCTTGGCGTCAAGTGCAACTTTCAACGCCTCGACCCCTGTTCCCAATGCATCGACAACAGCGCAAGCCGCTCAGAAGGAGCCACGTGGCGATGGAGTTAGAGGGGGAGATGTACACCAGAAGGACAACATACCCTATTGTGAGCCATAGGCAGAGCGCATTTCGAATGCACTGGATTTTTCGAGTGGGCCCAAGCCCATGAGCTCGCTATTAAATGAAGGGGGTTTGAGCGTGGGAGATTCGTTAAGTGAAAAGAACTATTTATATGGGCCCAAAGAGGGGCCCATCCAAGGAGAAGATGAAGTAGTAGTGGGCCAAACAATTTAGTGGGTGCAAATGAGTGTGTCCCAAACTCACATCTTTACATTTATGAAGATGACCGAGAGGATAGGCTTAATCTAGAGGATGACTATGTTTACTCTGAGGGAGAGTCGGTGGACTCTGAAGGAGTGGCTGAAGAGCTCTCGGGTTTATCACCAGATGTGGTACCATGCACATTCCCCCCAACTCAAGCAACGGTTACAGGCTCGTCTCAAGGTGGTACAGGTCTCAGGGTTCACAAGAGGGCTATTAAGGGGTCCTTAGACGACTATCTATAGATTTTTGCAGCTGCTAAAGCGGCTAAGATAAGCGTCGGAGGTACAGGCTCTTTCCTAGCCTCAGTTTTTAATTTCATGACTGATACTGAGATTTTTTATCTAGACAAAACCTGTGGTCTTGCGATTAACGATATTGATAGGAATGCCCTCCTTCTTAATCAAACTAGAGGATGGGAGACCGATAGGGTTATTCTTAATTTGAACTCGACTGCCAAAACGAGTCACGTTCCCCCTCCTAACCGTAGTTAATGGAGGTCCTATTCTGGAATGTTAGAGGCCTCGGGGGGTGAGGCAAGCGAGAGATGGTTAAGGAAGTCGTGGTCAGGTCTAAGGCTAACATTGTGGGTCTCCAAGAGACAAAACTAACTCACATTTCTAGACTTAGTAGAGTAGGGGGTAGCCGAATCTCCGAACGGAGGATGACCCCTTCAGTTGGGCGTCTGGGGGCATTGCCCTAGGGTTTAACCCAAGCATCTTCTATTGTCTGGACGAGCTCCACGGGCAATTTACTTTATTGGTATTGCTACAGCGTAGATCCGACAGATGGATTCAATCGGTTACGGTGGTCTACGGACCGTACACTTCTGCTGCTAGAACAACATTCTGGATAGAACTTAGAGCTATCCAAGCACACTGGCCACACCCTTGGGTAGTGGGAGGCGATTTTAACATCACAAGATTTGCCTCAGAACACAGAGACAGAGGGTCCAGTGACCTAGACAGGGAAGCATTTAACGAGGTCATCACAGACCTGGAATTGGTTGACATCCCCGTCTCGGACAGGCTTTTCACCTGGTCGAACATGCAGGCGGCACCCATTCTAGCTAAGTTAGATAGGATCTTGGTCTCTACGGACTGGGAGACCAAATTCCCATTGTCTTCAGCAAAATCACTCCCTAAACCAACCTCGGACCACGTACCTATTTTCTTATCTTCTGGGGAGGAACAACCCAGAAGGCCGTCAAAATTTTGGTTCAAGAAAGCTTGGTTAGAAATTCAAGGCTTCCACCATATGGTCAACGAGAGTTGGTCCCGCCTGACCAAGGGTACAGAGGCGTCCGCTATATGGTGTGAAAAGATTTGTCGACTCAGGGGCAAACTTAGGAAATGGAACTGGACCAGATTTGTGCTGATATGGAGAGCAAAGGAATCCCTTCTTGAAGGAATTGAGGAACTTGAGAAGACGAAAGAATCTAGGGATCCACTACAGGAAGAGCAGAATCGATTGCTCCAATTTAGACAAGAAATTGACCAGCTCTACAGGCTTGAGGAAATCAGATGGCAACAACGGTCTAGAATTTCGTGGCTCAAAGAAGGAGATACAAACACAGCATTCTTCCACCGAGTTGCCAGCGCCCGGCGTAGATCGAACCTCATTCACTCAATTAACACGGATTCTAGACTGGTACTAAGCTGGCTTTCCAGTCCCACTTCAAGCGCCTCTTTGGACACAAAGCGGACCTAAGAGTCCCTCTCCAACAAGATTTCTGGCAAGACCTAGGAGGTACCTCAGACCCTAAGTTGCAATCCCTCGAAGCGCCCTTCACTGAGAATGAGGTCTGGAAGGCAGTCCAGTAACTTGGTAAAGATAAAGCTCCAGGTCCAGATGGTTTCCCGATTTTGTTCTATCAGATATTCTGGAAAGAAATCAAAGGTGACCTGCTGAAGCTGTTCGAAGACTTCTACGAGCATAAACTTAAATTATAGAGATTCAACTACGCGAAGGTGGTGCTGATTCCTAAGAAAGAAGACTCACGTCAAGTTGGAGACTTTCGCCCAATAAGTCTCCTTAGCTGCTCTGTTAAGATCATTACCATGACTCTCGCTAACAGACTGGGAAAGATAATGGACGACCTCATTAGCCAGGACCAGACAGGCTTCATCAAGGGAAGATGTATTCAGGACAGTATAGCTACGACTGAAGAGACTATCCATCAATGCCATGCTTCAAACGCTAAGAGCTACCTCCTAAAGCTGGATTTTGAGAAAGCCTATGACTCTGTGGAATGGGACTATTTGTTGGAAGAGCTTGCTAGATGGGGGTTCGGGGACAGATGGATCAGATGGATCCACACTTGTCTTACCACTAGCAGGATAGCTATCTTGGTAAATGGGATTTCCGGCCACCCATTTGCCTGCAAACGGGGGCTCAGACAAGGAGATCCGCTATCACCCTTTTCTTTACCATCGTGGCAGACGTTCTTAGATCTATGATGGCCAAATGTAGTACAGCAGGTTGGATTGTACCAGTGGCTAAGGGAATCAACCATTAAGGATGCTCTATACTCCAATATGCAGACGATACGCTCCTATTTGGCAATAGGAACCTAGGAGAAACAACCGTCTTTAAAGGAATTCTGTATTGCTTTGAAGCTTTGTCGGGGCTCAGAGTTAATTTCCATAAAAGTGCTCTCATTCTCATTGCTCTGACCCCAGAAGAGGTGCTGGATCATGCCACAATCCTCAATTTCCCCATCGAGAGTTTTCCCATCCAATACCTTGGATTGCCGCTAAGAGCCGGGAAACTCAAAAAGGCGGATTGGCTACCCATCATTGACCGGATTGAGAAACGGCTTGTAGGCTGGAAAGGGAAAGCCCTTTCTTTGGGAGGGAGAGTCACGCTAATTAATACAGTCCTCACAAACCTTCCTACCTATTATCTCTCTTTCTTTGAAATGCCGTGATGGGTAATCCAAAGTATTGACCGGACTAGAAAACGTTTCCTATGGAAAGGGGCAGATCCGGACCGAGAAGGATATCACCTTATTAGATGGGAGAAGGTGTGCATGAAAAAAATTCATGGAGGCCTAGGAATTATTGATCTTCGAGATATGAATCTGGCACTACTGGGTAAGTAGTGGTTGAAAGTCTTTCACCCTAATAGAGAAGGGTGGCAACAGTTTGTTCAGGGATACATGCATGGGAACGACACGAGAAATCTGGGCTTCAGGATAGGCCCGTGGGTATCCTGGTTCTGAAAAGGTATCACTAAGGCATACGAACCCTTCCAGTGTTGTGCCAAATCAGCTATCGGAAATGGCAGACTTACAAAATTTTGGTGGGATAAGTGATGTGCTGACCACACACTCAGATCCCTGTTCCCCGACTTATATGAGCAGGCGACACAACCACACTGCACAGTGGCAGCAGCCTGGAAAAGAGGAGGCTGGAATCCATCTTTTAAACAACTTCTCGACTTAGACTCCCAGCTCAGATTAACGGAACTTTAGGCCTACATCACCAACACTGGAATTGCCTGCTCCCAGGGGCCCGATAAGAAAACCTGGGGATTGGAGAAGAACGGCAAGTTCACGGTTCGCTCCATGTATAATCGCATCTATTTTAGAGGATGTTCACCAAAGTGGTCTGCCGTTATCTGGGGAACGAAAGCCTTACTAAAAATCAAAGTTTTCCTATGGTTGGTGCTAAATGATGCGATCCTGTCTAGAGAAAACCTCGCTAAGCACCAACCGAATGTGGACTCTCAATGCGGGTTCTGCCACGCTACACTGGAGACTAGAGACCATCTTTTTCTTCAGTATCCTAGGAGCAAAGCGGTTATCGTAAAGGTACCCAGCGCCTTAGGGACATCTCAATACTCTACTAAATACGAGGACCTGTGGATAGGACCTAAGTTCGCGACAGAGAGGGGTGCTATGAGAGAAGCGTGATATATCGTTATCGCCGCAATGACCTGGGTTCTCTGGCTAGACAGAAATAATCTTTACTTTCGTAGAACTTGCAATAGTATTTCTAAAAATTTGTTTCATATTATGCATCTTATTTCATTTTGGGCTAATGTGGCAGCAGCAGGTCTCAGGAAAAGAATTGCCAGTGTATTCCAGGTTCAGGAGTTTGATGACGAGGCGATCGAGATCGGACCGACGATCGATTGATAGCCAGCACGGTATATGATGGTAATTGATACCCACCATCCTAGGGTTTGTTGGGGGGTATGATGTATTTCTTTGTGGCTAGCCTATGTTTTGTCTTTTGTCCCACCTCCCATGTTCGAGGTGGAGTTATGTTATTCTATTTTGTTCGTAGGATTTTGTTGTAAGCTCAGTACTCTGAGTTTGTTTTATTAATCACTTATTAATAAAACAGGGTGGCCGACTCCACCTTTTTCTAAAATAAAAAAAAATTCCTTCGGTTACATGTAAAAAGCCACCCAGATACATCATAGATGAGTGCTTGGTGTGACAGAGCTCTTAGACTAACAGAAAATTGATCATGGTTTTACTCCGAAGAGGCACAAAAGTAACATGTTACCTATTTAGCTAATAATACTGAAAATAATTAGTAGTAATTCTATTCAAGATGAAACTTCATCCACTTCAAAGGTTACTGATAAGATGATCTTTGTTCTACAAATTGTCACATAATATAAGGCTAATCTAGCAAAAAAAATACCCTATCGTCTAAACGTTTGGAGTATTTAGTGATCCATACCTTATTTTTCTCTTGTACTCCTTACTACCACACAAAAATGCAATGTCAAAAATTCCCTCACCCCACTTCTATTCCTTGTGATGATGATGATGTTAGGAATTAGGGCTTAGGTGATGTGCTAGTGGTGGTTGAGATAATGAAGATGAATATATTTTTCTAAATATATTAGCCAAAGGTACTAATCCGAACTGCTCAAAAAAATCTGGCATGCGCTCATCTCCTGTGCATCGTGGGAGGCAATTATGATTTTTAGGATTACTATCATATGTTGCACGACTCAACCTATTTCCATGCTTATTTCATCGCTTTATTTTACAAATAGTAAGTCTATTTTTGCTATTTATTTGGTTAGTATTTTGGATAATTTTTCATACATATTAATTTGCAGATTTACAATCTCTTATATTTTCTAAATTAAAAATATTTCCAACAGTCTTAAAATATACATAACAATAACCCGACTCTCTACATAAAACAGAATCTACATAATAATAAAATTCTCTATTAAACTTATAATAGTAAATAATAATAATATTAAAGATAGAAACATCACTAACATCTAAAACTAGAACAATAAAAACATTAATATCACACACAAATATGATATAAAAAATTTACTCAGTATTGGGCAGGGGCCGCGCAAGCGCGTACCTCCTCAGCAACAAATAATGACGTCCACTCTCCCACCTGGGAAGATGGTAAGCCAGTACATCCACAAAGTGCAATATGGACCACTTGCCTAGGCCTGAGCATTTTTGATCACCCAAAGACCCCATCCAGGTAAGTATGAAACAATGCTGGCCCCCTAGCCTATTTTATATCTTTCCCAACTCCTCTAATCCTCTCGCACAGCCGTTGTGGGACTAATAGTTTTGAAAATTGAACATCCAGTGATATAAAGATACTAGAGGTTTGAATCATATATTGGCCTGCTAATGATAATCTTATTTAGCTTGATTTTTATTTTGGAAAAAATGCATATACCAATTTTTACAAACCAGTAATAAAGAACTGAGATTTCTTTTTTCCTTTCCAAATTATAGTAATTCAAAATAAATAAAAAAGTTACAAAGTGGGAATGAGATCACGGGCGGAAACCTGCCAAAAAAAAGTAATTACTCAAATTGGCATATGATAGTCAATATTTAATATGTTGATAAATAACAGTGACAATCTTTAGATTATAGTATGTTAAATAAGAAACCTGCAATCCGGTTTTAAAAAAATGGTTTTTAATTTTCCTAACAAATATGCTAATATCACATCTCTCTCACAAATATGTATTTTTATATTTTTTCCTAATAATTTGGATCTTATTTCATATTATCCCAATTTAAGGTATCAACAACTTAACCATGATTACTCTTACTAGATAACTAAAAATTAAATTGAACAATCAAATTGAGTAATCAAATGAGAAAGAGTTTAAAAATTTTAGAGAGAATTTAAAAAATAAATATTAAATCTAGTGATTTATTAATAGAACATAAGATTGATTGCATACTTGGAGAAAAAATGAGAGGGAAAAATGTAGTTATTAAGATGGATTATAAGTTTGCCTATTTCTTAAAAAAGTTGAAATTATTTTGAGAAGAGTTGATGAATTTCGGTTTGATTAACAGTAGCTTGTGTTTACAACAAAGAAGAGGATGGAGTTTAATTGCTAGAGACAATGATTATTAAGTCATTTTCGATCAAGTACATTAAATATAAAAAAATTTATCCACTCTTTTGATTTTTTTTAAAACTAGAGTGACAACTTTGTGACGAGACACATTGTTAAGGGCAAATATGAAAATAAATATTAGTGAAGAATATATAATATTCAGGCATTTGTTAGACCATCTCCAACCGTAATCGCTATTTCTCCTAATTAGCCAAAATAGCGACCTAATCCCCAAAAATCCTCTCCAACGGACTCGCCAAATCACTCGCGATCCTGGCGAGCAGATTTCCGCTCGCGATCCGCTCGCCAAATCTGGAGTTTCGAATCCCGCTCGCCATACTCCTTCTGCCGGAATTCAAGGGAGGTATAACGGTAAGATTTCTTTCCCGCTTATTTAAATCGACATTGATTTTCTTCATCTTGTTCATTGGGTTCATCTTCATTGGGTTCTTCTTCTTCTTCTTAGGTAAAAATTTGTGTTTTGAATTTTTATGTTGTTGTTTTGGATATGAATTTACTGTAATATGAATTTACAAGCAAAGATTATTAGAAACCATTCAACAGATCAATATGTTAGACTGTCATAGGTTGAATTTTATTCTATTTTACAAGCTGCATCTGATAATACTGTGATGGAAACAGAATCCCTTGTTTACTTGTTACAAACAGTTCTTTTACATGCTGATTAATGGATAGTTTCAATCCAGTAAAGTAATACCATAAATTTGTTTTAAAACAGTAATTTGTACTCAAAGAAATTTACTAGGATGTCATCGTATCATCTCAATGCTACTCGAAGAAATTGGAAAACATAAGTGCAGGCATTTGGCATTATTTTGGGTGCTTGTAGATATCAAGAAACATTAGTATACTTCAGTTTGCAGATTCATCAAGACGATTGAATATGACTCTGATAGAAACAACTTTCACCTTTCTCTGGTTACTAGTTAACATTCTAGCTGACAAGGATGGATCGACACATCTAATAAACATTCCAAATTTTCAATATGAATGTTACGTAAGTATGTCTGTCCTACACACAGTTTGATGTAATCTTACTTTCATTAATGTGTCAATACTCAATAGTCTCTTATTAAGTGAAAGAGAGAGTTTTGCACTTCGGATCTGTTGTGTACATGTTTTGTAAAATTTGGGCAATTTAAGAACTGAGGGTGAATTGTCTATTGCATTATTGATATAGTATATAAATATATATACTTATAGAATTGCCATACTAAGAACAAACACTAATGCTTACTTGACCTATGCATATTCATATGTATTGCTTGCTGCCTTTTGATGAATTTTGTGGAAATCTCTATTTTTGAGATCCTCATAGGTTGTAATGCATTTTAAACACTCCCACAAGTTATACTGATCACCTCCAGGGAGTTAGACTTTGTTTTTGCAAAACCTAAGTGTGTATCAGTTGAAGGCATGCACAAAAACCCAACTTGGGGGTTACTTTGGTAAACCTTGATCTGATATGAGTTAAGTAGTCTTGAGGTGATTCTGAGTATCAGCTGTAGATTACTGCAGATTACATGTGCAAATTGCTGCAGAGTATCAGCTTACTGCAAAGTGTCAGCTGTGCAGATTACTGCAGAGTATCAGCTGCAGATTACTGCAGTACATATCTGATATATAACTTGCAAATAATATTTCACTATACTTCAGCTTAAAATATAGTGCATTATGCAGATATAATCAGATATACTTCATATTACAATCAGATAAGATTACAATCAAGCTATATAACTTGCAAATACTATTTCACTATATTTCACTATGAAGTAACTATGAAGCAATCAGATTACAATAAGATAAGATTGTAGATTACCCTTTGCAAGCTTATACTTTAGCTTATATTTCAAGTATGAAGTAACTATGAGTGCATTATGCAGATATAATCAGATATACTTCAGATTACAAACAGATAAGATTGCAGTATAGCTATAGTACACATGATTGTAATCTACAATCTTATCTATAATCAGATAAGATTGCAGATTACCCTTTGGAAGCTTATACTTCAACTTATATTTCACTATGAAGTAACTATGAGTGAATTATGCAGATACTCCTTATCAGATTGACTTCAGATACATTTATATATCACTTATACTTCAGCTTATACTTCAGCTTATATACATTTAGATACATTTATATTGACTTCAGATTATATATCACTTATATTGACTTCAGATTATATTTATATTTCAGATTATATATCACTTATATTATACTTCAGCTTATATTGACTTTAGATTATACATTTAGATACATTTATATTTCCAGTTCATACTTCAGCTTATATTTCAGATTGACTTCAGATACATTTATATTGACTTCAGATTATATATCACTTATACTTCAGCTTATATTTCAGATATACTTCAGATACTCCTGCATAGTCAAAGGGTTGAGTGTACTCAATTCACATGGTTATTTGTTTAGTGACACTTATGATACTTCTAATTTCATCATTAATGTTATTTGTTTAGTGACACTTATGCTCAAGAGGTAGATTGCTCCACTGGAGACAGTGAGGAGGATACTTCCGATTATATCAATTGAGGGAAGTATTTGGTTTGATGTAATTTTTTTGAGTTTTGCGTCCCTTTGAATTTGTGTATAGGCAGTGATGACTATTCTAAATTAACAAGTATTTTTTCCTTTACCCTACCCTCATCATCAATTCTTGGCCTCTATTCTATCTCTCTCAGATATACATTTTTTGATTAGAAGAGGTGGGGGTGCATAAAAAAAGGGTGGAACTAGTAGGTATGGCATTAACTGCAGCCCTAGGGACACTCCAATTTATGCAAGACATACAGTAATACTTGATTCACCTGAATGTTTTGCAGCACTTATTTTGACTGAAATTTGTTCTGAGCCTACAATTTCTTACTGTTAAATATATATAAGTCCCTTTTGGCAGTATATATATATATTGTTAAATTTGTTCTGAGCCTATAATTCAATTAACATTAAGAATTCATTCAATGATATGCAGGAAAGAAACTAGTAATGAGTTTTGATGGTGAATTATGCTCAGAGATTACACTAGTGGTTCATCGAAGTTTTTCCTGAGAAGAGGCAGAGCATTATGCTTCCCCAGACATGGTATTTACACTATTGCTTCTCTGAATATGGTATAAATGCTCTTTTTATCTCTTAGACAAGTTCTGAGCAGCCTGCATGAAAATTTGTGTTGTTCTGCACATATTTTATTCTTCGTAGGATTTAGAATGTATATGTACGAGCATGCACACTAAACACACACACAACTACAAACATGCATCCATATTCATGTTATTTATTAGTAAATAAAAATTAAAACATTTATGGCTAGCCAAAATAGATAGCATGGTGGGAGTGTGAGCTTTTTTCGCTAGCCAAATTATCCATTTGTTATCTATTTTGGCTATTCTAGCTAGCCAAAGTAGCTAGCATGGTTGGAGATGCTCATACAAATTAGAAACCCCAAAAAATCCAGCATTCTCAGTTCTCCTCTGTATAATGAAAGTAAATACTCCTCCCATTCTAATATCAATATCACCAATTACCCAACATGAGTATTCTGCTTTTGGTTTTCATACTGTTATTCATCGTGTCTTCTCAAGTTACTTTCTCTATGAGAACTCCGAAACCTATCGCTGAGAAACAAGCTAGACACGACAACTTGGATGATGGATGTAAGTTCTTCTGTTGTCTACATTCCCCTGTAATTATTTTTTCAAAGTACTTATCTCTACTATTTTAATGAAAGAGTTTGTTACCAAGCAAACTTCATTTATAACCAAACAAATACGTACATTGTAACCCAATTAACACATGCAATGCACATGCATAAGTAATATAAATAAGGGCTTAGATTCGATGCCAGACAACGTCGGATTATTCTAAAAAATATATATATTTATGAAGACCTGCATCGCATGTGCAAATTACTAATAGTTATATAAGTGGTTGTTTGTTTTAAGAAAATAAATTTATAGAAACATGGAAAATGGGTTTATGACATGTATAGATTTTAATTTTTGTTATTTGTTTTACTTGAAAATAAGAAGAAAAATCTTAAAAATCAACTTCTTTTGTTTGGATGTCATTTTAAAAACTATAAAATGGTTTTCCATAATTAATTTTTTTTCTTTGTTTTGTGTTGAAAGCTATATGGAAAAAAAACATTTAAAAATATACTATGGATGATATTCACAACCATTTTATGTTTTTATTAGAAAAAGTATACCCACTATTGTAAAATAATAGAAACAATAAACAAAAGAAATAGAAATGAGAGGAAAGAAGATTATTCTCATACATAGGTTTTTCATCTCTATACAAATGATTTATCCAATGGCCTATTTATTGGCTTACAAAGAATACAAAGACATAATTACATATGAATAAATATGAATGAATGTAGTGTTGGTGGTGGAGAATGTGGAAAGAGTGGGGGGGGTTTCAATAGACAATTCACACTTAATAATTTATTTAATAATTTATTTATAACAAGCACACATTTTTTTAAAAATTATGTTTATCAATTTTTTAGTGGTTTCCTTTACTTTAAAGTAAAGTAATTTTCGTTTAAATCTGACATGCTATATTGTTTTCTTGCCAACTTATCTTTCCAAACAAAGATTAAAAAAATTCGATTTTCACGGAAAATGAAATTAGATTGGTCACGAAATAGAGGTTTCCACCATAAGAAGAAAGCACTTACAATCATTTCTTGTTTACTAGATATTATCGTTAGTTAATTTCATAGATAGGATAATATGTTTTGGGTATTTCTGAGTGCTTGAATGCGTTGGGCCCCCACCCAATTTGGCCATAGGAGCCAAGCCCGTTGGCCCATAAATCAGTTTAGCATCAAGATATGCACCCTTTTGATTTTTAGGGTTGAGTTTATAAAGATGTTTGAATAAATTGAGTTGGATTAGTCTGATATGTAACGGAAATTAATTGATTACGGAATGAAATAATTGATCTGATTAAGAATTCCCTCGAGTACTTTTTCGACTGAATCAATTTGCGCATATAATTTGATGATTCATCACTGCTTTGTGTCTGGTCGAGAAATAGTGGATGCTATAATGTTTGTGCAGGAAATTTGGCATTCGATTCGGACTAAGCGATGATCGGGTAAACAATATTTTTTGGCTGAACTCAACATGGAAATAGCCCTTGACCGACTTAGTTGGCAGTTTGTGGAGGTTGTCCTCCTCTTCAATTTTGGCTTTCCCTTAATTAAACGGAATATGATGTGAGTAGGGCTGCAAATGATTCGAGCTACTCGCGAGCTACTCGGCTCGAGCTCGGTCAAAGCTCGACTCGAGACGAGCTCGAGCTCGAAATCGAGCTCTATAGCTTAACGAGCCGAGCTCGAGCTTGGGCGTTTTGTGATTATTAGGCTAAGCTCGCGAGTACTCGGCTCGAACTCGGTCAAAGCTCGGCTCGAAACGAGCTCGAGCCAAGCTTGAGCTCGAAACTGAGCTCGATTGCTTAACGAGCCGAGCTCGAGCCTCAAGATACTCGGTTCGACTCGGCTCGTTTGCAGCCCTAGATGTGAGTATCTAATTTTACTGTTCGGTTTGAATGGGGTACTTGTTTTTACTTTGATGAGTATCGTCCTTCAAACGGAATTCGCCAAGGTGACCCGTTGGCCCCTCTTTTGTTTGTGGTTGCTACATTAGCACTCTCCAGTCTGATTCATCATGCTGTTAACACTGATGCTATCTCTGGCTTGCATCTTTCTCCTGCGTCAGAGCTATTCTCTCACTCGTTATTTGTCGACGATACGATCATCATTGGATCAGCCACTATGACCGACATTCAGAACTATCGTGATTTGTTTGATTTTATGCCAACATGCATCTGGTCTCAAGCTTAAAACTCTTTCAAGTTACGAGTATATTGTAATACTTGATTAGCATTGGTATAAATACCCGAAACCCGAATCCGATCTGGACCCGACCCGGATCCGGCATTGGACCAGAACCAACCCGGCCTATCCGGATCCGGGTCCTAAAATGAGACCCATTGTACTTTCGGGTCCGGGTCCGGGTCCGCTCAAAAGAGACCGACCCGGACCCGTTAAAAAAAATCCAAAAAATCAACATAAAAATAGATATTCTATCCTCATCCCTCCCCTCCTTCCTCCTTAATTCTAAATCTTGCTCTTCCAAACTCAAAACTCCTGCCTTTTTCTTCTCTCCTCTATTCTAAATCCTCCACTCGCCGTCTCCGCTCGCCGCTTACACTCCCACTCCTACATTCGGGTAGGAATGTTTTAATAGGACCCAACCCGGAATCGGACCCGGTCCTCACTGGTCCAGGTCCGGGTCCAATTTTTAGACCCGTACGGGACCAGGCCGAGGTCCGGGTAGTGAAGGACCCGACCCGACCCGACCCGATACCAATTCTATCCTTGATGATGTCTCACTTCAACTTCTTTATACTTTGAAAACATTTATTCCATTGTTGGCATCAGATTCCAATTTCACCTACTTAGGTACACCAATTGTTTCAGGTCGACTCACATGCTCCACGTTTTAGCCACTTCTCAACCAATAGCAGCAGATGATTCACTCTTGGTCACATCTGCCACTCTCCCAAGCTGGCCGATGCGTTCTTGTTAAAGTCGTTCTTTGTGCTCTTCCTACTCATATACTATGTACTAATGTGGTACCTAAAGCAATTTTGAATCGTATCGGTTACCAACATTGGCAATTCTTTTGGAGCTTGTCGGCTACTCGTGCTTTTCATCCATTGGCTAGACATCATATCGCATCACCCACTGACATGGGAGACCTCAGTATTTGGGATATGCATGTTAGGTCAAAATCATGAAATTAGATAGAGACTCAACAACTCGTTCTTTTTCGAATAGTTCGGCAAAATAAGTCGAAATTATAACAAGCAAAAACGTATAAATTAAAAAAAAAACAAAAGAGAAATTTCGGAACCATTATTAGTTAGATGATAATAATAAGATAATTACAAAACATATGTCTCTTAGTCTCTCTATATTCTCTCTTATTACAATGGTCTCTCAATTAGATAACTAGTTTCTTTCTTTTCTATTGAGAATACTTATATACAATTTTTTCTTCTCTATTTATAGAATAGTAACCTTGAAATATTTGTTAGAGTTATTAGTTTTTGACTTAGTCAAATATGTTCACTCTGTTGAATTCTAACTGCAGAATAAATTCAACAACGACGACGAGATGCAAGAACTATAGAATCAAAACAAGAGAAGAAAGAACAAGCAAAAGCAACATACAAGAACACATAAGATTTTTATCGAGGTTCACCCAAACAATAGCTACTTTCCAGCGCAGAGGCACTCCTATGATTTTTCACTTCCTTGATCTTCCTTGATCTTCTCCATACATGAATCTGCTAACAGCATGTCGTCCACATACAACGCCAAGGTAACTATATTATTTTCCTCATATCTACGAACATACACACAATGATCTATTTCGCACCTATCGAAAACTTTTCCTCTCATGAAGCAATCAAACTTCAAGTACCATTGCCGCTGTGCTTGTTTGTGCCCATAAAGATTCTTCTTCAATCGACACACCATATCTTCATTTCCTTTAGCTTCAAAACCTGTGGGTTGTCTCATGTGCAGCTCTTTTTCGACATCACCATGGAGAAATGCTGTCTTCACATTCAACTGCTCTAAGTGCAAGTCTTCAACTGCAACAATGCTAAGCAGAATCCTAATGAAGCCATCTTCACAACCGGTGCAAAGATCTCACTATAATCAACACCTTCTCTTTGACAGAATCCTTTCACAATAAGCTTTGCCTTGTACCTCTTACTCCCATCTGCCTCATCTTTGACTCTGAAAACCCATTTATTGATAAGAGCGCGCTTCCCTGCATGTAATCTGGTCAACTCCCAAGTTTGGTTCTGTTTCAAGGAGCTCATCTCGTCCTTCATGGCTAACTCCCACTGAATTTGAGCCTTATCCCTCAAAGCCTCCTCATGAGTCTCTGACTCTCCTGAATCCGTGTACAGAACATTCTCGTGAACAACACTAGCTGATGGATCAAATATCCTGCCTCTTCTCTCGTATCGATCTCCTCAACATGGGTACTGGTTCACCGACCGGTTCAAGTTCCCCGAACTGTTCTAGCTGTACCTGTTCGTCTTGGATAACTTGCTCATTCCCAATCGGCTCACCATGATCCTCCTGTGCTACCTGTGGTACCTATACCTGCTGCTGCACTGTAGGGCCCCCACCACTAGGGCCGCCTTCAGAATCTGAATTTGAGTCTGATTTTGAACCCCAATCTGATTCTGAACTGGCTGTACTGTCTTGATCTGTGTGCCTATACTTAAATAGGACCTCTTCATTGAACACTACATTCCTGCTGTGAATGACTTTGTTATCCACAAAATCCTAAAGGCTGTAACCATACTCATCGCCACCGTAGCCAATGAACACACACCTCATGGAGTTAGAGTCCAACTTCTTTCTTTCTTCCCTGTCAATTAGTGCATATGTCATACAACCATAAACTTTCTAATGCGAATAATTAACAGTTTTACCGGACCAAAGTTCTTCTGGAATGGCCCCATCACGGGCACTATACGGACAACAGTTAATCAATTACACTGCCGTATCAACTGTAGTGGCCCAAAGAGGGATCGGAAGACCTGTATGAAGTCTCATGCATCTCACCCTTTCGAGTATTGTGCGGTTCATTCTTTCTGCTACACCATTCTCCTGTGGAGTCTTAGGAACTATCTTGATTCCTCTGATACCTTTCCTTGCAAGATAGTTAACAAACTCTTTGCTTGTGTACTCATCTCCGTTATCTGATTTTATTGCTTTCACCTTGCAACCCATCTCATTCTCAACCCTGGCCTTCTAAGCTCTGAATGCCTAAAAAACATCTGATTTCTCGCAAATTGCATAAACCCAAACCTTTCTTGTAGCATCATCGATGAATGTGACGAAGTATTTCTTACCACCATAAGAGAATTCCTGAGCTGGACCCCACACATCTGTATGTACCAACTCTAGTTTCCCAAGCTTCTTCTCACGCCCACCCAACTGAAAGCTAACTGTCTTCTATTTGTCCATCACACAATTCTCAGAAAACTCCATCTCAACCTTCTTCAGCCCCGACAAAAGATCTCGAGAACAAAGTTGCTTGACACCCTTTTCACCAAGGTGTCCCAACCTGACATGCCATAGAATTGAAAAGGAACTACCTGCTAATGTTGTAGCAATGATATCACCTGAATCACCTCCTCTTAGTAAGTACAACATGTCATCACGCTTTCCTCTTGTCACCAACCTGGCACCTGTAATCACCTTTCATTCTCCATGCCCAAAAGTTGTTGTAAACTCTTCTTTGTCTAGTTTGCTAGTTGAGATCAAGTTTTTCTTCAAGCTCGGAATATGTCTTGTATCATACAAGACCAATTGTCCACCATTGCGAGCCTTCACTCTCACAATGCCTCTACCCACAACTAGACATATCTGCCCATTACCAATTAAAACTGCACCAAAATCACATGTTCTGTAATCCTAAAAAACATTCCTCATGGGGGTACAATGATAAGGAGCACCTGAGTTTATACACCAATCATCTTGCAAAATATTAAATCCAGCAGATAAACACAATTCATCTAGACGGGATTCAATACTTACCACATTGGCTACCTGTGACCCTGCTTGTGCTTTCTTATACTCCTCACATTGGTCTCTCCTGTGTCCTAGCTTCTTACAGTACCAACACTCACCTTTGTGATGTCCGGTTCTTGACTGAGACCTGTAATTCCTACTCTGCGACATCCCTCTGTTGTTACTTCTACCACGGTTATCAACTGACAGCACGGTATTACTAGGATATGACACTGAAGTCTCTCCATGTCTTTTCCTCCTTGTATCCTCATTCATAATGCTGCTTATAACATCCTTTAGGATTTGTCATATTAGTCATGGTGCTAGTAATAGTCTGCTCTACTGTGCCATAACTATCGGAAAGACTGGATAGCAACAACAATGATTGTGCCCTCTCCTCAAACCTTAAACCCGACGATTCCATCTGATTGTAAACCATACAGAAATTGTTGATGTGCTCAGCAACGAAACCCCTTTCTCACAACTTCAAGTTAACCAACTTCTTTATGTGTAAGATCTGATTCACTGCATTCGACTTCTCAAATATGTCTGTCAATATCTCCATTACCTCCTTTGATGTTCTTGCCTTCTTAATGTGAAATAGCGTCTTCCTGCTCAGCGACAACTGAATTTGCCCAAGCACTTTCTGATCCAATCTATTTTAGGCCGCCAACGCAACCGGATCGACCTCCGCCCCTTCTAGCTTCACACCAAACAACAGATCATCTAGATCCTTCTGTCGGAGATACGCAATCATTTGGATCTTCCACATTGTGAAATTCATTCCATCGAACAACTTGACTCTTCTCTTGTCCCCCATCTCAATCAATACTACCAACCTGTAGTTCTGATACCACTTTGTTGAATTCTAACTGCGGAATAAACTCAACAACGACGACGAGATGCAAGAACTATAGAATCAAAATAAGAGAAAAAAGAACAAGTAAAAGCAACACACAAGAACACACAAAATTTTTATCGAGGTTCACCCAAATAATAGCTACTTCCTCGCGCAGAGGTACTCCTGCGATTTCTACTAGAAATATGAAGATTAGGTTTACAAATCTCTCAAGAACTCACTACCAAGGTGTAGGGTTTTTCTCTATCTCCCTCTTTCTTAATGACGGCTGGTAGATCTCTATTTCCTCTTAACCCTAAAATCATACACAATACAATATATATAGGATTTCAGAACTTTTCATCTTAGCCGCTCATCAATCAGCGTCAGGACAGTCGACCGCAACATCATGACGGTCGACCGGTCTTCTCCTTCGACTGCACGAGTTCCAACAGAGAGCAGGTCGGTCGACTGTGCGGTCGATCGGTCACTCCTTCAAGATACAGGATCAGAGAGCGGGGCGGTCGACCGGTCGTCTTGCCTGGGTGCGGTCGGGGGGTGCGGTCGACCGTGCGGTCGATCGCAGCTCTGCTGTAGCCTCCAACTACTCTTAACCTCTTGCTCCCACTTTGACTCTCCTTCTCGCCTATCTTCTTCAACCCATTGTCGTGTATTGGATCCACAAACCCCAGCACACCCTTATCAAGTTAGAAATAAATCCTAACAAATATATCAAGATAATTATTGTATTAAATATTTCAAATATATAAAGATATAAATTTGAAAGAAAATAACCAATAAATAAATTTTTTTAAAATTTAGATAAATATTTGAGACATATTTTAAGCAATGCATAGATTATGCTAAAGCATTGCTTGAAAACAATTTCCACAACTTATTCACAATTCCCCTTCTACTCCTTGGTCACTATTGGTGCAAAAAAAAAATATGTTGAAGTATCACTTCCATGTTCGGCAAAGGGAGTCTGCTACATATGGCAGACCATTCGCAGCTTGGCTCCGCTATTGCTGGAAAATCTACCTCATTCAACATGCTCTTTGCATCCAACTTTGTTGGTATCGGGGGTGTATCGGACTGCTGTAGCTAACCATTTTCTTCCCTGCCCTACTACTCCAACCTCTCGTCCTTCTTTGCTACTTTATCGTGCATGGGTTTGCCCACGCATTTTCTTATGTGCTTGGAAAGCCTTCTATGGAGCATTGCTTACTGCTGCATTACTTCACCATCATCATATTGCCCCATCCTCTTTTTGCCAACGGTGCAATTTGGGGACTGTCGAAATAATTAACCATGCCATTTGGGAATGTTCCTTCTCTGCTTCTCTTTGGGGTCTGGCCCACTCATTTGTTCCACATTTTCCTCCACTTTGGACTTCAGTTTCAAATTTTAATTCTTCTGTGTCCACTGCACCATCATCAAGTCAGGCTCTCTCAACATTTACTGTGTGCTATAAGTTTGCATGTTCTTTGGGCTGCATGGAAAGCTAGAAATTCATAATTGTTTTCGTTTGACATAGTCAGTGTTGATCATGTGTGCAGTGGTTGCAAGATTTCAATTCCTATCAATCAAACTATCTACTTATAATAGTAAAAATAAAAGCATCACTAAGTTTGAAAACTAGAACAATGGAAAGATTAATATTATATATAAACATCCTTAAACAAAAAAATTAACCAATATTGGGTAGGGGCGGCGCAAGCACGTACCCCCTCAGCAACAAATAATGAAGTCCATTCTCCCTCTTGGGGAGATGGAAAGCCCGCGCACCCACAAAGTGCAATGTGGACCACTTGCCTTGGCTTGAGCATTCTGGATCACCCAAAGACCCCGTCCAGGTAAGTATTGAACAAAATAGGCCCACAAGCCTATTTTATATCTTTCCGAACTCCTCTAGTTCTCTCTTTTAGCATATGTGGGACTAATAATTTTGAAATTGAACATATGGGGATATAAAGATTGTAGAGATTTGAATCATATATTTGCCAACTACTGATAATCTTATTTTGCTTGACTTTTATTTTGGTATATACCAATTTTTACAAACCAGTAATTATGAGATTTTTTTTTCCTTTCCAAATTATAGTAATTAAAAATAAACATTACAAAGTTGGAAAGATATCACATACGGAAACCTGAAAAGAAGTAATTACTCAAATGGGGATATGATATTCAATATTTACTATGTTGATAAATAATAGTGTCAATCTTTAGATTATAGTATGTTAGATAAAATAAGAAACATGCCCTGCAATCTGGCAATAAAAAAATAAAAAAATCCAGCATTCTCAGTTCTCATCTATATAATCTCTAATCTCTAATATTACTAGTAATTTACACGTGTAATAATTTACACGTGTAATGCATGTATTTATAAATTTATTTTCTATATAGTAAAAATTCCGACATTGTCTGACATCGAATCTAAGACCTTCTTTATATTAGTTATGCACGTGCAATGCACATATTTATTTGTTTACAATGCACGTGTTTGTTTGGTTACACAACCCCAACTCTCCCATTAAAATATTAGAGATTAGAGATTAGATACAGAGATAAAATGGGAGAGTTGGGATTGTTATTTGTAGACAACCTGTAATTTGTAGATATTCATTCAACCATCTAATCTCAACCAATCATTTTTAAGTCATTCATTTTCAAGTGGGAGTTATATTAACTTACTAAAATGAATGGTTCTAAATTTCTGTGCGTTACAGTTTTTATGTACAAAGTTTTAAATTTCGGTATTGGAACTAGGTCAAAACCTTAGTACAAGCTTAGACAAGAGACATGGCAATATTCAAGTATTCAATAACATGATGATTTAACATATCTAGACTTGAAACGTGGCACGATAAGAAGGCTGATCAATAACTTGGTACGATAAAAAGAATAATGAACCAATAATAGAATTTAATTAGATATGATATTCAATTCAATAACTACTTGTCGGATGTCAAGAAAAATACTTGCATAAGAACAATAAAATCTATACAAGAGATGCTTGCCATTATTATACGATGGTTACGAAGGGAAGAAGAGCGGCGATCACAACGATCCACGACAGCGAGATGCAGGAAGAGCCTCGGGCAGCAAGAGCATCAAGAGAGCAGCAACTCCGCAAGTCGAGCTCGGGTTGGTTGAGGCAGCAAGCTAAAAAAAGCAAGGTGGATGGGTTAGGGCAACAATAGTGTGGAGAAGGTGGAGCTTCGGTTTTTGTTGCGATTGGTGGAGGCGGTTGGGGCTGCGATGGAGGCACCGAGCATGGGAGCAACAGCAGCGATGGGGATGATAGTGGTCGGAGTGGTTGCTGTCGGTTGGAGGTTGAGGAGGAGATCGCAGGCTTTGGTGGTTGGTCGGCAACATCCAAGGGGAGCTCGGGTGTGGGCTGCAGGTTGTGGGTGGCAAGCAGTCGAAGGGCAAGGGCAGCGGAGGAGAGGATTTTGGGTGCTGGCGATGATGATGATGGCGCTACGGTGGTGAGTTGTAATGCCCCGTAATTTTTAATACAATATTTTGAATTAATAAATAATTTTTAAATCAATTTATTTAATTATTTTGAATTTTCGTAAAATTGACATTTTCACACGTGCAAAGCGCGTGCAAATATTTTCGAAGTGTGAATTTAGAATTATAAGTTGATGAAAAACTTATATTATTTGTTATTGGTTATATTTGAATTTCTGGGATTTTTCTGAATAAAGAAAACTACTTTTGTAAATTTTTGAAAGAAATGAGTTTTTTTTGTAAAAAATCGTTTAGGGGTGGAAAGTGAACTTAAAAATTGTTTGGCTGAATTTAGGGCTGGCTATTTAGTAGAAGGCTCTAAGGAATTAGATTATACCCATATTCGATTGATTTTTATTGATTTAATTGAATAAATATATAATTACGCAATTTTGAGATTGTTGGGAACCTTATTGAAAATATTCTTCCTGGAGTGTAAAAGGCAGAAAATTTATTTGGAAAATCTAATCTTTATTATTAGATAATTGTTCTAATTATTTTTTTGATTTTTACGAATATTTTATGGCTTGTTTGCAAATATTACAAAGAGAATGACTTTTCTGCAAAATTGCCACTTGGAGTAAAAACTCCATATTTTGGTTTTTCTGCGCTACACATGTTGGTTGGCCAAATCAGGAGAGTTAAGGGATTTAATTTAATTTAATTTTAAATTGATTTGATTAAATAATAATTGGAAGGATCCATATATGTAAATAAATATTTTTCTTGAGGAGTATTTTTGTAAACTTTCTAAAACCCTAAAAACCCAAAATTTCTGCCTATATAGGGGCAGCAACCGCCTATTCCCTATTGTGAACCCAAACTTTATTTTTTCATTATTTTCTTGGAGTTGGATCTTGGATTTTTCGCGAGGAGAAGGCTTTTTCTTTATTACTACTATCGTTCTTCAAGTTGATCTTCAAATTTAGGTGAGTAGTTATTCAAATTTCCTTGTTGTGTTTCCATGGTAGAATAGATTAATGTGCTAGGTTATGTATGTGGATCTATTGAATGAATAGCATGCATCGTTGATTCCTATTATGCGACGAAGTTTTGATGAAATATTTCGTTGTGTTTTTGGTGAATTTATAGTGGGTTGAAGCTTGAATTTTTATGCACAATATGGATTAAAATCACCACAAAACACATGTTGAAGTATTAAGAACCTAGGGTTAGGTTTCAGGGTTTAAACAAATGTATATAAATGGGTTGATCGAGTTTGGATGAGATTTCGAAGTTGTTTTTGCTCTGGACTGCTCTCTGTCCCAGATTGGAACGAGATTTCGGCATAATTACTGATGATATTACCTAAAAATTATTAAATAGAAATTGTAGCTCACTGTGTCTAGTTTCCAGAACATCTAACGGACCCTCAATCTGACTCATAGATTGTAAAATATGTAATTTCTACAACTGTACTATCGTAGTTTCATATTTTTAAAATAACGGTTAGTTTTCAGAATTTGCTGGATATGAACCCCTTGAATAAATTTATTTGAGTTCAATTTTTTATGGTGATATTCTCGTTATGTGCTGAATTTAAATTGATTTTTTTCCCGAATTTAATATTAAATATAGAGTGTACTGTTTTGAGGAACGAAATCATGTAACTTTCAGATTTTTAAATGAAAGATAGTTTTCAGAAGTTATTGAATATCAACCCTTTAAATTAATTCATTTGAGTTCAAATTTTTATGATGAGTTCCCTGTTATACGCTGGACTTAAATGTATTTTTCCAGAATTTAACAATGATTTTAGAGTGTACTGTTTTGAAAAACGAAATCATGTAACCTTTAGATTTTAATAAAAGATAGTTCTCAGAATTTGTTAAATATGAACCCTTTAAATAAATTTATTTGAGTCCAGATTTTTATGGCAAGTTCCTTGATATATGTTGGACTTAATGAAACTTTTCCAGAATTTAATAATGATTTTGAAGTGTACTGTTTTGAAGAACGAAAACGTGTAACTTTCAGATTTTGGTGAAATTCTTGTTTCAATTTTCGGTGCAATCAAATAATAGATTGTGGTAAATAAATCTAAAATTTTGTAGATGAAATTCTTAGCTTTTAAGAGATTTGTTCCAGTTTTGATCGAATGAATTTGTAGTTGAATTTATGGAATTTTACAAATAAATGGAGAGTGATGTTTAAAAGTTGATTTTTTAAGGAATTTCGTAAGTTGAATATATTACCATGTATGAAAAAGCCCTTCGTGACAACATTGGTTGGTTTATAAGAGTGTGACTAATGAAGAATATTTTGTATTATTGAACTAAGTTGGGTTTTGATTTGTGAGTTAGGGTTGTGATGATAACCCTGGAAACATTGATGCAGATTTTGAGTTGTGAGACTCTAGAGCTTGAGTGGGACCCTAACATGTCAGTAGATGAGATTTTTGTGGATATTGGCTAGAGGGGCCTGGTAATTGAATTAGTTAAGTTCGGCAGGGTACACCAACTCTAGAGAGGCTGTGATTTAATTAATAAAAATAAATATAAGGACAGACACTAGTAGGAGTTGTGATCAAACTTGAGCAAACATGAGTGGAGGGCTCTATGTATAGTCGTGCGGATGTATTTCGGGACTATAGTTATAGTCGGGCAGATGTATTCCGGGACTATTTGTCATGTGGAGGAGACGTGTCTCAATTATTTTCGGGGTTATGAATGATCGGGCAGATGTACTCCGGGATTATGAATAGTCGGGCGGGAGGGAGACGGATCTCCAGTACTCCGAGCTAGAGGGACGCTTACGGGATATTTGCGCAATGCAGGTTCTTTATGGTCGGGCAGATCGGGCAGATGGATTCCGAGCCTGGAGCCAATATTTGCAAAATGTCTAAATCTTGTCTTTTGTCACTATTATATGATTGCATAGCGGAGGATTGAACCGTATAGTATGGAGAACGATAAGGGCTTGCACCGGACCTATGTAGAATGGGATGAATAGAATCCGACAAGTATGCATTAGTAATCATCATGTGCATTGTGGATTTCTTGAGTTGTTTTATGCATGCTTTCTTTGTTTTCTTACACTTGACACTTAGCTTAGTTTCAATTGATAATTTATGCTTCATTTATTATTATTTCATGTTCCATCTATTATTAGTTCGTTAGTATGTTTCACTTGTTGACTTATGATTTTGTTCTTTACGTTTTCATTTAAGTTTGTTTTTCCTTTGAATATCACTCACACCGTTATGGCTGACCCCTGTAGTTTGGGGGTTAGGGATATCTCTAGCCTCATATTTTATAGGTGGGTACCATTAGCATGGACTTGGGAGCTTGTGGTAGAATATTTAATGTTTATGCATATCTTGTAAAAGGATTGAATGTAAAGAGAAAATTGTATTTATGGTACTTTTAAATACCGTTGTGTTGTAAAAAGAATTGTAATTTAAAGTGTTTAAATTCCGCTGTGCTGTTGTAAAGAGAGTTAACGAACCGAAAAGTTTTAATTTTTCCCTGTGTTTGTACTATGTTTATAATTGCAATTGAAGTTGATGCTGGGAATTGTGCCACTTATTTCTAATTTTATTTATTGAAAATTCAGGATGCTATATGCGGCGGCTGTCGATGGTGGTCGTTGGCTGATCGGATGCAGCTGTCGATGGTGGTGGAGCTCGAAAATGGTGCCTCGGTGAAGGGAGAGATGGTGAGGTGGTTTGCAGTGGTTGCGGGTGGAGCAGAAACGGGCAGCAATGGTGGCGATGAGGGAGTCATTGACCTTCGGAAGGTCATCAATCATCAGAAACCTGAGCATGACCTCCGAAAATAGCTCGACCACTCCACGAGTGGAGCTGCTCCACCGTTCAGGTTCCGACCCATAGCATTCAAGGTCAGGAGCAACGACGAAGCCGCTCCCCAGAGATCGACGACCTCTGACGGTCAAATTCGAAAAGGTTGCTGTCACGAGGACCGAGTTTCAGGAGTTTAGGAACGAGGTCCTCCAAGCCATCCGAGGTGCCCCCCAGGACCGAACAACCAGTCGACGACCCCGTCTAGGTAGCGAGTCACACGAATCGACCCGACCACTGAAGAGGGATGATGCTGTCCTCAAACGACTCCAGGAGATGGTGAATCACCTTGCCTGGGTCGGCAAAGGTGATGTCCATTCCAGTCGGGAGTACCATCCTACCGGACCCCCATTCACCGTTCGAATCCTTGACGCCTTGATCCAGAGGAATTTTTGACTATCTCAGTTCGAGACATACGATGGAGAGAACGATCCAGCTGATCACATAGAGGGGTTCAAAATCCTCATGATGATTCACAGTGCCTCGGATCCTCTCCTCTATCGAGTGTTCCTACCTCTTTGCATGGCCTGGCAAGGGAATGGTTCTCAAAGCTCGCCCCCAACTCTATCTTTTCTTTCGAACATCTCGAGGTGAATTTTCTCGCTCACTTTGTGACCAGTCGCAAGGTAGAGAAGACGAGCGCGTCACTTCTGGACCTCAAACAGAAGGAAGGGGAGTCCCTGCGAGACTTTGTACAGAGGTTCACAACTGAGGCTGGGCAGTCTCTTCTCTCAACGCTTGTGTCGCGTCTGTGCCCTTCCGACATAATGTTCGCCATGGCCAGCTAAAGGGCTCCCTGGCGAAGAAGCCTCCAATTGATTTTCCTGACATCCTCCACAGAGTTGAAAAGTACATTCGCGTCGAAAAAGCTCTGCACCCTGAAGGCCTGAGAGAAGCCCCCTCTAAGGGGAAGAGGAAGGTGGATGGTCCAGAGCCTATGAAGAAGGCTAATAAAGATCCTCTCGGTAAAAAATGACCACCTCCGGTCCACCGCTTCGAAAAGTTCACCCCGCTGACTCATAGTATGTCGGCCATCCTTATGAAGATTGAGGAAAAGGGGATCTTCCATCATCCTCTCCAACCCAATAACAACAAGAAAACGGACCAAAGATTTTACTTTCGGTTCCACCGGGACCATGGGCACGACACTGATACATGTCGCGCTTTTAAAGACGAGATCGAGGCCCTCATCCAAAAGGGTTACCAGAGGCAGTTTACTCGAACTAATCTATGAGACCAGCGGGCTTTGCCCCCTCCTCGAGAGGTCGGTCGACGTCCGGAGGCAAAAACAGAGCCCGATGAGACTGCGGGGCCAGCCTCATTGTGTTCATGGTGGCCCCATGGGGGAGAGTTGAATACTTCCTGCAAGGCCTTCGTACAGGAGGTTAACTCGGTCCATGATCATCCGCCCCTCGGGGACCAAGGTCTGGCAGTTTCGTTCTCCAGTGACGACCTCGAAGGTGTTCGACTACCTCATTGTGATGCCCTGGTGATCAGCCTGGGCATGGTGAATAACGAGGTTACCGTATTCTCGTTGACAATGGAAGCTCGGTGAACATCCTATTCCTTGCCGCATTCGAAGCACTCAAACTCTCTCAAGAAAGACTGAAACCGGCGGGATACACGCTGCACAGGTTCTCAGGCACTCCTGTACAGATCGAGGGGATAATCACGCTCGATGTCACAGCTAGAACGGTCCCGAACATCTGAACAGAAGCCGTGGATTTCATGGTGGTCAATGTCAAAGCTGCTTATAATGTGATACTTGGTAGGCCCGGCCTCTGTTCCCTTCACCCATTGCATACCACTTGAAAATGAAATTCTCCACCGACCACAGAGTCGGCATGGTCCGAGGCAATCGAGAATCGGCCAGGTCTTGCTACATGGCCGCAGTGGGAGGCGGGTTTTTTCCCTTCGACGCGGTCAAACTTCTGTTCGACAGGAACTTGTTGGGCTCCAAGCCCGTCGACCATTTGAAAGAAATCCCCTTCACCAAGGGGAACAAATCCAAGTGGTTCCGAGTGAGCCAGTCCCTCGCCTCAGACTTGAAACTGGCCATCACTGACTGCATCAGGTGGAATGTTGAGCTCTTCGCCTGATATGCCAGGAATCTCAGATGACCTCATCATGCACAGACTGAGCATCCACCCAGAATCTAAGCCCGTCCAACAGAAGCGCCACAAATTTGCCCCTGAAAGGCAGCAGGCGACCAAACAAGAAGTGAACAAGATCGTCTTGGGTCGTTTTGTCCAGGAGGTCAGCTATCCCGAATGGCTGGCCAACGTAGTGATGGTAAAGAAACCAAGCAGGAAGTGGAGGATCTGCATAGACTTCACATACCTCAACAAGGCCTGCCCCAAAGATCCATTCCCCCTCCTGAGCATCGACGCCCTGATAGATGCAACGTCTGGTCACGAACTGATGAGCTTCATGGACGCATTTTTAGGTTATAACCAAATCAGAATGTTCCCCCCTGACATCCCCAAAACTGCCTTCGTGACTGACCAGAGCCTATACTGTTACCAGGTCATGCCCTTCGGACTGAAGAACGCCGGTGCTACCTACCAAATGCTCGTCTATCGGGTGTTTAAGGAGCAAATAGGTTGAAACATGGAGGTCTATGTCGATGACATGCTTGTCAAAAGATGTCGAGGCTAAGACCACATCACCGATCTCGAGGAAGCCTTCAGGGTCCTAAGGTCCTACAACATGTGACTTAACCCATCCAAATGCGCCTTCGGCATCACTTCAGGGAAATTTCTTGGATTCGTGGTTAGTCAGCAGGGCATTGAGGCGAACCCCAAGAAGATCCAGGCCATACTGGACATGGCCCCTTCCAGAAATGTCAAAGAGGTCAAGAGGCTCACGAGTCAGTTGGCGGCATTTTGATGATCCCTACCTTATTGACCGCAACTTCTGTATGCCATCAGCTGTTTCCTTTCCAAATCCGGTGAAAATTCGTTCCTGTTCTTCAAATCCCTCTGGCTGGCTAAAAGCTTCGAATGGGAAGAACCCCAACAATAGGCCTTCAACCAGCTAAAAACCTACGTGGCCAGCCCCCCGCTCCTCATCAAACCAGAACCGAGTGAGCCCCTCTACCTCTCTCTGGCTGCATCCGAACACACGCTCATCTCTGTACTTGTAAAAGAGGAAGACGTGGCCCAGAAACCCATCTATTACGTCAACAAAGTCCTACACGAGGCTGAACTCCGATGTGCCCAAATGGAAAAAGTCGCTTACTCATTGGTAATGGCTGCTCGGAAACTCCGACCGTATTTTCAAGCTCACTCCATTCAAGTCCTAATAGATCATCCGCTCAAGCTCGTTCTCAACTGACCCAAAAATTCAGGGTGACTCATCAAATTGTCGATTGAGCTGAGAAATCACGACATCAACTACCAAGCCCAATAGCCATCAAGGGGCAAGCACTCACAGAATGCATCACAGTGTGTACCATTTCTGAAGTACCCGAGTTCCCAAAGCCGGAACCACTTGAGAGATTTATGTAGATGGGTCGTCCCACGAGGACGGGAGCGGAGCTAGCATCATACTTTGTGGCCCCGATGATTTCGTCCTAAAGTATTCCCTGCACCTTAATTTCCAGGCATCCAATAACGAGGCGGAATACGAAGCAATGATTGCCAGACTCACGTTGGCCCACAATGCGGCCGTAAGACGAATAAGGACTTCAGTGACTCTCAGGTCATGGTTAGCCAAATTTTAGGGAATTACGAGGCCCGTGATGCTCGGATGGTCGAGTACTTGGCACGTCAAACTCATCCTGGAAGCCTTCGAGCATGCCGTTGTCAAGCAGATACCCAAGGAGCAAAATAGTCAGGCAGACGCCTTGTCCAAGCTCGCTTCATCATCATTCGAGGGCCTTGACCATACAGTCCTCATCGAGATCCTCTATGAGCCAAGCATCGAGAAGCCCGAGGTCATTTGCCTCAGTACGGGCTTGCAGTCGCATAAATGGATGCATCACATCCACAAATTCTTGGCAGAAGGCCAACTACTTGAAGACCCTATCGAGGCTAGGAAGATAAGGGTCCGGTCACAAAGGTTCACCCTGATTGAGAACATCCTCCTCAAACGTTCATACACCAGGGTGGACAGTAGGCGTTACCTCCAATGTCTATGTCCCGATAAAGCAAAGTTTGCACGGGAAGAGTTGCACGAGGAAATTGGAGGATGCCATATGGACAGTAGGTCGCTCGCAAGGAAGGTGCTTAACCACGGGTACTATTGGCCGACCATACTGCAAAATACTCGTAATCTCATTAAGCAATGCGGCCCCTGCCAAAGATTCTCGTCGATCATACACTTTCCCCAGGCCGAACTCAGGCCACTGACCAGCCCAACCCCCTTTGCCATGTGGGGGATGGACCTGGTCGGTCCATTTTCGAAGGCCACAGACCAAAGTCATTTCCTTATCATGGTTATCGACTACTTCACCAAGTACTCGCATTTGCAGTCAACAATTTAAAAAAAAAACCTTAATTTTGGTTGCGAAATACACTAAATACCCCCATAAAAATACATTGTAATAATAAAATATAAAAAATACCCACCTCCATCTCCAACCGAGTTCCATCTCCACCACCCTCCTCTTCTCTCTCGGCCTCTATCCCAGCCCCGACCATCTCCAATCCTCCTCATCTCGGCCTCAATCACAGACCCACCATCTCTTCATCCCTTTTCCACTTCCACTTCCTCTTCCCCAACCTCCATATCCAAAAAAACCAATATTCTCCGACCTCCATCTCCCCCAAGTCCATCTCCATCATCCAGACCTTTATCTCCAACCCACATCACCATTCCGAAGTCCATTCCAAAGTCAAACCCTAACTCAACTTCGTCGCCAAGTCCAACCATAAATTCCCTAATTCGAACCTTTATACAACCAAGTATTAGGGATTTAGGGTTTCGAATTTGAGGAATTCGGGCTTTGAACTTTTTGCGGGCTCTTCGAATTTAGTGGAGATGGAGATTGTGGAGATGATTTTTTTTAAAAATTTTTAAAATTCAGATGGTGGAGATGGTGGAACTTTGGATTTGGATTTAGATAGAGAAGATGAGTTATTACAGTGTAGGTGGTGTTTGGGGCTTAGTGGAGGTGAAGGTAATGGTTGTGGTCAGGGTTGAGTGAAGGGGGAGGTGGACATAAGGATGCTTTTTTAAGGGTATTATATGAGGGCATTTTTTATATTTCACAGCCTAAGTTAGGAATTTTTTGGAAGAGTTGATGCAAAATATGTACAGAGGGTTTATTGTGTTGACTTAAAGATAATGGAGAATTTACTGCGTTGACTGTATAGATAATGGGTGTTTTCTACAATTTATCCTTTTTAGAGCATCCACAATGGTGTTTCTCATATTTGAGAAAATGGCACAAATAGAAATAGAAAATAGGCGTAATCGCTGTAGTGGTCGTTTGCTATATTTTGGCAAATTTTTAAACTTTTTTTGAGCGGACGGTTGTCCCGTCCTATGAATTTTTTTATAATTAAATTGGGTTTAATATTTAAAATATTATTTAGTAAATTAATTAACTATTAAATTAACCTGAACTATATTTAAATAATCACTAATACCTTAATTAAGTGTTTAATTAAGTGTGATAGTGACCTAAACACTAATTAAATAGTGGGGAAGTTCTGAAAGAGACATATTGTCCCGTTTCAGAACTTTTCTCATGAGACGGGACAACATGTTCCGTCCGACCTTTTTTTTTTTTGTTAGGCGGTACAACATGCACTGTCTGATTATTAAAAAAATATTTAAAAAAAACAGACGAAAAAACATGTGTCGTCCAATCTGATTAAAATATAAAAAAATGGGACGGAACAACATGTTCCGTCCCCTATATTAGAATCGCTATTTCGTTTCTCAAATATGAGAACGTACTGTAGCGTGTTTGTCATAAAATGGCAAAATAAGAAATGACTGCAGCGCCAACTATCTCAAAATATGAGAAAATGGCAAATATAGCAAATGACCGTGAATGCTCTTAGATATCATGTTTTCGACAACGACAGAGTACCCAGATTCCCGATGCAAAGTAACGAAATTAGCCTCACATGTTTTTAAAGCTTTCTTCCAAGTAATTCCTTCAGTGACTGTGCTTGGTGTGACAGAGCTCTTAGACTGACAGAAGATTGATCATGTACTTCGGAAGAGGCACAAAAGTAACATGTTACCTATGTTGGATGTATATGTATATTCTCAATATAATAGGATAATATTGTGTATATTATTCTATGGGGCAACACGGGTTTACACGTGTTATGTATTAATTATTGGAACGGGTTGAGTGGGCTAAAATCCCAGTACCCTAAACCCAGTCTAATCTCTTTATAAGCTGGTCTAGAGATAGTGCTCTGTGATATTCCAATACTGATAAGCAGGGTATAATATCTTAAGAGGCTAGAGATTAACCCTAACCCTAATTTCCCCAAATCAGTATTAACAATCTTAAGATATTATCAATTAAAAATACAGAGAGAGGGGGTTCGTTGAAATCACCGTTCGTCGGGATCTCATCGACGAAGACCATCGCAGCCAGGCCAGTCATTGTCAGCGTCGACACAGGCCTCCACCATCGCTATTGGCGTCGACGAAGGCCGTCGCCGCCAGGGTAGTCGCTGTCGGCGTCGATCCAGGCCGCCACCATCGTTGTTGGCATCGACGAAGGCCGCCGCCGCCCAGGCAGTTGCTGTTGGCGTCGACCCAGGGCGCCACCGTCGCTGATGGCATCGATGCACGCCGCTGCCGACCCAGGCCAGTCATACACTCAGACAAAGTTGAGCTGCCAGATCTAAGATCGGGTCGTCGTCGTAGATCCTGTTCGCCGTCGCCCATCGCCAGCAAAGCTCTTCCCCCTTTTGGCCGCGCCGTCGAAGGAGAGCGCGCTGTCGAAGTAGAGCGCTGTCTTGATCGGCCGCTGTTGTTGCTGTTTGGGGGTGTGATCGGATCAGATCGAGGTGGTAGAGGAGCAGCAGTCGCCGCCGCTGGGAGTTGCCGCCGCACCTGACGCCGGGGTCGCGTCTGCCGTTGCCGGAGGTCGCCGAACCCAGCCAACGATGCTGCCTCTTCTCCACTTTCTTCTCCATTGTTCTTCTTGTGAGATAGAAGGAGATGAAGTAAACAACTTAGATCCAATTTTTTGATTGGACATTTTTGGTGTTTGATGTTTGGACTGTTGGAGCAGATCCATTTTCAGATCCAGTCAAAAGGAGATAGATCTAAATTAAAGATAAGTTCTTCACCAAATTTAAATTGTTATTTAATTATTTGTATTAAGCATTAGTTAATTAAATGCAAATTTGAACAATTGTTTTAGTTATGTGCTAAAATCAAATATCCATTTTGATAAGTTAAATTATAGATGTTGACTATAAATTTGTATCTCCAATTAAATTGTTGTGAATTAGATAGTGCTAATAAGTCGCTTAATTGGCTAATCTTTAACAATTTGATGAATGTAGGAACGCCAAAGTTACTTACAAATTGTGTGTATTGGAGACGATGGATTTGCATCATGGTATGATAAGTCTGCACTACGCAGGCTTCTCCATCGAATTTGGAAAAACACTTCTAACTTGAAGTGTCGGTATGATCTACTTTAACCTCTTAGTATTTTTATGTGATGAATGTGTTAACATTTTGTACGTTTGATCACATGATTGAGAGTTTTAGATCATAGTTATTCTCGCTTTGAAAACTAGCATGTTTAGGGTTGTTAAGTATTTTATCATACTATGTGTATAGATATTTTGACAAATCCATTGTTTGCAGTTTGTGTGAGATTATATATTTGCTTCTCTAATAATTAAATTTTTTGTATAAGATTTATAACAAATGTCCGTAACTTAGATAGGAGCATTCTGTAATGCAGAATATGACTCCATTATTTACGTTTTGTTCTTTATCGTTCATTATACTGTGTGTGCAAAATTGAATTATAAAATATGGGTCATTATCTCGCTTAGTGTTTCGAAGATGATGAAGAACGAATAAAGAAAATTATAGCTCAATTTGTTTGAGCACGTGGACATTGTTAGAATCACTAGAGAAAGCAAACAACTTTGTAAAATGTGATAGAGTAATCTTGTATTAGCCCTTATAATGTGCTTACATTGTCAATCGCATGTATAAGTTGAGTTTAACAAATGAAACAATTAATAATAATAGTTCTAATTATGTTCTTGAACCTAGCATAATTGGCTAGGATTTGAGAAATATATATATTCAAATGTCTGTGAGGAAATGTGATCTAATTATCAAAACTGTGGGAAAACGGAGTTAAAAGCTATTGAGTCAAAAGCTTTAACATCCAAGTTGTTTTGAAATTTAGAATCACTGCAAATTATATATTAATTTGTTTGTTCTTGTTAAAACTCATAACTCTGCCAAATGACACTTCATTAAATATGACAAATATAAAAGTTGTGCTCAGATTATGATTACTAGAAAATCATTTAGTATGGTCTCTAGGAGCACACAACTTCTTGAGTCAATACATTCTGATATTTGTGATCTCAGTAGCTTTGTGACTATATGAGACGATTGTTGGTCAGAAGTATTTAATCACCTATGTAGATGATTATTGAATGTTTGTCATACACATATGGAGGTTGTAACACTCGTTATTGTGATAAATTAAAATCTAGTTAAATGCTAAAAATCAAGGGTTCGGTGTTGATGGAGGTGGTGAATATGTTTAACAACTTTAGAGAAGTTTGCATTGGGCATAATCTCCACTGCACTCTACTTACAACAATCAAACAGTATTGATAATAGTTAGAATCAAACTCTTAGTGAAATGTTGAATTCTATATTATTGACTGTTGTTTGTCTTGTATAATAATGAGTGATGTTGTATTGTTAATCATATCTCTAATGTGTTACTACACCTTAAATTGAATACACCTTGTAAATCATAGCATGAAAACACAAATAATTTTGTTAAAGTGGAAATTTGTGTTGTGATACATTTGTTAGAGTACATGACCCTAGAAGGCCTAAAGTAGGACCTACAACAAATATTTGTGTGTTTAGAAAGTGCAGAATATATTTCTGTGAACAGATGTTGGATCTATCTAATTTGTGTTAGAAGAATCTAGACTTGTAAAGTTCTTTGAAAATGTGTTCATCAAAGATAAATGTATGAACAATCTAGTCCTACAGACACGTTCAATGATTCACAGTTGGAATCAAGAACCAGCCTTACTGACACTTGAAAACCTGAATGACAAATGAACTAAGAAGAGTCTTTAGTGGACAATGAGATGATTTTGTGTCATACAATAATACTTCAATTTAGTTGATCTGCCAAAAGAGGCTAAAACTATAGTAAGTGGGATTTTGTAGAAGAAACTTAATTTTGATTGTTCAGTAGCAATCTTAATGCTTTTTAGTAGCTAACAGATTGATTGAAAAAATGGGGTAGATTTATTTGATGTCTACTCACATGCTTGTCATATTGCTACAATAAGTATTCTTCTTACCCTTACATCTATTGGAAATTTTGTCATTCATAAAAGATATTTAAAAGTTTTGTACTTGATATTTTGTACTGAACAGTTTTGTACTGGAAAGTTTTGGACTAATATGTTTAGTGAACAAGATTTATAATTTAGTAAAATCATTGTATGCTTTAAAACATGTAATATAGCTAGCGTATAAATATTTTGACAAATTTCTCAAAGAGCCTAGTATATGAATTAAGTAATTCAGATCAGTGCCTTTAACTTTGTGGTGTGTCAAATATAATAGCTATTATTTACTTGGTTTTATTGACATGGTTGTTGATTGGAAGTGCCATCTCTATTCTAAATGGAGTTAAAATTGTGCTATCCAAATAAATTTAGCACCTAAGTGGTGTGGACACCATATTATGTATAAGGGTGAGTTTTGGTTGGCAAGAGATAACCCTTAGTCAAACTCGATAAATCAATAATGTGTTTCAAAGGTGGGGATATAGTGATTGAAAGTGTGTTTTGAAACACCTTATGATTATGATAAAAGGTTGACACCTTATGATGGTGCAACTATGAGACAGGTAGATCATTCTAAAGAATTGAAAGTCTCATGTATACAAAGATCTGCACTAGAATAGACATAGCCTTTGAGGTAGGTATGATCTGCAGATTCACTAATAATCTCATACACATTTGAGTGCCCTTAAGAGGCTAATGAGATACCTGAGTAGTACTCAAGAGTTTGCTTTGTGCTACTCAAAGTTTAGTGAAAGTCGACAACTAGTAGATGTGTTCACACTAGGAGGAGCAGAAAATTATGGAGATTAATAGGCAAACAAGCATTACGTTATCATCCAAGAAATCAGACTTCTATGTGTTATCCTCTGCAGGGGAAGAGGCTGAGTGGATTGAATGACTTATTGCTAATCATCCATTTGAGAAGTTTAATGTAAATTCTCTAATTCTGTTATGTGACTATCAAGGTATAATGCACTGTAGCTCATAACTCACTCTATAATAGTAAGAGGAGTATATTAAGGCTGGAAGAAGCCTAGTTGAACTTTCTCATTGATAAAGTGCAATTGTGACAAGTATGGCCAATGCTCTTGCTAAGAGACTTGAAAGTGATCTAATTATCAAAACTGTGGGGGAAATGGAGTTAAAAGCTATTGAGTCAAAAGCTTTAACATCCAAGTTGTTTTGAGATTTAGAATCCAATTGGAGTCATAGAGAAGTTTAAACTGAAGCATCAATTTTAGGCAGTTGGCATGCTTTAGATAATTTGAAAAGTTCTATGTAAATTCTGTTAATATATAACTTCATTCCAATTTTGATGATGCTATATATTTTCATAATTTACTTAGAATCATCTCATTATTCCAAAAGAAAGTATGAAAACTTGTCGATGTGTTTCCGATGGTTGTTATATCATTCCAATTCTGATGATATAACTCTTTTATGGATTCATGTTTCATTCCAATTTTGATTATTCAAAATTAACCATAATTGATTTGACTGTTCTATCATTCCAATATGAAACATAGTATAGTTCTTGTGTAGAAACTATAATAGTTCTTGTTCTTTATTTTATTAAAGAAACTTGATTGTGATGCTTGCGTTACATTTTGCTAAGCTATCGTTGAATTGTACTAAGTTCTTTAGTAGAACCAGATACTTTATGAAATTTGCTAGAATTCTTAGAGATATGTCTCTTGATATTCTTGTTTTCAATAAGCTAGCAAAGATAGAGGAGTTAAATCTGTCAACATAGATTTCAGAATAATGATTTGCTCAAAATGGAGGAGTAAACATAAAGCAGTTTGCAAGGATATAGTTTTGGTTTATTTATCGAAAGAATAAATTTGCCACTTGCTTGATAAAACTTCTGTTGAGTTTAAGACTCTTGTGTTCATGAGCTTAAAACTCATATTTTGTTCTTGAAGTTTATTTGCTTTGGTTGATTTTGAAACTATGACAGTTTCTCTAGTTGGTTTAGTCATTGTGAACTATTCTGTTTTGATATGGTTTTAGAACTATTTGATTATTTTGGTTTAGTCATATTTGAACTATTCAAGTTATAATTGATTTAGTCTATTATCCATGTTCTTTATGATTCAATAATGTTTGAATTTTTGTGATCCAATATTATAACATTGCTTAGCCTAATATATTGAGAATATAGGAGGAGATTGTTGGATGTATATGTATATTCTCAATATAATAGGATAATATTGTGTATATTATTCTATGGGGCAACACGGGTTTACACGTGTTATGTATTAATTATTAGAACGGGTTGAGTGGGCTAAAAGCCCAGTACCCTAAACCCAGTCTAATCTCTTTATAAGCTGGTCTAGAGATAGTGCTCTGTGATATTCCAATACTGATAAGCAGGGTATAATATCTTAAGCGGCTAGAGATAAACCCTAACCCTAATTTCCCCAAATCAGTATTAACAACCTATTTAGCTAATAATACTGAAAATAATTGGTAGTAATTCGATTCAAGATGAAACTTCATCCACTTCAAAGGTTCATGATAAGATGATCTCTGACATCTCTGTTCTACAAATTGTCACATAATATAAGGCTATTCTAGCAAAAAATACCCTATCGTCTAAACGTTTGGAGTATTTAATAGTAAACAATACTTTTACTTGTTTCACATTAATGATCCATACCTTATTTTTCTCTTGTATTACTTGTTTCACATTAGTGATCCATACCTTATTATTCTCTTGTACTCCTTGCTAGCAGCTACCACACAAAAATGAAATGTTAAAAATTCCCTCACCACACCTCTATTCATTGTGATGATGATGATGTTAGGGATTAGGGCTTAGGTGATGTGATAGTGGTGGTTGAGATAATGAAGATGAATATATTTTCCTAAACATATTAGTCACAGGTTCTAATCTGGAATGCTCCAAAAAGTCCGGGTGGTCGAGTACACGAATGCCTTACCTATAGGCTGTTTTATTTTGGAAATCAACATGCGCTTAAATCAACATGCGCTTATCTCTTGTGCATCGTGGGAGGCAATTATAATTTTAAGGAAAACTTTTGTATTTTTCACAACTCAACCTATTTCCATGCTTATTTCATCGCTTTATTTCAACAAATAGTAAGTCTACTTTGCTATTTATTTGGTTAGTATTCTAGATAATTTTTTCGTACATATTAATTTGTAGATTTACTATCTCTCAAATTCTATAAATTAAAAATATTTCCAATAGTCTTAAAATATACATAACAATAACCCAACTCCCTACATAAAACAAAACCTACATAATAATCAAACTCTCTACTTATAATAGTAAATTATAATATTAAAGAAATAAACATCAGTGACACCTAAAACTAGAACAATGAAAACATTAATATCACACACAAATATGCTAAAAAAATCTACTCTGCATTGGGCAGGGGCCGCGCAAGCGCGTCCCCCCTCAGCAACAAATAATGACGTCCACTCTCCTACTTGGTAAGATGATAAGCCAGCACACCCACAAAGTGCAATGTGGACCACTTGCCAAGGCCTGAGCATTCTTGATCACCCAAAGACCCCGTCCATAGGGATGGCATTCAGGTCGAACGGGCCGGGCCGGGCCGGACCGGACTCGCCTGGATTAGATGTTGACTTGGGCGGGTTCGGGCCGGGTTGGTGGCTTAACCGGGTCGGGCCGGGCCGGGTCGAAAAGTGGAAATGGTGACCCGCCCAACCAGTGAACCCTTTTGGGTCCAACCCGGATCGGGTCGAGTCGGTTCGCGGGTTGGCCCGTTTAGATATGTTTTTTTTTTAATTTTAAACTTAAAATAATAATAATAATAATAATAATAATAATAATAATAAACATTAGAAATCGTAATAATAATAATAAGATTGAAAGAGTGAAATTGCCAAAAAATACTGAAATATTATTCATATGATTTTAAGTTTTACAAGTTTCACAATTTCTAATGAAATAAAGAATTCAATTCACAAATTTGTTTTATACACTAACATATTTCTTATATACAATTTCAATTTACTTCAATTTTTTTTAATTTGAAATAACAAGCACAGATATAATACAATTTTTTAATCTATTTACAATTGTCTTCAAGTTGATGGCCTTGAATTTGTTGTTGTTGGTCTTGAATTCTTCATTTTGGTTGTTGTTGTTGTTGTTGTTGTTCTTCCGGCGAGTTGCTTCCACTTGTGGACGTAGATAATGCTTTTTCTTGTATTCTATCTTCAGCCTTCAGCCAGTTTTCTATACAAACGAGCATCTCTAACGTGTCGGGCTTCAAGCGATTCCTGTAATCAGTTAGAACTTTGCCACTTGAAGAAAATACACTTTCAGAAGCAACTGTAGAAACAGGAGGAGTTACTAAATCTTTAGCCATATATGACAGAATACTATAAGTGTGTTCATGGTCTTTCCACCAATGTAAAATATCTAGTGGAGAAGAAGAAGACTCAGAATCATGTTGGTTATACCAATTTAATTCATTTGGTTGATTAGTCCTAGGTTTTTTTGATTGAATTTGTGTAAGTAAATTAAATATTCTATTATCAAATTTACTCTTACCCTTATTTTTGGAACTACCAGAAGAAGAACTAACTACAGAAGTTGTACCACTAGAAGTAAAAGATCGATCATAATAATCATACAAGTTATTTATTGTAGATTCAAATTTAACTAAAAAAGAAGCACAATCAATTACTATTTCTATTTCTTCATTTTCCCCAAGTAACGAAAAAATATTTCAATCAAACTTTCGTATCTTCTAATTTGATACGAGGATCCATAACGGTAGCAACACAAATCAACATAGGAGGAGGATAAAAATACTTCAAAATTATTTTGTATGCAGGTTTTACAATATCACCAACAAAAGTATCATTTAACATTTCGTTAAATGTTTGTATCATACTAACTATTGAAATAAAAATGCTACTAGAAGTAGATTCATATGTTTTTGAAAATTTTAAAGTTACAGTTTTAATGTTCTAAAAATTTCAACAAAGATTCGGTATAAAATCAATCGGTATGAGTCATTTCAAAATTTGGCATATTTTTTGCGATACAAAAATCATTTACAACTGCTTATAGTCGGTAACAACATGTTGTAAATCAAAAGTAGAGTTCCATTGGTGTTTAACATCCTTTGGAAATCTTCTAAAAGGTACATTTGAAATCCTACACCAATTTTTCCATTCTTGAAATACGCTGGGACTTAATGTAATGAAATGTACACAATTTCTAATTTTAAGTATATATGGATCGGTTATTTTTAATGTATCTTGAACACATAAATTTAAAATATGACATGCACATCTGATATGAAAAATATTGTCAGATGGAGGGTTTAATACGGATTTTAAAGTAGTAATTGCTGCATTATTATTAGATGCATTATCAAAACTAATACACATAATTTTATCGCGAATATAAAAAATATCACAAATTTCTAAAATACGGTTTGCTTTTTCAGCGCCACTATGGGGATAGAGCAACGCAGCAAGTGATATGATTCTTTTTTGAAGAATCCAATCATTATCGATCCAATGACAGGTTATTTCCATCGTGGAATATTGTTGACACCCGTCCAACGATCTGAAATTAAACTAACTCTACAAGTTAAACTCCATAAAATTGGAATCAAAGCGTCCTTCATTTCATTGTACACTTTAAAACAATCAGATTTGCAAGTATTTCTCTGGATTATTCAAAAATGAGGGTTTAAGGCTGTTTGATTAAAATTTTCTAAGTCCCTACTCTCGGAATAGGAAAATGGTAACTCTTCCTTTATTTCTAATCGGGCCATTTTTCGACGAACAAGATTGAGATCATAAGGGTGGCTATCAACTAGACCGGTCTTAGGATGGATTTTTTGTTGGCCGGGTAGGTCAACAAGAAGGTCTTTATGGTTATTTTGGATGTGTCTACTAATTGTACCGGTGCCATTACCCCTATTGAATTTGTATGCCTTAGAACATGTTTTACAAACTTTCAAACCTATACCCGGAGTTTCTTCGTCCGGCATATAATCCTAAAACTTATGCCAATCACTACTTTCCCCTCTACTTTTCCTACCACTACGGGGTTGTGTTGTTTCGGTTGGTTGTTGCTGTTGTTCTTCTTCTTCTAATTGTATGTCTCCTACAACATCATCGTGTGTACCCCATTGTTGGGCAGGAGGATCATGGTACTCTTCGGCGGGCTCACTAATTGGGATAATTGGTGGCCTACGGCAAGTGCCGGTGGAATCTTACCCACTTTGGCTACGACCGCTATCGCGTGATCTAGACATAATGTAGTAATGTATGTAAAGAAAAATTACACAATTTAGGAGCGATGAGTTATGATATGGTCAAAACAAGGGGTTCAATCGAGACCGTCCAAATGGGGCACGAATCCTACAGCTCAGGGACGAGACGGTAATTTCACATGCAAACGGGTCCGAAGCGGGTACTGGGTCTCCTTCTCACAGATCCGATAACCCGCAAACGGATCCACCACAGCTGGGCACGGGTTTCAACCCGCTGCCAACTCGATCCAGCAAGACACAATCAAGGTCCCTGATTAGATCTAAATCAACGGCCATGATTCACGTCAATCTTTACACTGGGATTTAGGGATTAAAATTCCTTATCTGATTACCAGAATATACCTTATCAGATTACTTTCCCAATCTGTTTACAAGGAGATTATTCCATATCAGATTACGCGGATTACATTCCTAAATTGTTCTCTAAGACGCCTATAAATACCCCCCACCCATCTCCATTAACAGGTAATCAATCTTTCTCTAGCTAAACGCTCTTTCATAATCAATTCTGGTTACTGACTTGAGCGTCGGAGGGTGCGTCGCCGGGAACAACCCCGGTGTTTCGCACTTTTTGCAGGTGCACGACGGGAGCGACGATCAGGGTTCAACGGAACAGGTATACAGGTTCTCCTATTCAGTTTCCCCAAAGAACTCACAAATTCATCTGTTTGCCCCCACACCGAATTTAGCGGCAACAGATTGGCGCCGTCTGTGGGAAACTAACGAGTAGAGACCTCTCCTCTTCCCGCTGAACAGGTTTTCTCCAGCCATGCCGCCTCGCAAAGTCAGATCTAGGGGCTCCAATCGAGCGCCCATCCTTGACCAGCAGGAAGTCCTTCCTGATCCCACTCAGCAACAAGGGCAGCTCCCTCCTACTGTGGAAGAGCCGCTCCAGCGGAACCCTCCACATCCTGATCCGAAGGGGCCTAACCCCCAGAAACAGCCTCTTCATCCAGAGAACATACCCAACCACACTGCCTCCAGTGCCTCCATGGCCTCCCATCATCCCCGAGCCTCTGGTCGCCACGATGCCCATCCCAGACGCCCGGAAGATAAGGACCTTCGTCACCATCTGGACGAAAAGCGGGCTCGGGGAGAAGCCTCCCACCAAGAACGATCCCCCCGACACCGGGGACACAGGGGGTCCCCCGCCCGAAGAGGGAGAAGAGACTCCCCCGATCACTACCGAAGGAGGCACTCACCAGCAGGTCGGCAGCAGCATCGGAACAATGAGGCACCCATCACCCGTGCCGAGTTCCAGCAATTCCAAGCTATGGTACAACAGGCCCTCAATCTCCGTCAAAATCCCAATGAGCCAAGGGCCCCCTCCCCTCGTCCGGTCCGGAGCCCTCGCCAACGTTCCCCTTCTCCTCGACCCGCACCTACCAATTCCAGACGCACCCCAAGTCCTCGTCGTTCCCGAAGCTACCATCGCCGCAGCCCTCGCTCCCCATCCTACGAAGACGAGTCCCGTGGCTCGGCAGATCACCGCCGGAGAGATAACACCATGAACCGCCGCCTAAACGAGGTGGAAAAACTCTTGGGACGAATAAACCGGGAAGAAGAACTCAGGGGGAGGACCCTCCGTCCTAGCCAACCCCCGTTCTCCCGGACCATAGTGGATACTCCTGTTCCCTTCGGTTTCAAACCTCCCCAGTTCGAGAACTACACGGGAGAGACCGATCCGGTTGACCACATCGAAGGCTTTAAGACTTTGATGCTCCTCCATCAAGCGTCCGACGCCCTCCTCTGCAAAACATTCCCTGCAACACTGAAGGGCCCAGCTCGAGAATGGTACTCTCGCCTTGCCCCGGCGTCAATATTCTCCTTTGAACAGTTCGAGACCCTGTTCATCACCCACTTCGTCAGCAGCCGAAGGGCCGAGAAGACCAGCATTTCCCTGTTGCACCTCCGTCAGCAGAAGGGGGAGAGATTGAGGGACTACGTGAAGAGGTTCACAGCCGAGGCCAGAACTATCGCATCCCTCGACCAATCCGTTGCTACCGCGGCGTTCCAATCCAACATCCTAAATTCTAACCTCCGCTCCTCCCTCGCAAAAAAACCGCCACATGACTTTTCTGACCTCCTCCTCCGTACTGAAAAGTACATCCGAGCTGAAGAGGCCGAGGAACCGCCCAAATGGGAAGCAACCGCCTCCGGGTCTAAGAGGAAGGGAACGGAAGAAGAGGGACCCAAAAAGTTTCAGAAGGATAATGCGGGCCAGCGCCGGCCTCCCCCTAGGTTTGAAAAATTCACTCCCCTCACCACAAACATCTCCGCCATTTTCATGGAAGTCGAAAAAGAAGGGGTCCTGCCTCCAGCTCCAAAGATGAACACCCCAGCCAAAAGGAGGGATAAAGACAAATGGTGCCGTTATCACCGGGACCATGGGCATGACACCAACGACTGCCGGGCTCTGAGAAACGAGATCGAAGCCCTCATCCAGAGGGGGCAGCTGGCGAAGTTTGTAAGAAAGGACGGGGCCGAACTTCCTCCCCAGCCTCGGGGGGCTAACAAACGTCCGGAACGGGAAGAGACGCCAGAATTCGAGGAAGAGCGAGTCCTCCACCTTATCCATGGGGGTCCAATGGGGGGCTCCTCGAACTCTTCTCGGAAAGCTTTTATTAGAGAAGTAAATTCTGTCCGGGCCACCCCTCCCCCCAAAGGACTCGGAGTACCCGTCACCTTCTCTGACGACGATCTCGAGGGCGTCCGCACCCCTCATTGCGACGCACTCGTCATCAACCTTCACATGGCCAATTTCAAAGTCGAAAGAATCCTAGTGGATAACGGCTCCTCCGTTAACATCCTATTCCTCGATGCTTTTAAGGGGCTGAAGCTCTCCCGAGACAGACTGAAGCCCGCCGGGTATACGCTCCATGGGTTCACGGGAGTGCCGGTGACGATCGAAGGGGTGATCACCCTCGACGTCACAGCAGGCAAAACTCCTACTACCCGCACGGAGTCAATGGATTTCATGGTTGTAGATGTCCCCGCGGCCTACAACGTCATTTTGGGTCGGCCCGGCCTAGCCGCCCTTGAAGCCGTCCCTTCTGCCTATCATCTCAAAATGAAATTCCCCACTCGGGCTGGAGTGGGAGAAGTTAGGGGCAATCAGGAACAGGCCCGCAAGTGTTACATGACCTCCACTCTCGGACCCGTCCTCTCCTTAGAAACACTCGAGATTCCACAAGATGCTGCTCGGCCGACTCCCGAGCCAGTCGATGAGCTGGAGGAAATACTCTTCTCGGAGCAGGAGCCGACCCGTAAGTTCTATGTCAGCAAGGCACTCCCGTCCGCCCTACATTCAAATATTGTGAAATGCATCCGAGCCAACCGGGACCTCTTCGCATGGTCAGCAGCGGACATGCCCGGTATCTCCGAAGAACTCTTGGTCCATCGCCTCAGCGTTGATCCGGGGTCCAAACCGGTCCAGCAGAAGAGGCGCAAGTTCGCCCCCGAGCGCCAGCTCGCCATCAAAGAGGAGGTAGACAAACTGTTGAAAGCCCGATTCATACAGGAAGTGAATTATCCGGAGTGGTTGTCCAACGTAGTCATGGTGAAGAAATCCAACGGGACATGGAGAATCTGTATTGATTTCACTGACCTCAACAAGGCCTGCCCTAAAGATCCCTTCCCTCTGCCGAACATCGACACTCTGATTGACGCAACCTCGGGACATGAGCTCCTCAGCTTCATGGATGCTTTCTCGGGTTACAATCAGATAAGGATGTTCCCCCCGGATATTCCGAAGACGTCTTTTGTAACGGACCAAGGACTCTATTGTTACCGAGTCATGCCGTTCGGCCTGAAGAACGCAGGGGCAACGTATCAACGTCTCGTCAACAAGGTATTCCAGGCCCAGATTGGTCGGAACATGGAAGTCTACGTGGACGACATGCTTGTGAAAAGCATCCGAGGCGTTGATCATGAGACCGACCTCCAAGAAGCGTTCGATGTTTTGAGAAAGCACAATATGAGACTCAACCCGAACAAGTGTGCGTTCGGCGTCTCATCGGGCAAGTTCCTCGGCTTTATGGTCAGCCAACGAGGAATAGAGGCAAATCCGGAGAAGATCAGGGCCATTCTAGACATGGCCCCGCCCAGAAACGTCAAAGAAGTTCAGAAACTGACCGGTCGTTTAGCCGCCATTGGGCGCTTTTTGTCGAAGTCCAGGGAGAAATGCCTCCCGTTCTTCAAAGCCCTGAGGGGGACTAAGGGGTTCGAGTGGGGGCAGCCGCAACAAGATTCCTTCGACCAGCTTAAAGCTTACCTCGTCAACCCGCCTCTGCTCAGCAAACCCATACCAGGCGAACCCCTCTACCTCTACTTGGCAGCCTCGGAACAGACACTAAGCGCGGTCTTAGTCAGAGAAGAAGATAGAACTCAAAAGCCCATTTACTACGTCAGCAAAGTGCTCCGGGACGCCGAGCTCCGGTACCCGAAAATTGAGAAAATAGCCTACGCCCTGATAATGGCTGCAAGAAAGCTTCGGCCATACTTCCAGTCTCATTCCGTGGTCGTCCTTACCGACCAGCCGTTGAAACAGATCCTTCACAAGCCAGAGACTTCCGGCCGCCTCATGAAGTGGTCGATCGAGCTGAGCCAGCATGATATTACTTATCAGCCTCGGACCGCAATCAAGGCGCAGGCGCTGGCCGAATTCATAGTTGAGACGACTATCCCCGACTCCGAGCAGACGACGAAGGGACCGTCTGTCTGGTCTGTATATGTCGATGGATCCTCTTGCAACGAGGGGAGCGGGGCTGGAGTCATCCTGGCGGGCCCAGACGACTTTGTCCTTCAATATTCCCTCCGGATAAACTTTAAAGCCTCGAATAACGAAGCCGAATACGAGGCACTCATAGCCGGCCTCGGGATGGCCCGAAACGCAGGGGCGCGACGCCTGCAGATCTTCAGCGACTCTCAATTGGTCGTCAACCAGGTCCTCGGCGATTATGAAGCCCGCGATGACAGAATGGTAAAGTACTTGGCCAAAGTGAAGAGCCTCATGGCGCTCTTCGACGAGGCCCTCATCCGAAGAATCCCCAGAGAGGAAAATGCCCAGGCCGACGCCCTGTCCAAACTAGCTTCCTCATCCCTGCAAGGCCTCGAACAAACCGTTCTGATAGAAGTCCTCCTCAAGCCCAGCATAGAGGACGAGGCTTTCAACTCCGTCGAAACACTGCCGCTCCCCCTCGAAGACAATTGGATGAAGCCCCTCGTCGAGTTTTTAAGAGACGGACTCCTACCAAGGGATCCGAAGGAAGCCCGAAAGATAAGGACCCGGGCCGAGCGTTACATAATGGTCGAAGGCGTTCTGTATAAGCGCTCCTTCACCCAGGTGGATGGTCGACCCTACCTAAGATGCCTCTCCCCCGGACAAGCCGATTACGCCCTGCAAGAGCTCCATGAGGGCATCGGCGGAGCCCACTCCGGCTCCAGAGCCTTGGCACGTAAAGTGTTAAACTACGGGTATTACTGGCCCACTCTCCTACGGGACGCCGAACGACACGTTCGACAATGCACCTCCTGTCAGAAGTATTCCGACATCCGACGCCTTCCACAAGCACCACTCTCCTCCTTGTCGAGTCCGATCCCCTTTGCAATGTGGGGGATGGATCTACTCGGGCCATTTCCACCGGCCCCCGGACAGTTGAAGTTTCTAGTCGTGGCAGTCGACTATTTCTCGAAATGGGTCGAGGCCGAGCCCCTGGCTACAATTACCGAACATAGAGTCGTCCAATTCTTCTGGAAAAGTGTAATCTGTCGTTTCGGTGTTCCCCGAGTCGTAGTTACGGATAACGGTACGCAGTTCGCTGGAGCTGCCTTCCGAGCCTTATGTCAAGACCTAGCTATACAGCACCGCTTCTCCTCAGTCTCTCATCCACAGTCAAATGGCCAAGCCGAGAATGCCAACCGGCAGATCCTCTCCGGCATCAAGAAGAGACTCGACAAATGCTCCAAGGGATTGTGGGTCGATCAGCTGCCCAATGTGTTGTGGAATTACCGAACCACGAAGCGGATCCCGACGGGCGAGAGTCCGTTCAATCTCACCTATGGGTCCGAGGCCCTCATCCCGCTAGAAGTTGGAATACCCTCTCCTCGCCTGATTGCCTTCGAAGAAGAACAGAATGCCAGGGAGCTCAGAACGAGCCTAGATTTGGTAGACGAGATTCGGGAAAGAGCCGCCATACGGCAGCAAGGTTACCGAAGAAGAATCGAACTCGCCTACAACAAACGGGTCCGCCCAACCGACTTGAAAGAGGGGGACCTTGTCCTCCGAAAGCTGGCCATTTCGTTCCCCGGACAGAAGAGCAAATTGGCTCCAAATTGGGAGGGACCGTACAAAGTATCCAAAGTGATCCGCCCCGGTGCGTACAAGCTAGAAGACCTTGAGGGTAGAGAAATTCCCAGGACTTGGAACGCCGACCATCTTTTGAAATACCTAGAGAAGGCAACCCCGCCTATCTAAGTAACTCGAGATGTCGGGCAACCACTCCTGCTACTAGTAATTTTTCCTTTGTTCTTTTTCATTGTAATAAACGGCTAGCAACTTTAGAAGCAGCCGACCATTAGATATTAATAAATAAATAAAGTTTTTCTTTACATTATCGCGTACTTCCGCCTCTAATTCCTTTATCACACAATGGTTCGGAGTCCAACACTCGGCTCGACTCTTCCTACTCGGCCCGTCTTCAGACGGGCCGGGGGCAGATCGCCGTTCGAAATTGCTCCTGCAGCCGTTGAATGGATCGGAGTCCAACACTTGGCTCGATTTTGCTTCGCAAATCCGCTCCTAAGCGGACTAGAAGTAGCTCGCCATTCGAAACTGCTCCTGCATCTCTCAAACTTATCACACAATGGTTCGGAGTCCAGCACTCGGCTCGACTCTTCCTACTCGGTCCGTCTTCAGACGGGCCGGGGGCAGATCGCCGTTCGAAATTGCTCCTGCAGCCGTTGAATGGATCGGAGTCCAACACTTGGCTCGATTTTGCTTCGCAAATCCGCTCCTAAGCGGACTAGAAGTAGCTCGCCATTCGAAACTGCTCCTGCATCTCTCAAACTTATCACACAATGGTTCGGAGTCCAGCACTCGGCTCGACTCTTCCTACTCGGCCCGTCTTCAGACGGGCCGGGGGCAGACCGTCGTTCGAAATTGCTCCTGCAGCCGTTGAATGGATCGGAGTCCAACACTTGGCTCGATTTGGCTTCGCAAGTCCGCTCCTAAGCGGACTAGAAGTAGCTCGCCATTCGAAACTGCTCCTACATCCCTTAAACTAATCTAACGACCGGAGTCCAACACTTGGCTCGATTTGGCTTCGCAAGTCCGCTCCTAAGCGGACTAGAAGTAGCTCGCCATTCGAAACTGCTCCTACATCCCTTAAACTAATCTAACGACCGGATCCTTCCTCCGGCTCGACTCTATCTCTCCGACTCGTCCTTAAACGGTCCGGAACCCGTCCCGACCGTAGACTGTGCCGAGCTGACGAGGTACCGACCCTCGTTTTGGGAAAAAATCACCCCGAGGTCAACTCGCCGTTAGATCCTCTCAAATTGTGTGCCAAAGCGTGATGAGTGGATCCAGTAGTGCCACGTGCCCACAAAACGACAAGATAACGTTTTCTTGGTACTCGTGCCTGCCTCTGGATTCGTGCCCCCATCCGACGGTTATGGACACCCCACGTCGATCGGCACCAAGAGCCGAACGGCGGAGTCAGAACAACACATTGTTGGAGAATTCGTTTCGGCCATCAATTGTGCCGAGCTGACGAGGTACCGACCCTCGTTTTGGGAAAAAAATCACCCCGAGGTCAACTCGCCGTTAGATCCTCTCAAATTGTGTGCCAAAGCGTGATGAGTGGATCCAGTAGTGCCACGTGCCCACAAAACGACAAGATAACGTTTTCTTGGTACTCGTGCCTGCCTCTGGATTCGTGCCCCCATCCGACGGTTATGGACACCCCACGTCGATCGGCACCAAGAGCCGAACGGCGGAGTCAGAACAACACATTGTTGGAGAATTCGTTTCGGCCATCAATTGTGCCGAGCTGACGAGGTACCGACCCTCGTTTTGGGAAAAAAATCACCCCGAGGTCAACTCGCCGTTAGATCCTCTCAAATTGTGTGCCAAAGCGTGATGAGTGGATCCAGTAGTGCCACGTGCCCACAAAACGACAAGATAACGTTTTCTTGGGACTTGTGCCTGCCTCTGGATTCGCGCCACCATCCAACGGTTGTAGACACCCCACATCGACGGGCGTCAATAGCCGAGCGACAGGATCAGAATTGCGACAAAAGACTCGACGAACAGCCAATAGAAGACACTTCGGATAAATTGACCCCAATTTTATTAATGACTTGGACGAGTTTACAAAAAGATTACAACAGCGAGTTCAACAAAATATTAGAAGGCATGACCCGCTCATTTCCTCCGAGGAAGGGGGACACTCCGGTTCAACGACACTTTGGGTCGGCGCTTCTTAGCCTCCGAGCTCGTCTCCAGGCCGACGAACCGGGACGCCCCTTCGCCGCTGAGCCTCACAGTCGCCCCAACCGAAGCGCCACTTGAAGACACCGCCACACCACTTTGTGCGTCGGCGGCTGACGCCCCGATGATAGGAGTCCGGGACGCCGCTTGATAGAACGTGATACCTCGCTCGATCTCTTCGCGGGTACACGAGGTGCTCCGGACGTTGGCCCTCACCGGCTGAGGCTTGAGCCGAGCGACCTCCTCCTCCAATTCGACGATCCGGTCCTTCAGTGCCTCGTCCTTCACGACAATTTTGAACCGAGGAAGCTTCGCCGATCCAGGGTATTCGGCGCTGTCAGATATGACACGACGCAGATGGGTCACCTCGATACTCTTGTCGACCGTCACCCTTTGCAAATGCTCGACCTTCTTCACGAGCTCATCTCGTTCGGCCAAAACAGAAGCCAATTCTTCTTCCTTAGCAAATAGCTCGGTTTCGGCTATCCGCAAGTGGTACACTTCGGCCAACAGATCCCCGTTCTTCATCTCCATATTGTACAGCATCCTCCTCGTCAGGTTGATCTCGCCCTCAAGGCGTTTCACGAGAGATAGATGGAACAGCTCTACTTGTCGCCGAGCCATCGTAGTGACGGGGGCCTACCCTACGACCGAACCAAACACTTAGACAATTTCAAAGACAAAACGTTTTTTCATTTATCAAAAAGCGGTGGCCAGTCCGCAAAAGGCGTTACAAAGCTCGGAAGAAAAAGCAGAACAGAAACTACAAAAAGATTAACGAAAGAATCAAGGGTCCACCTGCGTCTCCGCTCCCACCCCGGACGCATCGACGGGCGGTCCCTCGATCTCTCCCTTAGCCGGGTCATCCTCTCCCCCTCCGTCTTCGCCTTCGACCTCGTCCTCGGCATCCCCCTCCTCGTCGTCCGCAGGCGACCCGGGCCACAGTTGATAGCCGACTCGCTCGAAGCCGGGGACACGAGCCTGGACGTGGTCCAGGGCCGTCTGGTAGGATCGCTCCATGTTCTCGGCCATATGTTTCTTCGCCTCTGCCTCAATCTCGGCTTCGACCTCCGCCCGGATCCTCGCGGCCTGCGCTTCCCTCTCCGCCTTCTCGTCGGCCAAGGACTTCAATGCCGCGGCGAGATCTTGGGCGGCCTTGGCAGCTTTGGCGGACTCCGCTTCGAGGCCTTCCTTCGCTTTCTTCAGGTCGGCAGTAAGGTCGGCCACCCGAACGTCCAGAGCCTCGGCCCGCCTCTGCTCGGCCTCGAGATCCTTGACCGCCCGGACCTTCGCCAGCCTGTCTTTCTCGCTGGCGGACTTCAGCTCCTTCTCCTGTGCGGCGAACGCCTCCATGAGATGGCCGAAGTGAACGGTGGCCTACAAAGACAACGATAAGTACGAAGTACGCACCGAGTAACAAACTTGAAGAAATTCGCGAACACTTACCGAAACAAGCCCCCGGGCGACTTCGTAAGTGTCGTCGCCGACCCTCCCCGCATTCAGCGCGGCCTTATCCTTCGGGGTCGCCAAGTGTTTGACGACCTGCATCGACATCTGCGAGTTGCCGAGGAAACCATCATGATTCCTCACCAGCCAGTTCGGCACAAACAACTGCTTGTGCTGCTCGGTCAGGATTTCCTCGGCATTCTGAGTCAATGGGGGAGGCTCGAGCGCCAGCGCCGCATTGACATCAAAGACACCCTCGTTCACGGACGGGGCGACAGGGGCCGAGGTCTCCTCCACCACCACTACCTCCGAAGGCATCTCGGTAGCCGGGGGAGGCGGAGCAACGTTAGTGGCGACCGCGGGCTGAACACCCGAAGACGCACCCTCGGCCGCCCTCTTCCTTTTTCTGGTCCCGGTCAGCTTGGACCTATCGGCCATCATAGCTTTAAAGTCAATCTTCATCGACTCTGCATCAACAAAAAAAAAAGAGGGGGAGAAAACCGAATCAAAACAGACGAATTGAAGACTTAGAAAAAAAAAATGAATGAGATGTCAAGAGCGTACTCGGGTCGATGGGGCTTAGTCCGGACCCGAACAACACCTCTTCGGTCAACTCCCTCCAACTCAGTACCGGAAGGGCCGTGATCCTCCTCGCTACCTCCTCCTCGGCCTCAGATAGTGCGGGGTCGCCCCGCGCAAATTTCGGCACTTCCACCTTCCACCGGGACGGAATGTGCCAAATCGCTTCGCCCCTTACGATAAAATACTTCTCCCTCCAACCCTTAAGAGAGTCGGGATTCTCCACAATCTTAACACCTCTCCTCGGCCCCAAATAGTACCGGTACTCCGAGCCGTGTTGCTTGTTTATCCGATAGAGGCCCCGGAAAACTGACAGATCCGGCGCTACCTCGGCTCGGTGACACTGAAGCAAGAATGCGTTCACGTGACGCCAAGTGTTTGGACTGAACTGAGTAGGGGCGAGACAATACCAGCCGAGGATCTGAAGTATGAAAGGGTGCAGCGGAAAACGCAGTCCCGCGTTCAAGGAGTCGACGTCAAACATGCACATGTCCGACGAAGGCAACTTAGTGTTTGCTCGCACCCCGGGGCCAGCGACCATCAGCTTGTACTCCGACGGGATAGCGAAAGCCTTCCTGATCCGAAGAAGATCCTTCTCGGTCAACGACGAAATGAGCTCGTCAGCTTCGGAGGGATGGAACGGATTAGGCTCCTCGACGATCTTCGACTTTCCGTAGATCGCTTTCTCCAGAAGATCACCCTCGTACTGCCTGACTCCCGAATGCCCGGACAGGACGGAAGGATATTGTCCTATCTCGGGAGCTCGTTTCGGGTTCTCCACAATCACCCCCACCATGGGGGGCGGGGTCTCCCCTGTCCTCTTCTTCTTCCCGACCCTCGACTCGACAGCCAGCGGTTCGGCCATCTGCTTCCCCTTCCTGCGAGCTTCCGCCCTACTCCTCTCCCCGGCGCCATCACCGCCGGAGGACGAGGCACCACTACCCGAGCTTACCCTTGACATCCTTTGAAAAAGCTAAGGCAAAGACAAACTAACCTTTGAAGTGACGTTCACGGTCGGAGAATGCTCGCCGGAAATCGCCTGGCCCACGCGACAGCTAACGACAACACCGTGGAGCAAGAGCGCCGCTAGCGGAAGACTTAGAGAACAAAAGTAAATTCATAGAGTGAAAAGTGAGAAATGAGCTCAGGGGTGAAGGAATGGTAACTTATAACCTCAACTGATAACGGGCCTCCTTGGGAATCCCAAAGGCCCACTAAGAGTCCCAAACGCCCTACAAGAGAGAGGCGGCGGTATGAGAGGGATGGCGGAACTCCCCAAAAAAAAAAAAAAAAAAAAAAACACAAGTTGCGACTCGGCCACCGGTCTAATGAGCCGAGCTATCGAACGAAACGCTCAGTGACCGAGCCACCGAGTTCGCCCAAAAATACCCAAATCCGCGCCCGGCAAACAGCACGAGGTACGCGGACCGAGGTGACGAGATACCGACCCTCGTTTTTGGCAAAAAATCCTCCCGAATCAAAATCACCGTCGGATCTCTCCAAAATTCGCGTCAGGATCTGATGGACGGTTCAGATTGCGCCACGCCCACAAAACGACAAGATAGCGTTTTCTCGTGATCTGAACCCCGTCCTCGTGATGCGTGCCAAAATGGACGGCCCAGATCCGTCCACGCAGACCTTCCAAACCGCTTGCCATCGGCTTGGTCGGTCGAGCTACCGAACAGCTCAGCCGAGCAACCGAGCCACTTAATACGGAATGGCGGAACCATCAAGAAGACAAGTAAACGACTCGGCCTCCGGCCCACCGAGCCGAGCCACCAAGTTCGCCCAAAAATACCCAACTCCGCGCCCGGCAAACAGCGCGAGGTATCCGGGCCGCGGTGCCGAGGTACCGACCCTCGTTTTTGGGAAAAAATCCTCCCGAATCAAAATCACCGTCGGATCTCTCCAAAATTCGCGCCAGAATCTGATGAACGGTTCAGATTGCGCCACGCCCACAAAACGACAAGATAACGTTTTCTCGTGATCTGAACCCCATCCTCGTGATGCGTGCCCAGATAAACGGCCCAGATCTTGCCACGTCCACAAAACGACAAGATAGCGTTTTATGGGGATCCACGCCAAAGATGGACGGCCTAGTTGATGCCACGTACCTCGGATGCTCCGAACCAAGGCACCGACCCTTCCAACCAGGTCGCCGACCCTCCAAGCCGCGGCACTACGCATCCGGGCCGTGCTGCTGGGTTACCGACCCATCCAACCGGGTCGCCGACCCCCCAAGCCGCGGCACTACGCGCCCGGGCCGTATTGCTGGGGTACCGATCCTTCCAACCGAGTCGCCGACCCCCCTAGCCGCGGAGCTACGCATCCGGGCCGCGGTGCCGAGGTACCGACCCTCGTTTTTGGGAAAAAATCCTTCCGACCCTCAGGAGCCGTTGGATCTCGTAGGAAAGCGCGCTCGTCATGATGGACGTCCCAGATCTTGCCACGTCCACAAAACGACAAGATAGCGTTTTATGGGGATCCACGCCAAAGATGGACGGCCTAGATGATGCCACGTACCTCGGATGCTTTGAACCGAGGCACCGACCCTTCCAACCGGGTCGCCGACCCCCCTAGCCGCGGCGCTATGCATCCGGGCCGTGGTGCTGGGGTACCGACCCTTCCAACCGAGTCGCCGACCCCCCTAGCCGCGGTGCTACGCATCCGGGCCGCGGTGCCGAGGTACCGACCCTCGTTTTTGGGAAAAAATCCTTCCGACCCTCAGGAGCCGTTGGATCTCGTAGGAAAGCGCGCTCGTCATGATGGACGTCCCAGATCTTGCCACGTCCACAAAACGACAAGATAGCGTTCTATTGGGATCCCCGCTAAAGATGGACGGTCTAGATGGTGCCACGTACCTCGGATGATCCGAACCGAGGTACCGACCATTCGAACCAACTCGCCGACCCCTCGAACCGCGGCGCAACGCATCCGGGCCGGGGTGACGGGGTGCCGACCCTCGTTTTCGGGAAAAAATCCCTCCGAGGAGCAGGAGGCGTCTGATCGTTCCGAAATTCGCGCTCCATCATGATCGAAGGCCCAGATGATGCCACGCCATAAATAGGTATTAAAAATTGGTTTTTATTTATTTAAATCGGTTTATTTATTTAAAAAATTGCGAAAAATCGCTAAAAATTCGGGAAAATTAGCTAAAAATTCCAGGAAATAATTAAAAATTCGGGGAATATTTCTAAGCCACCGAACGAGCAATTATTACCTAGAATACGCGGTTAAAGCCCCCGAACAATTAGCCAACACATCGCAAAATTAAATAAATCATCCGGAAAAATAGATAAAAACTCGACACAGCTTCGGAGCATCAAAGAAGGAAGAACTAGCCTACCCCCGTGCTCCAGGATTCAAAAATCACCCATTCGGACTGCGATACAGTTCCACCGACCACTGAGTTAGTCAAACAACTCCTCAAAGACTGACCACCCTCAGTCTTTAGGAGTGGGGGGCTCGTGATATGGTCAAAACAAGGGGTTCAATCGAGACCGTCCAAATGGGGCACGAATCCTACAGCTCAGGGACGAGACGGTAATTTCACATGCAAACGGGTCCGAAGCGGGTACTGGGTCTCCTTCTCACAGATCCGATAACCCGCAAACGGATCCACCACAGCTGGGCACGGGTTTCAACCCGCTGCCAACTCGATCCAGCAAGACACAATCAAGGTCCCTGATTAGATCTAAATCAACGGCCATGATTCACGTCAATCTTTACACTGGGATTTAGGGATTAAAATTCCTTATCTGATTACCAGAATATACCTTATCAGATTACTTTCCCAATCTGTTTACAAGGAGATTATTCCATATCAGATTACGCGGATTACATTCCTAAATTGTTCTCTAAGACGCCTATAAATACCCCCCACCCATCTCCATTAACAGGTAATCAATCTTTCTCTAGCTAAACGCTCTTTCATAATCAATTCTGGTTACTGACTTGAGCGTCGGAGGGTGCGTCGCCGGGAACAACCCCGGTGTTTCGCACTTTTTGCAGGTGCACGACGGGAGCGACGATCAGGGTTCAACGGAACAGGTATACAGGTTCTCCTATTCAGTTTCCCCAAAGAACTCACAAATTCATCTGTTTGCCCCCACACCGAATTTAGCGGCAACAAGTTATAAAAAAAATCTAGAAAACAAGAGGGTTGAGATATAGAAGATCAAAAAACCAACAAAAATTATAACTACAACAAAAATTAAACAAGAAGAGAGGTATGAAATTTTGATACCGTTCACCGTGGATATGCGTATATAAAAAAATCCGTGAAAATAAGAATAGAAGTAGAAGTAGAATTAAGCGATTCCGGAATTAAAGAGTTGTGGAGAGCTTGAAGGAGAGTTGAAGACTTGATCACTTGGAGTTGGACGAGAGTTGAAGAGTTGAAAACGTTGTTGAATTTTGATTTCGATATGATCGGAATTTGATCGTGTATATGCCTTGAAGACTTGCTTGTTGAATACTTCAATTGTTCACAAATTGCTTAGAAATGAGTTATAATAGTAGAGAGAGTAAGAGGGTTTTTTGTGAATTTTTTGATAGGATTTTGGGGGGTATTTATAGGGTTAAAATAACAAAAACAAAAAAACAAAAAAAAAAAAACAAAAAACCCAAAAAAATGGCTATTAGAGCTGTTGTACCGGCTCTGGACAACAGTGCCTTTGGGCACAGTTTTTTGTGACCCGTTTGACCCGTTCAGGTCTAACGGTTCGCAACCCGCGGGTCGACCCGCGGGTTGGCGGGCAAGTTGGGGAATTTAACCGGGTTCGCGGGCCGGGTTGGGCGGATTGGATCCGATATTTCTACGACCTGAGTCGTCCCGTTACTGTTCACGGGTTCGACCCGAACCCGAATCGCCGTTTCGCGGGCCGGGTTATACGTGCGGGTCGCGGACGGGTCGGCGGTTGATCCGGCCCACTTGCCATCCCTACCCGTCCGGGTAAGTAGGGAACAATGGTGGCACACTAGCCCATTTTGTATCTTTCCCAACTTCTTTAGTCCTTTCTCACAGCCCAAGTGGGACTAATAGTATTGAAAATTGAACATCTGGTGGTATAAAGATTCTGGAGATTTGAATCATATATTGGCCTGCTAATGATAATGTTATTTAGCTAGATTTTTATTTTGGAAAAAAATGTATATACCAATTCTTACAAACCAGTAATAAAGAACTGAGATTTCTTTTTTCCTTTCCAAATTATACTGTTTGGTTTAGCTTTTTTTTTTTTTTTTTTTTTTTTGGAAAGCCAAAAACGTGTTTGGTTTGGGTGTTTTGTGAAAAGTGTTTTCACAAAACTTCAACTTCAGTCATTTTCTCTCTACACGAACGTAACCTTACATTTTTAGAAAAGCATTTTTGAAAATTCCAACTTGTTTGGTTAGGGTGTTTTTAGAAAACTGTTTTCAGAAAACTATTTTCAAAACAACAAACCAAACATACTAATATAGTGACAAATGGGGATATGATAGTCAATATTTAATATGTTGATAAATAATAGTGACAATCTTTAGATTATAGCATGTTAGAAAAAATAAGAAACCTGCAATCCGGTTTGTAAAAAATTGTTTTTAATTTTCCTAACAAACATGTTAATATCACATGTCTCTCACAAATGTGTATTTTTATATTTTTCCCTAATAATTTGGATCTTATTTTCTATTTATCCCAATTTAAGGTTTCAACAACTTAACCATGATTACTCTTACTAGATGACTAAAAATTAAATTGAACAATCAAAATGAGTTATCAAATGAGAAAGAGTTTAAGAATTTTAGAGAGAATTTAAAAAATAAATGTTAAATCTAGTGATTTATTAATAGAACATTAGATTGATTGCAGACTTGGAGAAAAAATGAGAGGGAAAAATGTAGTTATTAAGATGGACTATAAGTTTGCGTATTTATTAAAAAAGTTAAAATTATTTTGAGAAGAGTTGATGAATTTCGGTTGGATTAATAGTAGCTTGTGTTTACAACAAAGAAGAGGATGGAGTTTAATTGCTGGAGACAATGATTATTAAGTCATTTTCGATCAGTACATTAAAAAAAAATTATCCACTATTTTGATTTTTTTTGAACTAGAGTGACAACTTTGTGACGAGACACATTGTTATGGGCAAATAGGAAAATAAATATTAGTGAAGAATATATATAATATTGAATTTTTCCCCAAACTGTCCCAATTTTTGAAAGTTTTTCCCAAACTGCCCTACTTTTTTTAAAAATTTCCAAACTGCCTCACTCGTTTTCTGAAAAAGCGACTGTGGTTAAAATTTCATCGCTTTTTCAGAAAGTGAGTTTGATTTACGAAAGCCTAGATTCGCTTTCTGAAAAATCAATTGGATTTTAACCAAATCCGATTTCTCAAAAAGCGATTGGGTTGTTTTGGTAAATACTTTCGAAAGTGGATCTGTTTGGTAAATACTTTCAAAAATTGGGTCATTTTGGTAACAAGTTCCCCTTTCTTATATGGGTAATGCTACACCTACAACCTTTACAACCTTACAATCTTATATGGCACAATCTCATTGGAGATGTGTACAACTCATTATAACCTACTCTACAATACATTTCAATGAGATTGTGCCACCTAAAATTGTAAAAGAAAAAGTTGTAAGAAAGGTTGTAGGTGTAGCATTACCCTTCTTATATATTTACCTCCAAAGTTTCATCTCTTACAACCAAAAACACAAAACCCTATCAAAATCCAAGACAAAATTTTATAATGGAGTTCCCACAGGTCACGAACAACAATAATGATCAACGATTTCTTCAACAAAAAAAAACAACAATAATGATCAACTTAGTGCCCAAAGCCCACTGTGGACTCACATTTTCAACCACATTGATTCCATGCCTCTAAAATGTACTGCTGAGCTTGGCATCCCTCAAGCCATTTACAACTATGGCAACCCTATCTCCCTTCCGAATCTCCTCTCACCTCTCTCCATCTCCTCTTCGAATCAACCCCATGTCCGCCGTTTGGTGCGACAACTCAGACATTCGGGTATTTTTAAAATCGAACAACAAAACCATGAAATTTTCTACTCCATAACTCCCCATATATAGTCTCCTTGTTGAGACCAACAAAGATGCTAGCTTGTCGAGTTTTTTACTAGCAGTGCTCCATCCGGTTTTAATGGACCCGTTTAGGTCTATGAGTTCATGGTTCAAATCCAAGGAGGGCAATGACACAAAATTTCGTAGACAGAATGGAAGCAGGTTTTGGGAGTTTACGGGTCGTGATCCAGTCTTCAATAAGGTGTTCAATGAGGGGATGGAGAGTGACTCAAAGTTTCTGTGTGGTGTGACTCAAAGTTTCTGTGTAGGTGTTCAATGACTCAAAGTTTCTGTGTAGTTTCATGGAGAGTGACTCAATGAGGGAATGAAGTGTAGTCTTTCGGATCTCCCTCAGGTTGTGAATGGCTTGAATGAGGGAGAAGGTGTGGAGTTCATTGCGGGGGATATGTTTGAGTGCATTCCTCCTTGTGATGCTATATTGCTAAAGGTAACTGATCGAGTTCTTTGCATAACGTAACTGAGCTCGTGGAACTTTATCATAACCGTTGATATTGTTATTGTTATTTGATTGTCGATTCTCTTTGAAAATTAATTGTCTCCTTTTTTTTCTTTTTCTTGTTTGCAAATTGAAGAAAATGAAACCGTGTACTTTTTACTCCTCTGGGTGAGCTACAAGAGAGAGTGAGAGAAATGGTGGATCTTTTCCTGACTAAGCTAGCAGACTTAGTTTTTTTTTTTCTTTTTAACTTTTCTTCATAGTACTCTCTTGACCAATTTGCTAGAGTGTTCAGTGCACATTCAATGAGATTAGGTCTCGGTGTATGGATAACTCTGTAAAACATCTATCACTAAATGATAATTAACTTTGAAGTAGTTTAAGGGTCGGCTACCTTTGTGGGCAAAATACATAACAGCAATTTTTTTCTTCTTCTGATTTTCTAATAAAAACCCCTACCGCTAACTCAATCCTCAAAGTCGTAATATGGTAGATAGTTAAGTAATATGGTATACAGTGCAGCACTTCTAACAAGTTCATATATAAGGAATTTTTTTATGAAAAGGTTACTGAAAATGATATCAAGATCCATATTCCTACATTTCCATTCTACTAAATTTTTTTTATAGATAAAAGTGACTCCATTCTACTAATTGGAAAAAAAAATATTTTAAATAGGTCAGATGGTCGATGATCCTCCATCTGAGGATTTTTGTTTTTTTATATATAAAAAAACGAACCCAGCAGGAAGATCAGATCATCTTCCGTCTGGGTGTATTAAAAATTAAAAAAAACAACTCAGTCGGAAGATCAGATCATCTTCCGTCTGAGTTGTTTTTATTTTTTATTTTTAATTATTTTGGGTCTCTTAGTCTTTTACGTGATAGGTTGAATTCTTAATTTCTTTTGGGTCTCTTTGGATCAAAATAGTGTAGAGGGGTATTTTAGGAAATATCTTTTTCCCTTTAAAACAAAACCAAAAAAAATTAAAAGAAGGGGACGGAAGATGTTCTTCCATCTCTTTCATTTATTTTTTAAAAAAAATAAATAAATGAGAAAGACGGAGGAACATATTTCGTCTATGTTTTTTAATTATAAATAAAGCCATTTTGAAAGACGGGAGATCTTCTTCTGTCTTCCAAATTTTGACCGTTCAATGCTACAGATGGAAGATCTTCTTTCGTCCATCTGAATTTTTTATTCGAAACAATTTCAAATTTTTAACAGACGGAAGATCATCTTCCGTCTTCTATATTTTGCATTTGTTGTTTTACTCTGCTATATATGGCAGTCTACTGTTCACGTTTCGGCTATAAAATAGGTTTTTAGCCAACGATAGTGGCAGTTTTTTTCTCAAATTTTTCATTTTTTAGGTTTATAGCAGACGATAGTGGATGCTCTTACAGTGTAGGTGGTGTTTGGGGCTTAGTGGAGGTGAAGGTAGTGGTCGTGGTCAGGGTTGAGTGGTAAGGGTTGAGTGAAGGGGGAGGTAGAGATGATAGATGCTTTTTTGTGTATTTATATGAGGGCATTTTTGATATTTTACAACCAAAATTAGGGGTTTTTTTTTGGAAGAGTTGACTGCAAAACGTGTACAGAAAATTTATTGTGTTCACTTATAGATTATGGGTGTTTTCTGCAATTTATCCTTTAAAGATATCATGTTTTCGACAACAACAGAGTATTCAGTTTCTCGATGTAAAAGTAAGGAGTTCTTATAAATTAGCCTTACATGTTTTTAAAGCTTTCTTCCAAGTAATTCCTTTGGTTACATATCCCGCATGCACGTCCCTCTCAAGGCTATCGTTGTAAAAATGGAGTTTACAACTGAAGAAGAAGAAGGGGAACAACCACAATGAGAAAGTACATTCCCTCCAGACCAAAACCTCCTGCTTCTTCCCTGGATCTTCTCCCTGTTCAGCTGCTCCGACAACCTACTCTCCCCCTTCCAGATCTCACCTCCTCCCCCTCTGCACCAGACACGCCACCGTCGACGCTCTACTGAACCTCTTTCAGACCACCGGCTCCATTCCCCCATGCTCTCGAAGTTGGAATTGAGTGGGTGCGGGCCCAATGAGAAGGCCCGCCACACTGCAACCACCCCTACACCTCCCCCCCAACCTCTGATGCTCCCCCTCCTCCTCCTCATCCTCATACTTCACAATCGCCGGCGGCTGCACCACAAGATCCTACCTCAGACCCTAACCTACTAAATATCCCAACTGAAGGAGAAGCTCCTAGGCTTAGACGTGCACTCACCCCTCTGCGGGCACACCGAAGTGCACTTCATCGGCAGGGGGAGATGCGTAGATCATCATCGCCTTCAGGAGGAGCTGGTCTCGAGGGGATGGGCCCACAGAGGGGGTCCTCCTACCAGCCACTATGGGCGTAAAAGAACCCCCCCCTCCCCCCACGTTTCAGCGTCACGCTTAGAGATCACAGTATGATCATCAATACCACACAGGGATGCAACACAGGAACAACCACAAAGAAAGCTATTACAGAGAAAGGGTCTACCGTAGCGAGGCTCACCATCTCCAACTCTATAGAGAGCAACATCTACATTCAAGACACAAAAACGATGACAACCAACACCACTCAGCCACTCCACCACAATCGAGATCTCCCACGCACAACCACAATCATCCAAGTACTACCATACCCCCAACGAAAACCATCAACCAACACCACAACCCTCCAAATGCATCTTCTTCACACAACCCTCACCAGTTACCACCAACGGGGGAGGTCCACGTCCCTCTCAAGGCTATCGTTGTATGGGCCGAACAGGGGGGTCCAAACGATGAGCCTAAAGAGGGTGAGGAACAGGCTCCGATTGGAGATTCGTCGGAGAGGTGGCAAGAAGTATCCCGTAAAGAAAAAAGAAAATCCAACTCCCCAACTCCAATTCCACAGGATAACAGGAAAAAACAAAGAAAATGAAAACGAAAACCGATGCCGTGCTTCAACTGTGGAGAGTTGGGACATTGCCAGACAGAATGCACCAAAGAAGTGAGGTGCCTGAGATGTATGAAGTGGGGTCACATGTCTTACAACTGCACGAACGTCATTGGCTCTAACAACAACGATGAACGATAGGTGCGCAGAGGCAGATTGCCTGACAACCCAGCTACGATCAGACTCGCAAACAGTCTCGTCACAATCAAGAATGAGAAAAAATGGCTTGCGCAGTGGCACGGGTAAGATCAGGACGGCCATCGGAGTCCCATCTTCTTCAAGCACTAAATGCTAGGTAGCCAATGAGGGCTCATAGAGATTGGGTAGTTAAGAGAATGTGTCACCTTTAGTTTCTGTTCTCATTCCCTTCGCTAGAAAAGATGTTAGAGGTCACCGGAATTGCCACGATGGACTTTGGGCACTTCAAGATGGAGTTTAAAGCATGGTCACCAAGCTTTGGAGCAGAACGACCACAAGGCGACAGATATTGGATTTGGATACATAACGTACCATTACACGTCTGGAAAAAGGAGGCTCTGCAAGAGATTGTCTCTGTCTTCAGTTCAGTGGAAGACATTGACGAGAAGACCATTCGCCGCTCAGAGATCTTATCAGCTAGGATACTGATCAGGAGCGGTGGCATCTCCTTAATGCCAAGATTTGCAAAAGTATTCTCCTACGAGGAGTCATATATCATCCGGTTTGTGCTCGACAAGCACGCAAAAACGGAGACGGAGCTCTTTCCCATCACATTCCCCACACCTCCCCCCTCTCTTAGAGATGGCCGCTTTTACAAATAGGTAGCCTCATCGGAGTGTGATCTCACCATAGAAAGGACCCACGAAGTGGAGCGTGCTCACCGAGAACTGATCAAGGCGGCTAGAGGGATGAAGGTTCGCTGGGAGCCTGCGGCGGAGGGATCAGATCGTCATGTTTCAGGGCGGGACCCCATTGGTCGAGAACAGAGCTTGACCAAGGGATCCAACGGCCAGGATGGATGATCGATGGTACCATCTCCAAATTTGGTTAACTTCACAGAATCAGAGGCAAGACAGAAAAAGGGAGGGCAGCAGGTTTCTTAAAGTGGCAAACAACCCCTGCAACTTGGTGAGGAGAAGCGAAAAGCGGAACAGAGAAGGGATCCAGAGCATGCAGGCCCTAGAAATGGAAAAAACCCACTCCGTTACGATATGCAAAGTACCTCTCCAAAAAGGAAAAAGGTACAAGCTTTGGGGCAGGAGTTGGTAGAGGCAGGTAGTTGTAAGGGGAAGACGACGAGCGAAGTGTCGCTTTTGACCAAGGAGTTGGTCCCAAAGCAAACTTGGGCACCAAAAGGGCAAAAGTAGAGTGCTCTGAGTCGAGAGCAGGAAAAGGCAGGGTGTATTTTGGGGAAGACGACGAACAAACAGGTGCTCATAAGTAAGGGAAAGGTCTCAATAAAGAGCAAAACAAACAGGGAGGTTAATGCTCAGGAAAAGAGGAAGCACCATTTGGGGAAGGAGATAGGCGATAAAGACAAGGAAGCTTCGGAAGGTAAAGAGACCTTGGCGTCAAGTGCAACTTTCAATGCCTCCATCCCTGTTCCCAACGCATCGACAACAGCGCAAGCCGCTCAGAAGGAGCCACATGGCGATGGAGTCAGAGGGGGAGATGTACACCAGAAGGACAACATACCCTATTGTGAGCCAAAGGCAGAGCGCATTTCGAATGCACTGGATTTTTCGAGTGGGCCCAAGCCCATGAGCTCTCTATTAAATGAAGGGGGTTTGAGCGTGGGAGATTCGTTAAGTGAAAAGAACTATTTATATGGGCCCAAAGAAGGGCCCATCCAAGGAGAAGATGAAGTAGTAGTGGGCTCAAACAATTTAGTGGGCGCAAATGAGTGTGTCCCAAACTCACATCTTTACATTTATGAAGATGACCGAGAGGATAGGCTTAATCTAGAGGATGACTATGTTTACTTTGAGGGAGAGTCGGTGGACTATGAAGGAGTGGCTGAAGAGCTCTCAGGTTTATCACCAGATGTGGTACCTTGCACATTCCCCCCAACTCAAGCAACGGTTACAGGCTCGTCTCAAGGTGGTACAGGTCTCAGGGTTCACAAGAGGGCTATTGAGGAGTCCTTAGACGACTATCTAGAGATTTTTGCAGCCGCTAAAGCGGCTAAGATAAGCGTCGGAGGTACATGCTCTTTCCTAGCCTCAGTTTTTAATTTCATGACTGATACTGAGATTTTTTATCTAGACAAAACCTGTGGTCTTGCGGTTAACAATATTGATAGGAATACCCTCCTTCTTAATCAAACTAGAGGATGGGAGACCGATAGGGTTATTCTTAATTTGAACTTGACTGCCAAAACGAGTCACATTCCCCCTCCTAACTGTAGTTAATGGAGGTCCTATTCTGGAATGTTAGAGGCCTCGGGGGGTGAGGCAAGCGAGAGATGGTTAAGGAAGTCGTGGTCAGGTCTAAGGCTAACATTGTGGGTTTCCAAGAGACAAAACTAACTAACATGTCTAGACTTAGTAGAGTAGGGGGTAGTCAAATCTTCGAATGGAGGATGTCCCCTTCAGTTAGGGCGTCTGGGGGCATCGCCCTAGGGTTTAACCCCAGCATCTTCTATTGTCTGGGAGCTCCACGGGCAATTTACTTTATTGGTATTGCTACAGCGTAGATCCGACAGATGGATTCAATCGGTTACGGTGGTCTACAGACCGTACACTTCTGCCGCTAGAACAACATTCTGGATGGAACTTAGAGCTATCCAAGCACACTGGCCACACCCTTGGGTAGTGGGGGGCGATTTTAACATCACAAGATTTGCCTCAGAACAGAGAGGCAGAGGGTCCAGTGACCTAGACAGGGAAGCATTTAACGAGGTCATCACAGACCTGGAATTGGTTGACATCCCCGTCTCGGACAGGCTTTTCACCTGGCCGAACATGCAGGCGGCACCCATTCTAGCTAAGTTAGATAGGATCTTGGTCTCCACGGACTGGGAGACTAAATTCCCACTGTCTTCAGCAAAATCACTCCCTAAACCAACCTCGGACCACGTACCTATTTTCTTATCTTCTGGGGAGGAACAACCCAGAAGTCCGTCAAAATTTCGGTTCAAGAAAGCTTGGTTAGAAATTCAAGGCTTCCACCATATGGTCAACGAGAGTTGGTCCTGCCCGACCAAGGGTACAGAGGCGTCCGCTATATGGTGTGAAAAGATTTGCCGACTCAGGGACAAACTTAGGAAGTGGAACTGGACCAGATTTGCGCTGATATGGAGAGCAAAGGAATCCCTTCTTGAAGGAATTGAAGAACTTGAGAAGACGAAAGAATCTAGGGATCCACTACAGGAAGAGCGGAATTGATTGCTCCAATTCAGACAAGAAATTGACCAGCTCTACAGGCTTGAGGAAATCACATGGCAACAACAGTCTAGAATTTCGTGGCTCAAAAAGGGAGACACAAACACAACATTCTTCCACCGAGTTGCCAACGCCCGGCGTAGATCGAACCTCATTCACTCAATTAATTCGGATTCTAGACTGGTACTAAGTTGGCTTTCCAGTCCCACTTCAAGTGCCTCTTTGGGCACAAAGCGGACCTAAGAGTCCCTCTCCAACAAGATTTCTGGCAAGACCTAGGAGGTACCTCAGACCCTAAGTTGCAATCCCTCGAATCACCTTTCACTGAGAAGGAGGTCTGGAAGGCAGTCCAGCAACTTTGTAAAGATAAAGCTCCAGGTCCAGATGGTTTCCTGATTCTGTTCCTGGGAGGAAATCAAAGGTGACCTGCTGAAGCTGTTCGAAGACTTCTACGAGCATAAACTCAAATTATAGAGATTCAACTACGCGAAGGTGGTGCTGATTCCTAAGAAAGAAGACTCATGTCAAGTTGGAGACTTTCGCCCAAGAAGTCTCCTTAACTGCTCTGTTAAGATCATTACCAAGACTCTCGCTAACAGACTGGAAAAGATAATGGACGGCCTTATTAGCCAGGTTCAGACAGGCTTCATCAAGGGAAGATGTATTCAGGACAGTATAGCTGCGACTGAAGAGACTATCCATCAATGCCATGCTTCGAATGCTAAGAGCTACCTCCTGAAGCTGGATTTTGAGAAAGCCTATGACTCTGTGGAATGGGACTATTTGTTGGAAGCGCTTGCTTGATGGGGGTTCGGGGACAGATGGATCAGATGGATCCACACTTGTCTTACCACCAGCTGGATAGCTATCTTGGTAAATGGGATTTCGGGCCACTCATTCGCCTGCAAACGGGGGCTCAGACAAGGAGATCCGCTATCACCCTTTTCTTTACCATCGTGGCAGACGTTCTAATATCTATGATGGCCAAATGTAGTACAGCAGGTTGGATTGTACCAGTGGCTAAGGGAATCAACCGTTAAGGATGCTCCATACTCCAATATGCAGACGATACGCTTCTATTTGGCAATTGGAACCTAGGAGAAACAACCGTCTTCAAAGGAATTCAGTATTGCTTTGAAGCTTGGTCAGGGCTCAGAGTTAATTTCCACAAAAGTGCTCTTATTCCCATTGCTCTGACCCCAGAAGAGGCGCTGGATCATGCCACAATCCTCAATTGCCCCATCGAGAGTTTCCCCATCCAATACCTTGGATTTCCGCTAAGACCCGGAAAACTCAAAAAGGCGGATTGGCTACCCATCATTGACCGGGTTGAGAAACGACTTGTAGGCTGGAAAGGGAAAGCCCTTTCTTTGGGAGGGAGAGTCACGCTAATTAATGCAATCCTCACAAACCTTCCTACCTATTATCTCTCTTTCTTTGAAATGCCGCGATGGGTAATCCAAAGTATTGACCGGACTAGAAAACGTTTCCTATGGAAAGGGGCAGATCCGGACCGAGGAGGATATCACCTTATTAGATGGGAGAAGGCGTGCATGAAAAAAATTCATGGAGGCCTAGGAATTATTGATCTTCGAGATATGAATCTGGCACTACTGGGTAAGTGGTGGTGGAAAGTATTCCACCCTAATAGAAAAGGGTGGCAACAGTTTGTTCAGGGATACATACATGGGAACGGCACGAGAAATCTGGGCTTTAGGATAGGCCCATGGGTATCCTGGTTCTGGAAAGGTATCACTAAGGCATAAGAACCCTTCCAGTGCTGTGCCAAATCAGCTATTGGAAACGGCAGACTTACAAAATTTTGGTGGGATAAGTGGTGTGCTGATCACACACTCAGATCCCTGTTCCCCGACTTATATGAGCAGGCGACAAAACCACACTGCACAGTGGCAACAGCCTGGAAAAGAGGAGGGTGGAATCTATCTTTTAAACAACCGCTCGACTTAGACTCCCAGCTCAGATTAACGGAACTTCAGGCCTACATGACCAACACTGGAATTGCCTGCTCCCAGGGGCCCGATAAGAAAACCTGGGGATTGGAGAAGAACGGCAAGTTCACGGTTCGCTCCATGTATAATCGCATCCATTTTAGAGGATGTTCACCAAAGTGGTCTGCTGTTATCTGGAGAATGAAAGCCTTACTAAAAATCAAAATTTTCCTATGGTTGGTGCTAAATGATGCGATCCTGACTAGAGAAAATCTCGCTAAGCACCAACCGAATGTGGACTCTCAATGCGGGTTCTGCCCCGCTATACTGGAGACTAGAGACCATCTTTTTCTTCAGTGTCCTAGGAGCAAAGCGGTTATCGTAAAGGTACCCGGTGCCTTAGGGACATCTCAATACTCTACTAAATACGAGGACCTGTGGATAGGACCTAAGTTCGCGACAGAGAGGGGTGCTATGAGAGAAGTGTGATATATCGTTATCGCCGCAATGACCTGGATTTTTTGGCTAGACAGAAATAATCTTTACTTTCGTAGAACTTGCAATAGTATTTCTGAAAATTTATTTCATATTATGCATCTTATTTCATTTTGGGCTAATGTGGCAGCAGCAGGTTCCAGGGGAAGAATCGCCAGTGTATTCCAGGTTCAGGAGTTTGATGACGAGGAGATCGAGATCGGACTGACGATCGATTGATAGCCAGCACGGTATATGATAGTAATTGATACCCACCACCCTAGGATTTGTTGGGAGGTATGATGTATTTCTTTGTGGCTAGCCTATGTTTTGTCTTTTGTCCCACCCTCCATGTTCGAGGTGGAGTTATGTTATTCTGTTTTGTTCGTAGAATTTTGTTGTAAGCTCAGCACTCTGAGTTTGTTTTATTAATCACTTATTAATAAAACAGGGTGATCAGACTCCACCTTTTTCTCAAAAAAAAAAAAAAAAAATTCTTTGGTTACATGTAAAAACGCCACCCAGATACATCATAGATGAGTGCTTGGTGTGACAGAGCTCTTAGACTAACAGAAAATTGATCATGGTTTTACTCCGGAAGAGGCACAAAAGTAACATGTTACCTATTTAGCTAATAATACTGAAAATAATTAGTAGTAATTATATTCAAGATGAAACTTCATCCACTTCAAAGGTTAATGATAAGATGATCTTTGTTCTACAAATTGTCACATAATATAAGGCTAATCTAGCAAAAAAAATACCCTATCGTCTAAACGTTTGGAGTATTTAAGAGTAAACAATACTTTTACTTCTTTCACATTAGTGATCCATACCTTATTATTCTCTTGTACTCCTTACTACCACACAAAAATGGAATGTCAAAAATTCCCTCACCCCACTTCTATTCCTTGTGATGATGAGGATGTTAGGAATTAGGGCTTAGGTGATGTGATAGTGGTGGTTGAGATAATGAAGATGAATATATTTTTCTAAATATATTAGTCAAAGGTACTAATCCGAAATGCTCAAAAAAGTCTGGCATGCGCTTATCTCCTGTGCATCGTGGGAGGCAATTATGATTTTAAGGATTACTATCATATGTTGCACGACTCAACCTATTGCCATGCTTATTTCATCGCTTTATTCAACAAATAGTAAGTCTATTTTTACTATTTATTTGGTTAGTATTTTGGATAATTTTTCATACATATTAATTTGCGGATTTACAATCTCTCATATTTTCTAAATTAAAAATATTGGATAATTTTTCAAACATATTAATTTGCAGATTTACAATCTCTCATATTTTCTAAATTAAAAATAATTTCAACAGTCTTAAAATACACATAACAATAACCCGACTCTCTACATAAAACAGAATCTACATAATAATAAAACTCTATTAAACTATAATAGTAAATAATAATAATATTAAAGATAGAAACATCAGTAACATCTAAAACCAGAACAATGAAAACATTAATATCACACACAAATATGATATAAAAAATTTACTCAGTATTGGGCAGGGGCCGCGCAAGCGCATACCCCCTCAGCAACAAATAATGACGTCCACTCTCCCACTTGGGGAGATGATAAGCTAGTGCATCCACAAAGTGCAATATGGACCACTTGCCTAGGCCTGAGCATTCTTGATCACCCAAAGACCCCATCCAGGTAATATGAAACAATGCTGGCCCCCTAACCTATTTTATATCTTTCCCAACTCTTCTAATCCTTTCGCACAGCCGATGTGGGACTAATAGTTTTGAAAATTGAACATCCTGTAATATAAAGATACTAGAGGTTTGAATCATATATTGGCCTGCTAATGATAATCTTATTTAGCTTGGATTTTATTTTGGAAAAAATGTATATACCAATTTTTACAAACCAGTAATAAAGAACTGAGATTTCTTTTTTCCTTTCCAAAATATAGTAATTCAAAATAAATAAAAAAGTTACAAAGTGGGAATGAGATCACGGGCGGAAACCTGCCAAAAAAAAGTAATTACTCAAATTGGGATATGATAGTCAATATTTAATATGTTGATTAATAATAGTGACAAACTTTAGATTATAGTATGTTAGATAAAATAAGAAACCTGTAATCCGGTTTTTAAAAAATGGTTTTTAATTTTCCTAACAAACATGCTAATATCACTGTTACCGCTGAATCTGGTGTGAGGGCAAACAGATATATTTGTGGATTCCTAGGAAAACTGAATAGCAAGAACCTGGAATCTTCTCACCAGAGTTTGACCGTTGACTCTCGCCGTTCACCTGCAAAAAGTGCGAGACACCGGGGTTGATCCCGGCGACGCACCCTCCGACGCTCAAGTCAGTAATCAGAGAAGATTATGAAAGAGCGTAAATTGGCAAAAGATTGATTACATCTTAATGGTGGTGGATAAAGGGTATTTATAGCCGCCTTTAGGATCAGATTAGGAATGTAATCCCTAATTCCCAGTGAAAGGATAGATGCGAATCAGAGCCGTTGATTAGGATTAATCAGAAACTCTAATTCTATCCTGCTGGACTGGGTTTATTGCGGGTTGAAACCCGCACCCAGCTGAGGCGAATCCGTTTGCGGGTTACTGAGCTTTTGAAAAGAAAACCCAGTACCCACTTCAGACCCGTTTGTAGGTGAAATTACCATTTTGCCCCTAAGTCTTAAGATTCGTGCCCGATTTGGACGGTTCCAATTTAGCCCTATTTTTAGCCATATCACGAGCCCCCCACCCTTGAAGACTAGGTTTAACTAGTCTTTGAAAAGTAGTTATACTGTTTTAATGGCTTACAGGGTCATATCGGAGTCTAAACGAGGGGCGTTGAATCTTTGTATGAGGTGTTGTGGTGATTTTCTGAGTTAGTTGCGCGCTCCAGGTTGTTCCTGAGCTCTCCTGGACTTTTGGTGATTTTTCTTAATTTTTATCTATTTTTCGGATCACTTATCTAATTTTGCGAAGTGTTGATTCGTTGTTCGGGGGTCTAAATTGTCTCTTCTAAGCCATAATTACTTCCCCAAGGGCTCAAAAATATTTTTCTGAATTTGTAATTATTTTTTAGAATTTGTAATTAATTTTCCCAAATTTTTAATCAATTTTTCGTAATTTTTAAATAAATGAATCGATTTTAATAAATAAAAATTAATTTTAAATACCGAATTATATCGTGGCGTAATCTGAGCCTTCCATCGGTGTTGAGCGTAGTTTTCTGGAGGATCGGATGGTCTGGATGGCTCGGCGCGCTTTTTCTCCGTATGCGAGGGTCGGTGCATCGGCACCTCGGCTCTAGTCCTCGGTAGCTCGGTGGATCGGCGCGTAGCGATCTGCCGAGCTACATGGCAAGATCCGGAGCGTTCATTATGGTGCAAATCCCAAAAAAATATTATCTTGTCGTTTTGTGGGCGTGGCGTGATCTGAGCCGTCCATCGCGTTCCAGCACGTTTATTGACAAGATCCAACGACTGAGATAGGTCGGCTCCATTTTTCTTCAAATGTGAGGGTCGGTACCTCGTCACTTTGGCCCGGTGACTCGGTAGCTCGTCCTCTGCCCATATTAGTTCGGTAGCTCGGCTAAGCTGTTCGGTAGCTCGGCTGGGCATTCCGATGGCTCGGTAATTCGACCTCTGCCCACAGTAACCCGGTAGCTCGACTAAGTTGTTCGGTAGCTCGGCTAAGCACTCCGGTGGCTCGGCAGATTGGAATGAACCGTTGGGACACGTGTCTTGATCTGGAATGTTCATCATGGCACGAATCGCGAGGACGGGGTTTAGATCACGAAAAAACGCTATCTTGTCGTTTTGTGGGCGTGGCATGATCTGAGCCGCTCATCAGATTCGGACACGAATTTTGAGACAATCCGACGGTGAAACTGGCTCGGCGGCATTTTTCTCCATATGTGGAGGTTGGTACCTCGTCAGTCCGGCCAGGGAGGACGGTGGCTCGGTGGCTCGGTGGCTCGACTGAGCCCTCCGGTGAATCGGCAGCTCGGATCGAGTCTTCGAACTGCGTGGTGGGATTTGAGACGTCCATCATGGTGCATATCATGAAGTTGGAGGTTCAGATCACGGGAAAATACTATCTTGTCGTTTTGTGGGCGTGGCATGATCTGAGCCGCTCATCAGATTCGGACACGAATTTTGAGGCAATCTGATGGTGAAACCTGCTCGGCGGCATTTTCTCTCAATATGTGGAGGTCGGTACCCCATCAGTTCGGCCAGAGCGGACTGAGGACTCGGCGGCTCGTCTTCTGCCCGTAGTAGCTCGGTGGCATGGCGAAGCTATTCAGTAGCTCGGCTGAGCGCTCCGGTGGCTTGGCAGATTGGGTCGAGTCGTCGAGCCACGTGGTGGAATCTGAGGCGTTCACCATGGCTCGTATCACGAAGCTGGAGGTTCAGATCACGAGAAAATGTTATCTTGTTATTTTGTCGGCGTGGCATGATCTGAGCCGCTCATTAGATTCGGACACGAATTTTGAGACAATCCGACGTTGAAACTGGCTTGGTGGCATTTTTCTCCATATGTGGAGGTCGGTACCTCGTCAGTCCGGCCAAGGAGGACGGTGGCTCGGTGGCTCGACTGAGCACTCCGGTGAATCGATAGCTCGAATCGAGTTTTTGAACTGCGTGGTGGGATCTGAGACGTCTATCATGGCGGGTATCACGAAGTTAGAGGTTCAGATCACGAGAAAACACTATCTTGTCGTTTTGTGGCCATGGCATGATCTGAGCTGCTCATCAAATTCGGACATGAATTTTGAGGCAATCTAACGATGAAACCTGCTCGGCGGCATTTTTTCTCCATATGTGGAAGTCGGTACCCCGTCAGTTCGGCCAAAGCGGACTGGGGACTCGGCGGCTCGTCTTCTGCCCATAGTAGCTCGGTGGTTTGGCCGAGCTGTTCGGTAGCTCGGTTGAGCGCTCCGGTGGCTTGGTAGATTGGGTCGAGTCTTCGAGCCACGTGGTGGAATCTGAGGCGTTCACCATGGCTCGTATCACGAAGCTGGAGGTTGAGATTACGAGAAAACGTTATCTTGTAGTTTTGTGGGCATGGCCTGATCTGAGCCGCTCATCAGATTCGGACACGAATTTTGAAGCAATCTGACGGTAAAACCTGCTCGGGGGCATTTTTCTCCATATGTGGAGGTCGGTACCCCGTTAGTTTGGTAGAATGCCTTTATGGCTTGGCAAGTCATGAGTCGTCGAGCGGGGGGGTTAAGTGAACCGACGCGTCTTTCCTCCGAACCGTCGCCGCTTTCTCTTTTTTGTCGTTTTGTCTCCCTCAATGGGCTTCTAGGCGTTTCGAAAGCCCAACAGTCACTTTCTTGGCTATAAGTTCTGACTGCTCCTCACCCCTTAGCTCGTTTCTCACTTTTACTCCCAAGTTTTTACTTTTGCTCTGCTAGCGGCGATTTGTGCTCCAAGGCGGTTGTGATAGCTGTCGCGAGGGCCAGCCGATTTCCGGCAAACTATTTCCGACCGTGAATGTCACTTCAAGGTTACGTCACATCAAGGTCAGTGTTCTTTGCCTTAGATATTTATTCGAGATGTCAAGAGTAAACTCGGGAAGTGAGGCTTCGTCCTCGGGAGGTCGGTATGCCGAGGAGGGGAGAGAAGTAGTGAGCCGTAGGAAGGGGAAAGAGGTAGCAGGGTCATCTGCGGCCGAGGAGAAGGAGATGGTAGTGGTTCGGTCTTCGATAGTCGAGGAGACTGTGGAGATTGATAGACGAGCTCCCGAATCAGGTCAGCTGCCTGGCGTGCTGTCTGGTCATGCGGAGATAAGGCAGTACAGCGGCGAGCTGCTGAGTAAGGCGATCGTTGGTCGCTCGGCGACTTATGAGGAGAACGATCCGAGGGAGGTCACCGAGATGGATGACCTCCCCTCGATGTTGTCTGAGCGGGATCTCCTCCGGATCAGGAAGGGATTCGCCATCCCTCAGGAGTATAAGCTAATCCTCCCCGGTCCCGGGATACGAGCGAACACCATCCTGTCACCGGACACATGCGTCTTTGCCTACGACTCCTTGAACGCTGGTCTGCACTTCCCCCTCCACCCCTTCGTGATGAAAGTCCTTCACTGGTACTGTCTGGCCGTTATACAATTCATGCCGAACACTTGGCGCCATGTGCTCGCCTTTTTGCTTCAGTGTCGAATTGCCAAAGTGGAGCCGGACCTCATTATCCTTCGAAGTTTATACTGAATCAACAGGATGACCAAGCTCGAGCCTCGCTATTCCTTGTCACCTCGGAGAGGAGTTAAGTTAATAGAGAATCCTGATTCAATAAAGCGTTGGAAGGAGAAGTTTTTTCTGATAAAGGGTCCTTCGACATTGGATTTCCCGACTCAGTGGAAGGCGAAGGTACCGAAGTTTGCAAGGGCCGACCCGGTGTTGACTACTGCCGAGGAGGAGGTGGTGGCCAAGCTGATCGCTCTCCTGACGTTGAGCTGGAGAGAGATGACGGAGGAGGTGCTACACGGGTCAGGCCTTAGTCTGATCGACCCGAGTACGCTCCTGACATCTCGCTGTAATTCTTTTTTAATGCCTTGTACATTCTTCTTACTTTTCCTTTTATTGTTTTGAACAGAGGCACCGAACATGGACTTTAAGGGCATTATGACGGAGCGAAGCAAAATCGCCGACGGCAGGAAAAGGAAGAGGACGAGCACGGGTCCTACGTCCGGCCGACCCATCAAGGCACCCTCGGCCATCGTCGCTCCTGCTCCTCGGGAACCGTCTTCGGAGGTGGCCGTCCTCCCTAACTCGTCTACCCCTGCCCTGTCTGCCCCTGCAAGTGAGACCTTTTCCGTCTCAGCAGCGCTGGCACTCGAGGCCCCAGCCTTGACTCCTCAGGCCGAGGAGATCTTGACCGAGGCCCACAAGAAGTTGTTCATCCCCAACTGGCGAGTGAAGAACCACGACGGCTTCTTGGGCGACTCGCAGATGTGTATGCAGGCGGTCAAGCATCTTGCAACCCCGAAGGACCAAGCCGCCATGAAGGCGGGGACGACCGGTGACGACACCTTCGAAGTTGCTCGGTCACCGATGTCGGTAAGTCTCGATTCTTTCTCTTTGAAAATTTACTAAGTCTATAGCTCGGTTTTTGCCACGTACTAACTGCTTCTTTTTGCAGGCCACTTGCCACTTCGGCCACCTCATCCAGGAGTTTGCCGAGCAGGAAAGGGAGCTGAAGGCCCTTAGTGACAAGGACCGAGCGGAAAGGGTGAGGGCCGTGAAACAGCTTGACGCGGAGCAGCATCGCATGGATGCCTTGGAGGCTCGGGTCGCCGACCTCGAGGCAACCCTGGAGCAAGTGAAGGAGAAGCTTGCTACAGAGGTCGCTAAGGCTGCCGAGGAGAGGGCCACAGCTAAGGCTTTGGAGGACGTGAGGTCGGAACAGGCTGCGGCAATGGAGAAGGCGAGGAAGAAGATTGAAGCCTAGGCAAAGAAGCACATGGCGGCCAACATGGAGCTGTCTTACACCCGGGCGCTCGACCATGTCGAGGCTCGAATCCCCGGCTTCGAGAGAGTGGGGTACCGGTTGTGGCCCGGCGGCAAGGAAGGAAGCGAAGAGGAGGAGGAAGAAGAGCAGGAAAAAGGCGAGCAGCGGGGTGGCGAAGTGCCTGTTGATCCCGAGACCGTGGTAGCTGGCCCCCGAGCCGGGGCATCGGGGGGCGAGGGGCCATCCACCGAGGCACCTGTTTCCGAGATGCCGCCCCAGGTGGACCCTTGATCTCCTCGTCTTTGTAATTTTTTCTTTCTCTTTCAATGTACTGCCTTGTAGCGGACTGGCCACCGCTTTTTTGATGTGAATAAAATTTTTGTTCGAACTCTCTTCTCGAATTTTGGCTTAGTGTTGGGTTGTTTTTGAAATGGAGTTTCTCCGAGATTTGGCCAAGTGTTTGGCTCGGACCGCCGTTTGTTTTTCTGTGTTGATATACTTCCGTCTTTCAGGTCGTCGAACCAAGTTCGGTCTCCGAAGCAACTCGCCTTCGTGCTGAACTAGAGGAAGCGAGGCAGGCCCTCTCTCGCAGCTGAGAGAGTTTCCTTAGGAGCGAGTTAAGGCTAGAGGACATCAAAGCAACAACGAGAGGGTATTTCTCCGAGCTGAAACAACTATGAAAGCGGTCTCGCGAGGCTCGCCTCGAAGGCGAGGTGGAGTTGCTTAGGAGTTGTTTTTTCGAGGTTGATAAGGAGAAAGGCAAGCTACTGGCAAAAGTTCGTCATCTCAAAATAACCAAAGAAGAACTCTCGGCAGAGGAGGATGAGTTAGCATCGGCCGTGGGTAAGCTGATGGCCGAGCGCGACGAATTGACGGCGAAGGTCGAGGAGTTGAGGAGGGTTACAGTCGACAGAAGCATCGAAGTGACCCGCCTCCGTCAAATCATAGTCGATAGTTCTGGCGCTGAAGGTTCGGCCAAACTTCCTCGCTTCAAGGTATCTGTAAAGGACAATTCGTTGAAGGATAGGATCGTCGAGCTCGAGGAGGAAGTTGCTCGCCTCAAACCTCATCCTGTAAGGGTCAATGTTCGGAGTACGTCGTGTACTCGCGAAGAGAGTGAGAGGGGGATCTCCTTCTATGAGCTCGCGACTCGTTTGCCTGCCGTTAGGCAGAGTCCGGCCGATGCTCAGAGTGGTGTGGCTGCTTCGTCTAGTGGCACATCGGTCGGAGCCACAGTTAAAGGCAGCGCCGAAGAGGTGTCTCGATTCGTTGGTCTAGAGACAAGCTCGGAGGTTAGGCGGCGCCGCCCCCGTGTATCTCTGAACCGAAACGTCCCTATTCCGAAGAAGCACTGAACAACTTGTTGTAATTAGTCCTCTTCGAGTTTTGTAGTACCTTGTTCGGGTAGCTTGGTCTTGTAACTTGAACGCTTTTGTGCGTTAGAATTTTATATAACTGAAAGCTTGTTTCTCTCTTGTATTTGTGTGCTTTGTCGGTAGGCATTTACTCAAGTACAATTCCCCCAACTTTTAACAACTACTCAAAATTAGAAGCAAATCTTTCTTCTTGTAGGTACGGAATGTCTAACTTTAACTTTGAACGAACCATAGGAACCGAAGGTTTAGCACCTCCAAGTGCTCTTCTCCCATGCCTAGTATAGTTGTAAACACTTCGTGCGCGTCGTTTAAGCAAATTTCAATGGTTGCGGGAGCAATTCCGAATGGCAAACCACTTCTAGCTCCCTTAAGAGCGAGCTTGCGAAGCGGAGTTGAGCCAAGTGTTGGACTCTGAACTCGTCGTTTGCGTATGTTTCAACGGTTGTGGAAGCAATTTCGAATGGCGAACCACTTCTAACTCGCTTAAGAGTGAGCTTGTGAAGCGGAGTCGAGCCAAGTGTTGGACTCCGAACCCGTCGTTTAAGTATGTTTCAACGGTTGTGGAAGCAATTCCGAATGGCAACCCACTTCTAACTCGCTTAAGAGCGAGCTTGCGAAGCGGAGTCGAGCCAAGTGTTGGACTCCGAACTCGTCGTTTGAGTATGTTTCAACGGATTTGGGAGAAATTCCGAATGACGAACCAATTCTAGCTTGCTTAAGAGCAAGCTTGCAAAACGGAGTCGAACCAAGTGTTGGACTCCGAACTCGTCGTTTGATTATGTTTCAACGGATTTGGGAGAAATTCCGAATGACGAACCAATTCTAGCTTGCTTAAGAGCAAGCTTGCAAAACGGAGTCAAACCAAGTGTTGGACTCTGAACTCGTTGTTTGAGCACAAGGAAGTTAGAAACAGAGAGATATAACCAATTCACAAGTAAAATACGAAAATAAGGAGCTATTTATTGAAACCTACTACTCGGCTGCTTCTAAGTTGCGAGCCGTTATTACATTGAAAAAATAAGAAGCGAAAGTAAAATACAAGTGGAAGGAAAGGAACGGTTCGACATCCGAAGGTACTTAGAGAGGCGTTTGGGCGCTCCCTTGGTACTTCAATAGATAGTCGGCATTCCAAGTCCTAGGAATCTTTCTGCCTTCAAGATCTTCAAGACGGTATGTTTCGGGCTGAACTACTTTGGTGATCTTGTAGGGTCCTTCCCAATTTGGAGCTAGCTTACTCTTCTAACTGGGGAAAGAGATAGCTAACTTTCTGAGGACCAAGTCCCCTTCTTTGAGATTGGTGGGACGGACTCTCTTGTTGTAGGCCAACTCGATCCTCCTTCGATAGTTCTGTTGGCGAATTGACGCTCTTTCCCGTAGTTCATCGATCAAGTCCAAATTTGCCCGAAGCTCTCTGGCATTCTGCTCTTCTTCATAGGCCATAAGGCGAGGAGATGGTAGGCCGACTTCCAAGGAGATCACAGCTTCGGACCTATAGGTGAGACTGAATGGTGACTCTCCTGTGGAGGTCCGTTTAGTAGTGCGGTGATTCCACAGCACGTTGGGGAGCTGATCAACCCATAAACCTTTGGCGGACTTATCCAGTCTCTTCTTGATACCGGAGAGGATCTGTCGGTTGGCATTTTCCACTTGACCATTTGACTGGGGGTGGGAGACGGAGGAGAAATGTTGTTGGATGGCGAGGTCTTCACACAGAGATCAAAATGCGATCCCAGTAAACTGTGTTCCATTATCGGTTATGAGGACCCGGGGCATGCTGAACCAACATATGACGTTCTTCCAGAAGAACTGCAGCACTTTATTCTCGGTGATTGTAGCCACTGGTTCGGCCTCTATCCACTTAGAGAAGTAGTCGATTGCCACGACTAAGAACTTGAGCTGGCCGGGAGCTGGTGGAAATGGCCCTAGTAAGTCCATCCCCCACATTGCGAAAGGGATAGGACTTGATAGGGAGGTGAGCTGAACTTGGGGAAGGTGACGGATGTTGGAGTACTTCTGGCAGGAGCTGCATTGCCGGACGTGTCGTTCGGCGTCTTGTAGGAGGGTAGGCCAGAAGTATTCATAATTCAATACCTTCCTGGCGAAGGATCTTGACTCTGAATGTGCTCTGCCTATGCTTTCGTAAAGCTCTTGCAAGGTATACAAGGCTTGTTCCGGGGAGAGGCACCTCAAATAGGGTCTGCCGTCCACTTGGGTGAAGGAGCATTTGTACAAGACCCCCTCAACAAGGGTGTACCGCTCCGCTCTGGTTCTAACTCGACGAGCTTCCTTAGGGTCTTCGGGAAGGAGCCCATCCCTTAGAAATTCTATTAGGGGTTTCATCCAATTGTCTTGAAGTTGGATGGGCAGTGACTCCATCGAGTCGGGAGTTTCTTCTTCTATGCTCGGTCTCAGGAGCACTTCAATCAGGACGGTCTGCTCGAGACCTTGAAGGGAGGAGGAGGCCAGCTTGGAGAGGGCATCTGCTTGGGATTTTCTTCTCTGGGGATCCGCTGAATGAGCACCTCTTCGAACTAAGCCATGAGATTTTGGACCTTGGCTAGATACTTAGCCATTCGGTCATCTCGTGCCTCGTACTCGCCCAAAACTTGATTCACGACCAGCTGAGAGTCGCTAAAAATTCATAGGCGTTGTGCCCCTGCCTTGCGAGCCATACCGAGGCCGGCTATAAGTGCTTCATACTCTGCTTCATTGTTGGAGGTTTTAAAGTTAATGCGGAGGGAGTATTGGAGAAAGAAATCATCTGGGCCTGCCAGAATGACCCCGGATCCACTTCCCTCGGTGCAAGAGGACCTGTCCATATATACCGACTAGATAGGAGGCCCGTTTGCTGCTCGACTGACCTCGGGGATGGTGTTCTCAACAATGAATTCAGCTAAGGCCTAATTCTTGATCGCGGTCCGAGGCTGGTATGATATGTCATGCTGGCTCAGCTCGATCGACCACTTCATGAGGTGGCCGGAGGTCTCCGGATTGTGAAGGACTTGCTTCAGCGGTTGGTCAGTAAGAACGACCACCGAGTGGGACTGAAAATATGGGCGAAGCTTCCTAGCTGCCATGACCAAGGCATTCGCCATCTTCTCCAATCTTGGGTAGCGGAGCTCGGCATCCCGGAGTTCCTTGCTCACGTAATTGATGGGCTTCTGAGCCTTGTCTTCTTCCCCCACCAAGACAGCACTGAGGGTTTGTTCGGAGGCAGCTAAGTAGAAGTAGAGTGTTTCCCTGGGGATAGGCTTGCTGAGGAGAGGGGGGTTGACTAGATAGGCTTTAAGCTGATCGAATGACTCCTGCTGTTGTTGACCCCATTCGAAGCCCTTAGCCCTCCTGAGAGCCTTGAAGAAGGGAAGACACTTCTCCCTTGACTTAGAGAGGAAGCGCCCTATAGCTGGGAGGTGCCCGGTTAGCTTCTGAACCTCTTTCACATTTTTGGGAGGAGCCATATCCAATATGGCTTTGATCTTCTCGGGGTTGGCTTCGATTCCTCTTTGGCTGACCATGAAGCCTAAGAATTTCCCCGACGAGACTCCGAACGCACACTTGTTCGGATTGAGCCTCATATCATGCTTTCTTAATACATTGAACGCCTCTTGCAGATCGGCCACATGATCGGCGCCATGGATGCTCTTGACCAGCATGTCATCAATGTATACTTCCATATTTCGGCCGATCTGTTGTTGAAAGACCTTGTTGACAAGGCATTGATAGGTCGCATCGGCATTCTTCAGCCCGAAGGGCATTACCTTGTAGCAGTAGAGCCCTTGATCGGTAACAAAGGAGGTCTTCGGGATATCCGGGGGAAACATGAGGATCTGATTATACCCGGAGAAGGCATCCATGAAGCTGAGGAGTTCATGGCCCGAAGTTGCGTCGATCAAGGTGTCGATACTAGGGAGAGGGAATGGATCTTTAGGGCATGCTTTGTTTAGGTCGGTGAAGTCGATGCAGATTCTCCAGCTCCCGTTGGACTTCTTTACCATGACCACATTGGAGAGCCATTCAGGATAATTTACCTCTTGTATGAACCGAGCCTTAAGGAGCTTGTCCACCTTTTCTTTGATAGCTTGTTGGCGCTCCGGAGCAAATTTGCGCCTCTTCTGTTGGTCCGGTTTGTACCCCGGGGCAACACTCAGGTGGTGGACGAGGAGCTCTTCGAAGATTCCTGGCATGTCGGCAGCCGACCATGCAAAGAGGTTGCGATTCTTTCTAATGCATTGGACTATGTCGGAGCATAGGGCGGATGGGAGGGTCTTGCTGATAAAGAACTTGCGGTTTGGATCTTGCTCGGAGAAGAGCACTTCCTCCAATTCATCCACCGGCTCGGATGTTGGCCGGACACCCTCTTGGGAAATTTCAAGAGTCTCGAGGGAGAGAACTGGACCCCCGGTGGAGGTCATATAGCATTTTCGGGCCATCTCTTGACTGCCTCTTACTTCCCCTACTCCTGCCCTGGTGGGGAACTTCATCTTGAGGTAATAAGCCGATGGGATGGCCTCTAGAGCAGCTAGGCCAGGTCAGCCTAGAATCACATTATAAGCAGTGGGGACATCGACTACCATGAAATCCATCGGCTTCATGCGGGTAGTAGGAGTTTTGCCAGCGGTTACGTCGAGGGTGATTACCCCTTCGATAGTCACTGGCACTCCCGTGAACCCGTGGAGTGTGTAGCCGGCAGGCTTAAGCCTGTCCCGGGATAGCTTGAGGCCTTTGAAAGCAGTGAGGAAGAGAATGTTAACGGAGCTGCCATTGTCTCTTAGAATTCTCTCCACTTTGAAGTTTGCCATATGGAGGTTGATCACTAGTGCATCACAATGGGGGTTCGAACACCCTCAAGGTCTTCATCTGAAAAGGTGACCGGTACTCCAAGGCCTTTAGGGGGAGGCGTGCCGTGAACCGAATTGACTTCTCTTATGAAGGCCTTCCGAGAAGAGTTGGAGATGCCTCCCATAGGGCCTCCGTGAATGAGATGCAGGACACGTTCCTCTTCGAACTCAGGAGTTTCCTCGCGCCTTTCAGTACGCTTGTTAGCCCCCCGAGGGGGAGGAGGAAGATTGGTTTGGTCTTTCCTCACAAATTTAGCCCGCTGCCCCCTCTGAATGAGGGCCTCAATTTTGTTCTTCAAGGCCCGACAATCATTGGTGTCGTGGCCGTGGTCCTGGTGATAACGGCACCACTTCTCTTTATCCCTCTTCTTGTCAGGGGTGTTCATCTTCGGGGCAGGGGGTATAACCCCTTCCTTCTCAACCTCCATAAGAATAGTAGAAATGTTGGCGTTAAGAGGAGTGAATTTCTCGAACCTGGGGGGAGGGCAGCGCTGGCTGCCATTGTCCTTCTGGAGCTTCTTGCCCCCTTCTTCTTTGGTTACCTTCCTTTTGGATCCGGAGGAAGGCCCCTCAAAGGTGGGGCGATGCTCAGCTTCCTCGGCCCGGATATACTTCTCACTTCGGAGAAGGAGGTCGGAGAAGTTCTATAGGGGCTTCTTGGCAAGGGAGGACCGCAGGCTTGAGTTGAGGACATTCGACTGAAAGGCTGCTGCAGCGACCGACTGGTTGAGGGAAGCGATGGACCTAGCTTCCGCGGTGAACCTTTTCACATTGTCCCTGAGCTTCTCACCTTTCTTCTGGTGGAGGTAGAGTAGCAAAATGCTGGTCTTCTCTGAGCGGCGGCTACTTATGAAGTGAGTGACGAAGAGGGTCTCAAATTGCTCAAAGGAGAATATGGAGGATGGGGCGAGGCGAAAGTACCACTCTCGAGCCAGACCTTTGAGCTTGGCCGGGAAGGTTTTGCACAATAGAGCATCGGAAGCTTGGTGTATCAGCATGAGGGTCTTGAAGCTTTCGATGTGGTCCACAGGGTCTGACTCCTCGGAGTAAGTCTCGAACTGTGGGGGCTTGAAGCCTATCGGAACGGGTGCCTCCATGATTGTTCGAGAGAAACGAGGTCGGCTTGGACGGAGGGTCCTTCCTCTAAGCTCCTCTTCTTTGTCTAGCTGACCCAAGCGCCTCTCCATCTCGTGGAGACAACGGTAGACGGTGTCATCCCTTCGTTGGTAGCCAAACGAGCCTTTGGACTCGTCTTCGTACGAAGGGGAGCGGAGGCTACGACGACGGTAGCTCCGGGAGTGGCGAGGACTAGGAATGTAATGGTGGTTGCTAGGAGCTAGGGGAGGAGTTAGGGACCGATAGCGAGGACTTTGGACTGGAGGAGTGGGGACCCTCTGTGCATTATCGTTGTTGGGTCGGAGATTGAGGGTATGCAAGATGGTTGCTTGGAATTGCTGGAATTCGGCATGGGTGATGGGTGCTTCATCATTCCTCGGGGGTTGCCGACCCGCAGGAGAATGAGGTCTTCTCCTATGGTGCCCAGGGGACTCTCTTCGCCCTCTTCTAGGAGGGGACCTTCTGTAGTCACGGCGATGAGGAGATCGCTCATTTGGACGTTGTTGGCGGGAGGCTCCCTCTCGGGCCTGCCTTTCATCCAAACGGCAGCGAAGGTCCTCTTCCTTTTGCCAATTGTTGAGGGTGTTGTGGAGGTCATCTGAGGCTCGGAGATTGTGAGATGCCATGGAATCGGTAGAGGGGTTGTGCACGGAGACATGATCATGTTGAAAGGGTTGTTTCTGAGGATTGGGATGGGAGCCCCCCACGCCGGCGTTCTGAGGACCGGTTTGACCGCGAGGGGGTTGAAGATTCTGTGGAGGAAGTTGGTCCTGCTGCAGGGCCTGATTAGGCTGAGGAGAGGGTCCCGTTGGCTGGATGGTTTGGAGGGGGACCTCCTGCTGTTGCTGAGAGGGGGTAGGTCCATGATTGGACCCCCTGATCTGAGTTTCCGTGGAGGCATGGTCGGAGAAGATCTGACCGACGGGAAGAGGAAGGGTTGCTATTCGTGGGTTTCCACGGACGGTGCCAATCTGTTACCGCTGAATCTGGTGTGGGGGCAAACAGATAGTATTTGTGGATTCTTAGGAAAACTGAATAGCAAGAACCTGGAATCTTCTTACCGAAGTTTGACCGTTGACTTCCACCATTCACCTACAAAAAGTGCGAGACACCGGGGTTGATCCCGGCGACGCACCCTCCGACGCTCAAGTCAGTAATCAGAGAAGATTATGAAAGAGCATAAATTGGCAAAAGATTGATTACCTCTTAATGGTGGTGGATGGGGGGTATTTATAGTCGTCTTTGGGATCAGATTAGGAATGTAATCCCTAATTCCCAGTGAAAGGATAGATGTGAATCAGAGTCGTTGATTAGGATTAATCAGAAACCCTAATTCTATCCTGCTAGACTGGGTTTATTGCGGGTTAGAACCCGCACCCAACTGAGGTGGATCCGTTTGCGGGTTACTGGGCTTTTGGAAAGAAGACCCAGTACCCACTTCAGACCCGTTTGTAGGTAAAATTACCATTTTGCCCCTAAGTCTTAAGATTCGTGCCCGATTTGGACGATTCCGATTTAGCCCTATTTTTAGCCATATCAATCACATCTATATCTCTCACAAATATCACATATGTCAAAAAATCGTATTAGTAAAACATTCCACTGGTATCAAAATTTTTTCGTAATCAGAAAAACAACTACAAAAAACTAACCTCTAAGATAACAATCTTCATAAGCATCCAACTTGCATGGGCTCAACCAGGAATTGGGTCACCCACCTTGCATCTTTCCCGATCAAATGACAGTGATTAGCAACTCGATTAGCCAGTGTGTTGCCCTCACAGTTGAATTGAGAAATTTTCACCTCATACAACACTCGTAGTAATCTCCTGTATAAATATGTAATTACTCTTAACAAAATGGATAATTAATCTATCAAATTTTCTAATATGTAATTACTCGAAAATCTAGTAGACCAATAATCTCTAACAATTTTTAATAAAATAACCTGAAATTGAGCGACTTTTTTTTCCATTTTTTTGACCCAACATTCATTCGTAACATCAATTCAATTCAATCAGAAGACTACAAAGTGCACTAATTTCAAATTAAACACTAGAAATTACAAAACAACACAACACTAATTTTATAAAAATTTCTACAAAAACAAAAAAATCAAACACTTACTGGGCATATTGTTTTGGAATCAAAGCGACTCACAGCTGTACTTCACCATTGGAATCACCGCAACTGCAACCGCATCCAATCCAACAAGTCTGTGTTCTTGCTGCAAATGAATAAATTAACCCAATTAGAAACAAAACCCAATAATTTTCCCTATAAAAAAACCCCAAGGAGTAAGGATTTGTTGTACTTTTCTCAAATTGTGAGAGAGTTGTTTCTCCTATGATAAGAAATAGTGAAATTGTTTTTTTCTTATATTTAGAGAGAATGTACTATAATCCCTACTTTCGATAGTAAAATCCCACTACCCTTGCATGCGGTTTTTATCCCGTATCTTTTGGGGGATTTTCCACGTAAAATAGCTGTGTCCACCTTATCTTCAGTTTAGTTGTGAGGTAGGTTTTGCCCCAAAACATTCCTAACAATTTTGATTTTTGAACCAACGCATAGTATAACTTTACTTAAAACACTTGTTAATTAGGACAATTTATGTCATTGTTAAGCCTATAATTAGAACTTCATTTACAAATCCAAGTTCATAAAGTGTCCATTAACATTTGATATATGTTTATATGTCTAAAAGAAGTATAATACATTCCCTAATACAAATCTTTACTATATATCTACAATCGTCAGGCATATTATTATAGGATTCTACTGAATGGAACAAAGTTAGAGGTATACTTAATGGACCTCAACTGAGACAACTAATAAGGTACAAATGTTTACTATATATCTACAATCGTCGGGCATATCATTATAGGATTCTACTGAATGGAACAAAGATAGAGGTATATATAATGGACCTCCACTGAGACAACTAATAACGATATGGCAATGACAGAAGAGATGACCCTTTATTAATGCCAAAGCTTTGTAATAAAACCTTTATTGATGCCGGAGACATATATCCCCATGCTTTCGCATCTCAATAATGGAGAAATCTTGTCTGAGTATCAATATAGAGCTAGCATCCGTGTCAATAAAACATAGTTCTCGCTAACCCCATCTTGATTTTCACCATCATCCATTATCAATCTACTTATGTACTTAAGGTTATGGAAACCTAGCCAGTATTGATCACCCCAAGGAACAAAATGAACAATTACCACTTCTCACCATGACCGAATAATGGTTAAGAACATGGTACCTTCCATAGTTTCAATTTCAGTCTCAATCTTCCTATATTAACGTGATCTTGGAAATATGATCACGTCTACTACTATTACAAAAACTATCCAAGATTTTCAAACTCATGAGAATAGTTGAAAGCCCCTTACAACTGAAGCTAATTTAACAAAACCATAGAGCAACTTTCCAGTATCCTATGTATCCTACACTTGAACATAGTACATGAAAATTGTATCAAAACTGGCAAATAAACAGATATTTTCTTACCATAAGCTTTGAAGGATCTTGATTCAACCCATCAATAATATCAATCCTTCATCAGTCCTGAACTACTCCCAAGTTTCAGTGAAATACCAGCAGATCTAAACAAATCAAACCATCAACATTATTAAATAAACAAATCCATCAAGAAACAACTAAAAGTCTAAAAGAAAACAAACCCCAAAAAAATTAACAACCTTATCTACTACTCAATTGACCCAATCCGACCACAAATTAAGTCCGCGGGGTGGAGGGGGGGGTCATGGTGGTCGTGCGGTGCGAGGGAGGAGGGTTTGTTAGAACTCGAATTTTATAAATCTGAAAATTACTAACAATATTTGTGAAGAATAGAAATTACAGGAATAAAAGATAACAAACCAAAAGCTTTGTACAGAGTCGAGATTAAGATCTCTCTCTTTAAAGCAAAATTTGTCCCGTAGTGTGACGGTGGCTGGCGAATTGCCTTCCAGAATACAACTATATACTTTTTCCTAAAGAGCAGCACCCAAACTATAGAGATTTCAGCGAACTGTGGTGTGATGTACTCTCAGTTTTTGACATAGAGGAAGAAGAAGAGGAAGTGTAATTCAGATTATCAAAATCTGTATTTCCTGGCAGACAGGATACAATAGTCTTATAGGATAAATGGAGACTCTTGGGAGGCCCAATGGTCCACTACTCTGCAACAGCAGAGTGGTGGTTCAGATTCATAACTGATGATCCATTACTCTGCTGTTACAAAATAATGGTACTAGTTACCGAATGTGAAAAGCCTCACCAGTATACTGGGGAAGAAAATTTTTGACTGGGGAAAAAAAATTTTAAGCCAGAGCTAGAGCCAGAGCCAGAGCCAAGCCAGACCAGACAAGCCAAGCCGAGACCAAGCCGAGACGAGCCGAGCCGAAGCCGAAGCCGGGGCCGGAGCCGGGCTGGGCGCACATGCGCGTGTGTTTGTCATTTTGGCGAAGTCCTCTCTCTACTACACGCTAGTGGTAACCCCCGGGCCATGCCCTTTAGTCCAACTTTTTAGTATATATACAAGAAAAAACCTTTCCCCATTTTTGATATGGGACTATCCATTTTTTCCAAGTTTTCAAGTTAGTATATTTTGAGTACCCAACTTTAGACCAATATTTCTCATTCATACGGAATTTGTTTTTGGCAAATGAGTACACCAAAGAATAGTAATCGACGAGAGGATCGTAATCCAATCATTTTCCAGCGCCGCCGGTGGCAGGAAACTGCCGGAATCCGGTCAGGAAAATTAACAAAAATTAATTCCAACAATCCCCCACATGAATGAAAATTATCAGATTATGTAATCCAGACACGACAGAAAAAGACATGACAGAAAAACCTTTGAGAATACAAGCGGAAAATCACTGCATCAGGAATGGTAGTAATTTTTCAACTTTGAACCACCCTTAGTAAGTAGCTATTGGATTCACTTGACCAGGTAGTGAACATGATGTTTTGAACTACCCGGACTTTGATGTGAACCTAGACAATAACTATCACACAGTTTCATCTCCTCACAGAACTAGGTTCTCTTGTTGTGTTCATTTTGGCCTTGAAAAACCCTGGTTAATCATGAGTGAACTTGCAGAATGTAGCCTCTCTTCATTCTCCTAGAAACGGTCTCATTTCACACTCACAAGGTGATTGCCCATAAAGAGTATCCTGCCATACCCCTCTTTTATTTCAAATCTATGGAAATCATTAAAAGCCAAGCTTATCCTTACACCTTGCAGGCAGCACTGTTTTATCATCCTAAGAGTGGGTACGAGATTTTAATCTCTCAGCGCTCACGTCGATTCAACAAGATTTGGTTGTCCCCTTGAACCTAGATCTTGGGATCTCCAATTCCTAGGTAGGGTTTCCATCAAGTATCCTCTTTCGTCGTAGGCTTTAAATCCATTTCTCTTGATGATCTCACAACTTGTTCTCGCAACGAACCTTTAGTAAATGGATCCGCTAGGTTGTCGGCCAATTTTATATACTCTATAGAGCTTACTCCATTTGAGAGCAGTTGTCTAATGGTTTTGTGTCGTCTTCTGATATGACGAGACTTACCATTATACATACAACTCAGTGCCCGTGCTATAGCCAATTGGCTGTTACAGTGTACACATAAAGCAGGCACTAGTTTTTCCCACATAGGAATATCCTCTAAAAAGTTTCGAAGCCATTCTACTTCCTCAGCCACTTTGTCTAAATCAATAAACTCAGATTCCATGGTAGATCTAGCTAATAATGTTTGTTTAGAGGATTTCCATGATACCGCTGCACCACCAAGTGTGAAGATATATCCACTTGTGGATTTTGAGTTCTTGGAGTCCGATATCCAGTTGGCATCACTGTAGCCTTCTAGTACTGCTGGATATCTGGTGTAATGCAACACATAACTCTGAGTATGTCATAGGTAGTTCAATACTCTAGTTATTCCTTTCCAGTGACTTCGTCCTAGATTACTTGTGTGGCGGCTCAGTACATTTACCGAATGTGCAAGGTCCTGTCTTGTACAATTTGTTAAGTACATCAGACTACCGATTACACGTGCATATTCTAGTTGTGATATGTTGTCACCCATATTTTTGAACAAGTAAGACTGGGATCCACAGTGCTTTTGGCAGTCCCATTTGAGTAATTCTTGAACCTTTCAAGTATTTTCTCAGCGTAAGGAGCTTGAGACAAAGTAATTCCCTCAGACGTCCTAGAAACTTTGATTCCTAGTATGACATTTGCAACTCCCAAATCTTTCATATAAAACTTGCCACTAAGCATGCTCTTAGTTTGTTTGATAATGTCATCATTATTCTCAATAATGAGCATGTCATCTACATACAGACACACCAGAATGTATCCATTTAGAGTATCTTTGATGTATATACACTTATCACATTCATTTATTTTGAAACCATTTGACATCATAATATTGTCAAATTTTGCATGCCACTGCTTTGGAGCTTATTTCAGTCTGTACAATGATTTTACAAGCCTGCACACCTTTTTTTCCTGTCCAGGAACTACGTAACCCTCTGGTTGTTTCATGTATATTTCCTCTTCTAAATCTCCATTTAGAAAGGCAGTTTTTACATCCATTTAATGTATTTCGAGGTTACGTAGTACTGCTATAGCTATTAGCAATCTTATGGAAGTTATTCTCATGACTGGGAAATAAGTATCGAAGAAATCTAGGCATTCCTTTTGCCTAAATCCTTGTACCACAAGTCTTGCCTTATGTTTTTCTTTTGAACCGTTTGGTTTCAATTTCTTCTTAAAAATCCATTTGCTTTCTAGAGTTTTACACCCAGAATGCAAATCGACCAACTCCCATGTATGATTTTGCATAATGGAGTATATTTCACTTTTAATTGCTTTCTTCTACATAGGAGCATCAGACATAGACATGATTTCCTTGAATGTTCTGAGCTCATTCTCTAACAGAAAGGTCGTTACAAAGTCAGGACCAAATGATTTTGATGTTTTAGCCCGTTTACTTCGTCTAGGCTCATCATTATCATGTTCTATTTCATCAACCGAAGTGCTTGCATTCCCTTGTTCACGTGTACGTTTAGGATACGTAGTGTCCTTGCACGAAAACACGTGTTCAAAGAATGAATCATTCCTTAATTCCATTATTGTATTCACATGGATATCTGGTATATCTGATTTATATACCAAGAACCGATATGCACTACTGTTGTGTGCATAGCCTATGAATATGCAATCAATCGTCTTAGATCCAGTTGTGACCTGTTTTGGGTTAGGTACTGCCACTTCTACTAGACACCCCCATACTTTGAGGTATTTATATGATGGTATATTTCTTTTCCATAATTCGTATGGTGTCTTGCCAGTTTTCTTGTGAGGTATTTTATTGAGAATATAGTTGGCAGTCAGCAATGCTTCTCCCCACATGTTTTGGGGTAATCCAGAATTCAACAACAAGACATTCATCATCTCCTTTAGAGTTCGGCTTTTGCGCTCGGCAGTACTGTTTGATTCGGGTGAGTAAGGAGCAGTTGTCTGATGAACTATTCCATGTTCAGAGCAGAACATATTAAATGGTGCATCATATTCTCCTCCTCTATCACTCCTAACGATTTTAATCATTTTACCAAGTTGATTCTCAACCTCAAGTTTATATTCCTTGAATTTATCCAAGGCCCCATTTTTGCTACGTAACAAGTATACATAACAGAACTTTGCGCAATCGTCTATGAATGTTACAAAGTACTTTTTGTCACCTCTGGTCTGTATGTATTTTAAATCACACAGATATGTATGAATTAGACCTAGAGTTTCTGTGTTTCTTTCTACAGAACGTAATGGAGTTTTAGTGAGTTTGACCTCTGTGCAAACTTCTTTTCGCTGTTATCTACCTTAAAATTTGGTAGCAAATTCATGTTAATTAATCTACGCATAGAATTGAAATTAACATGGCCTAGTCTTTCATGCCAAACAGAAAAAGACTCAACAACATAAGCAACAGGAGTAATTTCATTAACTTTGGGAACAGTAGGAACAACAGTTTTAGGGATGACTGTCATTACATTAAACTTGAACAGTCCATCATTTACATATCTTTTACCCAAGTACACCCCATTCTTAGAAAATACAAAATTATCAGAAATAAGAACAACCTTAAATCCATTCTTGCTTAGTAAAGAACCTAATATCAAGTTCTTTCTAATATCTGGAACATGCAACACATTTGTGAGTGTTAGTTTCTTGCCTGAAGTCATCTTCAGCACTATCTTTCCTGTTCCTGCAATTTTGGAGGTGGAAGAGTAACCCATGAACAGCTGTTCATCTTTGTTGCACTTCTAGTATGAAGTGAACATCTTCTTGTTCGAGTAGATGTGCTTGGTGGCCCCAATGTCGTACCACCATTTATGAGGATTGCTCCCCACAAGATTTACCTCTGATACTACAGCACAGAGGTCCAGGTCAGAGAGACCAGTGGACAAGTTCTCAGCTATGTGTGCGTGGGATTTTTCATTCCCTTTTACATGTCCAGTTCCTGCACGATTGTTGTCCTTACTGCGGCACTCAGAAATTTTGTGCCCCAGCTAACCACACTTGTGACATTTCCCAGCAAACCTCTTTACAGGAGGTTTTTTGTTTGAAGCCTGTGGCAAGAACTTTTTCTTCTTGCCCTTCTGTTCGTGCTCCACCACGTTGATCTTTTCTATGGACTGATTTCCATAGGACCTGTCAGCCATGCGATTCTCCTCTTTGATACGTAACCTGACAATGAGGTCTTCAAGAGATATCTCCTTTTGCTTGTGTTTGAGGTAGTTCTTGAAGTCTTTAAAACCAGGTAGAAGCTTTTCGATGAACACTGCAACCTGAAATGGTTCGCACAGCATCATGTTCTCTGCAGCGATTTCATGCATTATGACCTGCAGTTCCTGGATTTGACTCACAACAGTTTTGGAGTCAATCATCTTGTAGTCCAGAAATTTGCCGACTACAAACTTCTTAGACCCGGCATCTTCTGTTTTGTACTTCTTCTCCAAAGACCCCCACAGGAGTTTGGACGTCTTGAAGACACAGTAGACGTTGTACAGGGGGTCTACCAAGCCATTCAGATTGTAGTTCCTGTAAAGATAGTCGCCCTGAATCTACGCATCAACCGCAGCAACGGAGTGTGCATCCATCAGTGCCAGCATCGGGGCAGATTCAGTGAGAAACCTATCCAGCTTCAAGGTGGTCAGGTAGAACTGCATCTTCCCTTGCCACTTCTTGAATCTAGTTCCATTGAACTTCTCCAATTTTTCTCCCACAGTTATGTATGTGGGCAGAACGACCGATTGTGCCTCAACCGATTGTGCAGTCACATTTTGGGTCATCGGTGTTTCGATACTGATATGCCCATTGGCAATATCATTCTGTGTGTTCTCCATGTTCTTTCTGAAACAGTTGAAACAGAACTATTAGTTGTTGTTCTTTTTCCGAATTGATAACAGTACCTATAAACAATCTTCACAAAAACTGTTAGAATCAGTGAGGAAAAAATTTGCTTTAAGATTGTTAGAACTCCAATTTTATAAATCTGAAAATTACTAACAATTATTGTGAAGAACAGAAATTACAGGAATAAAAGATAACAAACCAAAAGCTTTATACAGAGTCGAGATTAAGATCTCTCACCTTAAAACAAAATTTACCCCGTAGTGTGACGATGGCTGGCGAATTACCTCCCAAGATACAACTGTATACCTTTTCCTGAAGAGCAGCACCCAAACTCCATAGATTTCAGTGAACTGTGCTGTGATGTACTCTCAGATTTTGACACAGAGGAAGAAGAAGAGGAAGTGTAATTCGGATTATCAAAATCTGTATTTCCTAGCAGACAGGATACAATAGTCTTATAGGAGAAATGGAGACTCTTGGGAGGTCCATTACTCTGTAACAGCAGAGTAATGGTCCACTACTCTGCAACAGCAAAGCGGTGGTTCAGATTCATAACTGATGAGCCATTACTCTGCTGTTACAGAGCAATGGTATCAGTTACCGAATGTGAAAAGCCTCACCAGTATACTGGGAAAGAAAATTTTTGACTGGGGCAAAAAAAAAAATCAAGCCAGAGCCAAGCCGAGGCCGTGCCGGGCGCGCGCGCGTGTGTGTATGTCATTTTGGCTAAGTCCTCTCTTCACTACACGTTAGTGGTAACCCTCGGGCCACGCCTTTTAGTCCAATTTTTTAGTATATATACTAGAAAAAACCTTTCCCCATTTCCGATATGGGACTATCCATTTTCTCCAAGTTTTCAAGTTAGTACATTTTGAGTACCCAACTTTAGACCAACATTTCTCATTCATAAGGAATTTGTTTTTGGCAAATGAGTACTCCACGGAATGGTACTCGACGAGAGGATCGCAATCCAATCATTTTCCGGCGTCGTCGGTGGCCGGAGCCCGCCAGAATCCAGTCTGGAAAATCAGCAAAAATTAATTCCAACAGGTTCGAGGGCGGAGCGGCAGTTGGCAAAGTCGGGGGGTCGCGTGGGTTGCGCAACGCGAGGGTGGAGGGTCGTTGTGATCGCGCGACTCGAGGGAGGAGGCCTCGAGGGCGGAGCGACTATTGGCGAAGCTAGGAGTCGCGTTGGTCGCACGGCGCGATGGAGGAGGGTTCGAGGGCGGAGCGGCTGTTGGCGAAGTAGGGGGGTCGCAGTGGTCACGCGATGCGAGGGAGGAGGCCTCAAGGGCAGAGCGGCTGTTGGCGAAGTCGGGGGGGTCGCGGTGGTTGTGCGACGCGAGGGAGGTAGGTTCGAGGGCGGAGCGGCAGCAAGAGATCGGGGGGGATGAGGAGAGAGAGGCAGTGGGGATTTTGAGAGAGGGAGAGGAATCGACGGGAGGGGGTGTTTTTTGATATGAAGAGAGTTTGATTTGAGTGAGAGAGATATTGAACTAAATGTGAAAATTACACTTGTAACCTCTGATTGTGTAGGGATCAGGGATAAAATTTGACAAAATTAACCCTACATTATGTTTTAGCTTTCTATATTTATGAGGGCATGATAGTAAAAAACAGCAAAAATGAGGCTTTGCTTAGAGAAGTGGAGATATAAATATTAACAATAACAAACAAATATAGGAAAAACACATAATGAATATGGAAAAAAAACATCCTCCTTTTTTAATATATACCCAAAACCTAGATCCATGCTTTACATGGGATTAATTAATAATAAGATGATCTGATAATGGTAATTACTTTCTTCACACTTTTCTTCTCCCTCACTTCCTACCGTCCTCTCGTCAAATCCGATAGCCACATCCCCAAAAAACAATACTATAATGAAAACCAAAAAGTAATTAACAAAACAATTTTTTTCGTTAAAAAAATATTTTGAAACAATTAATTTATACCTGAAGAGTTTTTTCAACATTTTTAGCCCTCTTCTTAGGCCTCTGGGGGAGCTTGGTTCCCTTCATTGCTAAAAAAATCATCCTCTTTCTCCTTCCTTGACAATGATGGGTAAATCCTAGGCCACTCAAAATGCTCCAGATTCACCTTTACCTTCTCCTTCTCCTTCTCAGTTTCGGGCCCCACCTCTTGATCCGACCGCTTCGATTCTGGGTTCATGGATGATGATGATGTCTCTGGCCTGAAACCGTTCGAGGGCGGAGCGGCTGTTGGTGAAGTCGGGGGGGGAGCGGGGGTCGCGCGATGCGAGGGAGGAGGCCTCAAGGGCGGAGTGGCTGTTGGTGAAGTCGCCAGAGGGGGGGAGGGGGGTCGCGGTGGTCGCGCAACGCGAAGGAGGTGGGTTCAGGGGCGGAGCAGCAGCAAGAGATCGAGGGGGGGATGAGGGGAGCGAGAGGTGGTGGGGATTTTGAGAGAGGGAGAGGAATTGGCGGGAGGGGGGTGTTCTTTGAGATGAAGAGAGTTTGATTTGAGTGAGAGAGAGATTGAAGTAAATGTGAAGTGAAAATTACGCTTGTAACATTTGATTGTGTAGGGATCAGGGATAAAATTTGACAGAATTAATCCTACATTATTTTTTAGCTTTCTATGTTTATAAGGGCATGATAGTAAAAAGCCGAAAAAATGGGAGTTTGCTTAATAATAGTAGAGATTAGTGATCCATACCTTATTATTCTCTTGTACTCCTTACTACCACACAAAAATGAAATGTCAAAAATTCCCTCACCCCACTTCTATTCATTGTGATGATGATGATGTTAGGAATTAGTGCTTAGGTGATGTGATAGTGGTGGTTGAGATAATGAAGATGAATATATTTTTCTAAATATATTAGTCAAAGGTACTAATCCGAAATGCTCCAAAAAGTCTGGCATGCGCTTATCTCCTGTGCATCGTGGGAGGTGATATGGGTCGGATGACGTGGCCCCTCCTGGGCCACAGGATCCCCTTAGGAAATGTGCACCCCCGGATCATCCGGATCCACCACGTCAGCATCAGAAAACTGTCCGGACCTCTGCCACGTCAGCCTGGAAACCGCCCAGGCCTCTACTACGTCAGCCTAGAAACTGCCCAGGCCTCTGCCACGTCAGTCCTATACCGCTCGGGCTTCCACCGCTTCAGGCCCAGGGGCAACCGGGTCCAGACCCGGTTGGCTTCTCCTATAAATACCAGACCCTCCACCCCTTATCCAGGTAATCAATCTTTCCCACTCAAAACCCTAGTTACTGTTACTCTCTCTCTCTCAGTAGCTGACTAGATCGTTGGAGGGTCTACCACCGGGACCAACCCCGGTGCTCCTAGACCGTCTGCAGGTACACGAGACCTCAGATCCGAGCCTCCTGATCCGAGCCGAGCATCCAGCCTCCATCTCACTACCGCCTACTTCCGTACCGTTCGCCCGGCTAAGGGTCGTCCGCACCGGAGCTTCCTCCACCAATACAAATCGAGTAAGAACTCACACCTGGTGCATCCACATGCCTCCCAAAAACAAACCATATCAGGTTGGCACCGTCTGTGGGAAATTTCCTAGTGCAGACACCAGCCCGAGCTCAGCCATCAATGGTACCCCGTCAACCCGAGCTCACATGGCGCCCAAAGCCACGAGAGCTGTTACCTCAGCGCGTCGGCAGGACGTGCCTCCATAGGGCATCGGCGCCGACGCTCAGGCATCCAACAACCCGGGGGTCAGTCACGGACTCCAACCGGGTGCCTCCCGTCCGATCCAACCTGACCTGTGGGGGGTAATCCAGAATCGACAGGCAAGCCAGAATAGGAGAGGGGCCGCTTCCAACTCGGCCCCGAACCATCCCAAACCTCCGTCCCAAGGGCGGTGGCCGGAACTCAGCCGCATCGGTCGGTGCCCACTGGCTCAGCAAAATCAAGCTGAGCGAGCCCCAGTCACCCACCAGGAGTTCCAAGACTTCCGAAAAGAAATCATGGAGACCATCCGGGGAACCCCCATCGACGATGACGTCCGCTGCTCTCACTCCCGTTCGGATGCCGAGGCCAATGTGTCCCGCGTCCTGACAGTCCAGCCGGAGTATGACGACATCTTGAAGCGCCTCCAAGAAATGGAAAACCGCCTCGACCACTTCGGGGATGGCGGGCCGAGGCCGGCCCAGCGATACAGACCCATCCGACCTCCTTTTTCCACTGCCATCTTGCAGGCAGAAATACCCCGAAACTTCCGCCCACCTCAATTCGAGACTTATGATGGGGAGGGCAATCCTGCTGATCACATGGAGGGCTTCAAAATCCTCATGATGATTCACAGCGTATCGGATCCCCTCCTGTGCCGCGCCTTCCCTGCCACCCTCCGGGGTCCGGCTCGGGAATGGTTCTCCAAGCTCGCCCCCAGCTCCATCTATTCTTTCGACCAATTAGAGGGCAACTTTCTCGCCCACTTTGTGACCAGCCGAAAGGCAGAAAGGACAAGTGCGTCCCTACTTGGCATCTGGTAGAAGGAAGGGGAGTCGCTCCGGGTATTCGTCCGAAGATTCACCGCTGAGGCGAGATCGGTCTCCTCCCTCGAACCAGGGGTCGCCTTGGCAGCATTCCGGCACAACGTCCATCATGGACAGCTGAAGGCCTCCCTGGCGACGAGGCCCCTGATAGATTTCCCCGACCTCCTCAATCAGGTCAAAAAGTACATCCGAGCTGAGGAGGCCCTGAATCCAAAGGACTCGAAAGAAATCCCCGGGAAGGAGAAGCGCAAGGCTGACGAGGTCGAGCCAGCAAAGAAAGTTCCACGAGACGGGGGCACCGCCAAAAGAGTTCCTTCGGTCCCTCGCTTCGAGAGATACACTCCGCTGATGCAGAACGTGTAAACCATTCTCTTAACAATTGAAGATAGGGACCTCGTGCAATTCCCCCCTCGGCCGAACAGCAACAACAGCAAGAAGAGGGATCAGCGGTTCTACAGCCGCTTCCACCGGGATAACGGGCACGACACAGATCATTGTCGTGCCCTGAAGGACGAAATCGAGGCCCTCATCCAACGAGGGTACCTCCGGGAGTTCAAACGTGAAGGCGCTCAAGACCAGAGGGATATGAGGAATAGTTGGGCTTCCCCTCCCCATCGAGAACCCAGACAGCCACCCGAGCGGGATCAGGAGCCTAAAGACCCTGAGGGTCAAGCCATCTTGCATTGTGTCCACGGAGGGCCCATGGGGGGGGAGTCTAACACCCCCGCAAGGCGTTCGTTCGAGATGTTAATGCCTTCCAGGGCCCCCTCTCCCCCCAGGTCCAGCGACTCCCAGTCTCATTCTCAAAAGAAGACTTGGAGGGAGTTCGGCTTCCGCACTGTGATGCGCTCGTCGTCAGCCTCAGCATGGCAAACTTCGAAGTCCGCCGCATCCTCGTTGACAATGGAAGCTCGGTAAACATTCTCTTCCTGGAAGCCTTCGAGAACTTGAAGCTCTCCCGTGATAAGCTAAAACAAGCCGGATACACATTGCATGGATTCTCTGTAATGCCCCGAACTTCCTATATGGAGGATTCGAGATATGAGCCAGGACCTTTACGTTCAATTAGTCACAATACACAGAAGTGTGAAAAATTTTAAAACTTTTTACTAATACAATATTACAGACCGAGTGTTTCCATTGATTCAATATTACATCAGAGTATACAAGAATGAAAATGACAACATCGGGCCCTTCATTTGTAAACCATGCCTTGATTGGAATCCTCCCGGTTGGGTGATCCTGTATCCACGACTACGATCCAATTGCCTGTACTTCTACAATGCAGTACCTATTGAAGTTGGGACGTCAGTATTCACTGATGCTTAAAGGCTGATGACTAGCAGCGAATCTCCAAAAACAAACATATAAAAACATGGTAAAATATGTCAGTGTAGTTTAAGTGTTCGTGAGTGCAATGACTAGAATCTAATGCAATGTCAACATAGCTAGGATGCTCCTATCCTAATGCAAGCGAGTCTCCGGAACAGTATGCATCCCATACTACATACGCCCCATCTCAAGCCGTTTCTCCATATATAGGGATTTAAACCACGTTATGAATTCTATTTTGTACGCAACCTGTTCCTGACAATACAATATGACTGATGAGGTTGCAGACGTGGTCAAGTCCCACCAATGCAGTACGCTCGTGGTGTCTATATTTGCCACTACTACCCGGCGCACCGGACCTCACTCAAAAACCAGACGAACACAGGGTCTCCCGAGCGCAGGATAGCACGAAGCCTATCCTGTGTCACCCATAACTCATAGACCATGATCTATGGCCTGTTCGCTCTCCCTGGCATAGAACGTGACGGAATTTCCGAGGTCCATCCCCTAGTCCCGACAGACCGTTATATTTCAGAAATTAACAGGGTGAGATACGCAACCCGTGCTCCCAACTCGCAAGAAGGTACCGTGCGTATCCCTTTGACGGGAAGGAACAACCCCATACACCTCCTAGTGTCGGCCTATAGCACGAGTTAGGCCATAAGGTATCACCCCTAATTCCAACCCTCCCCTTTTGGCGAAGAATGGTTAAGTAATGATCTTTGAGAGTTACTACCCTAGCGAGGTCACTAACCTAAACAACCTTACGAGATTTTAACTAAGAAATTCTTGAGTTTATCAAGGTCCCACCCTATGGCCTATTGATCCAAGACGTTAGTGATGGGATCTCCCTTACTCATCACTACCCCTAACTTGGATCTCGTCAACACTCTTGACCTGCGATCAACCCACACCGGTTAAGATCCATCGGTGCCCAAGGTGAGATTTTATCCTAGTTCCCAAGGCGGTAAGATGCGAGTCTTGATGGTCAATGACCCCTAGGGTGTAGAACCCCGTATTTTCAAATATTATTTTAAATATTTGAAAATGAATTAAAATGATTTTCTGGGATTTAATAAATATTTTCTAAAGATTTATCTTTTTTACACGTGCGAAACACGTGCAAATATTTTTGGTATAAATAACTAATTTTATAATTTTAGTAAATTCTCCTACTTATAATGGAGTATATTCTAAATTTTGGGATTTTTCTGAGTAGATAAACTATTTTTATAAATACATCGAAGGAGAGGGGCTTTTACGTAAAAAGCCGTTTGGATCTTAAATAAATTATGAAAATTCATTTTTACTGATATTTTGGTTTTTCAAGGTTATCATTTGAATTTAAATATATTTAGATTTTATTTAAAATCGATTTGGTGAAGATTTAAACAAAAAGAGTGTTTTTGCAAATATGAAATTCATGTAGAATCTTGTGCTAATATTTTTTTGGAGAGTAGAAGTCAAATATTTTGATTGGAAAATATAATATGTATAATTAGATATTATTTCTAATTTTTCTGGATTTTTAAGAATATTTTATGATATGTTTGCAAATATTACAAAAGGGAGGGCTTTTGTGCAAAATCGCCACCCCGAGTGTAAATCCGGATTTTTCTTATTTACTGGGCTGCTCTGGATTGTTGGACAACTCAGTGATAAAATATTTGATTTGGTTTTGATTTAGTTAACCTATTTTAACTAAGAAAATGTTATATATGTAAAGTTATATTGTGGAAGGACTATTTTGCAAATGTATTTCTAAAACCCTAAATCTTTACTTCCGGCCTGTATAACAGAGAGTGTGCAGCCGTCATTCGCTGCAAAACTCAAGTTTTATTGTATCTTTTATTTTCTTGGTGATTGAAGAGGAGGATTTTGGATCTTGCAAAAGGGAGACTTTCTTGTCGGATCTCTTCATTTCTAAGGTGAGTGATATGAACTTTGTTTGTGGTTTGATTTATGGGAATGATTGTTTTGTTGTTTGTTTGACATGTTTGTTTATTTAGTGTATTTAGTATGAGAACGATGCAATGGTTATTGTTGTATTTTGTATGTGAAATCTATGAACGTTTAGTAGATCTTAATTGATGAATTCTTTATTGCTTGAAAACATGTCAAGATTTGAGTATGGTTATGATAATAAGGGATTGGATGGATGAACATCTGGATCTTGTGATTACAAATCAGATTTTGGTTTTGAGTTGTGGAAGAAAATTCAGTATGGAGAAATCCTAATGGAAGAATTAGGAGTTAAGAACATGAGAATTAAGTTTTGAGATATTGGATGATTTGAGTAATGTATCCATAATGAGGATTATTTGAGATTGTTGTTTACCTTAATACAAATTATTTTAGTAAACGATGATTGCTTTTGGAAAACCCTAATTTTGATTATCATGTACAACCAAAACCTGGCAGTCTGTAGGCCGACAGTCGACTGGCAGACCTTTCAGTCGACTGATACGACCCGGCTGCTATGATCTTTAGTTTCCTTGAAAATCTGTTCTGGACAATCGACTTAGACCCTTTTCAGTCGACTGTCACACTTAGAATTTATTTTTCAAAGTTATCGTAGATTTTTCTCTGGTAAGTCGACTTATGACTTTTCAAGTCGACATATAATCTCTTTTAAGTCGACTTATGACTTTACAAGTCGACTTATAACACTTAGAATATTTCTTAAATAATCTGGAAGTTCTCTCTGGTAAGTCGACTTATGATTTTTATAAGTCGACTTATGATCTGGTAAGTCGACTTATGATTTTTATAAGTCGACTTATAATACTTAACTTATTTTCTTAAAATTACTGGATTTCCCTCTGGGCAGTCGACTGGTACTGATACTTTTCTAAGGTGTTTTGATGTTCTTTAAACGACTATTTCTTTAAATGTTTTGGGTCTATAACCTACCCTTATAAATATTATTCTTCTACAGAACATACGCTTTCAATATATATTATGGTTGGATTTGGATTATGGAATCTATTAAAGACTTGAGTTTTGTTGAGTGGAGTGATTTCTCCTTTGATCGTTTGACGATGGAATAGTGAGTTATGATCACATTGAGGTCTCTAGGAGTTGAGTGGGAGTCCTGCGAACCAGCAGAATACACTAACTCTAGAGATAAGGATTTTTGGTGTATTTGATAATAATCGACGAAAGTATAGACTCATGATTTGTTAGTCCAACTAGAGAGATATTTAGATGTTCGCGTGTCGAGGGTCTACGGGCCTATTCACGGAGCATGCAGGATGCATTTGCGTGTCGAGGGTCGGCAAACCTATTCACAGAATGTATCGGGTGTATCTGCACGTTGAGGGTCATGAAGGCCTATTCGTGGAGTACATAATATTTAGATGTTCTCATGTCGAGGGTCTACGGGCCTATTCACGGAGCATGCAGGATGCATTTACGTGTCGAGGGTCGGCAGACCTATTCACGAAATGTATCGGGTGTATCTGCACGATGAGGGTTTTGCAAGCCTATTCGTGGGATACACTGCAGGGAGATGATTCTCCGGTTGTTGTCATTGAGCTATCTTACATGATGCTTGCGCATCGAGGGCGGTGACGCCTATTCGCGGAGTATTCTGAATCTTGTTTCCCATCACCGTAGTGGGGTTAATTGCATATGGAGTTGTGTTTTCTTGACTTGGTTTTATGCTTGTGTTTCCAGTTTTCCTACACTTGACACTTAGACTAGATTCACTTGTTGTTTTCATTCCATGATGTTTTCATGCTTTACATCTTTTGTTATTTCTCATCCATTTATCCTTATTGTTAGTACATGCTGTTGATGACTTTATGTTTTATGATTAAATTATGTTGTTTTGTTTTACATCACTCACACCATTTATGGCTGACCCCTTTAGTTTGGGGGTTAGGGATCATCTCTAGCCTCATGTGTTGCAGGTTGTTGCTTAGAGTTTGGAGGCTTGGATGCTTGAGATAGATTTGAGTTAAACTGATGTAATAGAGCTGTGTGTAAAAATTTGTAAAGAGGTGTTGTAGTAAGAAGAGTTGTAATTCAAGGTGTTTGTATTTCCGCTGTGTTTGAAAAAGATCGTTGTAATAAAAGTTTGGAATAAAATTATTCGTCTTTTTGGGCTATGTGTACTATTACATTGAAGTTGATGCTGGGATTGTGCCATGTATTTTCTAAGATATTATATTAGAAATTTGGGGCGCTACAGATTGGTATCAGAGCATGCTTCAATAGTAATAATAGACATAGTATGAAAACCAACCTAGGTGTGGACACTAGAGAGTGAGTACCTAGGTGTGGACATCAGAGTGTGAGTATCACATAGAGTTAGAACATGATGTTTTGGTTTGGGGTATTGTTATGGTTTTGCCATAGGGTATGGTGGTGAATGTGAAATGTGTGTGGTGCTCTAACTTTACCCTCGTTTTGCAGTATTCAGTAGAATGACAGGACCCAGAACCGGGAACGGTGGTGACAATGAGGATGGATCTGGAAGTTCTCGAGGAACTGGAATTGATCTCGAGGCCAAATTTGCCAGGGTGTATCAGACCTTGAATGCACTGATAGCAGCTAATTTGGCGCAGACTCGGAACCAGAATCGGAACTATAGGATTGGACCAGTGTTTATTAACGCTGATCCTATCAAGCAGGTCGAGTTTTTCAAGAGGAGGAGGCCAGCATCAGATCAGAGTGGGAAGGAGTTCCCAGCGAAGCAAGTCAAGTTCAGTGACCCAGTGCAAAAGGCACCTGCAACTCAGGAAGTGACTTGTTATCGCTGCAAGGAGGCAGGACATTACCGGTCAGCATGTCCGGAGTTGGCGACGCAGACTTGTTTCAATTGTGGAGAGACAGGACATTATCGAGCAGCATGCACCGAACCTCGGATGGCGTGCTATCATTGTGGTCGGGAAGGGCATATTCGACCAAACTGTCCGCAACTGAAGAAAGATAGTGCAGGGAAGGGCAAGGATCAGCGGCAGGGGCGAGAATCCGCATTGACTGAAGATGATGCGGGTAACTCAGGAATGTGATCCATGTGTGCAAGAATTTTGAAATACATTCTTTTGTATTAAGTAAAACTTTTATTTGGGGAATAATTGAAGATTGAGTATTTTTCTTCATGAAACAAGATTTATTTGGATTAATGGAATAAAGATAAAGTTTTATTTGATACTGTTTTCTTGCATGCAATTGTGACGCCCATTTATTGCTAGTCTTAAAGTGTGGAGCTTAAGGTATTTCCAAGCAAGGTCTTGAGGTGGCTATCCTTAGTCATGTCCTTTCTAAGGAGAAAGTGGCCACTGATTCTCGGAAGGATGAAGCAGAAGGTCACAGTTGGACGCAGGAGTTCAGTAGTTGTTGCAGCATGGCTTCCGATGTCAAGTTATCAGAGTCGCGCAGCGGAAGATTGATTTTCTGATTTCTTTGCATAATTGTGTTTCTTCTGAATGTTTGTATTTCTTTTGTTGGAATGCATTCTTTTGTGTGATTGAATTTCTTTAAGTTATGTTTCTACCTATGAGTTTTCATTCCTTGTTGGTGTGGTTGTTTGAATCCCATTAGCAGTAGTTCTGAGGACAGAACTCTTCTAAGGAGGGAGTGATGTAGAACCCCGTATTTTCAAATATTATTTTAAATATTTGAAAATGAATTAAAATAATTTTTTGGGATTTAATAAATATTTTCTAAAGATTTATCTTTTTTACACGTGCGAAACACGTGCAAATATTTTTGGTATAAATAACCAATTTTATATTTTTAGTAAATTCTCCTACTTATAATGGAGTATATTCTAAATTTTGGGATTTTTCTGAGTAGAGAAACTATTTTTATAAATACCTCGAAAGAGAGGGGCTTTTACGTAAAAAACCGTTTGGATCTTAAATAAATTATGAAAATTCATTTTTACTGATATTTTGGTTCTCCAAGGTTATCATTTGAATTTAAATATATTTAGATTTTATTTAAAATCGATTTGGTGAAGATTTAAACAAAAAGGGTGTTTTTGCAAATATGGAATTCATGTAGAATCTTGTGTAAATATTTTTCTGGAGAGTAGAAGTCAAATATTTTGATTGGAAAATATAATATGTATTATTAGATATTATTTCTGATTTTTCTGGATTTTTATGAATATTTTATGATATATTTGCAAATATTACAAAAGGAAGGGCTTTTGTGCAAAATCGCCACCCCGAGTGTAAATCTGGACTTTTCTTATTTACTGGGCTGCTCTGGATTGTTGGACAACTCAGTGATAAAATATTTGATTTGGTTTTGATTTAGTTAACCTATTTTAACTAAGAAAATGTTATATATGTAAAGTTATATTGTGGAAGGACTATTTTGCAAATGTATTTCTAAAACCCTAAATCTTTACTTCCGACCTGTATAAAAGAGAGTGTGCAGCCGTCATTCGCTGCAAAACTCAAGTTTTATTATATCTTTTATTTTCTTGGTGATTGAAGAGGAGGATTTTGGATCTTGCAAAAGGGAGACTTTCTTGTCAGATCTCTTCATTTCTAAGGTGAGTGATATGAACTTTGTTTGTGGTTTGATTTATGGGAATGATTGTTTTGTTGTTTGTTTGACATGTTTGTTTATTTAGTGTATTTTGTATGAGAACGATGCAATGGTTATTGTTGTATTTTGTTTGTGAAATCTATGAACGTTTAGTAGATCTTAATTGATGAATTCTTTATTGCTTGAAAACATGTTCAAGATTTGAGTATGGTTATGATAATAAGGGATTGGATGGATGAACATCTGGATCTTGTGATTACAAATCAGATTTTGGTTTTGAGTTGTGGAAGAAAATTCAGTATGGAGAAATCCTAATGGAAGAATTAGGAGTTAAGAACATGAGAATTAAGTTTTGAGATATTGGATGATTTGAGTAATGTATCCATAATGAGGATTATTTGAGATTGTTGTTTTTATCTTAATACAAATTATTTTAGTAAACGATGATTGCTTTTGGAAAACCCTAATTTTGATTATCATGTACAACCAAAACCTGGCAGTCTGTAGGCCGACAGTCGACTGGCAGACCTTTCAGTCGACTGGTACGACCTGGCTGCTATGATCTTTAGTTTCCTTGAAAATCCGCTCTGGACAGTCGACTTAGACCCTTTTCAGTCGACTGTCACACTTAGAATTTATTTTTCAAAGTTATCGTAGATTTTTCTCTGGTAAGTCGACTTATGACTTTTTAAGTCGACTTATAATCTCTTTTAAGTCGACTTATGACTTTGCAAGTCGACTTATAACACTTAGAATATTTCTTAAAGAATTCTGGAAGTTCTCTCTGGTAAGTCGACTTATGATTTTTATAAGTCAACTTATGATCGGGTAAGTCGACTTATGATTTTTATAAGTCAACTTATAATACTTAACTTATTTTCTTAAAATTACTGGATTTCCCTCTGGGTAGTCGACTTGTACTGATACTTTTCTAAGGTATTTTGATGTTCTTTAAACGACTATTTCTTTAAATGTTTTGGGTCTATAACCTACTCTTATAAATATTATTCTTCTACAGAACATACGCTTTCAATATATATTATGGTTGGATTTGGATTATGGAATCTATTAAAGACTTGAGTTTTGTTGAGTGGAGAGATTTCTCCTTTGATCGTTTGACGATGGAATAGTGAGTTATGATCACATTGAGGTCTCTAGGAGTTGAGTGGGAGTCCTGCGAACCAGCAGAATACACTAACTCTAGAGATAAGGATTTTTGGTGTATTTGATAATAATCGACGAAAGTATAGACTCATGATTTGTTAGTACAACTAGAGAGATATTTAGATGTTCGCGTGTCGAGGGTCTACGGGCCTATTCACGGAGCATGCAGGATGCATTTGCGTGTCGAGGGTCGGCAAACCTATTCACAGAATGTATCGGGTGTATCTGCACGTTGAGGGTCATGAAGGCCTATTCGTGGAGTACATAATATTTAGATGTTCTCATGTCGAGGGTCTACGGGCCTATTCACGGAGCATGCAGGATGCATTTACGTGTCGAGGGTCGGCAGACCTATTCACGAAATGTATCGGGTGTATCTGCACGATGAGGGTTTTGCAAGCCTATTCGTGGGATACACTGCAGGGAGATGATTCTCCGGTTGTTGTCATTGAGCTATCTTACATGATGCTTGCGCATCGAGGGCGGTGACGCCTATTCGCGGAGTATTCTGAATCTTGTTTCCCATCACCGTAGTGGGGTTAATTGCATATGGAGTTGTGTTTTCTTGACTTGGTTTTATGCTTGTGTTTCCAGTTTTCCTACACTTGACACTTAGACTAGATTCACTTGTTGTTTTCATTCCATGATGTTTTCATGCTTTACATCTTTTGTTATTTCTCATCCATTTATCCTTATTGTTAGTACATGCTGTTGATGACTTTATGTTTTATGATTAAATTATGTTGTTTTGTTTTACATCACTCACACCATTTATGGCTGACCCCTTTAGTTTGGGGGTTAGGGATCATCTCTAGCCTCATGTGTTGCAGGTTGTTGCTTAGAGTTTGGAGACTTGGATGCTTGAGATAGATTTGAGTTAAACTGATGTAATAGAGCTGTGTGTGAAAATTTGTAAAGAGGTGTTGTAGTAAGAAGAGTTGTAATTCAAGGTATTTGTATTTCCGCTGTGTTTGAAAAAGATCGTTGTAATAAAAGTTAGGAATAAAATTATTCGCCTTTTTGGGCTATGTGTACTATTATATTGAAGTTGATGCTAGGATTGTGCCTCGTATTTTCTAAGATATTATATTAGAAATTCAGGGCGCTACATAGGGTAACTACAACACCCTAGACGAGCTTTTATCCAGCTATCCTCACTAGTAACTTTCTTGATCCATTAATTACCCACATAAGAAGATGAAGAATGTTCTCATGATAGGGTCCAACTTTAATTAGAACCTCACACGACTAGAACTCATGGGTTCCTTTTGCCCTAAATTGAACTAGAACTACATACACTAGATTCATGGGTTCCTTCTCAAGTTGAGCTAGAATCACCTAGAACCTACGTGAATGGGTTCTTATCAAATTAGCTAGAACCCCCATGGAGCTAGTTTCATGGGTTTCTTTTTAAGAGTCGACTCGAACAACCATGGAGCATGGGTTCATTTCAATAGTTTAATTAGGTTAGCATGCGAGCTATATTCATGGGTTCTTTTTGAGACTTTTAACTAAAACCATTACTATACTCACTTAAGCATGGGTTCTTTGAATCTTAGAATAACTACTCATCTTAAGCGTGGGTTCTTCTCTTAGAGTCATTAACTACAACAAAACTTTAAGCATGGTAGTTCTCTTTTTGACATAGAAAACAACTCAAGCATGATTCTACAACAACTCAAGCATGGCTCTACTATAACTCAAGCATGATATTCTTCATGGGTTCACAAGTATGAATGGGTTCAACAACTCAAGCATGATATTCTACTACAACTCAAGCATGATCTACTACTAACTCAAGCATAGTAGTCCTACTACTAACTCAAGCATGATAAGTTAACTAGAATGTCACATAGCATGAATGGGTTCTCTTTTGACATAGACAACAACTCATGTTTGATCTACTACAACTCAAGCATGGTAGTCCTACTACTAACTCAAGCATGATAAGTTAACTAGAATGTCACATAGCATGAATGGGTTCTCTTTTGACATAGACAACAACTCAAGCATGATCTACTACAACTCAAGCATGGTAGTCCTACTACTAACTCAAGAATGAAAAGTTAACTAGAATGTCACATGGCATGAATGGGTTCTCTTTTGACATAGACAACAACTCAAGCATGATCTACTACAACTCAAGCATGGTAGTCCTACTACTAACTCAAGCATGATAAGTTAACTAGAATGTCACATAGCATGAATGGGTTCTCTTTTGACATAGACAACAACTCAAGCATGATCTACTACAACTCAAGCATGGTAGTCCTACTACTAACTCAAGCATGATAAGTTAATTAGAATGTCACATAGCATGAATGGGTTCTCTTTTAGGGATTACATGTCCCATTTATTACAATGAACTAATTTTACCAAATTACAAGTTCCTACATAAACAATAGTTAACTCCTATTGAGTTATAAATAAACTTACTTTCCTTCAATCCTACAATTCCTATATCAAGAAAACTTACTTTTTTTAGGAACAAAAGATAGTAAAGACATGATCTTTAATAAAGTAGGAAACCACATACAACAAGGATTTATCTTTGATTAACATGTTAAGTTCTATAACCCCCAAAATGGGCATGTGACCATTCTCACTTACTTAATCTTAGATGCACATAGTATTTAGTCCAAGTTGTTAACTTTATGTTTAACAAGGTAACTAAAAATAACAACCATAAACATAACAAGTTCAAGGTCCCATTTTTATGAACTTTTTGTGAGTTCCATCCTTTCAACTTTCCTTACATGCCATCCCTTTATTTTTTTCAACCATCCTTATGCATAAATTAAATTCCAAGTAGTGAAAATTAACCATAAAGACAACATAACCATAATAAAGCTCAAAGATCTCATCTTTATGTTATTTTATCAAGTTCTACCATTCATACTCTTCATAGGATTCTTTTGATCCATATTACTACTTATATGCTCATGACTTAGTCCAAGTTGTTTTAGGTAATATAAAACATACATACACATATCTAGCCATAAGTAGCGAACAAACTAAACAAAACAACATATAAGAAAGTAGAGAAATACCCACCTTTTCTTTTCAATTAGGAAGGACTAGCCTAAGCAACCTTCTCCTTCCCCCTTGTTTTCTTTTGAGAGCTTCCAAACCTATAAGAGAACTCTAGGGTTTTCTTCTCTTTCTTTTTCTCTCAAAAAAATGGTAAATGAGGCAAGGGGTGAGGGGGGGGCTATTTATAGGTTGGAGGAGAGGGTGGAGAGTGAAAATGCACCATGGCATTTTGCAAAACCCCCTTGAGGACAAGGGTGGCCGGCCCAATCTTATGGGGGAAGGGTGAGGTGGCATGGTGAGGTGGAGGGGTGAGGTGGAAGTGGAGACTTCTACTCCTTAATCCCTTATGTAGTCATAATTAATCCAAACTTGAGGTTTAATCCTTTAATTAAACCCTAGCCATCATGACAAAAGATATTTTTTTTTGTCCAAAACACATACTACATAATTTATATGAATGCATGAAATCGATACAATATGTGCACGTGTAGATTAATAAGTGTACCGATAATTTTTGTTTATAAAACTGCACAATCTGTATAAAAATAAATTGATTATGTAAATAATAATAAGAATAAATTTTATTATCGGGTCGGGAGTTTCCTGTACCAAAAATAGAATATCGTACATACATATGGACTGGTATATATACAAATGATGGTTAATAATTTAAACTAAGTAATACCCAAAAAATATTTCAATTTTGAGAATAATAATAATAATAATAATAATAATAATAAATAAAAATATTTATTATTTAATAGGGCGGGATATTACATCTCCGGCGTCCCGGTGCCAATAGAGGGGATCGTCACTTTAGACGTCACCGCTGGTACGACCCCACACCGAAGGACCGAGTCAATGGACTTCATGGTTGTCAACGTCAAGGCAGCTTATAATGCCATACTCGGCCGTCCCGGGCTCTGCTCCCTCCAGGCTGTTCCATCGGCCTACCACCAGAAGATGAAGTTCCCTACCAACACTGGTGTCAGAATTTTCCGAGGAAACCAAGAAGCTGCGCGATCGTGCTACATGACGGCGATTGGGGGTGGGGTATTCCCCCTCGATGCCGTTGAGCTGTAGCCAGAGAGAACCCAGCCGGAACCTGAACTGGCAGACGAGCTAAAAGATGTCTTGTTCGAGACAGGTGACGCGTCAAGGTGTTTCCGAGTGAGCTGCTCCCTCGCTCCCGACCTCAAAGCCGCCCTGATCAGCTGCATTCGCCGCAATGTTAACCTCTTCACCTAGAAGCCCTCTGACATGCCTGGTATCTTCAAGGATCTCATCATGCACAAACTCAGCGTGATCCCCGAGTCAAAGCCAGTTGTCCAAATGCGATGCCAGTTCGCTCCGGAGCGACAGCAGGCGGTAAATGCGGAAGTGGACAAGCTCCTGTCCGCGCGCTTCATACAAGAGGTCAGCTACCCTGAGTGGCTGGCGAACGTCGTCATGGTCAAGAAGGCGAGCAGGAGCTGAAGGATCTGCATAGATTTCACCAACCTCAACAAGGCATGCCCCAAGGATTCGTTCCCTCTCCCCAACATCGATGCTCTTATCGATGCCGCATCGAGTCACGAGCTCCTATACATCATGGATGCCTTCTCGGGCTATAACCAGATCCGGATGTTCCTTCCTAATATAGCCAAGATGTCCTTTGTTACGAACCAAGGGCTTTATTGTTACCGGGTCATGCCCTTCGGGCTGAAGAACGCCGGTGCTACTTACCAGAGACTCGTTAACCGAGTCTTCAAGAATCAAATTGGGTGTAATATGGAAGTGTATGTTGACAACATGCTCATCAAAAGCAAGTGGGGAAGGGATCATGTCGCTGACCTGGAAGAGGCCTTTGGGGTCCTTCGAACCCACAACATGATGCTCAATCCGGCGAAGTGTGCGTTCGGCGTCTCCTCGGGAAAGTTCCTCGGGTTCATCGTCATCCAGCGCGGCATCGAGGCAAACTCCGAAAAAATCCAGGCATAATAAACATGGCCCCTCCCAGGAACATCAAAGAAGTCCAGAGGCTAACGAGAAGACTGGTGGCCATCGGCCGTTTCCTTTCCAAGTCTGGAGAAAAGTCTTTTCCATTCTTTAAGGCACTGTGCAGTACCTGAGGGTTCGAGTGGGGTACTCAGCAGCAAGAGGCCTTCGCCCAATTAAAAGAGTACCTCGCCAATCCTTCTCTCCTCAGCAAGCACGAACCAGGTGAGCCACTCTGGCTCTACCTTTCGGCTTCGGAGAACCTGCTCAGCGCTGTCCTCGTTCGAGAAAAGGAAGGAGTCCAAAAGCCTCTATACTATGTGAGCAAGGTCCTGCTCGACGCCGAGACCAGATATTCCAGGATGGAGAAAGTAGCATACGCCTTGGTCATGGCCGCACGGAAGCTCCGTCCATATTTCCAAGCACATTCGGTCCAGGTGCTCACGGATCAACCCATGAAGGCCGTGCTCTATAAGCCCGAGAGCTTGGGATGACTAGTCAAGTGGTCGAGTCATCATGACATCAACTATCAGCCAAAGACAGCCATCAAAGGGCAGACCCTCGCCGAGTTCATCACAGAATGCACCATCTCCGAGCAGCCGACAAGCAAGGAAGCCAACCAGACGTGGGAAGTTTATGTCGACGGTTCCTTTTGCGAAGCGGGGAGTGGTGCGGGCATCATTCTACGGGGTCCAGATGGTTTTCTCCTTCAATACTACCTCCGCCTCAACTTCCTGGCCTCTAACAACGAGACCGAGTACGAGGTCATGATCGTCGGGCTCACCCTGGCTCATCAGGCTGGTGCCAGACAGATCAAGGCCTATTGTGACTCTCAGCTTGTGGTCAACCAGATCACTAGGAAGTACGAGGCTCGTGACGATCGGATGATCAAATACCTGGCCGTAGTCCACCAGCTATTAACCTCCTTCGACGAGTTGGCCGTCTTAAGGATCCCCAGGGAGCAGAACGTCCAAGCCGATGCCCTGTCAAAGTTAGCTTCCTCATCCTTTGAAGGCCTCGACCGAACCGTCCTGATTGAAGACCTGCTGAAGCCGAGCACAGACTTCCCTGAGGCTCTGTGCGTTGAAGACGGAGCTCCTCCCGACAACTGGACCACTCTTATCAAGAAATTTCTAATCAAGGGAGAGCTCCCCGAAGACCGGGCGGAAGCGAGGCGGGTCAGGGTCCGTTTAGAGAGGTTCGCCATGATCAACGCAACCCTCTTCAAAAGGTCCTACCCAACAACGGATGGCGGACCCTACCTCCGCTGCCTGACCCCTGATGAAGCGAAGTACGCCCTCAAGGAGCTACACGAGGGGATCGGCGGATTCCATATGGAAAGCCGCTCGCTAGCACGAAAGGTTTTAAATCACGGGTACTACTGGCCCACTATGCTACAAGATGCCCTCACCCTAGTGAAGAAGTGCGGTCCCTGTCAACGGTTCTTCCCCGTGAAGAGGGCTCCGCAAGCAAATCTTCGTTCCATGGGCAGTCCGACCCCCTTTGCAATGTGGGGGATGGATCTGGTAGGCCCATTTCCGAAGGCAATGGGCCAAAGGAAGTTTCTCATAGTGGCGATCGACTACTTCATAAAGTGGATCGAGGCAGAGCCATTAGCAATGATCACCGAGCAACAGACCCAACAGTTTTTCTGGAAACACATCGTCTATCGGTTCGGGATCCCACAGGTGCTCATCACGGACAATGGGACTCAGTTTGCGGGTAAGCATTTCCGAAAGTTCTGCGAAGATCTCGGGATCCAGCAGCACTTCTCCTCGATATGCCATCCCCAGTCAAACGGTCAGGCCGAGAACGCTAACTGCCAAATCCTCGATGGCCTCAAGAAACGACTCGATAACTCTGCCAAGGGGTTATGGGTCGATGAGCTGCCAAGCATTCTCTGGGCCCACCGAACGACAAAGAGAATCCCCACGGAGGAGTCGCCATTCAATCTGACATACGGCGCCGAGGCCGTCATTCCACTGGAAATCGGGATCCCTTCGCCCCGGATAATGGCCTTCGATGAAGCAAGCAACTCTGCACAGCTGCGAGCCAATCTGGACCTCGTAAACGAGGTCAGGGAGAAGTTTGCCATTAAAAGGAGCATCTACCAACAGAGGATCGAAAGGTTCTACAACAAAAAGGTGCGTCCCACCAACATCAAGCTCAGAGATCTCGTCCTCCAGAAGTTAGCTGTATCCAGTCCCGGCCAGAAAAGAAAATTGGCCCCAAACTGGGAGGGTCCTTACAAAGTATCTGAGGTTGTGCGTCCGGAAACGTATTGCCTAACCAACTCCGAAGACAAGGCCGTCAAGAGGCCTTGGAATGCGGAGCACCGCATCAAGTTCCTAGGAGGAGAGGACTAGCCTCCATCTCATATAAATTATGAAGAATGTAATTGGCACGTCGTGCCTCGTTTTGTGTAAAGTTTAAATTTGTTGTAAATATGCCAGCTTTCATAAAACAAGTTTGTGGCTTCGTATTGATTTCTATTAAAAAATATGTTTCGGGCTCTACGCTAGGATAGCATCGCGAGCTAGAAAAGCTTCACTTACAAGCTTACGGCTCGGCGCTTGGATAGCATCGCGAGCCAGAAAAGCTTCCCTTACAGGCTTACGGCTCGGCACTCGGATAGCATCGCGAGCCAGAAAAACTTCTCTTACAAGCTTACAGCTCGGCGCTCGGATAGCATCGCGAGCCAGAAAAGCTTCCCTTACAAGCTTACGGCTCAGCACTCAGATAGCATCGCGAGCCAGAAAAGCTTCCCTTACAAGCTTACAATTCGGCGCTCGGACAGAATAGCGAGACAACAAAGCATCCCTTACAAACTTACGGCTCGACACTTGGATAGCACCGCGAGCCAGAAAAGCTTCCCTTACAAGCTTATGGCCGCGCTCGGATACGCCCGTACCATCTTCCTGAGAACAAGTGTGGGGGCTCGTCGTCGGCCCCAAGCACGGCCAAGGCTTTCTTCAAAGCACCTCGACCATCACGCTCGGCGGCGACCTTCAGCCACGCTCATTACCAGCTTTCTCCCCGGTGTGGGGGCTCGGCATCTGTCCCTGGCAAAGGTTGGGGCTTCTTCAAGCTGATCAACGCATGTGCACGGCAGCAACTGCCAGCCACGCCCATACCGTCTTCCTAAAAACATGTGTGGGGGCTCGACGTCGACCCCGAGCACAGTCGAGGCTTTCTTCAAAGCACCTCGACCATTGCGCTCGGCGACGACCTTCAGTCACGCCCATTACTGGCTTTCTCCCCGGTGTGGGGGCTCGGCATCTTCCCCTGGCATAGGTTGGGGCTTCTTCAAGCTGATCAACCCATGCGCACGGCGGCAACCGCTAGCCACGCCCGTACCGTCTTCTTGAGAACATGTGTGGGGGCTCGACGTCGACCCCAAGCATGGCCGAGACTTTCTTCAAAGCACCTCGACCATTGCGCTCGGTGACGACCTTCAGCCATGCCCATAACTGACTTTCTCCCTGGTGTGGGGGGCTCGGCATCTGCCCCTAGCATGGTTGGGGGCTTCTTCAAGCTGACCAACCCACGCTCACGGCGGCAACCGCCAGCCATGCCTGTACCGTCTTCCTGAGAACAAGTGTGGGGGCTCGTCGTCACCCTCGAGCGAGGCCGAGGCTTTCTTCAAAGCACCTCGACCATTACGCTTAGCGACGACCTTCAGCAATGCCCATAACTGGCTTTCTCCCCGGTGTGTGGGCTCGGCATCTGCCCCTAGCACGATTTGGGCTTCTTCAAGCCCATCAACCTGTGTTCACGATGGCAACCGCCAGCCACGCCCGTACCATCTTCCTGAGAAAAAGTGTGGGGGCTCGTTGTCGGCCCCGAGCACGGCCGAGGCTTTCTTCAAAGCACCTCGACCATTGCGCTCGGCGACGACCTTCAGCCACGCCTATTACTGGCTTTTTCCCCGGTGTGGGGGCTCGGCATCTGTCCCTAGCATGGTTGGGGGCTTCTTCAAGATGACCAACCTATGCTCACGGTGGCAACCGCCAGCCACGCCCGTACCGTCTTCCTGAGAACAAGTGTGGGGGCTCGTCGTCGCCCTCGAGCGAGACCGAGGCTTTCTTCAAAGCACCTTGACCATTATGCTCGGCGACGACCTTCAACCACGTCCATAACTGGCTTTCTCCCCGGTGTGGGGCTCGGCATCTGCCCCTAGCACGGTTTGGGCTTCTTCAAGTCCATCAACCTATGCTCACGGCGGCAACCGCCAGCCACGCCCATACTGTCTTCCTGAGAACAAGTGTGGGGGCTCGTCGTCGGCCTCGAGCACGGCTGAGGCTTTCTTCAAAGCACCTCGACCATCATGCTCGGCGACGACCTTCAGCCACGCCCATTACCGGCTTTCTCCCCGGTGTGGGGGCTCGTCATCTGTCCCTGGCATAGGTTGGGGCATCTTCAAGCTGATCAACCCATGCGCACGGCGGCAATCGCCAGCCACGCCCGTACGGTCTTCCTGAGAACAAGTGTAGGGGCTAGTCGTCGGCCCCAAGCATGGCCAAGGCTTTCTTCAAAGCACCTCGACCATCATGCTCGGCAGCGACCTTCAACCACGGCCATTACTGGCTTTCTCCCCGGTGTGGGGGCTCAGCATCTGCCCCTTGCATAGGTTGGGGCTTCTTCAAGCTGATCAACCCATGCGCACGGCGGCAACCGCCAGCCACGCCCGTACCGTCTTCCTGAGAACAAGTGTGGGGGCTCGATGTCGACCCCGAGCACGGCCGAGGCTTTCTTCAAAGCACCTCGACCATTGTGCTTGGCGACGGCCTTCAGCGACACCCATTACTGGCTTTCTCCCCGGTGTGGGGGCTCGGCATCTGCCCCTAGCATGGTTGGGGGCTTCTTCAAGCTAACCAACCACTACAAGAAATTTGCCATATACCAACGGACACCTATAGTGACGGATCACTAAAACCGTAGGTATAGACATTGTATACCTACAAACGTATAATAAGCTGTGGGTATAGGTATCCTATAGCTTTAGAGTTTTTAATCCGTAGGTATAGATTTAGGCTTTAGGTTTTTAATCCGTAGATGGAGAGATCTCTCTTTCCAGATCTCCATCTCTCTCCTATTTCAAAACTACAGATCAAACCCCCCTAAAATCTCTTCGAAACCCTAAATCCCCAAAATAAAAATTCTCTCCCCAAAATCTAGACCCGTCTCTCCCCAAAATTGAAACCCTAAATCCCCGACAGATTGAAACCCTAAATCCCCAACAGATCGAAACCCATCTCTCCCCAAAATCGATTGACGTCCTCGACCCTGTCTCTCTCGCCGACGTCGACCTCATCCTCGACGGTCGACGACCTGATCCTCGACATCGTTGTCTCTCCTCGACGTCTGCCTAGAAATAAGACCTCGACTTCACTTCGTCACAGTCGCGCGTGTTCGTCACAGTCGCGCGTCTCTCCTCGACGTCACAGTCGCGCATGTTCGTCGATCTTCACTTCTTCAGTTCTCACAGCCGCGCGTCAAATTCCTCGAAGGTTCGATCTTCACTTCTTCAGTTCTTCTCCTCTCTCTACAAAATACAGATTAGTTGAAAAAAATTAGATTGAGAAATATGAAATTAGATTGAGAAATATGCAAATAAAGATTAGTTCTTCAGTCACTGTTAATGTTAATGTTAGTTTTTGTTAGTTTTTGACATATTTCTTCCGTCAATGTTAATGTTAATGTTAATGACATATTTCCAAAGATTAGTTCCTCTCTCTACAAAATACAGATCCCTTCTTTAGTCACTTCTACAAAATACAGATCACTACAAGATTAGTTCTTTGAAGCTCCCACCAATGAAAAGTAAAAAATGTCGTTCTTCTAGTAAAATGGCTAATAATTCTATAACCATAAAGAACATCATTTACTAACTACCTTATTTACTTAATCATGAGAAACAAAGAGTTCAACGTAGCTTAGAAGGAAGAAAATCAAAAGGCCAAAATGAATAAAGAGTATCATGATGCACAATGTTCCTAAAACAAGAAGCATACTCAATTGACAAGTGTATCTGTATAATAAGGTTTCAGTTGACAGAAGTCTCTTTCGAATGCATCCTGATCTTCCACCTTGACACTTAAAACAACTGCATGCTCATATATACCTCCTGAAAATTTTCCAAGAAAGAACTACATTAAGTAATTGATTTGACAAAGAATTTGCTTTGCTTGTCAATTTAATGAATGAGAGAGAACAATTACTACAACTTGCATTCAAATAGTTACATTCATGATATTATAAGACCTATGAAAGATTAAAGAAAAAGGACGTACAATTATACTATAATGATTACCTAATACACACATGACAATGGTTTAAACCTTACGTGCTATACTTAGCTCCTGAATTTTGTTAGGTGTTTCCTGAAAGGATGGTGGCAGGCTAGGAACCTTTGTCAAGAGGACCTGCACACAAGACATCAAGATCAAAGGAGTATCCAATGAGACATGTGAAATGGAATATGTGTAGAAAATTTCAAGTGATGTAAATCTACCTCTCTCTTGTCGATTGAAGCAGGAGAAGGGTTAAGAAGAACAAAGTAAAATTTTGATTGCAGTTCTGAAAGTAAGCTAGTCATTTCAAAATATAATTTGTTAGGATATATCTGTAGGTTACTGTTGGTTATATCTTCATTATATCTTTGGTTATTTCCTTCATTATATCTTTGGTTATATCTATGGCATACTGTTGGTTAGCCTTGATGCTGAACACTTTCAACACCTCTCAGCTTGGCTTAGTGCTACATCTCTCTAGTCTTTGATACTAAGTTTCGGAAAAATATTTTGCTCTTTTCCCCCCTATTCCTAATGCTATAGATATGTCTAAGCTATTCTCTGATAAATCATTTTTTTAAATTGGAAATTTCTCTTGAAGCTTAGTCTGATGTTGTAGTATTCTCTATTTACTCTTTGTAACAGGAACCTTAGTAGGTATACTTGATGATGATTCCCTAAAGTTGTACAGTCTTGTTTGGGCTAGAACTATGGCATGCCAAATGGAACCCGCCACAATTGATATGGTCTGTAACTTTCTTCTTTGTTTATTTTCTATTACAAATGATAGGATTGTTGTACAAATAGTCAGTTCCCATGTTTCTGTTATTGTAATAACATGTAATATTATATATGTGCTAAAGTTAACCATTGATGCTTTTCATGACCCTGCATGCAAGTATTTCTTTGATTGTTATTAAGTACTGATCCTTTTTGCTTCTTGTATGGTACTGATCCTTTTTGCTTCTGGTTAGAACCATTATTCGAATGTCTGGAAACTTCTATCAATTGTCTGGAAACATCTATCCCAATCGGACTACGAGTCCATGTTTGCTGATCATAGTGCACATTTACATGGATTGGTAAAAGGAAAGGAACTGAAGAAATGTATGGAATATATAGAACACTTGATTCAAAATATTAATTTAGTCATATAATAAAAGTTCTTTATGTTGAAACCAAAATTTTAGCAGCGAATATAAAGCATACAAAGCTTGGTAGGTATTGGAATAGATTCAAAACATGAGTTTACAGACCTTCATTTTCTCTTGTTTCTAATTTAAACACAAGTGATAATTGAAATTTTTGTTGGCAGTGTTCATTCATATATATCACTATGGATAAAATATGGCATTTATATGATGGAAAAATATGGCTTAAGTTATCATCATTTAGCTAACATTTCACAGCGGTACAATACAGAAGAACTCCTGATTCTAATATTATCTGTGTGGAACTCTTATTTGATTTAGTGTTGTGCATTTTGTGCACATACATGCAAGAAATCTTTACAGCTAAGCTAATTTAAGTTGCAACACATTATCAATGGAAAATATTCTGCAGTGATTAATCTACTTGGTTAAAATCTTTTTTTTATAATTTGGATGCATGTCACTGCTGAATGTTTTATTCTAAACTGTGCTTTTTTACTCTTTGGACATCAAGTTAGAAATAAAAGGACAATTTGATGCTGTTCTTGACACTATAGGGAGACCAGAAACTGAAAGATCGACTAGGTGTTAACCTTTTGAAGAAAGGTGGGCACTATATGACACTACGGGTAGCTGTGTATTTTCTTACTAGTGAAATATTATTTTTTTCATCTTGTATCTACCCATCACATTCTTAATTAATCACTCCCTATATCTGTACTTTTTCCTTGTGGCAGGGAGAAGCAGCATCCCTAGCTGATAGATTTCCATGAGTTGTCTGCTTTCCTCTTCAGTTGCCACTTGCTAAATACATCCTATCACAATAGTAGGTTAGTCACCAATTTGTAGCTATGTTCTTTTTGTAGCTATGTTCTTTGTGTATGCTATATCATATTAGAATAATGCATATATGAAGATTAGGTTATATTCCTATGTGCGTGATGCATGTGCCTTTGTTGTCTCTCCCATCTTGCTATAGTTCTGCATTCAGCGTGCTTTTTCATTATTTGACTAATAGCATGGCCGGCGTGCCAGCAGCGAAGCGATATTCTTGACGTAGTATGTACTATAGATTTGTTTTTGAACTTGCCATTTATTAGTAAGCTCTGGATCTATAATTATCTTCGAGATAACTGAGTAGACAGCTTTTCTCGTTGTTGCAATGTAATCTATCTATCTGCTGAAAATGATCCTTTTTGCTTCTTCCAGACATTTGTCCATTCGTATTAGATTAGAATTTGGTGTGGCTGGGACCACATTGTTTTCTTTGTCGTGCGCTTAATTCCTGACATGCTACTAATTCTCATCTTTTGCAGGCTGACTACTATGAACATCTAGAACACTATGTCCCTGTTTTTCATGAACACTATGTCCCTGTTTTTCATGAGAAGATTGCTCCCTATGCATCTGTAATTGGTGAGGCTGTTGTCTATTGTCATCCTTTCTATTGATATCTTTGTTTCTTTATTCCTCAATTGTTTAAAATCAATTGTTGAAGCAACTTCACAAACTGCATGTTAATGTCATATCCATGCCCCCCTCCCTCTCTTTCATTTTCACTTCTACAGGAAGTAACTTTGCTTTTTTAATATATGGAGATTCAATTTATAGTGGAAATGTGCTTGAGCAAGACGGTAAACTATCATCCTATATTGGTGATGTAGACATCAATGAAAAACTTGATTGTGTTTTATTTATTGCAGGTTAACTAATGTTAATGAAGAAGGGCATCTTTATGGGGTTTCTGGAAGCTCGGGAGGTTATGCTGAAACGGTTTTTCGCCACGCTGCTAAAACCATCTTTAATACATTAGAAGTAAGTTTATTTTTAAGAGTTTATACTTACTTTCATTAGTGATTTATTTCCTGATATGTTACATAGTTTTCTTTTTTCGTAGATTGATGGTAAAATAGTTTTGAGATTTGCCCTGTGCCGAACAAGTTTTCTTTATTACCCTTCGCTGAATGTGCCTAATAACTATTCCTTTAAATTTTTGATGGTACAGGAACTTGCTGAGATGATTTTCCAGTCAGCATTGTAGATCGGAGTTATTTATTGGCGAGTTGTAGATGTACACTATTTATTGGCAATGGAAGCTAATTTTCTGTTGATGGAGCAAACCTCGAAATTAAGTGGATGAGATTGTTATAAGACTTTATATGCTTATTATATGTCAATATGGTACTCTTAGGTTGACATTTTAACTATTTTGTAATTTGAATTTGACATGCTTGTAATACTTCATTAATTTTTAATATGATTGAAGTTTAATTTTATTTAATTTTGTTTCATAAACACATGTATTTATTTCATTGTGTATTTGGTTTATAATTGAATTAATACTATAAAAGAAAATATTAAATTATCATAAGTGTAATTAATAAGAAAAAATTGTGTATAGAGCGATGGGTATATATTCAAATAATTAGATGCGAAAACCATCGTTAAAACCTATAGCAATGGAGCTTCAACCGTGGGTATAGGAAAGCAAAATGTGTCTTTAAAACCTATACCAACGGATACGAAACCGTGGGTATAACCCCAAGGTTTTGTCCAACGGGTGAAAAAGCCGTTGCTATAGGCTATAGTGACGGCATTTTGCCGTGGGTATAGCTAATTAAAAACGACGGAAAAAAATGTCCGTTGGTATAGGTTTTACGGGCTATACCTACGGTTTTTCGCCTTTTACCCACGGATTTTTGCTGTCACTATATGTCAAATTCCTTGTAGTGAACCCACGCTCACGGCGGCAACCGCCAGCCACGCCCGTACCGTCTTCCTGAGAACAAGTGCGGGGACTCGTTGTCGCCCTCGAGCGAGGCTGAGGCTTTCTTCAAAGCACCTCGACCATTACGCTCAGAGACGACCTTCAGTCACGCCCATAACTGGCTTTCTCCCCGGTGTGGGGGCTCGGCATTTGTCCCTAGCACGATTTAGGCTTCTTCAAGCCCATCAACCTGTGCTCACGGCGGCAACCGCCAGCCACGCCCGTACCGTCTTCCTGAGAACAAGTGTGGGGGCTCGTCGTCGGCCCCGAGCACGGCCGTGGCTTTCTTCAATGCACCTCGACCATCACGCTCGGCGGCGACCTTCAGCCACGCCCATTACCGGCTTTCTCCCCGGTGTGGGGGCTCGACATCTGCCCCTGGCATAGGTTGGGACTTCTTCAAGCTGATCAACCCATGCGCACGGCGGTAACCGCCAGCCACGCCCGTACCGTCTTCTTGAGAACAAGCGTGGGGGCTTGTTGTCGACTTCGAGCAAGGCCAAGGCTTTCTTTAAAGCACATCGACGACCTTCAACTACGACTACTTCAGCAAAATTTTCATTAAGGTTTAGAGCGTCCACCTTCGGTAGATGCCCCGAGCCTCAGGTCGATTGATTGACCCTCCTCTCGCCCGCGAACAACTCGGGGTTTGCAGCTTTCGCGAGCCAAAACCCCGAACTGTTTGAGGACTGTAGGGGAGCCACCGACCATCGGCTCTCTCCGATGCTCCGAACCAATTGGTCGACCCACCACTCACCAACGAACAACCCGGGGTCTCACGGCCCACGAGACCCAAACCCCGAATTGTTCGAGGGTGATTGGTGTGCCTCCAATCCGGAGCCCTCGGAAAAGTTTTAATTTCGGAGCGCCCACCTTCGGCAAGCACCCAAGTTGAGCGACAGATCAGCCACTCTTCTTGACAACCAATGAGGAGGAGTGGGGGTTATATATCCCATGAGACGCGCAGTTATTGCGTCTGGGAATCCCAAACGGCGGAAGGCAAAACGTCTCCATTAATTCTTATTGGGAGGCAAAACGTCGCCATTAATGACTATCAAAAGGATCAACGCCACTGCATAGGCACCCGCTGCACCAGGTCACCCCGGCGGCGACCCCCTGTTTGCCGAGTTCGGCGACCATACACGCCCAATAAGACTATCAGGGTTCAGAAAATCAAATGTTCTTATTATACTCGTCGCTTACAACTCAATAAACATCGGTACAAAGACAATGCATAGCTTACAACTCACTTACATCCGGCTTAAAACTCGAATTTGGCGCTCCCTTCAGGGCTCCTCTCATGCTCGGCCGGACCAACCAGGGAAGAGACCCCTGCCACCGAGCTTCCCGCATCTATTTAATAGAAGGGTCAACGCTCTGATGGCATTGCGAGCCACAAACTCCCTCCCTATTATGCATGAAGCTCAGAGCTCGGATGACATCGCGAGCCACAACTTCCTCTTCTATTTAACATAAGGGTCGACGCTCGGTTGGCATCGCGGGCAACAAACTCCCTCCCTATTATGCATGAAGCTCGGAGCTCGGATGACATCGCGAGCCACAACTTCCTCTTCTATTTTTCAGATGGGTCGGTGCTCGGATGGCATCGCAAGCCACCAACTTCCTCTTCCATTCCAACAGAAGGTTCGATGCTCGGATGGCATCACGAGCCACAAACTCCCTCCCTATTATGCATGAAGCTCGGAGCTCGGATGACATCGCGAGCCACAACTTCCTCTTCTATTTTTCAGAAGGTTCGACGCTCGGATGGCATCACGAGCCACGAACTCTCCCTATTATGCGTAAGGCTCGGAGCTCGGATGACATCGCGAGCCACAACTTCCTCTTCTATTTAACAGAAGGGTCGACGCTCGGATGGCATCGCGAGTCACAAACTTCACAGAAGGCTCGGAGACCGGATATCAACGCCAGTCGTCAAGGCTTCTACTCCCAAAAAGCATTGAGTATGGGGGCTCGGACCTCGGATGACACCTCGAGCCCCAGAAGCCCTCCTCTATTCAAGGGGGCTCAGAACTCGAATGACACCGCGAGCCCCAGAAGCCCTTCCCTATTCACAGGAGGCTCGGAGCTCGGATAACACCGCGAGCCCCAAGCGCCCTCCTCTATACAAGGGGGCTCGGAGCTCGGATGACACCACGAGCACCAGAAGCCCTCCCCTATTCACAGGGGGCTCGGAGCTCGGATAACACCGCGAGCCCCAAGCACCCTCCTCTATTCAAGGGGGCTCAGAGCTCGGATGACACCGCGAGCCCCAGAAGCCCTCCCCTATTCACAGGAGGATTGGAGCTCGGATGGAATCGCGAGCCCCAAAACCCTCCTCTATCCCATAAGTGAGGGGCTCGTCTGCCGACCCCCAATGCTCGACAAACCGAGCTCCAACCCGACAGACCTCGACGTCTCCTCGCTCTTCCAACTAGCGAGATGATCGTCTGCCGACCCTCGGAGCTCGTCTACCAACCTCAGGCACTCGACAAACCGAGCTCCAACCCGACAAACCTTGACGTCCCCTCGCTCTTCCAACTAGCGAGAGGATCGTCTGCCGACCCCAGACGCTCGGCAAACCGAGCTCCAACCTGACAGACCTCGATATCCCCTCGCTCTTCCAACTAGCGAGGGGATCGCCTACCGACCCTCGAGGCTCGTCTGCCGACCCTAAGGCTCCGATAGGGGATCCCTTCCTCCTACCCCCTGGCCTCTCCTAGAAGTAACGGATCCTATTTTCTCGCCGCACACACCACCATGCTCTTCCTACAGAGGCAAAGAATCACTCCTACACGGCTGGATCACCCAGCCCTCCAGGAGTGGGGGGCTTGTGATATGGGTCGGATGATGAGGCCCCTCCTGGGCCACAGGATCCCCTCAGGAAACGTGCATCTCCAGATCATCCGGATCCACCACGTCAGCATCAGAAAACCGCCAGGGCCTCTGCCATGTCAGCCTGAAAACTGCCCAGGCCTCTACCACGTCAGTCTGGAAACTGCCCAGGCCTCTGCCACGTCAGCCCTATACCGCTCGAGCTTCCACCGCTTCAGGCCCATGGGCAACCGGGTCCAGACCCGGCCCTAAATGGGTCCAGACCCGGTTGGCCTATAAATACCAGACCCTCCATCCCTTATCCAGGTAATCAATCTTTCCCACTCAAAACCCTAGTTACTGTTACTCTCTCTCAGTAGCTGACTAGATCGTCGAAGGGTCTGTCACCAGGACCAACCCCGGTGTTCCTAGACCGTCTGCAGGTACACGAAACCTTAGATCCGAGCCGAGCATCCAGCCTCCACCTCACTACCGCCTACTTCAGTACCGTTCGCCCGGCCGAGGGTCGTCCGCACCGGAGCTTCCTCCACCAATACAAATCGAGTAAGAACTCACACCTGGTGCATCCACATGCCTCCCAAAAACAAACCGCATCAGGAGGCAAATATGATTTTAAGGAATACTATCATATGTTGCACGACTCAACCTATTTCCATGCTTATTTCATCGCTTTATTCAACAAATAGTAAGTCTATTTTTTCTATTTATTTGGTTAGTATTCTGGATATATAATTTTTCGTACATATTAATTTGCAGATTTACAATCTCTCATATTTTCTAAATTAAAAATATTTCCAACAGTCTTAAAATATGCATAACAATAACCCTACTCTCTACATAAAACTGAATCTACATAATAATAATACTCTCTATTAAACTTATAATAGTTAATAATAATATTAAAGATAGAAACATCAGTAACACCTGAAACTAGACCAATGAAAACATTAATATCACACACACACACAAATATGCCATAAAAAATTTACTCAGCATTGGACAGAGGCTGCGCAAGCGCGTACCCCCTCAGCAACAAATAATGACGTCCACTCTCCTACTTGGGGAGATGGAAAGCCAGTGCATCCACAAAGTGCAATATGGACCACTTGCCTAGGCCTGAGCATTCTTGATCACCCAAAGACCCCGTCCAGGTAAGTATGAAACAATGCTGGCCCCCTAGCCTATTTTATATCTTTCCCAACTCTTCTAATCCTCTCGCACAGCCGATGTGGGACTAATAGTTTTGAAAATTGAACATCCGGTGATATCTAATGATAATCTTATTTAGCTTGATTTTTATTTGGGAAAAAAATGTATATTCCAATTTTTACAAACCAATAATAAAGAACTGAGATTTCTTTTTTCCTTTCCAAATTATAGTAATTCAAAATAAATAAAAAAGTTACAAAGTGGGAAAGAGATCACGGGCGGAAACCTGCAAAAAAAAAAAAAAAAGTAATTACTCAAATGGGGATGCAAAAAAAAAAGTAATTACTCAAATGGGGATATGATAGTCAATATTTAATATGTTGATAAATTATAATAGTGACAATCTTTAGATCATAGCATGTTAGATAAAATAAGAAACCTGCAATCCGGTTTTTAAAAATGGTTTTTAATTTCCCTAACAAACATGCTAATATCACATGTCTCTCACAAATGTGTATTTTTATATTTTTCCTTGATAATTTGAATCATATTTCATATTTATCCCAATTTAAGGTATCAACAACTTAACCATGATTACTCTTACTAGATGACTAAAAATTAAATTGAACAATCAAATTGAGTAATCAAATGAGAAAGAGTTTAAGAATTTTAGAGAGAATTTAAAAAATAAATGTTAAATCTAGTAATTTAATAATAGAACATAAGATTGATTGCAGACTTGGAGAAAAAATTAGAGGGAAAAATGTAGTTATCAAGATGGACTATAAGTTTGCCTATTTCTTATAAAAGTTGAAATTATTTTGAGAAGAGTTGATGAATTTTGGTTGGATTAACAGTAGTTTGTGTTTACAACAAAGAAGATGATGGAGTTTAATTGCTAGGGACAATGATTATTATGTCATTTTCGATCAAGTACATTAAAAAAAAATCCACTCTTTTGATTTTTTTTTAAAACTAGAGTGATAACTTTATGACGAGACACATATTGTTAGGGAAAAATATGAAAATAAATATTAGTGAAGATTTTATATAATATTCACGCATTTGTTAGGGACATACAAGTTAGAAACCCCAAAAAATCCAGCATTCTTAGTTCTCCTCTGTATAACTAGTACAATGCACATGTGATGCACGTTTATAAAGATGTGTAGGATTTTGAGGAATGGGCAGGTCACCGAAGAGGTTGCATGCATGCATGTAGACAGGCATGCATAATTTATTCATTTTGATATTTGTATGCATGTGTTAGACCTACTGGCTTTGATAGGAGAAAATTTTCTTATGAATAAATTGTGCATGCAAGTACATGCAAATCTATACTATTAATTATTTTTCCAAATCTATGCAGACAGACATGCAAATCTATGCATGTTAATTATTTTCCAATACATGCAAATTACATTTCTAACCTCCGATATTAAACCTATATATTTTTTTAGCATTTTATGTTTATGAGGGCATGATAGTAAAAAGCCGCCAAAATAGGGCTTTGCTTAATAATAGTATAGATGAATGTAAATACTCCTCCCATTCTAAAATCAATATCACCAATTAACCAACATGAAGTATTCTGCTTCTGGTTTTCATACTGTTATTCATCGTGTCTTCTCAAGTTACTTTCTCTATGAAACTCCGAAACCTATCGCTGAGAAACAAGCTAGAGACGACAACTTGAATGGTGGATGTAAGTTCTTCTGTTGTCTACATTCCCCATGTTATTATTTTTTCAAAGTACTTATTCCTACTATTTTGATGGAAGAGTTTGTTATCAAACAAACTTCATTTATAACCAAATAAACACGTACATTGTAACCCAATAAACACATACAATGCACATGCATAACTAATATAAATAATGGCTTTGGTTCGATGTGAGACAATGTCGGATTTTTCTAATATATATATATATATATATGTATATATATATATATAAAGACGTGCATCGCACGTGCAAATTACTAGTAGTTATATAAGTGGATGTTTGTTTTAAGAGAATAAAATTATAGAAACATAGAAAATGGGTTTAAGACATGTTCAGATTTTTTTTATTATTTGTTTTACTTGAAAAAAAGAAGAAAACCCTTAAAATCAAATTCTGTTTGGATGTCATTTTTAAAAACTATAAAATGATTTTCCATAATTGTTTTTTTAACTTTGCTTTGTGTTGAAAGCTATATGAAAATTAACATTTAAAAATATACTATGGATGATATTCACAACCATTTTAGCTTTCTATTAGAAAAAGTATAAGCACACAATTTTAAAAAATTATGTTTATCAATTTTATAGTGGTTTCCTTTACTTTGAAGTAAAGTAATTTTCGTTTAAATCTGACATGCTATATTGTTTTCTTGCCAACTTATCTTTCCAAATAAAGATAAAAAATTTCGATTTTCACGGAAAATGAAACTAGATTGGTCACAAAATAGAGGTTTCCACCATAAAAAGAAAGCACTTCCAATCATTTCTTATTTATTATAATTAATTTGTTTAGGTTTTTTTTTTTTTGGAGTTTGTCTCAAAAAAAATTGTATGTATTTACCTTCTTTCAATTTGCCTCTTATAAACTGGATTGTATTTTTTTGAGTTTAATATTTCAGGCTGGAGTTTTTCGACTCTATTCTATTTTATCAAAAAAAAATCGTTAGTTAATTTCATAGATAGCATAACATGTTTTGGGTATTTCTGAGTGCTTGAATGCGTTGGGCCCCCACCCAATTTGGCCATAGGAGCCAAGCCCGTTGGCCCATAAATCAGTTTAGCATCAAGATATGCACCCTTCTGATTTTTAGGGTTGAGTTTATGAAGATGTTTGAATAAATTGAGTTGGATTAGTCTTATATGTAACGGAAATTAATTGATTACGAAATGAAATAATTGATCTGATTAAGAATTCCCTCGAGTACTTTTTCGACTGAAACAATTTGCGCATATAATTCGATGATTCATCACTGCTTTGTGTCTGGTCGAGAAATAGTGGATGCTATAATGTTTGTGCAGGAAATTTGGCATTCGATTCGGACTAAGCGATGATGGGCGGAAACAATATTTTTTGGCTGAACTCAACATGGAAAAAGCCCTTGACCGACTTAGTTGGTAGTTAGTGGAGGCTGTGGAGGCTGTCCTCCTCTTCATGGCTTTCCCTTAAAATGGATTAAACGGAATATGATGTGCGTATCTAATTTTACAGTTCGGTTTAAATGGGGTAGTTGTTTTTACTTTGATGAGTGCCGTTCTTCAAACAGAATTCGCCAAGGTAACCTCTTTATACTTTGAAAACATTTATGATGCAGTCTAGCCGTCTGCATCTTCCCCAGCGATCTTGTGTATCAGTCCAAGGAGCTTACGTATTAGTCCTCCATCATTTTCTTTCTTTGAAGGGCTTTTTTGCAATAATGGCGCAAAATTTGCAGAATAACCCCTCAGTTTACGCTTCACGGATAGTGCACGTGACACGTGGTTGCCTATGCGTGGAGGAGGAAACAAGTGGTAGGTATTACTGTAGACAATTGACACTGTTTCTAGCACGTGCATTGCGCACTAATCTCCTAAGCAGCTATATAGCTAGCACAATGTAAAAGGCATGGGCTATGAATGGAAAATTGAGTTTTATTTTCTCTTAATTCCTTATTTTCTTTTTTTCCATGCTTCCCAAGTTTACTCTTATGTTGCATTTGTTCTTCCTTGAGTATTGTTCTCTTTCAATATTCATGGCCCCAGCGAATACTCGAATGAACCCAAATAGGGATCCAGCTCCTGTAGTCAGGGAGTTGCATCAATGGTATCAGAGCCAAACCTCCTATCGACGGCGATTGACCCAATCGGAAGCTCAAGATCCTCGACTCTGGATCTGGATCTGTAATCGGATCACCGAGCGCTACGACAAAGGGATCTACTCCTCGGAGTATTGAACCCCCACAGTCGACCGATTTCAAGAAGAGGATGGATATGATGAAGATGTTGATGAGGAACCTCACGGCCACGGTTCAAAATCAGTTCAATGGAGTTCAACACCAGATTCGAGCACAATTTGATGAGATGCAGAATCTACTACTAAGGACGGCTCCTTTCAACGAGAGAACCCCTTCTAGGATTGAAAACCCATTTCCAGGTGGAGTGATTAACTACCAGAGAATCCCTTCACCCCCGGCTATACCCCTCCAACCGCTAAACCCTAACCCACCATGGGAAAGAGTGGAGGAAAGGTGCTGGGGAAGGAGGGAAGATGAAGACTACGACAGGTATCACCAAAATTTCCGAATGCATACCAAGTTAGAGATTCCTATTTTTGACGGAACGAGGGATGTTAGTAACTGTTTTTTCCATCTAGAACATCACTTTGATACTCAAAGGATAGAAGAGAAGCATCATGTAGATTTCGTTGTTTATTATCTGAGGGATGATGCGTTAGTGTGGTGGAAATGGTTCAAGTGGCAAAATGGGTTGGAGGTGCACTGGGAAACCTTGAGGAGGGAAATGCTGCATCAATTCGGCCCTGCCGAGCTACTTAACCCAACTGCAACTCTGCTCAAATTGAGGCAAACAGCCGCTGTGCAGGAATTTCACAGGGAATTCGTTAAATATAGCCACTTGAGTAGACCCCTCACTATGCCGGTGTTGGTTGATTGTTTCATTTCCGGGCTGAAAGATGAGATTCAACAGAAAGTCACACTCAAACATCCTCTCACTGTGACATCTGCATATAGAGAGGCTCAAGCTAGGGAGACCATTCTCTTGTCACAGAGGAAAGCTGCTAGATTTCATCCAATTTCCCCCAAGCCAGGGAACCTTCTGCAGAGTCAAGGAGTCAGATCTAATACTACAGTTATCAAGTTTCATCCTGCATGGGAAGATAGGGGTGCAGCAACAGCTGAAGGGCCAAAACCAACTCAATTTGATCAAATACTAGCTGAAAAGAGGGCAAAGAACTTGTGCTTCAGGTGTGATGAGAAGGGGTGAGGAGCCATAGATTTAAAGGGAGATCCCTAATGCAGATTGAAGGTGAACTGGACTACAAGGAGCCCTGGGAAGACCACATGCCAGAGGAAGAGATTAATGACACTGACCCCAAGCTAGAGAATGACTTATACTGCATCAAAACTGATGCCAATAAGGACCTACACCCTACTATATCTTTAGAAGCTATGTCAGGTGTTGATGCACCGCAAAAACTGCGGCTCCAAGGTTTAATAGCCAAGAAGGAGGTGTATGCACTATTCGACACCGGATCAACTCATAACTTTGTAGACACTCAAATTGTTATGAGGGTAAAACTGCCAGTCACCAAGGGAATTTAGTTTGAAGTTATTGTGTTGGTGGGAAGAAGATGAGTTGCAAAGGTCTTTGTGAAAATGTGGAGTTTCAATGCCAAGGGGTTATTATAAAAGCTGACTTTTATGTACGTCCTTTAGGTACCAGCCAGTTGGTGCTTGGGGCTCAGTGGATTAAGACCTTAGCTAGAATTTGGCTAAGCTTCAAAGACTACTCCTTACACTTTGTGCTAGAAGGAGCAATCAAGGTGTTGAGGGAAGTGAATAGTCCAGCTCTTGATGTGTTTTCAACCAAGTCTATGATAAAATTCCTCATGTCTATGAAGAAGGGATTTATACTGCAGATTACTACCACTCCCAACCCTAACTCTATCCAAAATGACTGTAGTGGGGAAATCCTATCATTACTTGAGGAGTTCAAGGAGGTCTTCCAAAAGAAAGTGCAGCTACCTCCAAAGAGGCATTGTGACCATCAGATACCCCTATTCCCAGAGGCTTACCCTGTCAACCTGAGGCCATACAGACACCCTTGGCAACAAAAGAATGAAATAGAAAGGCCGATCAGAGAAATGTTACATACAGGAGTGATCAGACCCAGCTCTAGCTCCTTTGCATCTCCAGTGGTGATGGTGAAGAAGCTCGATGGCTTGTGGAGATTGTGTGTTGATTATAGATCCCTCAACAAGACAACCATAAAAGATAAGTTCCCTATCGCCACTATAGATGAATTATTGGATGAACTGCAAAGGTCGGTTATATTTAGTAAACTTGATCTGCGAAGTGGTTATCACAAAATGAGAATGAGGGAGGAAGATATATACAAAATAGCCTTTAAAACACATGAAGGGCACTATGAATATGTAGTCATGCCCTTTGGCCTCACCAATGCCCCCTCCACATTTCAATCACTCATGAACTCAATGTTCAAGCCCTTCCTAAGAAAATTTGTATTAGTTTTTTTTATGACATCCTCATCTATAGCAGGTCCAAGGAAGAACATTTGAAACACCTCAGAATGGTTCTACGACAACTACAACTACACTCATTGAGAACCAAACTCAGCAAATGCGCGTTTGGGGTGAAGGAGGTGGCATATCTTGGGCATATAGTGTCAAGGGAGGGTGTATCAGTGGATCCAAGCAAAATCTCAGTAGTGTTGGAGTGGCCATTCCTAAAACTCTCAGAGCTCTGAGAGGGTTCTTGGGGTTGGCAAGGTACTACCGCAAATTCATCTAGGGATATGCTACCATCTCTTCGCCATTAGTAGCCCTCACCAAGAAGGGAGCATTCCATTGGTCACCTAGAGCTCAAGCTGCCTTTGAGGCTTTCAAGCAAGCTTTAACAACCCCTCTGGTGCTTATCCTACCCAATTTTGAAGATCAATTCATTCTGGTGAGCGATGCTACGGGTACAGGAGTTGAGGCTATTCTTATGCAGCAAAAGCACCATATTGCCTTCCTGAGTAAAGAGTTAAAAGGGCGGAGCAGACATCTCTCAACTTATGAGAAGGAAATGCTTTCCATATTGTTTGCCGTAAGGAAGTGAAGACATTATTTATTGGGGAAGGAATTTTTGATCCGCACCGACCATAAACCAATCAAACATTTTCTGGAGCAAAGGCTTGATACACAGGTGCAACACACTTGGTTATGGAAATTGCATGGCTACCAGTACAAGGTGGAGTACAAAAGAGGCACGGATAACTCTAGAGCTGATGGTTCGTCAAGAATGTTTGAAGAAGCTCAGGTGCAAGCCATTTCCGTAGTACAACCAATTTGGTTAGAAGCTTTGAAGAGGGAGGTGAAGCAGAGTCCTTTTTTCAGAGAGATCCAAGAGAAGATTGATGCATGGGAGGATGCCGCCACTAAGTACACACAAAAAGCATGGGGTGTATTATTACAAAGGGAGAGTTTTAATTGATCCTACTTCACCTATAGCCAAACAACTCATACAGCTTCACCATGACTCCTTCGAGGGGGGACATTCAGGTTACGAGAAGACATGGAAGCGGTTAAAGGCCATATCTTATTGGGTAGGAATGAAGGGGATGTTGAAAACCTATATAAGGGAATGCGAGATCTGTCAGAGGTGCAAATACTCAGCTCAATTACCTGCGAGGCTACTACAACCACTGCCAGTGCCTACTCTAGTATGGGAGGATATAAGTATGGATTTCGTAGAGGGCTTACCTAAGAGTTTGCGGAAAACTACCATTTTTGTTGTAGTCGACCGTCTCTCTAAATATGCCCACTTTATACCATTGGCACACCCTTAAACTGCCAAGCAAGTGTCAAAGGCTTTTGTTAGCAATATCATCAAACTACACGGGGTGCCTGCGACCGTAGTTAGCGGCAAAGACGCAATTTTCACCAGCTAATTTTGGGGAGAGACCTTCCACCTGCAAGGCACTAAACTGTGCTTAAACACCTCCTTCCACCCCCAAAGTGATGACCAAAGTGAAGTAGTCAATAAAACCCTCAAAACATACTTGAGATGTTTCTGTGCATACAAACCCACAACTTGGTCGAGTGTGTTACCCTGGGCTGAATACTGGTATAATACCAGCGTGCATAGATCCAGCAAAATGTCCCCCTATCAAGTCTTATATGGCAAAACCCCTCCCAATTTGCTATCCTATATGCCAAGAACAGCTAAATCCCCAGAGGTCGAGGAATGCTTGGTAGAGAGGGATATTACTGTTCAATTGCTCAAAGACAACCTCAAAAAGGCTCAGTCGAGGATGAAGGCTTCTGCAGATTTACATCGCATTGATAAAGAGTATGAAGAAGGGGACATGGTGTATCTTAAGCTACAACCATATAGACAGAGTTCTGTAAGGGGCAAGAGGATCCACAAGCTGTCTCACTTGTACTATGGACCCTATAAGGTGCTTTCCAAGGTGGGTTCAGTGGCATACAAGCTTTAGCTTCCTCCCGAAGCAAAAATACATGATGTTATCCATGTCTCACTACTCAAGAAAAGCATAGGTACTGGAGGTAAAGTGGTTCAAAGCTTTCCAGTCTACTTTCATGAGGAAGTAGCTGAGCCCCTGTGCATACTCGACAAAAGGATGGTCGGAAGAAGGGGTATTGCGGTAACTGAAGTGTTAGTGCAGTGGAGAGGGTGAGAATGGGAGAATTCTACATGGGAGGAATTTTTGGACATCTGCATTCGCTTCCCTAACTTTCAAGGCATTATGGAAGCTCATTTTAAAGTAGGGAGGGTTGATGTAGTCTAGCCGTCTGCATCTTCTTCCCCAGCGATCTTGCATATCAGTCCAAGGAGCTTACGAATCAGTCCTTCGTCATTTTCTTTCTTTCGAGGGCTTTTTTTGCAATAATGGTGCAAGATTTGCATATTAACCCCACAATTTACTCTTCATGGGCAGCGCATGTGACACGTGGCTACCTATGAGTGGAGGAAACGAGTGGTAGGTATTACTGTAGACAGTTGACACTGCTTCTATCACGTGCATTGTGCACTAATCTCCCAAGCAGCTATAGAGCTTGCACAATGTAAAATGCATGGGCTATGAATGGAAAATTGAGTTTTATTTTCTCTTAATTCCTTATTTTCTTATTTTCCTTGCTTCCGATGTTTACTCTGATCTTGCATTTGTTCGTGCTTGTGTATTGTTCTCTTTCGATATTCACAGCCCCTGCGAATACTCGAATGAACCCAAATAGGGATCCAGCTCCTGCAGGTCAGGGAGTTGCATCAATTTATTCTGTTGTCACCATCAGATTCCAATTTCACCTACTTAGGCACACCAAATGTTTCAGGACGACTCACATGCTCCACGTTTTAGCCACTTCTCAACCAATTGCAGCAGATGATTCACTCTTGGTCACATCTGCCACTCTCTCAACCTTGCTGATGCGTTCTTATTAAAGTCTTTCTTTGTGCTCTCCCTACTCATATACTACTTACTAATGCGGTACCTAAAGCAATTCTGGATCCTATCGATTACCAACATTGGCAATTCTTTTGGAGCCTGTCGGCTACTCGTGCTTTTCATCCATTGGCTTGACGTCATGTCACATCACCCACTGACACGGGAGGCCTCAGTATTTGGGATATGTGTTAGCTCAAAATCATGGAATTAGATAGAAACCCAGCAACTCGTCCTTTTTCGAATAGTTCGGCAAAATAAGTCGAAATTCTAAAAAGCAGAAAATTATAAATTAAAAAGAAAGCAAAAGAGAAATTTTGGAACCAGTATTTGTTAGATAATAAGATAATTACAAAAAATGTCTTTTAATCTCTCTATTTTCTCTCTGATTACAATGGTCTCTCAATTAGATAACTAGTTTCTTTCTTTTCTATTGAGAATACTTATATACAATTTTTTTCTTCTCTATTTATAGAATAGTAACCTTCAAATATTTGTTAGAGTTATTAGTTTCTGACTTAGTCAAATATGTTCTCCCTTATCAAGTTAGAAATCAATCCTAACAAATTAATCAAGATAATTATTGTATTAAATATTTCAAATATATAAAGAAATAAATTTAAAAGAAAATAACCAATGAATAAAAATTCTAAATTTTAGAGAAATATTTGAGACATATTTTCAACAATGCATTGATTATGCTAAAGCATTGCTGGAAAACAATTTCCTAAACTTATTCACAATTCCCCTTCTACTCCTTGGTCACTATTGGTGCAAAAAAAATATTTGTTGAAGTATGACTTCCATGTTCGGCAAAAGGAGACTGCTACATATGGCAGACCATTCGTAGCTTGGCTTCGCTATTGTTGGAAAATCTTCCTCATTCAACACGCTCTTTGCATCCAACTTTGTTGGTATCCGTGGTGTATCGGACTACTTCAGCTAACCGTTTTCTTCACCGCCCTACGATGCTGCTTATTTTCGAGTGTAGGGGCAACAGGTGTGAGTTCTTGTAAATTTTGAAGGGAAAGATGCGATACTGGCGCTGATCCAATCCTCGGTTGTAGGACCGGCTCGGGGGTAGCAGGAGGGAGGTAAGGCAGGATGCTCGACTCGGATCTCGGAGCTCGGCTCGGATCTTCATAGCTTGGCTCGGACTTTTGTACCTGACACTGCCTAGAAACACCGGGAATAGTCCCGGCGACAAGCCCTCCGACGGTCTAGTCAGTCACTGAGAAAGAAACAGTGGCTAGGGTTCAGGTGGGGAAAATTTTTCTTACCCTTGAAAGTGGAGAAGGGTTCTGGTATTTATAGGCAGGGAAAAATGGGTCTGGGACCATAACGGGCCGGGTCGGACCCGCTTGCCAGTGGGCCTGAGATGACAGAAGCCCGTTGGACTTACTTGACTTGATGATCATGGAGGAGCAAAATCTGAGGAGATCTGATGGCCCTGATGGGGCCACATCATCTACACCATATTAGGAGCCCCCTACTCCTGGAGGGCTGTGTAAGCCAGTCGTGAAGGAGTAGTTTGTCTTTATATTAAGAGTGGAGCGGTGTATTCTGCGAGTATGACTTGTAGAGTCTTAGAGAGGTAAGTGGGGTAGGACGAAGGAAATCCCCTGGAGAATAAAAAGCACTGAGCATCGAGCACCAAGGGTTGGTAGCCGAGCGTTGAGCATCGAGCCCTAGCCTGTGATAGAGCCAAGAATTGGCTCGGAGTTCATGCTGAGCGTCGAAGGTCAAGCGTCGGTGGTCAACCGTCGAGCCCCTGCTTGTTGAAAGCTAGGGCGTGGCTCGAGGTCATTGCTGAGCATCAAAACCCCCTGCTTGGTGAAAGCTAGGGCATGGCTCGAGTTTATTGCCGAGCGTCGAGCCCCCTTGCTTGGTGAAAGCTAGGGTGTGGCTCGAGTTCAATGTCGAGCGTCGATCCAATATAGCTTGAGAAAACTAGGGCGCGGCTCGAGGTCATTGCCGAGTGTCGAGTCCACTCTTACTTGGTGAAAGCTAGAGTGTGGCTCGAGGTCAATTTCGAGCATCGAGCCCATACAGCTCGAGAAAGCTAAGGCGTGGCTCGAGGTCATTGCCGAGCATCGAGCCCCCTTGCTTGGTGAAAGCTAGGGTGTGGCTTGAGGTCACTACATGCTTTCTGGTCCTCAACGAACTTTTCACTCTTATCTTCTATGCTTTGACATATCCCTGGCCATTCTTTCTTTTGTACCATTCTTGATGTCATGACCGCCTGTTTGATAGCCATTTCCGTTCTCTCCGTCAACCATTTCCATTCTATCCCTTTCTACCCTGATGTCTAGACAGACAAATGGTAAACTATTTATGCACTCAGTCATAGCCACTTTTACTGTCATCAGATGCCCCTGCTTGGTGGAAGCTAGGGGTAGGCTCGAGGTCATTGCCGAGCATCGAGCCTATACAGCTTGAGAAATCTAGGGCATGGCTTAAGGTCATTACCGAGCATTGAGCCTCCCTGCTTGGTGAAAGCTAGGGCGTGGCTCGAGGTCAATGCCGAGTGTCGAGCCCTTGCTATTTGAGAAAGCTAGGGCGTGGCTCAAGGTCAATGCCGAGCGTCGAGCCCTTGCTTCCTGAGAAAGCTAGGGCGTGGCTCAAGGTCAATGCCGAGCGTCGAGTTCTTGCTGCTTGAGAAAGTTAGGGCATGGCTCGAGATCAATGCCGAGCGTCAAGCCCCCTGCTTAGTGGAAGCTAGGGCTAGGCTCGAGGTCAATACCGAGTGTCGAGCCCTTACAACTTGAGAAAGCTAGGGTGTGGCGCGAGGTCATTGCCGAGCATCGAGCCCCCCTGCTTGGTGAAAGCTAGGGCATGGCTTGAGGTGAATGTTGAGCATCGAGCCCTTACTACTTGAGAAAGCTAAGGTGTGGCTCGAGGTCAATGCCGAGTGCCGAGCCCTTGCTGCTTGAGAAAGCTAGGGCGTGGCTCGAGGTCAATGCCGAGCGTCGAGCCCCCTGCTTGGTGAAAGTTAGGGCATGGCTCGATGTCAATGCCTAGTGTCGAGCCTCCCTGCTTGGTGGAAGCTAGTGCGTGTCTCGAGGTTATTGTCGAGTGTCAGTCCCCCTGCTTGGTGAAAGCTAGGGTGTGGCTCGAGGTCAATGCCGAGCATCGAGTCCCCCTACTTGGTGAGTGTTAGGGCTCGGCTCGAGGTCAACGCCGAATGTCGAGCCCCTATGCTTAGTGTAAGCTAGGTTGTGTCTCGAGGTTATTGCTGTGTGTCGAGCCCCCTGCTGAGTAAAAGCTAGGGTGTGGATCGAGGTCAATACCGAGCGTTGAGCCCTTGCGGCTTGAGAAAGTTAGGGTGTGGCTCGAGGTTAATACCGAGCGTCGAGCCCTTGCTGCTGAGAAAGCTAGATTGTGGCTCAAGGTTAATGCCGTGCGTCAAGCTCTTAATGCTTGAGAAAGCTAGGGCGTGGCTCGAGATCAATACCGAGCATCGAGCCCTTGCTGCTCGAGAAAGCTAAGGCGTGGCTCGAGGTCAATGCCGGGCGTCGAGCCAATATAGCTTGAGAAAGCTAGGGCATGGCTCGAGGTTATTGCTGTGCATCGAGCCCCCTTGCTTGGTGAAAGCTAGGGTGTGGCTCGAGGTCAATGCCGAGTGTCGAACCCATACAACTTGTTGGGAAAGCTAGGGCATGGCTCGAGGTCAATGCCAAGCATCGAGCCCGTACAGCTTGTTGGATAAGCTAGGGCATGGCTCGAGGTCAATGCCGAGCGTCGAGACATGCTACATGAAGTGGGCTCAAGTCCATGTGGTGGTAGGTTTTCGTTTGTCTGCTTAATTTTATACTTAGTGACATTGCTTCCTGATTTTTACCTGTTACTCCTCAGACATAGGCATCCATGGCTGGGGCACAGCTGAAAAGGTTTTACGAGAAGATGGTGAGGGATGAGAAGAGGAACGCTGACAAGTTCTTGCGCAAAGCAAAGGATTTGAAGACCAAGCTGACGATAGCTCAGGGGGTGGCGCAGGCCCTTCAAGTCGACCTTGCGACGAACAAGACGAACATCTTCGTACTTTAGTGGAGGTCCGAGCGAAAGTGATCGCGGAGTATGAGGAGCTGCAGGCCGCAGCAAATGCCCAAGATGAGGCCTATGATCGGGCGAAGGAGCACTTCTTGCTTCTTTATCCTCAGGCCAAGATCGATCAAATCCACTACGGCTGGGAGCCGCCCATGCTTCTGCTGACTCCCGGGGGAGAAGGTGACGAGGTGGAGAAAAACTCGACCCTCGAGAAAGAGGCAGGGGGAGCAACGACCGACGAAGAGGTGCAGATCCCCCCTAAGATGTAGTTTTAATATTTTCTTCTTTTTTGTATTTGCCAAGCGCGGACTGGCGTTGTAATGATTTCTTTGAGAAAATCAATATATACATATATTTTTGGCCGATCTATATGACTTGTCATTTTTTGAAAAGCTTGGAGTGAAATCTTGTTTCCTCCTTTTATGTTAGATGGATGAGACTCTATGAACCGACCTTAGTTCTGCCGAGGTCAGGCGCCTTCGGAACAGGCTAGAGTTCAAGGAGACTGTCTTGATTTGACATCGCAAACAGGCCCGTCATCGGGAAGCCGTCGTAAGCTACTTCATGAACAAGTCCAAAGAGCTCAGATTAGAGGCGGCACGCCTAAAGAAGGCTATAGCCGACCAGGACTGGGGGAGTGCCGAGACGGCCTGGTCGATGTCTGATGCCTCCACCCGGCGCTGACCTCTGAGTCCGTTCTTTGGGAGGTCGTGGTGGAGAAGGAGCTGGAGATTCAGAGGTTGAAGGTCATGCTTGGTACAGGCGGATCCCAATTCTGCTCTTTTGGGGTAGGCAGCCCCTCCGTCGTGGGTCCCTCCCCAACCCTATATTTGGAAATGGCGAGGCCAACGGACGTGCAAATCTCCGTTGTCGAAACGTCTACATTGGCGATGCCGATAATGTCGGAGGAGCTCATTGGAGGGAGAACCTGCTCGAGATGGCCCGTGTAACCTGAAAAAGCTGCACGAGAAACACTTAGGTTAGGGGTAAAAACCGTTGTAATAATCCCTATTGTACTGTAGCCTTTCAAGGCGTTATGATAAATGAAATTTTATTTTATCGGCCCTCCTCAACTTGTTTTTGAGATCTGGCGTCGAGGGGTCGGGGGAGACAAGATACTGCCCGGTCCCCTATTTCTCGCTCATAGTTGTGATCGAGATAGCAGGGACGTGGGGCCGGGGAGCCATCTTTGGCTCGAAAATCAAGCCGAAGGCTGACGGCTGGGCCGAGGGACCCGGAGAGCCTGGTAATGGAGGACATTTTGTCTTCCAGTGTCATTTAATGGTGATCAGGCATTTCTTCTTCTCCAGGCCATTAATGGTCGAATGGCGAGCCCATACAGCTTGAGAAAGCTAGGGCGTTGCTCGAGGTCATTGCTGAGCGTTGAGCCCATACAGTTTGAGAAAGCTAGGGCATAGCTCAAGGTCAATGCCGCGTGCCGAGTGCATACAATTTGAGAAAGTTAGGGCGTAGCTCGAGGTCAATGCCGAGCGCCGAGCCCATACAGCTTGAGAAAGCTAGGGCGTGGCTCGAGGTCAATGCCGATCGTCGGGCCCTCATGCTTGAAGAAAGCCAGGGCATTGCCCGCAGCGTATGCGAAATGGTGAGCCGATACAGCTTGAGAAAGCTAGGGCGTAGCTCGAGGTCAATGCTGAGCACCGAGTCCATACAGCTTGACAAAGTTAGGGCATGGCTCGAGGTCAATGCCGATCGTCGATCCCCTATGCTTGGAGAAAGATAGGGTGTTGCCCACAGCATATGCCAAATGGCAAGCCCATACAGCTTGAGAAAGCTAGGGCATGGCTCAAGGCCATTGCCGAGCATTGAGCCCCCTGCTTGTGAAAGCTAGGGCGTGGCTCGAGGTCAATGCCGATCGTCGTGCCCTCATACTTGGAGAAAGCTAGGGCGTTGTTCACAGCCCCATGGGTGAATTATCCAACCACTTCTTGAGGCCATCAAGGATTTGATAGTTTGCATTTTTGGCCTGGCCGTTTGATTGAGGATGACATATCAATGAGAAGCGCTGCTGGACACCTATGTCTTCGCAGAATTTCTAAAAGTTCTTGCCCGCAAATTGGGTACTATTATCGGTGATGAGTACCTGAGGGATCCCGAACCGACAGATGATATGCTTCTAGAAAAATTGTTGAGTTTGGTGTTCTGTGATCGTGGCCAGGGGCTCTGCCTCGATCCACTTGGTGAAGTAGTCGATGGCCACAAGAATTTCTTTTGGCCCGTCGCTTTTGGAAAGGGGCCGACCAAATCCATCCCCCACCTGGCAAAGGAGGTCAGACTGGCCAGAGATCGGAGGTTGGCTTGTGGAAGCCGCTTCACCAAGAAGAATCTTTGGCAAGGGTTGCACCTTTTAACAAGGTCCTGGGCATCTTGTAACATGGTCGGCCAGTAGTATTCATGGTTTAGGGATTTTCTAGCGAGTGTCCGGCTCCTCATCTGGCACCCCCCGATTCCCTCATGTAGTTCCTTCAGTGCATACTTGGCCTCATCGGGGGCCAGGCAGCGAAGGTAAGGTCTTCTGTCTACCATTGTGTACGAGTGCTTGAAGAGTGCCTCGTTGATTGTGATGAATCTTTCTGAACGGACTCTGATCCTTCTCGCCTCGTCTGTACTATGCTCGGTATACTCGCAACCGTCACCCGATCTTGGGGAAGCTCGCCCTCCGCCAGAAACTTCCGGATGGGAGTCATCCAGTTGTCCAATAAAGGCTCGGTGGCCAGGCAGAAGGCCTCGGGAAGGTCGATGCTGGGCTTGAGGAGAACTTCGATTAAGACAGTATGGTCGAGGTCTTCGAAGGATGATGAGGCGAGTTTTGACAAGGAGTCAGCCTGGGCATTTTGCTTCGTAGGGATTCGTTCCACCGAGGAGAAATCGAAGGTAGTTAAGAGTTGCCGGACTACCGCCATGTATCGGACCATCCGAGCATCACGAGCCTCATACTTCCCGATGATCTGGTTAACCACGAGCTGGGAGTCGCTAAAGGCCCTGATCTGCCTTGCCCCAGCCTTATGTTCCAGTGTGAGCCCTACGATCATAGCCTTATATTCTGTCTCATTGTTAGAGGTGGAAATCAGGCATAGAGTGGAGGATGAAGTTGTCGGTGTAACACCCAGTAATTTTCAAGAGATTTTATATATATATATATATGTATATATATATATATATATATATATATATATATTGAAAGTGAAATATTGGTTGTTTGTATACAAAAAGATGCATGATAGCAGTTTGGTGAATATTTGGTAAAGTAATAGCGCTTTGGTGGAGGGGGCCCACGTTAAAGATCAAATAGCACCTTTGTGTGCTGTCCATTGTTGATGACGTCAACTATGGAAATGGGACCCACCCGGGTGTAAGAATGCTTCGGATGTGCATTCTTGAAAGAGGTAAGTGTATTGGGATTTGTCCCATATCGGTAAGATACTTGAATAAAATAATATATAAATATAATAGCCTATGATCAAGAGTCACTAATTCGGTTAACCACCTTTTGAGAGGCAGCCTGTGGTGGGCAGTTGTACTACATAGTATCTATTTTGTCTTCTAAATTGTATAAATTGTCTGAGCTAGGGGTAGGGGCGTTACAAATGGTATTAGAGCCCACTTTCGACATCGAGTGTGGGTAAGAGTGAGCGAGATGTATGCCTGAGATGGAGCTAGCAGATGTACAGGTATGCCTGAGAGGGAGCAAGGTTGTGGCCTGAAATAATGGACAACCCGCAGAATCGGGGTACGGTGCAGCTATCAGAATCAGGGCACTCCACTCCACATCGGCTATAAAGGAGATCCTGCACTAGATTGTGCATGCCCCGTGCTCAGCGAGGATGCTGATTTCCGAAGGGGGGGTGTGTGTAACACCCCGCAATTTTCAAGAGATTATAGATATATTTATATATATGTTGAAAGTGAAATATTGGCTATTTGTATACAAAAAGATGCATGATGGCAGTTTGGTGAATATTTGGTAAAGGAATAGTGCTTTGGTGGAGGGGGGCCCACGTTGAAGATCAAACAGCACCTTTGTGTGCTGGCCATTGCTGATGATGTCAGCTATGGAAATGGGGCCCACCCGGGTGTAAGAATGCTTCGGCTGTGCATTCTTGAAAGAGGTAAGTGTATTAGGATTTGTCCCATATTGGTAAGATACTTGAATAAAATAATATATAAATATAATACCCTATGATCAAGAGTCACCAATTCGGTTAACCACCTTTTGAGAGGCAGCCTGTGGTGGGCAGTTGTACTACATGTATCTAATTTTTCTTCTAAATTGTGTAAATTATCTGAGCTAGGGGCAGGGGTGTTACTGTCAGGACCTTTGAGGATGACGCCCGCACCACTTTTGACTTCACAAGACGAGCCGTCGACATAGACTTCCCAAATGGGATCTCCTTCTTGAATTTCGAAAGGTTCGGAGATGGTGCACTCCGTGATGAATTCAGCGAGGGCCTACCCTTTAATGGCTGTCCTAGGTTGATAGCTGATGTCGTACTAGCTCAGCTCGATCGACCACTTGACTAAGCGGCCGAAATTTTCTGTCTTGTGGAGGACAACCTTGAGGGACTAATCCGTAAGGACATCAATCGAGTGGGCCTCGAAATAAGGATGGAGCTTTTGTGTGGCTATGACCAGGGCGTAGGCAACCTTCTCCATCTTTGCGTATCGGGTCTCAGCCAAGAGCGGGACTTTGCTAACATAGTAGAGGGGCTTCTAAACCCCATCCTCTTCTCGGAGGAGCACAACGCTGAGCATGTTTTCCGAGGCTGAAAGGTATAGCAAGAGGGATTCACCCGGTTCGGGTTTGATCTGAAGTGGGGGGTTGGCGAGGTAGGAGTTTAGCTGGTCAAACGCCTGTTGCTAGGGGTCGCCCCATTCAAAGCCTTTCACTCCTCGCAGAGCATTGAAGAGTGGGAGTGACTTTTCTCCTGACTTGGAGAGAAAGCGGTCGATGGCCGCCAGTCTTCCCGTGAGCTGTTGAACCTCCTTCATATTTCTGGGAGGGAGCATGTTGATTATGTCCCGGATCTTCTCGGGATTTGTGTTTATGCCACGCTGGCTAATGCTGAACCCAAGAATTTTTTTCGAGGAGACGCCGAAGGCACACTAGGCAGGATTGAGCCTCATGTTGTGGGACCGAAGGACGCCAAAGGCTTCCTCGAGGTCGGCCACATGGTCCTGCCCTCGTTGACTCTTGACGAGCATGTCGTCGACGTATACCTCCACGTTCCGACCGATCTGTTCTTTGAAAATTCGATTGACGAGTCTCTGATAGGTGGCTCCGACATTCTTAAGTCCGAAGAGCATGACTCGGTAACAGTAGAGACCTTGGTCGGTAACGAAGGATGTCTTGGCGATGTCCGGAGGGAACATCCAGATTTGGTTATAGCCAGAAAAGGCATCCATGAAGGTCAGCAGCTCATGACCCGACGTTGCATTAATTAGAGCGTCGATGCTTGGGAGGGGAAAAGGATCTTTAGGGCACGTCTTGATGAGGTCCGTAAAGTCTATGCAGATCCTCCAGCTCCCGCTGGCCTTCTTGACCATTACGATGTTATCCAACCATTCGGGATACCTCACCTCTTGTATGAACTGTGCGGACAACAGTTTGTCCATCTCCACTTTTACTTCTTGTTGTCTCTCCGGGGCGAACTTGCATCGCTTCTGATGGATCGGCTTGGAACCTGGGTGGATGCTCAGCTTGTGCATGATTAGGTCCTCGGAAATCCCGAGCATGTCAGACAGGGTCCAAGCGAAGAGGTCGATATTGCGGCAAATACAATCAATTAGGGTTGGTCTTAGATTGGGGGAAAGGGAGCAGCTCACACGGAACCACTTTGACTTGTCTTCTACCTCGAATGAGACCTCCTCCAATTCATCTGCGGTTTCCAACTCGGACTGGTTCCTTTTAAGTGGAAGCTCGACTGCGTCAAGGGAAAACACCCCGCCTCCTATCGTAGTCATGTAGCATGAACGTGTAGATTCCTGATTCCCTTGGACAACACTGACCCTGAGGTCAGTGGGGAACTTCAGCTTCAAGTGGTAGGTTGAGGGGACTGCCTAAAATGAGCAGAGACCGGGTCGGTCGAGAATGACGTTGTATGCCGCTATGATGTTGACCACCATGAAGTCCATTGATTAGGTCCGTATGATGGGGGTCGTACTGGCTGTTACATCCAGTGTCACGAGCCCTTCGATTTGTAAGGGAATGCCCGAGAACCCGGGAAGGGTATACCCGACCGGTTTTAGCTTATCCCGGGGGAGCTTGAGGTTTTAAATGCTTTCAAGAAGAGGATGTTGACTGAGGTTCCGTTGTCCACGAGAATTTGGCGGACTTCGAAGTTTGCCATGATGAGGCTGATGATGAGTGCGTCACAGTGCAGGAACCGGATGCCCTCCAGGTCTTCTTCGGAGAAGGAGACTGTCCGCTGCTGAACCTGGGGGGAGGGATGGTCTCGAACAGAGTTAACTTCTCGCTGGAAGTCCGTACGGGAAGTGTTGGATTCCCCTCCAATGAGTCTGCCATAGACGCAGTGTAGGATTGTCTGCCCTTTAGTCTCCTCGGGCTCGGGGTCCTGCTTGGGTTGCCGGTTGATCGTTCGAGGGAGAGGCAAAGGCCTAGGATTCCTCGAATCCCTCCGGTTTCTTGGGTTCGCCCGGGTGAACTCCCTCAGGTACCCTCGCTGCATGAGGGCCTCGATCTCGTCTTTAAGGGCACGTAGTTGTCCGTCTCATACCCATGTCTCGGTGAAAGCAGCAGTAGAATCTCTGGTCCCGCTTCTTGTAGTTGCTCGGTCGAGGAGGGAGTCGGACGATCCCTTTGTCCTCGATCTCCAAGAGGATGGCTGACATGTTCTGGTTCAGCGGTGTACATCTTTCAAAATGGGGGATTGAATGAGGCCTTTTCAGACCGGCTGCATCTTTCGTGGCTTTCTTGGAGGGCTCAGCGTTTTCCACCTTGCGCTTCCCTTTGGTGGTGGCTTCTTTAGTGCCCTCAGGGTGTACGGACTCTTCTGCCCGAATGTACTTCTCGACCCTGTTGAGAAGGTCGGGGAAGTCGATGGGTGGTTTCTTGGCTAAGGAGACTTTGAGCTAACTGTGGCGAACATTGTGTCAGAAAGCTACGGAAACGATGCCCGCATCAAGAGAGGAGACTGACCTTGCCTCGGCGGTGAACCTCTGAACGAACTCGTGGAGTGGTTCCCCTTCCTTCTGCTTGAGGTCCAGAAGGGACATGCTCATCTTTTTGACCTTTCTGCTGATCACGAAGTGGGATAGAAAGCTTGCTTCTAACTAGTCGAATGAGAAGACCGGGCTAGGGAAAGCACGGCATAGGAGAGGATCCGATGCGCTGTGAATCAGGATGAGGATTTTGAACCCTTCCATGTGATCAGCGGGATCACCCTCGCCGTTGTATGTCTAGAATTGGGAAGGCTTGAAATTTCTAGGGATCTCGGCTTCCAAGATTTGAGTGGAGAACGGGAGTCGTTCGGCCTGTAACCATGGCCTGGCATCCGCCCGCCCTCGCCGAGATGGGCAAGGCGTTCCTCCATCTGCCGGAGGCATCGAAGGATGGCATCTTATTCTAGTGGGCGAGTCGATCCGTGGGATTTGCCGCCCCTGGCTTCTAACTGAGGGTAGGAGTCATTGCGAGCCTCGGCCCTAGGATCGCCACGAATTACCTAGAGGACCTCGTTCCTAAAGTTTTGGAACTCGGCCCTCGGGACTGGGGCTTGCTCCACTGGGTCACGTGAGGGTGGAGGTCCTCGGGGTGAGTGGCTGTGTCCTGGTTCCCGTTCTAGGGTCGGCTGTCTTCCATGGTTCGGGACCGAGTTAGAAGCAGCCTCTCCCCTTGTTCGACTGGACTGTCGATTCTGGATAACGCAACACAAATCAGTCGCGGCTGTGTGAGAAGCGCCTGGTCTGGGTCTGGCTGCGCCATTGGCCCACAGTTGGTTAGAGCCCTGGGTGTCCGCACGGCTGTGAAGGGGAGGAGGGTCACGACGTCCCGAGGTGACGGCCCTTCTGGCTTTGGAAGTCATGAAAGAGCCTTGATTCGAGATGGCGTCCTTGGCTGAGATCGAACCGGCATCAGTACCTAAAGTTCCCGTAGACGACACCAACTTGATGCTGCTTGTTTTCAGGTGGGGGGCAATAGGTGTGAGTTCTTGTAATCTGTGAAGCGAAAGATGCGGTACTGGCGCTGATCCAATCCTCGACTGTAAGACTGGCTTGGGGGTAGCAGGAGGGAGGTAAAGGCAGGATGCTCGGCTCGGATCTTCGTAGCTCGGCTCGGACTTTTGTACATGCACACTGCCTAGAAACACCGGGAGAAGTCCCGGCGACAGGCCCTCCGACGATCTAGTCAGTCACTGAGAAAGCAACAGTGGCTAGGGTTCATGTGGGGAAAATTTTTCTTACCCTTGAAAGTGGAGAGGAGGTCTGGTATTTATAGGCATGGGAAACGGGTCTGGGACCATAACGGGCCGGGTCGGACCCGCTTGCTAGTGGGCCTGAGATGGCAGAAGCCCGTTGGACTTATTTGACTTGATGATCATGGAGGAGCGAAATCTGAGAGGATCTAATGGCCCTGATGGGGCCACGTCATCTACACCATATCACCCTGCTACACCAACCTCTCATCCTTCTTTGCTACTTTATCGTGCATGGGTTTACCCACGCATTTTCTTATGTTCTTAGAAAGCCTCCATGGAGCATTGCCTACTGCTGCATTACTTCACAATCATCATATTGCCCCATCCTCTGCTTGCCAAAGGTGCAATTTGGGGACTGCCGAAACCATTAACCATGCCATTTTGGAATATTCCTTCTCTACTTCTCTTTGGGGTATGGCCCACTCATTTGTTCCACATATTCCTCCACTTTGGACTTCAGTTTCAGATTTTATCTCTTCTATGTCCACTGCACCGTCAAGTCAGGCTCTCTCATCATTTACTGTGTGCTATAAGTTTGCATGTTCTTTGGGCTACATGGAAAGCTAGAAATTCACAATTGTTTTCGTTTGACACAGTCATTGTTGATCATGTGTGCAGTGGTTGCAAGATTTCAATTCCTATCAATCAAACTATCTACTTATAACAGTAAAAATAAAAGCATCACTAACTCCTAAAACTAGAATAATGGAAAGATTAATATTATATATAAACATCCTAAAAAAAATAATTTAACCAGTATTGGACAGGGGCCGCGCAAGCGCGTACCCCCTCAGCAACAAATAATGACGTCCATTCTCCTTCTTGGGGAGATGGTAAGCCCGCGCACCCACAAAGTGCAATGTGGACCGCTTGCCTAGGCCTGAGCATTCTTCATCACCCAAAGGCCCCGTCCAGGTAAGTATCGAAGAAAGTAGGTCCACTAGCCTATTATATATCTTTCCCAACTCCTCTAGTTCTCTCTTAGCCGATGTGGGACTAATAATTTTGAAATTGAACATATGGGGATATAAAGATTCCTAGAGATTTGAATCATATATTGGCCAACTAATGATAATCTTATTTAGCTTGATTTTTATTTTGGAAAAAAAATGTACATACAAATTTTTACAAACCAGTAATTAAGAATTGAGATTTCTTTCTTCCTTTCCAAATTATAGTAATTAAAAATAAACAAAAATGTTACAAAGTTGGAAAGATATCACATAAGAAAACCTGAAAAAGAAGTAATTGCCTAAATGGGATATGATATTCAATATTTACTATGTTGATAAATAATAGAAACAATCTTTAGATTATAGTATGTTAGATAAAATAAGAAGCATCCCCTGCAATCTGGCAAAAAAAAATAAAAATCTAGCATTCTCTATTATTTTTAGATTCCTTATATTACTTCTTTCATTTCTGTTAGTCAATTCCACCATTTCGCTGCTACTCCTATAAAAATTGTTTCTATAAATTTCTCAAATTGTTTCTATAAATTTCTCAAATGTATTTTCTGGGAGATTTTGTCTAAATCCTACTGTTAGGGTTGTTTTTACACATTATTCTATTGTTCTATCTACATCCTTTACATAGTCTAGATCTAGCAATTCACCATTTCCTGCTATTCTGTTTTCATAGTGTTCTGTGGGTTCATATTGTGGTGTTTCTTTTTCTTTTTCTTTCCCTAACTTACTTCTTTCTTCACTTTTCCATTTCCATGGTAGGTTATATGGTCCTTTATTAGGTGGTGGTCTTAAATATTCGTACGTATTAGTTGAATTTTATGTAGGTTTTGTTATAATCTTGTCTTTTTCTTGATTCATTTTTATTTCTTCATATGTTATATCCACATTTTTTTAAGCCTTCCTCTACTTCCTCTGAATTGGGATTTGCCATTAAATGTTCTGCTTCTAAAATGTTTATATTAAGTTTTATTATGGCTTCTAACTCCATCATTTTCCCTTCTGTTATGCCTAATTCTTCTTTAGTGTCTTCTGTTATATATCTACTTAATTCTTTTATGTTCTTATTTATGATTTTTAAATATTTTCTTATAATTCCTATAAATTCTGGACCATTGTAATTTTCTTCTAACTCTTGAATGTTTATCATATAAATGTCTGAGAGTATGTATAGTCGGTTCTTTCCTTGTAATATTATCCATCCTAACTTAATTCCTATAGTTTAATATCTTGTATGATAATAGTTGTTGGTAATACCAACTTGCTTCTTCGTTCCTATGATCTGATACTTTGTATGTTATTTCTTTTGGTATTTCCTTAGGTAGTTTCTCAGTTACTCTACTTGTTATTAATAAATATTCAGATATTTTTCTATCAATTATATGTTTTCTTTATGTTAATCTTCTATCAATGTATCTTATTTTAAAATTTGAAAGATTTTTTAATTTTAGTTTCATTATTTTTTATGAAATATCCAGTTTTAATAAAGTTAAAGGATATTATAGTTTATAATTTCTAAAGTAGGGTTAAATAGAAAATTTATTTTTTAGGTTTTTATATTAACAGGGTATGTTGGAGGTAATATTTTCTAAAAGTGGGTCAGTGGGTTACTTGTTTTGAAAAGTGGGTTGGTTTGATAAATAAATATTGGAAGTGGGTTATCTACTAACAATCACTCCCTATAAACCAACAAGTGTGGGGTCCACTCCTCTCAGAAATTACTCATGAACCCTAAATGCATTTTTTATAGGATAAAAATAGAACAAATAAAATTACTCGAAATTCAAAATCTTTGAAAACGTGTGCATACAACTTTTAATGTCTTTTTTTAAGGCAAAAAAATTATGCATTTGAAATACCCAATTTGATGTGGTTGGCTTCACATATCAAAGACTTATTGTGTTCCAAGACCACCGCCGTCGTGGTGGTAGGAAGCTCCGCCTCATCTCCTTGGTATCAAGATCTACCTGCAAAGCTAAGGTGGCGACACGAGAGATGAGGAAGAAGATGAACAGTGGACTAATGTCGCAAATTCTATTCATGATTGATCAAGTTACAGTGGAGCTCTTTTTATACAAAATGAAGCATGTGCATCGCACGGATCTGGACATGAAACAACCTAACCGAATTCTGTTAGAATGGGCCCCACCCCCAACCACCAACTAATCCTATTATTACACTGCTGCTTACGTGTGGTACGCACTAACTTTATGAGGGTTTTTATGAAAGAAATCATATACTTTTACAATTAAGCCCAACAAAAGAACTTTATTCACCCATGGGCAGATATGTGACATACTAGGACTGATATGTAACAAGCAACTACACTTTCTCTTCTTCACTACAGGTTCCCTCCAAACCTTAAGACATCAATGGTGTCGATTGAATTGCTTCAGATCCAATCCCGTGACTTGGATCATTCCTTCCCCCATCAATAGGAGCTTCCATCACCGCCCGAAACCATGGAAACCTCCAGTAAATGTCCCAATAGCTCTCCTATGTAGCTTCTGTCTTTAAATCATGTTCCCACTGTACAAGGATCTCAGTGATGGCAATTCCCCTCCGAGGGACGCTTCGTCAACCCAAAATCTTAGCAGGCATTGGTGTAGCTTCAACAAAGTATGCAGGTAAGGTCGTAGGAGATGGAGTGCCTGTAGATGTGCTACTCACATGGGTCTTTAATTGAGAAACACGAAATACGTCATGTATTTTAGATCCTTCAGGTAGTGACTAACGATAAGCAACTGGTTAAGTCTTCTCAATCACTAAATAAGGCCCAAAATATAGAGAGGAAAACTTTTCAATACGGTGACCACCCACCGACACTTGCCTCTATGGTTGGAGTTTAAGATAAACCCAATCGTCAGCAGTAAATGAGTTTAAGATAAACCCAATCGTCAGCAGTAAAAGTGGAACACCCCGAATTCCATTTACATGTAATTCGTAGTATAACATGATCTTTTAATTCAATTTGTACAATTTTATAAGGAAATTAAAACTTTTAATTACATAACAATGTTTATTATAGAGTTACACAACAGAAGTTAAATAAAATACAACATAAAATACAACTCTAATATCAACAACTTTAATCATGAATAATCTTTATCATCAACCGTCTTTAAGTCCTTGCCAATCCAATCCAAGCCCTGCACTAAAAATATGTGGGCACGTCAGTTTCTTACAACCGACGCAATATTATAAAACTGTGATCCTCGCTATGCCGTAATATAACGATTCTCTTACTTTAACAATCACAAACTTGAATGTAGATAAAAGTGTAAAGACTAACTATCTTAAACATGTCAGTGTATGATATGACTTAATACCTAATGTAGATGTTATACTACAATGACACTAATGCAAACTTGTTTGGATATTATGCACCCTATCCTACATAGGTACGAGGGCAAGTCCCTACGTACTCCACATAATAGGGTTAGATCCCTTGCCATGTATCCTACTACTATGACCATTACAAGATTCAGATGCTTTGCAAATATTGGCTCTCGCCCTTGGAATACTGGAGACTAATCCCACTCCGTTGATCATTCTGTGGCCCTTACGTCCATCGTCCCGAGATACTAGGAATCGTCTCATTTCGCAGGTCATCCTGGAGCCCTCATTGCACAAGTATCCCATGAGCATCGCTCTCGTCCCGGAATAGTGGAGATCATTCCCTCTTTGTGGATCATTCTGTGGTCCTTACGTCCATCGTCCCAGAAAACTGGAGACTATCTCTCGCCAAGGATCATTCTGGAGTCCATAACTCACGTTTGCTCTAGTTTCATCATGTCACCAACTAGTGTCTGTCCTTATGTTTGAAACATGAATAAATAATACTACCTAGAGCTAGCTTACCCTTCTACCGGTCTTAAACCATACACCGAGAACGATAACCCATACTGGCCCTTTCTCAAAATTCAATTAATCATTTTGAACACTTGCCAGTACCTGGGTCTCACTAAGCCTCTAGAATCAACATCTTTTCATATTCAACAACTTGGGGTGCTCATACTCTTATTATTCATATTTTCGATTTCATGTATTCATAATTCGTTCAATGCTTTCATTCAATCTCATTTACCAATCATGAAGTATACACTTCTTGGTTGATCACACAACCAATAATTCATTTTAATAAATTACCAAGTCCCTTTGATTAATAAAAACTCATTTTCACATATATTTATTCTTCAAAAATAAAATACGAAGTTCATTTTGATCAATAAAACTTCTTTCATATTCAATCATATTTCAATTATAAATCTCAATTCTATTCAAAAGATAGATTCATTATTTTTATAAACGATTCTACTATAACTTTTTAGTTAAAAACACTTAGAATCATCCTCAATTACTTCATCTATATTTATTTGCAAAACAGTAAGTTCAAAACTAGAAAACTACAGTTCATGCTTCTTGTAAAAATGATAGAAAAGTATATACTTCACGAAACTTTGTGTTTTTTTAGATAAAACTAAAGGTATACAAGTCTACTAAAATTTCTTAGTTATAAGTTTCTCCAAAATATTGTACCTTTAACCCTGAATTCTTCGAAATCTACAGTAGGGTCGAAATATTGAAATACTGCCAATTGTACAGTCTTGTAAAATTCATTATAAATTCATTTCTTTGTAAAAATTTGATTTCATAGACTTTACAGAAAGTTTAACGAGTCTACTACAAGTTCTTAGTTCTGACTTTTCTCAAATTACTTCATTTACGATGCTGAAATGATCAAAAACCGAAATGTGGATAGATTTCCAGCAACTAGTCGATTGCCAACCATTCCTTAGTTTAGATTTTATTAAAATAGTAAACGACATCCAAATCTTATAAAATTTTAAAGGAATGTTCCTGACATATACAAGATGCTCCCATAAAAAATTTAGCTTTAAAATTGATCTAGTTTATTAGACCTGGTTTTCTGAAGTGCAAACAAAACTCAAGACAATAACTTTCTTTACATAGATTAACAACATTGTGTATGAATTTATTCCCCAATTAATTTAATCTAATCATGATGTATTACCATCCACCCAACAACATTATTTCAACTTTTCTTCATAACAATCTTTCAATTAGCATGCATTTCTTTTCATATTCATATATATCAAACATTCTAAATAACATCATCACAAAAATTAACTACAACTCATATGAATTATCAATTTCATGCATCAATTTTCCTACACATGCATACTACTATATTTTAGAAAATTCAAGAAATCACCCACCTTATAGTTGCAAAATAAATAGGAACTCCTAGCTCCAACAAGAATGAGACTTCCTTCTCCTCCTTAGCAAGCACCGAAAGCTCTCATTCCTCCAAGCAAGAACTCAAGCCACTCTTTCTTTCTTTTCTCTCTTTCTTTTCTTCTCTTTAGTTTCTATTGATTTTTTGTGTAAAGTTCATGAAGTAAGGGGTGATATTTATAGGGTCAAATGTGTGAATGAAGTGTTGGGATTGGGGCGTCAACCAACGCCCGTTGTCGCAGCGGAACTAATAGAGCAATGAGGAAGTCGAAGTAAACGAGATGAATAAATTGAGCAAGCAAGTAGATCCACCAAACTAACACAAACACACTGATGACTTATTCCGGTTAGCTTTTGCTTAATCCGGGAGGAAATATAGGGAGATCTGATATTCAACTAGAAGAGATTACAAGGAGTTATTGATTCACTCAATACAAGGAATTAAACTCACCCACCAAGAACTATCTCTCGTTCGAGCCTCTCTTTGCAATGGAGAAAATCATCTATGAAGTACTGCCTCTCATATTGGAGGTGTTTACAATATATATAGAAGAATAGAGAGAACCTAGGTCTAGTTTTGATTCTCAGTCGTTCGAAATAACCTGGAAAAGAAGTAACTGAATAGAAGCCACACGATCTAACTTGGAGTTGAAGATTGGACTGAAACGACCTAACAAATTGAGGACCAAAACGAACATAGCGCCGCGGGTGGTCGACCGTCCAACAAGACCAGTCGACCGTACCACTCTCTGATATTTTCTGTACTTCGAGCGGTCGAGGAGCGCGGTCGGGGGGTGTGGTCGACCGTAACTATGTCTGCACCTTGCTGCTGTTGTTTTCCCTTCTACTCACTTCGACACTTCGACCTCCGTTCCTTCTTCTAATTTGAACAACAAGTATTCAAGACACAATCCTAACATGAAGAGACACCCATTACCCAAATATAAATGCCCATTATCAAAATTAAACACCCACCATAAAATTAAAAACACAACTCCCAACCTTTCCCCTTCTATGGCCGTCCAACCCTTGATTTCCCCATGTGCACTTTTGTAGTGCCCCAAATTTTCAATATAATATCTCAGAAATACGTGGCACAATTCCAGAATCAACTTTAATGTAATCATAAACATAGCAACCAAATACAGAGAAAACTAAAACTTTTTATTACATCAATTGTTTACAAAGCACATTGGAAAATTAAACACCTTAAATTACAATTTTTTTCTTTTACAACATATACTTTTACGATTTTCATAAGCTCTATTATCATTCTACCACATGCATCCAATCCCAAGCTAATGGTACCTACCTGTAAAACATGAGGCTAGAGATAACCCTAACCCCCAAAACTACAGGGGCCAGCCATAATGGTGTGAGTGAAATAAAAAAGAAAAGCAACATAAATAAAACATAAGGCATAGAGTCATAAACAACATGCATCAACAGCAAGCATAAATGAATTAAGAAATAACAATAAATAAAAAATGAAAATATCAAGTGAAACTAGACTAAGTGTCAAGTGTAGAAAAAACAGGAAACAATATGCATAAAATCAAGTCAAGAAAACACCAATGCTATATGCTGACTCTCTAATGCATACTTTTCGGATTCTATGCATCCCACTCTACATAGGTCCGGTGCAAGCCTTTAACGTTCTCCACTTGATATGGTTTAATCGCTCGTTATGCAAATAATCCTACTACGATGACTACTATGAGATTTAGACATTCTGCAAGTATCGGTTCTCGCCCTTGGAATACTGAAGACCAATCCCACTCTGTATATCATTTTGGAGCCCTTACGTCCATCGTCCCGGAAAACTGGGGATTGCCTCACTTCGCAGGTCATCCTAGAACCCTCATGGCGCAAACATCCCATGAGCATCGCTCTCGTCCTCGGAAATACTGGAGATCAATCCCACTCCGCGGATCACTCTGTGGCCCTTACGTCCATCGTCCCAGAAAACTGGAGAATATCTCACTCCTTGGATCATCCTGGAGTCCACAACTCACGTTTTCTCTCATTTCATCATATCACCATCTAGTACATGTTTTTATCTTGTTAAGTTAATTAATTATTTAATAGATTATGAATCTCTTAGAGTTGGCGTACCCTACCGGGCTTAGCTCAACTGAACAACAATCAAAATCTCAGCCGCCGGTAGTTAGGGCCCCACGCAATCTCTAAAGACTCATAGCTCAACCATCAATACCAAAACTTTCAATAAAAACTCACAAATCCATCATCAAAACGATTATATGAAGAAAACTGCTTAAATCAACAAAAATCCAAATCTATATAATGTACTCATAAAATTTCAGAATTCAAATAAAATATTAAATCCATTAAATAACAAAAAACCATATTTTGAAGTCGTAGAATATCACAAAACATTGATTCCTTCGAAAACTACGAATATCTCTCTTTATCAAGTCATAGGAATGTAATTTAAATTCCATTATAAACAAAATATAACTTTCTGTAAAATATTGAAATCTGTAGTAAAACATCATCTAAAACAGTAGATCAATAATCCATAATATCGAGAAAATAACCATTTAAAGACACGAAGAAAAACTCAACAAAACGACTCAAAATAGCAGGTGCGGTCGACTGCCCAAAACAGTGCAAAATAACGGCGGTCGATCGACCCCTTTTGAAATTCTCAAAAAAATAGAATGGCGGCCAACCGCTAGCTGTTAAACAGCCAGGGTTGAAAATTTGTGCATGTTTTCAACTGATACATCGATTAACTTTGTGAAATCAAAAATAAACTTCCTGAGATGCTAAAGTATGACTTGTACAACACATATGAGTTTATAAAACAAATCAAAAACACCTCAAGATGTCAAAAAAGTGATTTTTCACAAAAATTCTTCAAATAGTCAATATGTATATGTGAGTGTTCATATAAGGGCTTAGCTTCAGTTATGGCATTTAAAACTCATCAAATAGCAGTAGGGTAATATCTAATTCAATCTCAGTTTGAAAATAATCAGAACCCAATCGAAAACCTCTTAAAACACACAAAATTCTTTAAAACAGTGGACTAGTATATATAAGTGTGTATATGTGTATATTAGCTTTAGTTAAAGCTTCAAAATCTCATCAATAGGAAGTAGTATAATGTTCAAACAATCTCAGTATCAAAACAACTCGAACTTCAATCGAAACATCAAGGATACAAAAAGAAGCAATATCGGCCTGTGTATGCACAGACCTGAAATTAACCAAACTCCTTTTTCACTCAAAACCTGATCTTTTGATTTAATAAACCCGTTCATAACTTGTTACACAAACTCTACTGATCGCAATAGTTTACTCATGAATATAGGTGATTACAACATGCAAACAATCATGTTTCTTTTCATCAAAACTTAAAACAGAGCATACACATTATATACTTAGTGAAAGGTTCATTTTTTATCACTTTTTGGAATAAACATCTTGCAAACTTAATTTGTGTAATCCAATCAGTAAGGATACAATACAAATAGCCTACTCATTGTCTCAATTAGGTTCTTAACAGGTCTAAAGTCATCTATATGAAATTTTAATCATCTATAGCAGAGTTTCATGAAAAGATTCAATTTTTAGTTCATCTACTCATCAAATTCATCATAACTTCATACAATCTCCAGCATGCTTTCTAATAAACAAATCATCACATACAACATGCTTAGAACAATACAAAAATAAACATATGTCACTCACCTTATTGAAGAATCAACCGAAGATAATAAAGAAAATAAGAAAATCCCTCCGTTCGCAAGAAAACCAAGATTCTCGCTTTGAAACTCTAAGAAAATAATAATAACAAAATCTTTTTTAGTTGTGCAGCAAAGAGATGGTTGCACCTCACCTTTAATAGGCCGGAAATAGGGTATCTAGGGTTTTTGAATAGATTTGCAAAATATCTCTTTTAAATATATCTTTACATATATAAATCCTTATACTTGGAAATTAGATAAAACCAATTCAATTTGTATTTAAAAACAAAACCAACACTCCAGATCTGGCCGGCACTATTGTAAAACTCAGCAAAACAGATTTGTACTTTTTGCCCTCTAAGTGGCAATTTTGCAAAAATGCCCTTCTTTAACAAAACTTGCAAAATAAACCAAATTTATTACAACAAAAAGTAAAATCTTTACCTCTGAGTTGACTAAGCATCATGCTCAGCCAAAAATTAGGTCAAATAATACTCCAAGTGGTAATTTTGCACAAAAGTCCCTCCTTTTATAATATTTGTAAATAGGTCAAATAATATTCGTAAAAAATCTAGAAAATTCAGAAATAATATCTACTAATACATATTAGATTTTTCAATTAAAATTTCTGAATTTTACTTTCCTAGAAAATATTTGCACAACATCCACCTAAATTTCATATTTGCAAAAACATCATATTTGTTAAAATCTTTACCAAATCAACTCTAAATAAAATTTAAATAGATTTTATTTTCAATGATGACCATGGAAAGCCCAAAAATCAGTAAAAACGAATTTTCATTATTTGTTTGAGGTCCAAACGGCTTTTTTACATAAAAGTCCATCTCTTTCGAAATTTTTATAAAAATAGTTTCTTTATTCAGAAAATTCCCAAAATTTAAGATATACTTAATTATAAATAGGGAAATGTATCTAGAGATTTAAAATTGGATATTTGCATCCAAAAAATATTTGCATGTGTTTTGCACGTGTAAAATTGAGAATTCATAAAATAATCAAATAAATTCAAATAATCTGAAAATTAAAATATCATAAATTAATGAGGAAAATCAATCATTAAACATAAAATTTTAAGAATTCAAAATTTCCTAACTCTGCACGTATGTTGCACGTGCAAAATTGTAATTTCAAGAAAATAGTCAAAATAGTCAACTTTACCAATATAATATTATTTAGTAATTCAAAATAAATCATTTTATTTTGCGGGGTGTTACAACTTTTGTGCACGTGCACTCTACGTGCACACACTCTCATTCATTTAATTATTTGTTTATAGTCCAATTGTATATGTTTGTTACATGACAGGTGTGGTGACAATTTTAAAAGTGTATTTAATATAAAATTTTATCATGGGCCTTTATTTTGAAATTAATTTATTTTGGGCCTTTAAAATGAACTTTATGCATATGGGTTTTTAAATAAATAAATAATACAAGTACAAGTAAAATGAGAAGAAAAATTATGCATGACATCTTAGAAAATTTTAGAAATAAAATGCACATAAACTTTTACGTGAACCAAATATTAAAAATTAATTTGAGAGAACGAAAAACAGTCCAAAATACAAAACAGGTATATTTAATAATGTTACGGAAATTTCACGTAACGGAAAATATACGTAACTGACACGTGTATCGAAAGCACGTGTAATGTACGTAAAAACATAAAGATTAAAATAAATATTTGAGTTGGCTAAAAATAAGATTGAAATGAGTTTTAAGAAAACAGAAAACATATAAATAATCAGAATATAAGATAGTATGAAATTTCTATAAAAACTAGGTTTGCCCGTTAACATGTGCCTATGACACGTCTTCGGAACGGTGCACTTGGTTTGATTATATAAAATAGTTTTGGAGGTCCAGCAAATTAATTGAAGTAGCAAACATATTATATGAGAAAGCAGTATATCTACCTTTAAGCTCAACCATCGCCTTCTTGATCATTAGCTTGAACTTACCTGCAATGCATATAGTTTGCTAAAAACACTGCATAGAGTTTTTTTTAACTTCAGCATCACTTTTAGATGCTTGTAATAGTTATGCAAGGACATTATCATATAGGTTTTATAGAGCTTACTCTAATCTCATAACCACCATGAGCATGTCTAAATACAATGGTAACGCAAGTGCATGTGTGAAGGTATCTACAATACCAATAATCTGAACATTTGTTAGTCTGAGGCTCAGTATGCAATTGAAATACCTCTTATTATTTTTTTTGATGAATCGGATAGAGCCAAAAGGCTCCAGCCAGCAAAAAATATATATAAATCAATAAAAACGGTTAAGTTACAGACAATATTCAGAGGTTTTACAAGTAGTAAAACAGAACTAAGAATACAAAAAAGAATACAAAATCGAATGAAAAGCTCGCCAAACCGAGGGCCGCGAGATAACAGAGACGCCGCACCGAAAAAAGTAGGGGGCGGATCAAAACAGCCGGGAAAGCCAAGCAACAGAAGAAGCCAAGCATCCTTGCAGAACCCTAAAGAAGAAACGGGACGAAACGACCGAGACATGAGCCAGGCAGCCAAAACTCCCTACACGATGACAAACAACTCCAGCAGCAAGACAAGGAGACTCTAGAAGCACAACAGAGGCAAAACTGGCTGCCTACACCACGGAGCGCAAGGAGAAGCCAAAACTCAACTGAGCACGAGCTAAAGAGCTGACACAGAAGCTGCCTTCCGCGCCAGAATCCGGGCACTCACACGAATCTGCGAATTATAAAATACTTTCTTTTTGTATCTCCGCCTCACGGGGGGAGGAGCTACGTGCACAGATGGGGGAGAAGTAGGCACAAGGTAAGAAGCTTTGGCATCGACGAGGCGAGAAGGGGAAAAGACAACACTGGGAGCGACCGAGGAGGCTATTGGAGTGGTGCTAGTAATAAGAAAGCGACGGGGGAAAGGAGGGTCACCAAGGATTGGAGAAAACTTAAGAGTTGAGGGAAAGTTTAACTTCCAACAGAAGCTGATTGGTCCAAGATTGAAACCCTAACTGTTGATACAAAGAGAACAAGCATCCTGGAAAATGAAAAGAGACCGTAGAACAATTGAGAGAAGAAATCCTCAAAGCGCATGGAAAATTAAAAACTAACGAGGAGGTCTTAAAAGGAACTATAGCCTTGACAGGAAGCTCTTGGGGGACAGGAGAGCTGCGGTGCAGAGTGTCCCTCCTAGCACAAAGAAACCACGAAAGAGAAGAGAAGTAAGATTGAAACACTCCAGAATTTTTAATAAAATTCCGACTCAACGAAGGAGCCACTGAGATAGTACGTGGACGATCCTTGAAAGAACCCCTGCGAGGGTAGGAGACGAGGTTTGAATAAACCTTGCGATCCTTAAAAAGGGAAGCAATATTAGACGGACGACGAGAAACAAAAGAAGCACAATCAGGAGAGAAAGAAGTGGAGAAGCTCTTAACTGGCTGAGTAACCCCAAGAGAGGAATCAAAATCCTTGACCTTGACGAAACGGAGATTTCTAGCCAAGCAAGCATGAAGCTTGAGCTTTAAGAGGGGATAATTAAGAAAGGAAAGAAGTTTGGCTGGTAATGGATGGCCTCTGGAAAAACCCAGGAGATTCTGAAGGGAGAAGCAACGACTGTGAGAGTGACCAACCTTATCACAGAAAAAGCATTTCATTTTATTCACACACTCCCGTTTAATATGACTGGGAAGGAGGCACTTGAAGCAGACCAGATGAGGGTCAGACCAGTGCGGAGAAGAGAAATTAGAGAAGATGGGAAAGCAGTGAGAATAATAGGTGTCAGCCAAAAGAGGAGAGGACAAAGCCCCCCTCAATTCCAAAACCGACTCCGAACTGGAGGAACTAGCTTCGGACTCTAAGAGAGCCATGGAAGAAATCAGCCCTAGATAGGCACAAAGCAATGCACCAACGAGGGAAATGTACCGAACTAAGGAGCCAGACACAGAACAGATCCAGATAACACCAACAAAGAAACGATCCACACCCAACAAAACATTGCAACCACAGAAAAATCCAGCACCGATCAAAATAGGGAAATTGATCAAGTGCTAGGTCAGGAAGCAACTATAATCTGAATAACCCACAGACGGGATTGAAACCCAAGGGGCGCAATAACGCAAGAAATAATGATCGGGCAACCCGAGAGAAACTCAGCTCAAGGGATCAGTACCTCGCTAAAAAACGACAGCAAGGCACAAGAAAATCCCAAACGAGAACACCCAAAAAGAAGGCAACCAGAAAATAAAGCAAACTAAACGAAATGGCGAACTCACAGTGATCGGTTAACTGGCCGGACAGCAATGCTACGGGAAAGGGAGTAACTCTGGTCGGTACTCACCTAGAGGAAGGAGCACTACCATTCAGTGACGGGGCGTCACCGAGAGGGCAGCAACAGAGCGACGCGGCTAGAGTGGGGACAGGACTCCGGAGGGACGAGAAACACGCGAACGACTTGGGGAAATGCGACCGGCAGAGGAGAGAAGGGACCAATTAGGCCAAGGATCTGCTGAGGGACCCGAGCGCAACGGAAAGAAACTCGACTGGGAGAGCTTGGAACGCCAACGAAAGGGAGGAGAGGAAAAAAGGAACTGGGTCCGAAGCTAAGGACGAGATGAACAAGATTAACGAAGGGAGAATGGGGAAAAGAGGCAAGGAATGGCCGGATCTGGGGTTAGAGAGATTGGGGAGGGAGCCGTTACAAATCGCCAGAGAGATCTATAACTTCTTTACTTTGATTTTAAATACCTCTTATTATTATTTCAACCAAAATGAAATACATGAAGTTCTCAAAACTCTAATCCAAGCTAATCATTTATTTTATCTCCACTTTGTCTCCCCATTGCACCTTTATAAAAAAAAAATCAAAATGGATAAATAACAAATTTACTTTAGGTGTCTTTCTTGAGTAAAGAGTTTGCATCCTTCACTGGTAAACTCCAGTCATCGCAATCCAATATATCCAAACATACACTAAAAGTTCTTATATGTTATGTTATCCATGGTTTCTAATAACCAGTGAAGGGAACACTTCACGATAGTATTTTCTCTTGTAGTAAAAAAATTAATGTTGCATATTTGCCAAGTTATTTTAGGTTGCTAGTCAGCTTACCTGTCCTGCTATGGTTTGGAAGCCCAAATTGAGGCCACCAAATAATCCATCTCTCCTTGCGTACACCTTAAATCAAAACCAATAAAAAACTCATCAAATAAATCACCAAATTAAAATTATTTTAACCCAAAGATAAAACAATTATACCTCTCTGAACTTAAATTCCATGCACATACAAAATTCGAGTCGGCAAAAAACTGAGTAATCCCCTACACACAAAAATTAAAAATTAGAATGAGAATTCAGTTAATGAGATGAAATTAGAGTCGTCGCATCGCATATAGAGACTTTCGATTCGGTGGAGGGGAGTCGCCGATACAGAGTCTCTTGATATTCGCGCTCGATTTGGTGGTGGGGAGTCACCAATACGGAATCAGCAGCGGATCAGATATCGGCACGACCTCTTGATTGGGGTTCAACATTGGATTTGGATTTGGATTTGCTTTGAGATTTTCAGATTTTCAAATTTTCAAATTTTCAAATTTTCAAATTTTCAAATTTTCAGAATTTCAAATTTTCAAATTTTTAATTTTTAATTTTTTTTTTAAATTTTTAATTTTTAATTTTTTTAAAATTTTTAATTTTTAATTTTTTAAAAATTTTTAATTTTTTAAAAATTTTTAAATTTTAATTTTTTTAAAAATTTCAAAATTTTAAAAAATTTTCAAATTTTAAAATATTTTTAATTTTAAAATTTTTAAATATTTAAACAAATTTATTTTTTTAATTTTTTAAAAATTTTGATAAACTTTTTAAATAATTTTTATAAGTTATTTATTTTTTAAAAGTTTTTAAAGGTTTTAAATTAGTTTTTTTATTTTTTATTTTTTTTAAAATTTAAAATCTTTTATTTTCTTAATTTTTGAATAGAAGAGAGAAAGAGATAGAGAGAAAGAGAGAGAGAGAGAGAAATAATTAAATAAATAAAGGAGTTATTTTGGGTGGGGGGGTTTGAATTTGAGTTTTGGAGAGAAAACTTTTGTGGGGTGGGGGGGGGGGGGGGGGGAATGTGTTTTGTGAGGTTAGATCTTGGCCTTTGATTTTAGGGGAGTTGAAGGAGAGCCACTTGATAGCTTTCTTTGTGTTTTATTATATAGATACGTTACGAATATTACTCGTAACGGTACAAAATACACGTGCGTAACACACGTTGGCAAAATTGTCATTACTTAATTTTGCGGGGTGTTACAAAAAGACTTGTCAACTCGATGTTCATCAACCTTACCCTTCATTCGACCTTGTGCCCTGAGTAAGTTTTCCTTCAAAATCTTCAAATTCACATCCCTATTAATCAATTCATCATCCACTGACTGAACTCTGACAGTCTTTGGAATGTAAGATAATATCATAAGGGGAGCCTTACCATACACAACTTGGTATGGAGACATGTTGGAGGAACTTTGAACATGGGTATTGTAGCTAAACTCAGCCCATGGCAGCCACTTGACCCACTAATTAGGCCTATGCACCGTAAAATAACGCAGATAAGTTTCTAATACCCTGTTGATCACCTCCGTTTGGCCATTAAATTGCGAGTGAAAAGCAGTACTCATACACAGAGAAGTTCCCTACAAACCGAACAACTCTCTCCAAAAATTGCTTTTGAAAATGGCATCTCTATCACTTACTATGGTTTTTGGAACCTCACAGAGCTTAAAAACCTGATTGAAAATGATCTCAGCAACAGTCTTCGCTGTATAAGGATGAGACAAAGGCAAGAATTCGCAAATTTGAACAATCTATCCACCACTACCAGTATAGTAGTGAATCCAGCACTCTTCGACAAACCCTCTATAAATCCATACTTATGTCCTCCTAGAAGTGATCAGGTTTAGAAAGTAGTTGCAATAAACCAGCAGGTGAAGTGCTGAGATACTTACTCATCTGACTTACATCACATGATCAAATATAGCTTTTCAGATATGCCCTCATACCCATCCAGTAAGCTATTTTCTTGAGCATATGCCAAGTTTTATCTAACCCCCATATGTCCTCCTTAAGGAGAGGCATGAACATCATCCAAGAACTTCTGTCTCAAACTGTAACTAGGACTTAATAACACTCTTCCTTTGTAATAGAAAACCCCTGCTACTAAGGCAAGCTTACTATCCCTGTTGGAATCAAATTGTACTCTAATTTCATCATAAAATGGATCAGATAACACCTGCTGTTGTACTTGACTCACCCAAGCAGGTTGAACAATCGAAATGGTAGAAAGGAAACCTGATGCTGCATCTTCACACCCCTCCTCAAACTACCAAGAAATCCCATCAGCCACCACATTGTCTCTGTCCTTTTTGTACTCCATAACAAACCGATAACCATGCAATTTGATCAACCAGACATGTTGTGCCTCAGTATACATTCTTTGCTCCAACAAGTATTCAAGGGCTTGTAATTTGTACAAATAACAAAAGGCATACCCAAAAGATACTACCTCCACTTGCCTACTGCGAGTAAGATTGCAAGCATCTCTTTCTAATAAGTAGAGAGCAACCAATTCTTTCCCTTAAGCTCTTAGCTGAGAAAAACTATAGGGTGATTATTTTGCATCAATACTGCCCCCAATCCTGACCCACAAGCATCACATTCAAGCACAAAGGAATTTTAAAATTTTGGCAAAGCTAATACTGGTGGGGAAGTTAGCATTACCTTGAGTTGGTCAAAAGCTTGTTGAGCTTCATTCTCCCACAATAAAGCCACCTTCTTTATTGATTTCACCACGGGCCAAGACAACGAACTATAATTGGCAATAAATTTTCTATAATAACCAGTCAAGCCCAAAAATCCCCTTAATGCTTTGACTATCTTTGAAATAGGCCATTCTTGGATTGCTCATACCTTCCTAGGGTGAACTGCCACCCCATGCGAAGACACTACATGACCAAGATATTCCACCTTCTACACCAAAAGAACACTTGCTGCTCTTAGCATATAACTGTTGGTCTTGGAGCACTTGTAACACCTGCCGCAAATGCTGATAATGGTCCCCCAGGCTAGCACATTGTAGATGAGAATATCATCAAAAAATACTAACACAAATTTTCTCAAGAATGGTCTGAAAATATTGTTCATCAAGGATTGAAATGTAGATGGGGCATTGGTTAACCCAAAAGGTATCACCAAGAACTCATAATGGCTTTCGTGGGTTCGAAAAGTTGTTTTGTGCACTTTCTCTTCATTCATGCATATCTGATGGTACCCACTCCGTAAATCAAGCTTACTAAAAATCACTGATCCATAGGGTTCATCCAACAACTCATCAATGATAGGGATGGGATATTTATCTTTCACTGTAATCTCATTTAAAGCCTGATAGTCGATACACATGCGCCAACTACCATCAGTCTTCTTCACCATAATAATAGGAGAAGAATAAGGGCTTTGACTGTGTCGAATTATACTTGAGTCAAGCATCTCCTGTACAAGCTTTTCGATCTCATTCTTTTGATTCCAAGGGTGTCAATATGTTCTCAAAGTAATAGGTTTGGAACTAGGGATAAGAGGTATCTTATGGTCACATGACCTATGAGGAGGCAAGCTAATTTGCTCTTTGAACACAACACTATTATCCTGCAATATAGCTTGGTTACCACGATCAACATCCTTACTTATATAAACTGGTGCAGTCCTCACATCTGCGATCAACTCAATTGCAGTAGACTGTGCAGCGCCTACCTTTTGCAACAGCCACCCCCCCCTTGATGTGCAGCAATGTCTTTGACATAGATTTTGGGGTAGATAATTCAATATCTTGGGAAAATATACCATGTAATTTCCTTTCTACTTCATCTAATTGAAAGCGTGTCCTCTTTGCCTTCAAATTCCACACATCTCCGAGAGTTTTTATCCATTGTGACCCCAGAACTAATTGGCTAGTGTCCATCGGAAGAACATAGAAATCAGCCACAATAGGTACTCCTTGACACAAGAAGACCACTCCTTCACACAAAGCATTGCAACTGCTTTCCCCCCGCAACCGTAACCTCAAGCTGCACACTCTTGTTAACTAGCAGTTGAATTATTTTAACAATTTACTCACCTACAAAATTATGGGTAGCTCCCGTATCCAACAAAGCTCATATAGTTTTGGACTTGATGGTGCCAAGAACTCTAAACGTTCTAGGACTAGTGCTACCAGTAAGGGTATGCAATGAAATAGCTGCAACTTCAATTACCTTACCATTTTTCAAGTCCTTTGATATCTCTGCATCCTCAACAGCTTTCCCTTCCAATTCCTCATATGAACTATTCAACTGGTCCTCTGCATAACCATCCAAAACCCCCACCATTTGCATAAGAGTACTATTCTCATAAGTCCCCATCGTCTGCATGAAAGTTTTTCCCGTACATCTATGACCCTTGACAAACTTTTCGTTGCAATGAAAGCATAATCCTTTTTCTCTCATCTCCTTCATATATTGCAAAAATTGAGGATCTTTGAATCTTGAGGGTCCAACAGTGGTCATATTTCCTGTTGCAACCAGTTTGGATGACTGAGTACTAGGGCGCACAAAGGACGTTGAAGACTTTGGAAATGTGGGATTGGCCAGCACACTTGAGGAATTCTTTACAAACCCACTGCTCATTGAGTATATTCCCTAGCGATTACTTCCCTATAAGCCCCCAAAACATTACGAGGATGTTTGAGCTGCACCTCCCTCTTTATCTCATTCTTGAGACTCGAGATATAACAACTGACGAGGGATGACATGGCCAAGGGCTTAGGGTAACATCCCATAATTCAAATACATAGAAGTATATATATAATATAAAGTGATGGAATAAGTGTAATTATGTGGAAGATAGGGGGCCCGCGGGTTGAGTATTGCACAGCATGTGTTGCTGCTCATGCGGTGACGTCATGCTGACGTCACCCAGTGGGGCCCACCAGAGGAGGAGAAGGAGAGCAGTGCTCCTGTGTGTAGTGCTAACATGGGTGAGGGCCCACTATGGGTACTGTGTCCACGGGAGTAGATGAAAGAGAAAGGATTTGAGATTAAATATAGTCCCATATCGGGAATACACTAGAATAAAATAATTACAATATAATAGCCTATGATCAAGAGTCACCAATCCGGTTAACCACCTTTTGAGAGGCAGCCTGTGGTGGGCAGTTGCACTATACTATAAATAATTTGTCTGATAAATTGTATAAATTACATAAAATTATCCAAGCAGGGGCAGGGGCATTACAAATGGTATCAGAGCCGACTTTCAACACCAAGTGTGGGAGAGCCGTGAGTTATGGACTCCAGAATGATCGGCGGAGTGAGATAATCCCCAGTATTCCGGGACGATGGACGTAAGGACCACAGAATGATCTGCGGAGGGGGATTGGTCTACAGTATTCCAAAGACGAGAGCGACGCTCACGGACTGCTCCACAACGGCTAGAAAGTAGATCTTGCACAAGATTGTGCATGCCTCGTGCTCAGTAAAGACGCTGATTTCTAAATAGGGGGGGGGGGGGTATGTAACATCCCGTAATTTCAAATATATACAAGTATATATATAATATAAAGTGATGGCATAAGTGTAATTATGTGGAAGATGGGGTCCCACCGGTTGAGTACTGCACAGCATGTGCTGCTGCTCATGCTGTGACGTCATGCTGACGTCACCCAGTGGGGCCCACCAGAGGAGAAGAAGGAGAGCAGTGCTCCTGTGTGTAGTGCTAACATGGGTGAGGGCCCACTATGGGTACTGTGTCCATGGGAGTAGATGAAAGAGAAAGGATTTGAGATTAATTATAGTCCTATATCGGGAATACACTAGAATAAAATAACTATAAATATAATAGCCTATGATCAAGAGTCACCAATCCGGTTAACCACCTTTTGAGAGGCAGCCTGTGGTGGGCAGTTATACTATACTATAAATAATTTGTCTGATAAATTGTATAAATTGTATTAAATTGTCCGAGCAGGGGCAGGGGCGTTACAAATGGTATCAGAGCCGACTTTCGACACCAAGTGTGGGAGAGCTGTGAGTTATGGACTCCAGAATGATCAGCGGAGTGAGACAATCTCCAGTATTCTGGGACGATGGACATAAAGGCCACAGAATGATCCGCGGAGGGGGATTGGTCCGCAGTATTCCAAAGACGAGAGCGACGCTCACGGACTGCTCCACAACGGCTAGAAAGTAGATCTTGCACAAGATTGTGCATGCCTCGTGCTCAGTAAGGACGCTGATTTCTAAATAGGGGGGGGGGTATGTAACATCCCGTAATTTCAAATATATGCAAGTATATATATAATATAAAGTGATGGCATAAGTGTAATTATGTGGAAGATAGGGTCCGACCGGTTGAGTACTGCACAGCATGTGCTGCTGCTCATGCTGTGACGTCATGCTGACGTCACCCAGTGGGGCCCACCAGAGGAGAAGAAGGAGAGCAGCGCTCCTGTGTGTAGTGCTGACGTGGGTGAGGGCCCACAGTGGGTACTGTGTCCACGGGAGTAGATGAAAGAGAAAGGATTTGAGATTAAATATAGTCCCATATCGGGAATACACTAGAATAAAATAACTATAAATATAATAGCCTATGATCAAGAGTCACCAATCCAGTTAACCACCTTTCGAGAGGCAGCCTGTGGTGGGCAGTTGTACTATACTATAAATAATTTTTCTGATAAATTGTATAAATTGTATAAAATTGTACGAGCAGGGGCAGGGGCATTACACTTAGATAGCTGGCTAAATTTCAAGAACTCATGGTGATACTCAAGAACAGTACCCACCTGTTGTAACTTATACAGGGATGATTCGGGATCATCTAATTCAGCCGGGCCATATTGTAAAAACAATTCTTGCTTCAAGACTTCCCAATCAATATGGTTTTCTTCTTGTTGTTCGAACCACCTCCACCACAATAACGCCTCACCCCTAATGTAATATAAGCTGAAGGTTAGCTTATCAGAATCATGTCTCTTCTGCATATAGAAATGGTGCTCCATATGATATACCCAATTGGTAATGTCATCGTTTCCATCAAAACTTGGTAAATCAATTTTCGAATGCTTTGGAAAGAAAGTAGTACCTTCGATGCCTTTATAATCCCCATTTCTTGGCGTTCTCTCCCAAATTCCAGCTTCACGCATTCAAACCACGAGTTTCTTTCCCTTTGTCGCCTATGGGAGCTATAATGTCTTCGTCGAACACCTGGCAATCTTGAGCGTCCATCACTTTCCTCCGAATAATCCTCACTATCTCGTGAGCAGAATCGTCCTCTTGATCGATGAAAGCCATGTCAATGGCGTGGTTCCTGAAGCAACTGATCAATGGCCAACTTCAACCGATCGAATCGCTCTTCGAAGCTGGGTCGCTTTTAAGAACGGTTGCCACTGGAAACCTCTCTTGTTTCGGATCCCTTTCCCTAGGTCCAGACCGTGGTCTAGACCCAAGTTCTTAAGGATTCTTAGCTTCTTGATCGAATTCTTGACCAGGTTCTTTATCGGCGATATTTGGCGGATTCACATCTAGTTCTGATACCATTGTTCCAAGAGTACTACCGCTGTGGTGGTTGGAAGCTCTACCTCGTCTCCTTGGCATAAAGATCTACCTGCAAAGCTAAGGTAGAGATATGAGAGAGGAAGAAAAGATGAACAGTGGACGAATGTCGCAAATTCTATTCATGATTGATCGAGTCACAGCAGAGCTCTTTTTATACAAAATGAAGCACGTGCATCGCACGAATCTGGACATGAAACAACCTAACCAAATTCTGTTAGAATGGGCCTCATCCCCAACCACCAACTAATCCTATTATTACAACTGTTGCTTACGTGTGGTACGCACTAACTTTGTGAGGGTTTTTATGAAAGAAATCATACACTTTTACAATTAAGCCCAACAAAGAACTTTATTCACCCAAGGGAAGATATGTGACATACTAGGACTGATATGTAACAAGCTACTACACTTTCTCCTCCGTGCTGCAGGTTCCCTCCAAAGCTTAAGACATCAATGACGTCGATTGAATTATTGCAGATCCAATCCCATGACTTGGATCATATGGTACGTCAAAATAAAAAAAGGAACATAAGGATAACAAATGAATGAAAACTAGAAAAAGATGAATAAGAAAGAGGAGAAGGAAAATTGTGCTTACAGTTGAAAAGGAAGGTACAACTGAATGAATAATATAGGGTATCAGATCCTAGGGTGTTCGACCCGCTTTCAGGCTCGGAGCTTGAAGGGCTTGTAGCTTTCGATTGGAGGGAGCAAAGAGATGGGTATATTAGGTAGAATTCTGTATTTGTGAGGTGATCTATTTTGGGATTTACAATAAATAAATAAATAAATAAATAAATAAAGATTAGAAGAAAAAAAAGGTAATATGCTTAATAGTTTCTTTTTTCCATATTTAAGAAAAAAAGGTATACACTCAGTATCCACAATTTTCAAAATTAGAATTCCCGACATCTTCCTCACTAGAAAACAGGTTGCGTACTAAACTCTTGAGACACTTGCAATATTATTGTTATATTGCTAGATACATGGGGTGATGAGAGAATCATGATTTATTGCTATTATTGCAATGACATGCATTTTATAATTAGATATGAACTTTTTTTTTACTTTTAAGGGACAAGTAATGAATTTTCGTAAGCTAACATAGATCATGCATCTTACTACACTTTTGATGTAACACCAGCAACAAGACAGAGGGGGCAGTTTTCCAAAGTCTTTCAGGCGGAAGAGTTCGAGGACAAGGAGATTGAAATTATGCAGACTCTTGTACTAGATTTCATTGCATTTAAATGTATTAGATTTCTCTAATATAGTGCAACAAGCCACCTTAAAAAATATCTAGGGAATCCCTCCCTCTAGAAGATCTTGTTGAGTCTTTGACACGATCAATAAAAACCATCAAGTAAATACTAGATCACACCAATCACACAAACACAAGAATTGTTCCGGTTGGGGCTTTCGCCTTAATACGGGAGATGAATAACTGAGATATTATTTCAACTAGAAAAGATACAAGAATATTATAACTCTCACCACGATCCTCTCTCAAGTCTAACTGGAACTTGCTTACTGTATACAATGGAGAAATCTCTCACATCTCAGATGAAGTACTCTCTTCTTTTTTTTCAGCACTCAATAGAATTATATCGTTCTTGGAGCCATTACAATGAATAATGGATCTAGAGAAACCCTAGTTTAGATACTTTGATAAAATAACTATCCAATGCATACTGAAGCGATAAACATACAATTAGAGTCGTACGATCTAACCAGAAGACGAAGTGGGCTTCAAACGAATCAACCAGACTCGGCCTAAAAACCCATCAGCGCCGTTGTCGGTTGACCGCACATAGTTGCAGTCGACCGCAACCTCCCAGTCTCTAACCAGAGGGGGGGGCAATTGAGCACAGTCGACTGTCCGCCTCTCTGTCATTGTTGTTGTTGTTGCTGACTGCTATCCTTCTTCTTAGATCCTTCGCTTCGAACCCTCTGCTTGTATCACCGTCTTCTCTTCACACCGAATAAGTATGCAAGACATTAAACTGAATAATCTCCACCTTAGATTGCATTGCATGAATCATACCTGTGTTAAACTCTTTTAGACCTTTCATCTCCGCTTTTGTAAACAACCTGTTTCTACGGATTCTTCTGTTAGTTGAACCTACCTCCACATGTTTTCCTCCAGTCGTATGCCCCCTCTTAAGGGCACACCCCAGTAAATGTAATACCATCCTCCACACAAACTCCACCTACATCATGGATCTCTTCACCTTTCAACGGTATTCGAACGTTGCAGTCTCATTTTTGTGATTCTAGTGACAGCTTACTAGATGATGTTTTAGGAACAGTGGGCTTCCATGCAATTAGTCGAGTTTTCATGCTTCCACAAAGCTGGTAAAGGTTGTACTGACACTGCCCAATCCCCCTCGTACCCTTCATCACCTTACAATAACTATGCCAAACTGTCAAAACTCCACATCGAGTTGTATACCTATAGTCCCCAAGGGTATCGAATTCCACTTTATCGAATGAATATGCATGACCTATTCTAGTGTGAACCCTTTATCATCTGGTGTATCTAATTCAACTGTTTCCTCACCCACCACTTCATAAATTTCCCAAACTGTCGTTCTCACACTACGGTCTGTTGACGACTTGTAAGTAGAAAACATCTCCCTCTCGGAGCAAACATGAAAAGAACTTCCAGAATCAAGATACAAACTCGAATTCACATCTGAAGAATTTGAAACAAGAAGACATAGCTCAAAATCATCAGATTTACCTGAACCAGTTGCACTGACCACATTGGCTTGATCACCTCTTATAGTATCACTTTTCTGACTCAACCACTTACGACAGCCTCTCTTGTAATGCCCAATTCTTATACAATAGTGGCAACGAATCTTACCTTGTGTGTTATATCCCTTTCAATTGAATTATCACCATCCACCGCTAAACACTTTATAAAAATATACCATCCTTGATGAATCTCCTTCCTCGGTTCATCTTCTTTCAGACTCACACCGGCTTTTGTAAGTGTCTCCTTGTCTAATTTTTCGTGTAGCATGGTATTATCAGGTTGATCATAAGAAGTTGGCAGTGAATATATCAAGTCAAAAGCTTTATCCTCTTCACTAAGATCATCAGCGTTAATCTCCTTCAGTTCATATATTACCTTATTGAACTCAACAATGTGATCTTGAAGATGGGTACCTTCCTTCATTGAGAACCTAAACAACTTCCTCTTCCAGCACATCTATCCAACAACGACGATCCCGAGTAGTCAGATTTGAGTCTTGCCCATAGATTTGCCGCACTTTTCTCCACAAGAATGTTACGTTTGACTTCATCCGTCAATTGCAGCTAGATTAAACTCAAGGCCTTCAAACAAATCTCATCCTACTTCTCATGCTTCATGTCAATTAGCTTCTTCTCTTCTAGGGCAAGGTGCAAGTCCTTCTGAACCAATACATCATACATGTCCACATTCCACATATTGAAGTTGATCTTACCGTTAAACTGCTTATTCTTCGTATTTTTATTTGTCATCTTCTCTAAGGAACTCGAATAAACCCACAAACTGGTTGCTTGGATACCACTTGTTAGGGAATCCTTCCCTCTAGAGGATCTTGTCGAGTCTTTGACACGAACAACACAAATCACCAAGTAAATACTAGATCACACCAATCACACAAACACACAAGAATTTTCTCGGTTGGGGCTTTTGCCTTAATCCGGAGGAGGATGAACCGAGATATTATTTTAATTAGATATGCTACAAGAATATTACAATTCTCACCACGACCCTCTCTTAAGCCTAACTGGAACGTGCTTTCTATTTACAATGGAGAAATCTCTCACCTCTCAGATGAATTACTCTCATCTTCTATTGGGTACTCAATAGAATCATATCGTTCTTAGATCCATTACAATGAATATATAGATCTAGAGAAACCCTGATTTAGATACCTTGATACAATAACCATCTGATATAAACTGAAGAGATAAACATACAATTAAAGTTGTACAATCTAACCAAAAGAGGAAGTGGGCTTTAAACAAATCAGCCAAACTTGGCCCAAAAATCCATCACCGCTGCGGTTAGTTGATCGCACATAGTTGTGGTCGACTGAAACCTCTCAGTCTCCTACCTGAGAGGGGGGGACCGCACAGTTGGTTGTCCGCCTCTCTATCACTGTTGTTGTTGCTGACTGCTTTTCTTCTTCTTCGCTTCGAACTCTTTACTTGTATCACCATCTTATTTTCACACCGAATAAGTATGCAATACATTAAACCCAACACAATTTTCTAGAGTCTTTCAGGCGAAAGAGTAAGAGGACAAGGAGATTGAGATTATGTTGTACTAGATTTCATGACATCTAAATGTATTAGATTTCTCTAATACAGTGCAACAAGCCTCCTTAAATAAATGTCTACTTTCGGCAATTACTGCACATGTGTCATGAAATCTAATACATTTAAACATGAATAATGCTATACCCACAACCTTCTCAACTACCTTTCTCTTCACTATCTTAGGTGGCACGCTACTATTGGAGGTTTATATCACATATTCTACTCCTACTCTATAATAACCTTCATTAGTAGTGTGTCACCTAAGATAGTGAAGAAAAAAAATAGTGGAGAAGATTGTAACGCCCATGCTCCAACTCAGACAATTTATACAGTTTATCAGACAAATTATTTATAGTATAGTACAACTGCCCACCACAGGCTGCCTTTCAAAAGGTGGTTAACCGGATTGGTGACTTGATCATAGGCTATATTATTTATTATTATTTTAATCTATTGTATTCCCAATATGGGACTATTTATTCAATCTCTCTCCTCTTCTCTCCCCGTGAGAAGTACAGTGGAAGCCTCCCATCGTAGGCCCCTAAGCCACGTCAGCGCAGCTACACAGCTGCCTCAACTCAACCGGTGGGCCTCCACTGGTGACGTCAGTGTGACGTCACCGCAACAAGCAACAGCTCTTTGCTATTGTTCTCAACCGTGGGCCCCCCATCTTCAATTCCACTTAATTGCCACTTATGCCATCCCCTTTATATATATTATATATATATGTATATATTCGAGAAATTACGGGGTGTTACAAAGATAGTGGGTGTAGCATTCCTTTTTTGAACACATGTATTGTTCATCAAGTTCATCAAGTTTATCACGTGCAATGCATGTACATAAAGGCTTTCAGTATTTATTGAATTTGTGTCCTGAATAGAGGTGTCATAAAATACCATATTAATGTATCATACCGTACCATACCATTACCATACCAGACATTACCGAAAACTTGGTAATACCGTACCAAAATTTTGGTATTGTACCATACCAAAATTATATGGTATGGTACCGTTATCTAATATTGATACCGATGGTATACCGTACCGTACCGAGTATATTATATATATACATATATAATTTAATTTTTATATTTAAAAATCCAGGTCGAGACATAGATCCAGGCCCAGGCCCATTTTATTACGTCATTTTCGTTTCTCTTCAGTTCTTCATTTCTTGCCTTTTTTTTCTTCTTCCTTTTCTTCTTCTTTGAATTTAGGGCTCAGCCGCTCAGCACCGACGCACCATGATGCCGTGGCGCCGCCTGCCTTCTTCAGCCCCATCGGCCCTCAAGGAGGTAAAGATCCATTTCTTTGAATTGCACTTGTATTTTTGGAGGAATTTAAAGACGAATTAGGGAAACTTTAGGATTTTGTTGGTGTATTAATATAAGATCCATCTTCTTATTGTTCTAGTTGAATTTTCTTGCGATATTGTTTATTGTAAAGTGCTCATTATATTATTCACAAGTAATTAGGAATTTAGAGAGAGAGAGAGGGAGGTTAAACAACTCCAGTGAACTTTCTGAGCTTGTTGAATTTATGAAGGAAAAATTAGACAGTGAACTTTCTGAGCTTGTTGAATTTATGAAGGAAAAATTAGACATTTCATGTGTGTTGTAGATAGTTTTATTTGCATAGTAAGAATGTACATAGGAACAACGCATAATCAAGCAAGCTATGGTAGCTTTTTCTGTTTTTACTGATTTGTTTGTTCAATAAATCAGTAAAAACAAGGTACAAATGATGATTTAAAATACAAGCTAGCCTAATTCCCATCTCTTCATCAAGTTTCAAAAACAAGGTTTTTTCTTTAATATAAAACTTCTTTTTCATTTATATTATATATATGTGCTTGGTTATCTTTATTTCTTAACATTTCTTGATCTCAATTTAGGGAAAGTACAAATGATGATTTCATCGATAGACGAGATGAAACTCGGAGTGATTGGATCAGTTCTAATCTAGATTATATGGACTTCACTGATGATGAGAGAAAGAAGAATCATTCATTAGGTGTTGACTGGGACACTCTGTTCTCTACTTCTTGAGATTTATGAAAAATCAGAAGAAGCTGTAGATTGCTGTATATGTTTGGAGAGTTTTTGGGTTGGTGATGGGTTGATTACAAAATTGTGGGCATAGGTTTCATCCCTTGTGCTTAGAGCCATGGGTGAAGATTCTGAAGAACTGCACTGACTGCCCTTACTGTAGGGCTAATATAACTTGCTGATGTCCCTATGTATGTGTCTTCTTTGCATAAACTATACTTTGAATGCTAATTTGCTTTATGCGTTAGTTTATTGCTGTTATACATCTAATGTATACATGTATAATAATGTATTATTAATAGTATGCTTAGACTTCAAGTGCAGTTTTCCTCTAATAGAAAATGTTCTGTTCTGTATCTGGAAACTCATTAACAACTCATTAAAATCTTTTTCTATGTTTTATGAATATATATATATATATATGTTGAAACTTCTTCATATATATATTTACTAGATTTGCCCGTGGGCACGTGCCTACGGCACGTCTTCAGAACGATAAAAAACACAAAAAGTCATGTAAACAGTAAAACAATAATTATGTAGCTCAAGTTTGAATAGAATGACAATAATTAGTTATAAATAAAAGTCTATATTGAAAAATAATTATAAATGGGCTATAAAATCTAGCTTCTTAGAACTTTAAGTGTGGAAAATAATGAAATTTAATTGTTGAAGAGATATTTGCTATTAAAAATTCTGAAATTTAAAAAACCGAAATCTTAAAATCAAAATTTCCAAGTAAATAAAGAAAGAATGGGAGAGAGAGATAGAGAGAGAGAGAAAGAGAGAAATATGAAAAAGTGAAGAGAGAAGAGAGAGGTAGTAATAAAGTATTGAGTTTTTTAGAGGGAAAAAATTTGGTTTTGGGGTTTGAAATTTTGAAGGGAAAAATATGTTTTGTGAGGTTTGATATGGGCCTTTGATTTTGGGGGGATTGATTGTGAGCCACTTGATAGCTTTCTTTGTAATTTATTATATAGATGTTGAGCTTATTTATCATTTTTTTGTCATTTATATGAATGTTAATTTTTTAAGCTAATTGGTGTCCGGTACTACCATGCCACTACCATTACCATACCGATATTCCGGTATTACCGAACACAATATTACCAAAATCTTGGCATGGTAATGGTAGAGAAATTTGTATACCGACTACTCCGGTACGGTAGACGGTAGAGTAATGATGATACGGTATGGTACGGTATACCACCCCTAGCCTTGAGTAGGAATGTCCAGTTATAACTCGAGTCCCGAAAAGAAAATTCTACAGAAAGCACCTGATCGTTACTACCACATGAGGGGAGTATAAAGCTTAAACGTTCTTGGCTTGTTAGCTGAAGGTAAAGATGGTTATGGCTTCATAATTCGCGATTCTAGCGGTAGACCACTTAATGGTAGGTGGTGGTCTGATAGTGACTAGCTCGATTAGCACAGCAGAGAACATAGTGAGCCTTGGGCCACTCTCAAGTTAGCTCATCATGGCCCTATCTTAGTTGAAGGTGATTCCAAGTTTGTGATTAATTAGGTAATTACATGTCCTGACAAGGATTCACTCTCACAAGATCAAGCATATTTGGTGGGTTTATAGCTGATGTGCAACATGCTTTTCATAAAGTCAGTATCAATCCTAATGTTACTGTGAAGAGAGGAAGGGGATCTCTCACGAATTTTGTGTGGAGCTGCATTGAGGAAGACAGACATAAGGGTTTTTTAAGAGGTGTTTGGTATGCTGATTAGAGGAGGGAATATTCTCATTTCCTAATTCATTCTCTTGTTTGACAAAGTGTAGCCATATTTCAACAATGAATACACTATTGACTATTCCTTAGAGAATAAAATTATCAGTTTCATTCTCGCTAAAATGTAGGGATGGCAAGTGGGCTGGGTTAACCGCCGACCCGCCCGCGATCCACCCAGTTAACCTGGCCCGTGTAAGTGCGGTGCGGGTTCGGATCGAACCCGTGAACAGTAACGGGTCGATCCAGATTGCCTAAATACAGAATCGAACCCGTCTAAACCGGCCTGCAAACCCGTTAAAAATAACTCAACCCGCCCGCCAACCCGCGGGTTACGAACCGTTTGCCCCGTTCGGATCAAACGTTCGACCCGCCACGGGCCGACCGTTGACCCGCGAGTCAGCGTGCTATTGGGCACTGTTCACCAGAGAGCTCAAACGGCTCTTAGAGCCATTTTGTTTGTTTTTTTTTTTTGGTTTTTTTTTTGTTTTTTTTATTTTTAGCCTATAAATATTCCCCAAAACCTCATTAAAAAAATCACACCTTACTCTCTTACTCTCTCTACTATTATTACTCATTTCTAAGCAATTTGTGAACAATTGAAGTATTGAATAAACAAGTGTTCAAGGCATATACACGATCAAATTCCGATCGTATCGAAATCAAAATTCAACAACGTCTTCAACTCTTCAACTCTCGTCCAACTCCAAGTGATCAAGTCTTCAACTCTCCTACAAGCTCTCCCCAACTCTTCAATTCCGGATTTGAGGAATTCTACTTCTACTTCTATTTTTATCATCACGGATTTTTTTATATGTGCGTATTCACGGTGAACGGTATCAAAATTTCATACCTCTCTTCTTATTTTATTTTTGTTGTAGTTATAATTATTGTTGGTTTTTTATCTTCTCTATCTCAACCCTCTTGTTTTCTAGATTTTTTTTTATAATTCATCGTTCCTACATTGTGTAGTTTTTTTTACATACATTACTACATTATGTCTAGATCACGCGGTAGCGGTCATAGCCAAAGTGGGCAAAATTCCACCGGCACTTCCCGTAGGCCACCAATTGTTCCAATTAGTGAGTCTGCCGAAGAGTACCATGATCCTCCTACCCAACAATGGGGTACACACGACGAGGTTGTAGGTGACATACAATTAGAAGAAGAAGAACAACAACAACAACCAACTAAAACCACACAACCCGTAGTAGTAGAAAAAGTAGAGGAGAAAGTAGTGATTGGCATAAGTTTTACGATTATATCCCGGACGAAGAAACTCCGGGTATAGGTTTGAAAGTTTGTAAAACATGTTCTTAGGCATACAAATTCAAGAAGGGTGATGGCACCGGTACAATTAGTAGACACATCCAAAATAACCATAAAGAACTTCTTGTTGACTTATTCGGCCAACAAAAAATCAACCCTAGGATCGGTCTAGTTGATACCCACCCTTATGATACCGATTTTATTTGTCGGGAAATGGCCCGATTAGTAATAAAGGAAGAGTTACCATTTTCCTATCCCGATAGTAGGAACTTGGAAAATTTTAATCAAACGGCCTTAAACCCTCATTTTAGAATAATTCCGAGAAATACTTGCAAATCAGATTGTTTTAAATTGTACAATGAAATGAAGGATGCTTTGATTGCAATTTTATGGAGTTTAACTTGTAGAGTTAGTTTAACTTCGGATTGTTGGACGGGTGTCAACAATATTCCAACGACGGGAATAACCTGTCATTGGATCGACAATGGTTGGATTCTTCAAAAAAGAATCATATCACTTGCCGCGTTGCCGTATCCCTATAGTGGCGCTGAAATAGCAAACCGTATTTTAGAAATTTGTGATATTTTTCATATTCATGATAAAATTATGTATATTAGTTTTGATAATGCATCTAACAACAATGCAGCAATTACTACTTTAAATCCGCATTAAACCCTCCATTTGACAATATTTTTCATATTAGATATGCATGTCATATTTTAAATTTATATGTTCAAGATGCATTAAAAATAGCCGATCCATATATACTTAAAATTAGAAATTGTGTACATTTCATTGCATTAAGTCCCAGCATATTTCAAGAATGGAAAAATTGGTGTAGGATTTCAAATGTACCTTTTAGAAGATTTCCAAAGGATGTAAAACACCGATGGAACTCTACTTTTGATTTACTACATGTTGTTTCCGAATATAAAGCAGTTGTAAATGATTTTTGTATTGCAAAAAATATGCAAAATTTTGAAACAACCCCCACCGATTGGTTTTATGTCGAATCTTTGTTGAAATTTTTAGAACCCTTTAAAACCACAACTTTAAAATTTTCAAAAACATATGAATCTACTTCTAGTAGCATTTTTATTTCATTAGTTAGCATGATGCAAACATTTAACAAAATGTTAAATGATACTTATGTTGGTGATATTGTAAAACCTGCATACAAAAACATTTTGAAGTATTATTTTCCTCCTCCTATGTTAATTTGTGTTGCTACCGTTATGGATCCTCGTATCAAATTAAAAGGTACGAAGAGTTTGATTGAAATATTTTTTGCATTACTTGGGAAAAATGTTGAAATAGTAATTGAGTGCACTACTTTTTTAGTTAAATTTGAATCTACTTTAAATAACTTGTATGATTATTATGATAGATGTTTTGCTTCTAGTAATACAACTTCTATAGTTAGTTCTTCTTCTGCTACTTCTAAAGGTAAGGGTAAGAGTAAATTTGATGATAGAATATTTAATTTACTTGCACAAATTCAATCCAAAAAACCTAGGACTAATCAACCAAATGAATTAAATTGGTATAACCAACAAAATTCTGAGTCTTCTTCTTCTCCACTAGATATTTTACAATGGTGGAAAGACCATGAACACACTTATATTATTCTGTCAATTATGGCTAAAGATTTACTAACTTCTCCTGTCTCTATTGTTGCTTCTGAAAGTGCATTTTCTTCAAGTGGCAGAGTTCTAACTGATTACAGGAATCGCTTGAAGCCCGACACGTTAGAGATGCTCGTTTGCACAGAAAACTGGCTGAAGGCTGAAGATAGGACACAAGGGAAAGCATTATCTACGTCCACAAGTGGGAGCAACTCGCCGGAAGAACAACAACAACAACAACAACAATAGCAACCAAAATGAAGAATTTAAGACCAACAACAACAAATTCAAGGTCATCAACTTGAAGACAATTGTAAATAGATAAAAAAAAATTGTAATATATCGGTGCTTGTTATTTCAAATTAGAAAAATTAAATTAAATTGAAATTGTATATAAAAAATATGTTAGTGTATAAAACATATTTGTGAATTCGTAGAGTCGGGTTTCCCGTTTTTATTTCATTAGAAATTGTGAAACTTGCATAACTTAAAATCATATGAATAATATTTCAATATTCTTTGCCAATTTCACTATTTCAATCTTATTATTATTATTACGATTTTTAATATTTATTATTATTATTTTAAATTAAAAAAAAAAACTATCTAAACAGGCCAACCTGCGAACCGACCCGCCCGACCCGGGTTGGACCCGAATGGGTTCACGGGTTGGGCGGGTCGCCACAGCCACTTTTCGACCCGGCCCGGCTCGGCTCGATTAATTCACCAACCCGGCCTGAACCCGCCCAAGTCAACATCCAACCCGGGTGGGTCCGGCCCGGCCCGGCCCGTTCGACCCGAATGCCAACCCTACTAAAACGGGTGGAAGTTCTTGTTTCCTTTGAGAATGAAATTACAAAAGACTATCTTATCCCTATCACTTATGTTCACCTCCATCACTACTAAGACCATTGTCACCACCGGGGTCGTCGCTGTTGCCCCCACCATTACCGCTGCCGCCGCCACCACCACCACCACCACTACCATCATCGCCACCACATCCGCCACCTCTACTTTTATTGCGTCGTCCCATCTACATGCAACTGCACACCTCCTTTTTTTCCCACTTTGCTTGCTGATTATTAGTAGGCTATTTTCATAAAATTAACACATGAGATTTGATTACTCTCGAATATATAGTGTGGTTCTGTACCAAACACAATAGTGTATTCATGCCCCTAATCATATTCGAGAATTCTTTAATTCTAGGAATACTTCAATCCACAATCTCCAGCAAAAGAAAAAAGAAAAATGGCTAGCTGCCTTTGTGATCTTCTTCCCAGCCTGAAAGCTTAATGGAGACCGACACGAACAGAGTGGTCTCTAAATAGGACCAGAAACCAATTTGAATTTGGATCTTAACATGTCGGTTGTTTTTAACCATAGGCATCTTACTAGGAAGTTGGTGGGCTCATCATGAATTAGGTCCGAGTGGCTGGCTATAACCCATGTATTCCATTTCTTGTATTTTTGTATGTATTTATTTTTCTGGATATATATTTTTGATTTTACTCTTTTTTCTTTCTTAACCGTGCAATCATTTCTTTGTTCTTCATAAATTATCTTTATTTGTCGTCATTCAATTATGTGACTTCAATCTTATGATTTAATTTCTTCTGCCAATTAATTATTTCTGGATGATTTATTTGATTCTAAATCATATATTTCATGGCCTAATTATTTATTATCTGATTTCTACCCTATTAGATCCTATTTCTAACCCAATCTACCCTATTTAAACCCAATAATTCGCCCTATTCGATCCTAAACCCGCTACCTAATTCCCTTTTTTACACAGTCTTCCTCAAATCTCTCCTCACGTTCACCTCTATCTGCCTAACAAGCATATCACTTCCCTCCATGATCTCCCCCTTGATTCCTAAAATTCTAACTTACCAAAATTCTTATTAAAATCTAACCAAATTTGTTTCTCTTTCCCATACAGTCATTATTCCCTAAACAACTACTCTCTCTCTCCTTGTACATCTTGCACCCCCCATCGACCGGAGCCGCCGGCCGCATTCCCGCCATCGCAGCCTTCCCACGTCGCGCCGCCCTGACATCCCATCTTTGCCCTGTGCCACGTCGACGCCCACGCCAACAACCCCCGTGCTCCTCATCCCTCATCTTATCCTCTTCCTGAAGCCATCGACGCCAGCAACACCCCACCTCGGCCATCATCCATCTCCTCAACCCACAACTCCACTTCCCGTCGACTTTTCCCGCCGTCCGCCTGTCGCCGTCTCGCCGTCCTGTCGCCCGAGCCTGCCATTCATCTTCATCCTGCAAGCTTTCCGCTTGTTCGTGAGTTGTTGTATTCGTGTTCCTCCCCCGGGATCTGTTCCTGTTATTCTATTCGTGTTAGGTTCGTCATCTTCATTGAGACAAGTAACTTGTATATTATTTTTGTTCTTATACAAGTACAAATACCGCATGTAGTCTTGATCTCATTTTTGTGTTCGCCCTCATGATAATTCCTTGATAAATCTTGATCTCATTCGCTTGATCCGTTTGTAGTCATGATCAATCACAACAAGTTGTCACACACACACACACACTATACGAAAATAAATTAGATCTAAATAGATTCTTGATATATATATACTCTTTCGTGATTCATCGTATGTTGTGGATTTTTGTTTTGTGATTGTTGTGCTAGATGTGTTATTTTGTTGTGGACTTGTTAATACCCATGCCATGTTGTTTTAGATGTTCAATATATCATGTCTTGCATTATATTCTAATTTGAATCTATCGTATATGAGTTGTTTGATTAAATGCATGAGAGAAATCTTCTTTTTGCTGCAGCCCTAATTTGGTACAACAATTTAGACCCTGTTAAAGTCAGTAAAATGAATTATTTTTTGAATATGTTCTTAGGCCTCTGTGTATATTTTTCATAACTTTCGAAGGATGTCAATTTTGATTTATGATGTGTGAGTTATCGCTGTTTTACTACAGCTGTGTCGTAATTTTCAGATTCTGATTTTTTAGATCGCTGCATGATTTATTATTTTAAAACTGATGTTAAAAGTAAAATTTGGACTTAGTATTTTTCTGGGTATGAGTAGACATGACTAGGATCAACCCCAAATTTTTGTATAATTGTTTAATGACTTTTATAACTTATTTCATGCTTGTGGAACCAATCAATATATTTCCAAACTGCATGTTGTTCAGTAAAGAACTCGGTTTTCAACCTGATTCCAGACACTTTTGATTAAAGCTTTGTTAATATAAAATGTAGCCTAGTATGTCTATTTTACAACCCTTTTGACGGATTTGAATTCCGAGTTATATTTTGTGATTTATCGCTGTTTTAGTATTGTTATGTCTAAAATTTCAGATTCATAAATTTACTGCATCATTCTGTTTCCCAAACTAAATTGACTATGCTATCTGTAATGAAATTTTATAAAATTTTATATGTTGATACTAAACATGCTAGGGAACCTTCAAAATTTTTCTAGATTTAATTATGTTGTTTTTATACCTTTTTCATGCTTATAAACAAAACTTTACCATTTCTGACTGAACATAAATTCTGTATTAAACGCTGTTTTGGACCCTATTTCTGTAGTTGTTATGTAACTTGTGTATATGCACTAGATTCGGCAGAGAGTCTAGTATCTATAATATCTGACGGATCTAGTTTTGCATTCATGTGGCAACGGGAATCTCGATTTTGGTGCAGCAATGTCTTGCTGTCAGAACTGAAAGTCTCATTGTTTCTAATTATTATAGGTTGTTTTGTCACACGTTCATGTCTTCTATCCAACTTGAACTTGTTCCTTATTTCTTGCCATGTTTTCTTACATTGTTTGTGCACATTCATGCTTGCCTTAATAATAATAACAAGTAATCAAGGCGGGGTTAAGGGAAAGATCTAATAGTGAAAAATATAGAAATGTGTACTTGGAAGGAGGCCGTGTTTCCCATATGATTACATGATTACAAGATTACTTGATTACATGATACATAATCCTAATTACTTATTTACTTGATTACCTGAGTACATACTTCCCTATTGGATGGTGTACTCAAAAGGGGGCCTGTGTTTCCCACTTGCTTACCCAACTATATACTTTCCTATAGGAGAGGTATATTCGGAGGAGACTCGTAGGTCCTACTTGATACTTAACTACTTGATACTTGACAACTTGATACATGAGTACATGGCCCTATATAATCCACTACAAAATCTAAACACAACCTGCCTGAATGTAGCAACCATGTGGTAAAATTTGGGGCGCATGAAGTGCTACCTAGATAGGATTAAATACATGACTTGAGAACATCATGATCACTTGCACATTCCTATTACTTGTATATGCTACTCGACACATGTTGCTTGTTACTTGCTTGCATGCTACTTAATACTTGTTACATGCTACCTGCACCCTGTTATCTTAACATGTTACTTGATTCCATTTCTTGGTTTCAAAGTTAGTTGGCTTATTTTACTATCACTTTTCCTTCCATACTTATTCAGTACTTGCTTCTTGTTGCTACTCTGTATCTGTTTTCATACTTGTTTCTTGTACTACATGCGGCCCGTAACTTGTACTGACGGGCATATTGTTTTTTGTTTTCCTTTTTCTTGCAAATTGTTAAATTTACATATTTCGGTGATCAGCTGCCCGAAGGAGTAAGTGACCAAGTGTTCTGAGCTTGGCTAGAGTTTCTGCTTGAATTATTTTCCTGTTATGAATAAATTGTATTTATTGCTACTTTGATCTTGTATTGGGCACTTTGTCCCAGAACTTATAACTTGTTGTTTTCAGATTTGGTTATTTGAGAATTATGTATTTTGCTTTCAAGTAATCTTGTTGATTATATTAATTTATTTCATGCATGCATGGATGATTATTTCCTGTTTACTTCTTATTTATTTCTTATGAACTGTTGAAAAGATCCTTACCGCTTATGAATGGTGAAAGTCATTCGCTGGACTTTGTCGTGTATCCATATTTCATACTCCATTTTGGAAAGCGAGGCGTGACACTGGCGTTCGAAGGCAGACAACTCACTAACTACTGCTTTGCCATCCATTTGATGAGTACTAGATTCAAAAAGTTAATAACAGCCAATCAAATGGCGCCATGTTACCAACCAAACTGCACAAAATATCTCTACTACTATAATGGGAGAAGGCCTTAGTGTAATTTTTCCATATCCCAATCCGTGCAACGCACATTTAATTAAACTCTACAATATAAACTAATAAATACGTACAGTACACGATCAAATTTATTACCCTCTCCCTATCACTCAAAAAAACCAAAAACCCTAATCGCATCTACTTGCTCCTCCCCGTCTCTTCAACTCCCTCTCACTCTCGTCGACAAATCGCATCTCCGCCGACGATCGTAGCGCCGCCTGCTCCTCCCCTCTCTCCCTCCCGCGTTGTCGACCTGCAGCGCCGCCGCACCCTCTCCATAGTGCAGGTTTATCTCCTCTCTCGGTAACCCCACACTAATCCCTCTTTCTCAAGGACTCCAAACAAAACCAAACTCAAAAAAATTCCCCCAAATTCTAGGGGTTCTAATTCCCCCCAAATCCCCAAATGCTCCAAACCCTAACCCTATAAGCTCCCCACTCCAGATATCACCGGAGCCCAACATCCCCTCGGCCAACGATGCCGGCAGCGGCGGCAAACCGTCGTTGGGGTTCCTGTGGTGGCTGCTCGACTGCCTTGGCCTCTTTGTCAACCTCTCCTTCATTGTCCTCGTTGTTCTCTTCATTGCCTACTTGGCCTCGCAGGCCAGGAACAACTTCTCCAAGCTCACTCATGGGATGTCCTACATCATGATCGCTTATTATACGCTACTATGGATTGTTAGCGCGCTCAACCTCTTCTGGTGCCTTCTCAATGCAAGTGAAAAACAAAATTCTCTTTTTTGGGTTGATGTTGGAAAGTAGGGATCTTGATGTAGTATGAATGAGGTTAGGGGAAATTAGTGGACTTGGTTGCGAAAGGTTGGGTTTGGGAATGGAGTGAAGGAGGAGGGGGATAGAATGAGGAGAGGGAGGGTAGAAGAGTTAGAGAATTATTTGGAGCATTCAGTGACCAAATCGAAGGCAGCATAGAAATGGAGGGATTTCATGGAGGGAAGGTAATCTGTGGTAGGAAAGGAAGGTCCTTTTTTTTAGATACTGATTGATACTTCAAATATGGCAACCCCATGTACTGATTGAATGTGCTTAGTAGTTTGTTACGGAGCAAATTTATCTTAAGTTTCCTTGAATGGATTGAAGAGGCAATCCAGCAATAGAATGAGAAGAGTAAAGGTAGAAGGGTTGAAAAATGATTTGCAAAAAAAGGCATACAATCTTGAAATCATAGGTAGGAGTGATGGAGGGTATCGATTAATCAAAACATAAAACATAATTAATCCATTTCCTATAAAGCCATTTTTTTTAATGCGTTCTTTATTCAAGTGATTAGGTTCGACAATCAAAAAGTTAAAGTACCTTTTAAGGCGTGGTGGAAAAAGGTAACTATTAACCTATTTTCCAAGGACTCAAAAGGTGCTTTTGGACTCTTCAAGAACAATAACATAGCCTAAGTATAGTTAAGTTAGAGCAAGAATAGATTCAATCTTTGAGGAATTAATTTTCAAGTGATAATTAGAATAGACAACTTCTTGAACTCATTTATATCATATGTCATGATCACTTATTGTGTACTATATAGACTGTATATCTTCATGGTTGTACAAACAACTGATATGCTTTTACAGTTAGGATATCAAGTTGGTTGTCTGTTGTGTCGCAAGCCAGCATAGATGCTGCTTATTTCGTTTGAGAGGTTCTAAATTTCTCCTTCTTCAACTTTTAGTGGTAAGTTGTCTTCATCGTATTTTTTTGGCCCATTTGTTTTGCTTGATTTCAAGAAAAGGAAATAGTTTGTTGATAGAATGATCATTTACAGTAGTGGCTGCTTGCTATTTGTGTACAGGGTAAACATGAAACATACTACTTTTGGAAATTTCGAATTAGTTCACTATTTTCTAAAACTCGGTTTACAGGTAAAAACATAATTCATTACAATTTTGAAATTTCAATATACTAAATATCCATCATTATTGGCTAGAGGTGAATTAAATGCTGAATGTACATGGATTTTTGGGTAGTTCGTCAATGGGGATGTTTTTGTAACGCATGAAGGGTTTGTTGAGGTTAATTACTATTGCCTATAATTTAATATTTTAATGGGAGAGTTGGGGTTGTGTAACCAAATAAACACGTGCATTATAACCAAATAAATACGTGCAATGCACATGCATAATTAATATAAATGAGATATTAGGTTCGGTGTCAGACAACGGCAAAATTTTTACTTTCAAAAACATATATTTATAAAAATGTGCATTGCACGTGTAAATTACTAGTGTAATTTAGAGCAACTGCAGTCGTTTCTCATTTTGCAAAAATTCTCACATTTTGGCAAATAAGTGACTGCAGTCGTTTCTTATTTTACCAAATATTGAGAATTGATGAACATTACATTCTTATATTGGCAACAGGTATGGCAATTGCCAAAATATAGGCTTGTTCCGTCCCCTAAATTTTAATTTTTTTTAATGATAGGATGAAAATCAACTTTTCAAAAAAAAAAAATTTAAATGATCAGACGGAACATATTGTTTCATTGATAAATTTAAATAAAAAAATTTGTAGGGACGATTTTTTAAAAAAAAAAGTTTCATCAAAGTGCAAGTCCAAGTTTGTCCAAATTCATCAAAATTTCATTAAAGTCTAAATCCCTCTAATTATTTCATCAAGATCCAAGTCAAATTCCTCCAAATTCATCAAAATTTTCTCAAAGTGGTGATAGGCGATACAAGTTTCGTCACACCATGGATTTTATAATTTTTATAAAAAAAATCCCGGATGGAATACGTAGTTGTTCCAACCAACACTTTAGGTTTTTTTATTGCCAAATTTGGGCAATCGATGAGTACAGCAAAACTTTTTTTTTTTTTTTTTGGATATTTTGAGAAAACCGAGTGTCCATTAATTAATATCAACGTTTAAAAATCTCACAAAGTCCACCTCACCACATCCGAAATAACCCTATAAATACGGTCAGGTCCACTTTCATGTGACCGTAGCTCATTTAAAAAACCCCCAAAAAGAAACTTAAAAATAAATTACCCAACTTCTTCATTTCCTTTTTTCTCTCCCGTGAATATTCCGGTCGTCTCTAACTCTCTATCGTTTGCAAGGTGATCGTCCTGCTATCGTGCGCTAGCAATGGCGGAAAAGTACAACATGAAGAACCCGGCGGTGAAGCGGATCCTTCAAGAGGTGAAGGAGATGCAGTCAAACCCCTCCGACGATTTCATGAGCCTTCCACTCGAGGTATCTATCTTTGCAGATTCTTTCTAGATTCCATCGAATCTCTTTTCAATTAGTCGAGGGGAAATCGATAACCCTAGGGTTTCGATCTACGCGATTTTGTTAATTTTGGAGTTCTTCGAAGATCGGATCCCCTTTTAATCCATTTCTTACATCCAGTTTTATAGGGCTTACAAATTTCTTGATTCGCGCTAAAAAATTGATTGGAATTCGAATATTGCTAATTCTAACCCTGATTTTAGATATGATTTAGGATTTTCTTATTTTTCGATAATTCCTGTGATTATTGGATTTTAGAATAAATTGATTGGGTAGCAATTTGATTGATGCATTGAAATCGTAATCTTACGAGTTTCCGTGCAGTAGTAAGGAGATTAACGAAAATCTTACCGAAGAATAATAGCATGATGTTTAATTACTTGAATTTGTGTGCTTGACGAGTAGAGTGTTTTGTGGGGAGTAAAATTGTTCTCATTGTATATCGTATGTCTGTGATTTTGTTCAGGAAAACATATTTGAGTGGCAGTTTGCGATCAGGGGGCCTCGTGACACTGAGTTTGAAGGAGGGATATACCATGGGAGGATCCAGTTGCCGACAGAGTACCCGTTCAAGCCACCATCCTTCATGCTACTAACTGTAAGGCCAGAGTTCGTTAACTAGTTGTTAATTCATGTGCACAGTTTGTTTCTGATTCTTTTGACTAAATATTGTATTGTTTTTCCAGCCAAATGGTCGCTTTGAAACACAGACGAAAATATGCTTGAGCATATCAAATTATCACCCCGAGCACTGGCAGCCATCGTGGAGTGGTATGTAATACTTGCACTGAGCTAAGCTACTATTGGTTTTAGGTTAAACCAATCAGCATTTTTATTTTTGCTAAACAAAGCAGAAGAAAGACCTTATATGAAATTAGAATCTTAGATTCTTGAACATAGTGGACTCTTCAATATTTATCACTTTATGTTTTGTTCCCTCGTATATTTATCATGTTTGTAAGGGCTAAGCTGGACTCTTCTATGAATGTGCTAGATTGGTTTATTATTTTCCTAACAGAGCTGGATTAGAACTTATTATACTGCAAGCATTGCTTCATTAACTCTTACATAGTACAACTTATGTTGAAGGTACTTGTTTTAATTTATCCTTGCAATGCTCATGTGGAACTCCTTTAGGGCTGTGCATACAAATTTTTGTTCTTTTGCATGCAGCAGATTTCTGAGTTAAATCATTTCCCATTAGTTATGGAAAGTTCTGACAGTACTACAAACAATTACTATTCCTGGTACCCACGCACTAGCATGTGAAGCACTTGTAGGTTTCACATTGAACAGACATGTTCCTGCTTTAGATTGCTCTTTGGTTCATGAAAGTTTCTTCTTTGCAACTTTCCATGCTGTATTTCTTAGCGATGAAATGAAAATTTTCAATTGTTAAGATGGCACTTTCTTCTTTTTGGTTTCTATTAACTTCATGTATGTGATGCCATTGTTTTGTGGTTGCATGCATGGAAATTTCCTTTGGGTGGGCATGTGATAACATGTTTGAAGGACATGCGGATGGCTATAAAAGTTTGTCCAGCTTAGACAAATCCATAAGATGCACAGCATGGACAATGAAAATTTCAATGTTAATTCGGTCAACAGCAGCATGCGCAATATCCTTCTCAACTGAACTTATTAATTGAATGAATAGAAATCAGTAATCACAGTAAACAAGAGCAAAAAATCCCAGCTATCATAAGAAAGTATGAACTCCAATTGTACAAAATCAAATGTTTCTAATGAAGGGAAAAGATATTCAGATTCCACCTTATATTGATAGGATTGTAGACACAATCCCCCAATAACATTTACCTTTTCCCCATCAAAAACACCTTAAAGATTATTATGCCTAACAGAATTGAGGGTTTAGTATGATAACATTGACAACAGGAATTACCTTAAGTTTGGGTCTGAAGGACTCGGAGCATTATGGAGTAGTAATTAGAGCATTTAAGGTTAGGGTATAGTCTAAGAGACGGAAATGAGATTAAGGATTGGTTTATGAGTTGGGGCTCGATTTTTGCTGACGAAAAATGGAGACAAACCTAATTTGAAGATGATAGGTGATAAAAAAAAATTAGGAGAGTGAGATGGAAAACCACCCATGATCAGAGTTTTCTGTGAGGAAAGATGGAAGGGGAGTAAGATAAGGCTTACAATAGACGAACGAAAAAGGAAGAGGCTCAGACTGAATGAAGAGAGCGTGAGGGCATAAGGATTGGTACGCAAATCAATGTAAACGGCAAAAGAGTAAGCTAAGAGTGAGAGGTGACATTGAAATGTCAGGGGGGTATGGGGGAACATTGTATCTTGCCTCAAATATTTGGGTGATTGTTTCCCTCTTTTAAAATTTAAACCATCTGTTTATCATCTTTTTGGCTAATGCTTTGCTAATGAGTATTGGGAAATGGATATATTTCTTATGCTCTAGAAGGGGGCTCCTGCATCTGCATATTCTTTTAGTTGATATTTGAAGTTCTTCTATATTTTGAATTGGGATCAAATAAGCATGTGCTATTTTCGTTCTATTGTTACCTCCCATCTGGTTAACAAAACATCTGAAGTACCTATTTCTCAGTTCCTGATATGGCATATTAATATTCTTATGATCTTTTTAGGTGGATTATTTGTTTCATGCCATTTGTAAGTTTATTTCTAGGCACCAAAATGTCACATACTGGCTTTTGATTTTGGTTTATTAATAGCATGGTGATATAGCAGGTAATTTAGTGTCAGAAATGTCATTTAGTAACATATTTGCCCATTGAAATTGATGGTCTTCTGCTCAGTTTCTGAACCAGCATACTAACCTGTGAGAATGATAGTTTTCATGTAATGATAATTAAGTTGGTATCATTATTTTGGAAAATCGCTTTAGCATGCACCAAAATTTTAGGCTCTTTTTTCCTTCAGTTTGTCAACTAAGCGAGCATATGGTGCAATAGGAATCTTTTTAATTGTTACTAAAAAGAGTCATTTAACATTTTATCGTCTTTTACCAATGAGACAACTAATAAACATAACATACCGGCTTCCAATTATTCCTTAAATTAATGGTTTTAAATCTCGGATTTCGGACTCGTCTCGGCAAAGGGTGTTTCGTCTCGGATCGGAGATATCGGGGGAGGTCTTGGGGAAATGTGATCATATCAGATGTTTATTTCCGATACCTAATAAATAATTTTTTTGGTTTCTAAATAAATTATTATATGTCCTACATGTCATTTATTATATAAAATACTGTATAATATAACTAATGACATGAATTAGTTACGGTAAATATTCACAAAATTTAACAGTAATATAGAAGAGAATATAATATAAGTATATAACTAAATTGAATTTACATTTATTAGAAAAAATGTATTGGTTAATAAACTTACTTGACTTTGCATATATACAAACAATAGCGAGTCAAAATCCTCACATTATCTTAGCTTAAGGTCTTATATTGAAAGACATATATGCAAAAAGTAAAACAATTTTTTATATATATTCACAATAACATTTGTGTCTATTTCGGCTGATATTTCGCCAATTTCGACAATATTTTGGCCGATATTTCGACTATTTTGGCCGAAATCTTCACATTTCGGTCCAAAACGATATAGAGTATAAAATATGTGATTTTGTATCGGCAAGCTAGCCGAAACGAAGTTTCGGCCGAAATTTCGACCTAATCTGAGGATATTTTAAACGGAGCTTAAATTAGCGTCATCGGGTATAATCTCGTTGCGGTGAGCAACAAAATGACTTTATGACCATTGGAGCTGGTATCGGGTCCTATCGGTTCGAGTGCTAACTACCCAGACCCGGACCCGATACCCTACGGTTCCAAAAATTGGACCCGGACCCAACCCGTGAGAACCGAGTAGGGGCTGGGTCTGGTTACTACTTTAAAAAAGTAACTAATTGGGTCCAGTGCGAGAAATAAATATTTGCACTTAAGTATTTTTGCACCCGATACTCTACTGTTCCAACAATTTTTGCAATTAAGTACATGAATAAATGTTATATTTACACATTTATCTTCAACAGTTACTCTTTACATGTATATCCCTATAACCCTACTATTCAAACTTCATATTTTTTTGGATATTTTTTAACGGGTCCGGATCCAGGTCGGCTCTATTTTGAGCGGACTTGGATCCGGACCCGGACCCGGACCCGGACCCAGAAGTGCATCGGGTCTTATTTTAGGATCCGGACCCAGATCCGTATAGATCGGATCGGTTCCGGTCCAATGACGGGTCCGGGTCGGGTCGGGTCGGGTATCAGGTATTTATACCAATGCTAATGACCATGATGCTAAACTAATCTTTCTGCCATCAGGAATGTCACTGGGAAATGCTTAATCCATTAATTGATGGATGAAAAGGAAATTAAAAATTCATTTTGTTTCTTAAAGAATGCGCCCAACCTTTGATTACACATAGACTAGTCTCATACTGGCTCGTAAATTGTCTTAATTTGCTTGTTCTGCAGGACTTCGTAAATATTCGATGTACACTTTGAACTTAATTGTCATGGCTAATGGCTTTACTTTCAACTTTCAAGTCTGTCAGTTAGATTTATTCAGTTTGGCATTTCACAATATAATTCTTTAGATGAATGTTCGATTTACTATGAGTCTGAGATCCTTCTAGTGAATTTGTCCCTACAAAGATCATGTATACAGCTTTTTTGTTGTAGATATCTGTTTATGAAACTTCGAATGCTTTTCTTGCAATTCATGCTTCTAATGGTAGAAATATATGAAGTAGTTGCTTAGGAAACACGCCACCAGCAGATATCTCCCATCGTTCATTCCCATGTTGAGCTTGTAGTGCTTTGGTCTGGGGATGTGGGAAATGGACAATATAACTGGAATGTGCCTCAAGGATGTTCAACTAAATTACTTTGCAAGTCTATGTTAGGGCTGAGGATGTGAGACTGTATTAGTTAAAAACATAAGTTCTACCTATACATTTAGTCCATCTATATCTGAGGTCCATGCACACGATCAAGAATCGTAATTTCTTAAGAGAACCACTATGATTTCTGTTACTACTTTCACTAAACAATATCAATCTCGGAGGGAAGCAATATGTATGGATATAAGGTTGTTAATGGTTTTCTTCTTTTGCCCTTCCAGTACGCACAGCCTTGGTGGCTCTGATCGCATTTATGCCGACCAACCCAGGTGGTGCACTCGGGTCACTCGACTACAAGAAGGAAGAAAGGCGCAGACTTGCCATCAAGTCACGTCAGGGAGCACCTACATATGGTAGCCCAGAGCGGCAGAAATTAATTGACATGGTAGGTTTAGCATTATGATTTCATTGTTTATTATGGTTTTGCAGAAAACACCTCTATTTTTAAAGGATGCTCTCAATAACTGCCAAGTTCTGCCTTCAGGAGTTACAGTGCTAAGTTTTTGTTAGTCATTTGCATGTGGTTCCATCAATCACTTAATAATGGTTAATATATATAGTGGGGTTAATCTGTGTAGTTCAAAGTACGATCAATGTTTGTAATTTTGAAGGATACTCTAGATAACCTCCCTATGCTGCCATCAGGGGATACCTCATTAGTCTTCTGTTAGTCGCATGTACATAATGCCATCCAGGGGGGGTGTGCATGGATCGGGTCGGGCGGGTTTTTAACAATTTTTTAAACCGACCCTTATATTTTTTTCTCAAACTCAAAACCCATCAGGTTTTATTTTCTTTATGCCCAAACCCGGTGATGTAAACTTAACCCTAAGTAGAGAATTTTTAAGAATTTTAAAATATTAAGTTTACCAACATGAAATACAAATTAAGTCAGAAATTAAACTATTAATTGGTTTGAAAGATTTTCAAGATATTGAATAAATGAACAATCCTAATTAAATATTCAAGCCTAACAATCAACAATTATACTTACGCGTTCTAAGCAAGTAGCATATTCAATAAAGATTCGTACCCTATTTTGCAAGTGGAAGCACACACTCAATATTTGTGGATGACATTAAATTTAGATAATAATCTAGAGATGATAAAGCAGTATTACAAATATTTGAGAAGATGAAAGAAATTACTAGGGTTGCGAATAGGGTCTTGTGGTGGAGGACGATGGTTGGGGTGTTGGTGGCCGTCGTTGGAGGCAGCGAGGAAAGTTGCGGCGCTGGATGCAGGGGGTGATGCTCGGGCTGGTAGGTGAGGGTAGCAACGGCGAGGCAATGAGGGACGGTCGGGATGGTGGAAGATGGTGGCGACGAGGGAGCTCGGGATGGGTTGTGCAACAGAGGAGTCTTCGGAGTCGGGGCAGTCGAAGGGGCTGATCGGAGAGCCGTTGTTGGTGTGCGGGGTGAAGAAGACACGCCGGAGATGGTGGAGCTGGTTGTCGAAGGAGGGTCGGCAAGAGAGGCTCGTGATGCGTTCAGGTGGTGATCGGTTGCGATATGAAGAAGGTGAAGTGAGGGAAATGAATGGGGCAGCTGAATAAAAGAAGGGGTAATGAGCAGGTGGGTTTCCTACAAAACCCAAACCCCACCTGGATTTCTATTGGGCATTTTCAAACCCACCCGTTTTGGTTGGGGCGGGTTTGCAGACGACAAAAAAACCCATCCCTTCTGGTTAGGTCGGTTTGGGTTCGGGTCAAACCCGACCCGTTGCACGCCCCTAATGCCATCAATCACATATTAATTATGGTTAGTATGTATGTGGTTGAGTTAATGTATGATTTATATGTTGCCCTCTCTTCAGGTGACCCCCATCTATCACATATTAATTATGGTTTTACATATATAGTGAAGTAGACTTATTTGTAACTCGAGTATATGCTTTTATATCATAACTCCTTAATGGAAAACTGGTTGTGTACTTCGTGATGGTCATAAAGGGGGATTTTTTGGTCCATCTTGTAGTATAGAGGTATTTTCTGCAAATTCTACTTGTAATACACCTGAGATTTCTGCAAATTACCCCTATATTTCTGTTGGCACTTGCTAGTTTATTCCTTTCTCATATTATGACCTAATCTCTACTAGCTGATGATCACAGATCCATGACTACATGCTTAGCAAGGTCCCGCCAATGCCTCAGCTCCCTCCCCCCGAAGAACCCGCTGCTTCAACCGAGGAGACTCAACCCAATCGGGAATCTGATGCAGCACCAGCAGTAGAGGACCTCCCTAACCCACCAGAAGTGGAGCAGATGCCTGTGGAAAATGTACACGAGGTCCGTGTTGATGCTGCAGCAGGCCCCTTGAGAGTCACTTTCACTGCAGGGGTGCGAGTTTCGAGGAGGGATGGAGAGCAGAGAGTTGAGCAGCCTCCACCTCAGCAGCCAAAGAACGACCGTCTTTTCACTTTGGCAGCGGTAGGGCTGACTGCTGCAATCATGTTCCTTTTGGTGAAAAAGTTTTTGAAGTCTCAAGGTTTTATGGAGGGTTTGTAAAGGGTTAAAACCACTCAACATACAAAATACTGTTGCTTCTGTTCTTATATAAATAGTACATTAAACATATATGTATTACTTTGTCTCTTAACTGAATGTGCATAATTGGATAGCATCTCAGATGGTAATGTGCTATGTATGACGGGTACTTTTGTTTAGAAATGACACGTAGAAGGCACGTGATAGAAAACTTAGCTGTTTTGATTTTTCAGAATAACAGGGGAAGGATTGCGGTATAATTTTTTTTTTAAATATAAAAACATTTGGGTACTTATTTAAAAAGCAGTGATAAGGTTGCGGTATATAGTTACAAAACAGTTTGTTGTGTTCTTCAGTAATTTAGCCCATCTCAAATTGTTCAGCCTTTTACTACAACAACACGAGTATTCTTCACATATTTTTCAACAAATATGACTTATCAAGTTTGGATTGGTTAATTGGTGAAATTGGCATGTTTGCGTCTCATTGTCATGGTTCCATTGCACTGAATCAGCATGATAGGATCATTGTTTTAAATTTCGGCTGTTTCGCTCGGTTTCTATAAGTAGGGGACACTGAAAGCGCATATTATCAAAATTTTGGGTTGATTTATATATTGGTCAGCTTCGACCAATATATTGGTCATACAATTTCGGACTTCGACCAATATATTGGTCAAAATTTTGGGTTGATCATACAATTTCGGACTATTCTTGATTTTTTTTTTCTATATTGGTCAGCTTCGACCAATCAAACATTTCGAAACCCAACCCGAGTCTATACAATATATTATGTTAAACTACTTTCGATCTAAGGATTTTTTTAATATGTAATTTTTCAAAACAAAAAAATGAGAGCAAATGTATGAGGCAACTTCCCCCACTTTCTTCATCCAAATTTTGAAGTGCAATCATATCTCTTAATCAAATATTAAAAAGCGTACAATATTGTATAGATGTTATTAGAAAAAAAATTCAAAAATAGTTTTGTTATTCTCTCACTTTTTAAAAATTATGTGCAATAAATTATTGCAGAGGGTTATATTGAAAAATTAATTGCAATATATTGCAGAGGGTTATATTGAAAAATTATGTGCAATATATTGCACAGGGTTATACTAGTTTATATAAACTAGAACCCATTAAAGAATCTTATAAATTTATGATAAGGATATATCTGATTCGATCTGTATCCGATCCGAAATTTTGCGGATATGGATATGAAAAATCCATATCCGGGTATATACAGATACGGATTCGGATATCCAAATAAAAAAAAATACGAATACGAATACGGATACAGATATTCCTAAAAAAAGCGGATTCGGATACGGATATCCGCTTAATTTATAATATATTTATTTAATAAATATATAAAATTATATACTTTAAAACCTATTTTCTAAACAAAAAACCCTTCCCCTTCAGCCTCGTCCCCTTCAGTTCAGCCCGTCGAGAGGAAAATAAAAATAAAAATTTAGCCGTCGAAATTTCTTCTCATCGCCGTCGATTACTCCGACCAACTTCATCTCCCACCTTCTCCTCCACTTATCCCCAATCGTCTTCGCCTCTACACAAATGCTGCATCCCCAAATCGGAAACCCTAGTTTCCAAATCGGAAAATTCCCAAACCTTGTCTCTTCTTCTCCGTCTCCAACCTCCTCGCCTTCGATTACTCCAACCAACCTCCTCTCTAACCTTCTCCTCCACCCATCTCCATCAACTTGCGGCTACATCCCCAAATCAAAAACCCTATTGTTCCAAATCACAAAAAATCCAAATCTGGTGACTTTTTCTGCTATTTGTTGTTGTTGTTCAAGTCAGAAATTGCTAATTGTTGCTGTTGTTGTTGTCTCTAGCTATGTAGTAACAACTTTCCTTTTGCTTCTGCTTCTGCTTCTGCTTTGAATTTTCAGCTATGGTTTCCCTTGCGTGTGTCCTTCATCGTAATCTATCTGGTGTTGACAAATTTGATATGTTCATGGAAAGGTATTCACCATCTTGTGCATTTCTTATTAGATTTTTCCCCCTAAATTGAAAGACCGAAACCTAAGTTTGTATATGATTCAATGGTCATGCATAGTATCGAAGAGTTCATCCAGACTTCAAGTGTTGGGGAGTTTAACACACGCATGCAACTTCTCCTTGCATTCCATGACCAGCTCAAACGTGGTTTTTGTTTGCAAGCTTACACCAGGTAACCCATTCAAATAGAGAGTTTAATCTATTGTTAGCCTGCTTTTTTCCTATAATATCATTTTTAATGTTTTAAATGATTGATGGTAGTCTTATTTGATGGAAAACATGAGCATTCTGTACAATGCCTTTGGATATTATGTATAATACAGACTAATGTAAGTTCTCTTATTTTAGTTACTTTCACTAATTTTTTTCTATCACGAGTTTGTTGCACAAATTTGATCTTCACTACTATTGTTCTCTCAGAGTATTAGAGCATATTCAAAATAGAGAAAATGGTAGAAAAGATATAGAGTGGAAGTTGAAGGAATGTCTCAAACTTTTCAACTGGGAACACTCATCTGCTGAGATTGTTAGAAGGACTAGGCAAAAGATAAGGAAGCTTATCAAATAGTTCAATGTATGTTTTTATGCTTTAAGCTTTTCTAACTCTTGAATGCATTATGGTTTTAATCATATTTTTTCTATTTCATTTAAACTTAAACACTTAAAGCATGATAATGTCTGTTATTATTTTCCTACCTGATTATTGTAGGTTATCTATTCTTGGGCACGTGCATGATCAGGTGCTTGCAATCTGGAGTGATCTGAAAATTCTTGGAAGTGTTGGGAGAAAGGTTAGTAAATAGTAATTGAATATATTGTTTTTATTGCTATGTCTGTAATGTGTATTTACATTCATAACACTTGTGCCCTGTGAACTGAAATTGGAGAGTCCATTACCATGATCTAACCACTCATGTTAACAGGTTTTCATTAATATCCTTGTTGTTCTATTTTTTCTCCTTTCCTTTTTCTTGTTGTGTTTCTTTGTGTCTGCAAGCACATCCTCTCTGCTAAATTATAATGTTCTTAACTTCAATATTTATGCATGGATTTCAATTATGTTTCGATACAGAAAATGTGAGACATGCATATGGCAACCACTGAATCAAAACTGACAGCATTAGTATTTAAAGTTAAACAAGTAGGATAGCAAAAAGAAAAATACCTGTATATATCATGCTACTTTTTACGAGTGTATGCTTGTTAGTTATCATAATAATCACAAAGTAGACATAGAAAGAGATCGAAAACTTTAAAAGAAAAAAAAAGGCTAAGATAAAGAAAGAGAAATAATGGTAAGTTGTTTATTATAACAATTTCTTTATTATTGAGGTATTGGGCCAAATTTATATACAAGTACAAATCCTGCTATTTTTTTAAGAATGAAGAAAGCATTTATACATTGTCATTGTTAACTTTTCTCCATTACTGCTGTTCTTCCAAAGTGTTGTCTTTTTCAATGATATCATATCGTCCTGGTGAAAGAAGTTAAGAGTCAGATTCAAACCAATATAAAATAGACAGGTAAGTGCGTATTGTATTCATTTTTATGAGTTATATATATTTGAAATAAATTTTCATTCACCTCTTTTGTTCTATTGATTTCTATTTTGTGATTATATATGAAAAACAATATCCACAATTCAGTGATATACATGTCTAAGTACTAGTTAAGAAAAATAAATAGCAAAAACAATATCTTTGATATTCGAATTTGTATCAGTTATCCGGTAGATCGTATCTGATTTGCATCCATATCCGAAAATTGTGGATACGGGTATGATTTTTATTTATGAGTCATATCCGTATCTGAATCCGTCTTTGGAATGCGGATATGGATGTTGGTATAGCCAATATCCGATCCGTATCTGATCCGAAAGCATCCCTATCTAAATCCCAAACCTGTCTCTGCTTCTTTCTAGTTATTTAGGAAAGTAACCTTAATTCCATTTCTGCTCACATGTGTGACTTGTATGTTTTAATTTTATAGTTTTACTTAGTTTGTGATTAGTTGTGTATTTTTGTGTGTTAAAAATTATAGATGTGTTCTACTTATATAGTTTTACTTGTTTGTAATTGTATTTTTGAATTGTGATTACATTCACACACTATGTATTGATTAAGTATGTAGTTTAATATATATTGTGTTGTTCATTTTTTCTGCATGTTTCGTGTCAACGGTCACATATTTGGATTAATTGCTTGAATCACACGTATGATATTGAGGTTCAGTGTGTGTGTACAATACATCATTATTATGATAAATATTTTTAACGGAAATGACACTCCAGTATTTATCAAATATCCATAAATTCTCTAATATATGAAAACTGAAATGAAAATTCTTAGACCGAAAATAACCAAATCCACTTTTTAAACTTTTTCCAATAAAGTACTCTTGCCAACCTTGAAACCAATTCGTCCCAAGTCATCCCAATGTATAGGAGAACGACACTTTCACTCATACACTGCTTCATAAGGTGCCATCTAGAGGCTAAAGTGGTAATTGTTGTTGTAAGCAAATTCTGCTAAGGGTAGATACTCTTCCCAGATCCCTTGAAGTTAAGAATAGAACATCTCAACATATCTTCAGGGTTCGAATAGTTCTTTTTGACTGACCATTTGTCTGTGGGTGATATGCTGAACTGAAATTAAGGTCACTCTGAAGAGCCTTATGCACACTTTTTAATTATTCTGATACGAACCTCGGATCTTGATCATCTAGGGACTCAAGTATGCCATGTAATCTCATAATCTCTTGTATGTACAACTTGGAAAACTTCTCCAACAAATACTTCATATTGATGGCAAGAAGTGTGCAGACTTAATCAATCTACCGACTGTTACCCATACAACATCATTTTCTTTAGAAGACCTCAGTAATCTACTTACTTTGAGTTAATCTCGCAGGTTGTTGATGCTCCGCTTTTACCTTTCGGAATATCTCGCACTTTGAAGCATAATCGGCCATCTCCTTCTTCATGTTGTTCCACCAATAAGTATGCTTCAGATCCCTGTACATTTTTGTAACTCCCGTTTTTGATTTTTCCTTTTTATCAATTTCCATTGTAAGCACTTTTGTAATTCAATAACATTTTATTTTGTTTCATTTATTGTATCGAATAATATTAGTTCTAATATTATTCATGAACTATTTGATTTCAAGATGTTGCTCGAATCTTATTTCTCAAATTGAAATTTGAATCCCTTGAATTCTTCTTTCTCTTTTAATCCCATTATTGTTTTGGGTTGATAATTATCTATTTAATTAAATCGTGATTATTCCCTAGTCCATGAGTATATTTATCTTTGTTCATATTCATCTTTGGGCCATTTATATTATTAACCTTTCATTTGATTTTATTTATACTTTTGGCAGCGTGCGACTCGTCCCTGACCAAAAGAAAAATATGATTTCTTTGGGCACTCTTGATACAAACGGCTACATCTACTCTTCAAGTGGAGGCAAGATCAAGATTTGCAAAGGCTCATTAGTGACTATGTGAGGAGAGAAGCATCTGAACAACTTGTACAAGCTCTTGGGAGATGCAATTTCAAATTGAGCTGCTATATCCACACTAGAGAACTTACTCAGCTCATTTATGGCATCTTCGTTTGGGCCATATGAGTGAGCGGGCTCTGGAGGAGATGCACAAGAGGAAATTATTAAAGAACATGAAGTATTGCAAGCTGAATGTCTGCAAGTATTGTGTACTTGGGAAACAAACCAAGTACTCTTTCAAGGTTACAGAAAAGGAGAACAGCATGAAGGGAATTCTCGATTACATTCAATCTGATGTGTGGGGGCTGGCACCGAAAAAATCTCATGGTGGCGCCCGCTATTCTGTCACCTTCATGGATTATTATTCACGGAAGATTTGGGTCCACTTCATGCGGGAGAAATCTGAAGTCTTTGCAAAGTTCAAAAAATGGAAGGCTTAAGTTAAGAGCCGAACAGGGCAGAAGATCAAATACTTGCACATTGATAATAGAGGTGAATATCGAGATGGAAGGTTCATGGAGTTTTGCAAGCATGAAGGCATTACCGGACATTTCACTGTGAAGAAGACTCCACAGCAAAATGGCGGAGGATGAATCCGACAAACAAAAAGAAGGTACTTAGTAGAGATGTTGTGTTTGATGAAAGACTTGAAGCAAAAGCTGAGAACAAAGATATGGTTCATGAAAAGAATCATACTGAAATTCCTTTCTCAAAATAAGGTTCTATCAAAGAGAAAAAAGTTGAGGTGAAGCAACAACAACAATCCGAGGAGGTTCGTATAGAACCTATCAGCATCGCTCAGTCAAGGCCAAGAAGAATCACCATACCTCCTCAACGGTTTGGATGGGAAGATGAAACATGCTATGCTCTCTTAGCTACTGGAGACGATCCATCAACTTTTCAAGAAGCAGCGAGAAGCAATGAGTGGCAAGAATGGATGTGTGCTACGTCGGAGGAAATGGAATCACTCCACACGAACTCCGTTTAGGAGTTAGTTCCGAAACCCAAAGATTAAAAGGTCATCGGCTCTAAATTGGTTTATCGAAAGAAAGGAAACATAAATGAGAATGAGACTCTTACCTACAAGGCAAGGTTAGTTGTGAATGGATTCTCACAAAAGGAGGGAGTTGATTATGATGAAATTTTCTCTCCGGTGGTCTGGCATACATCTATTCGAATGTTGCTATCTCTTATAGCACAACATGACATGGGGCTGGAACAACTTGACGTGAAGATGGATTTCCTTCACAGGGATTTGGAGGAAGCTATCTATATGGCTTAGCCGGAAGGATTAATGGAAGCTGGAAAGAAATGCCTTGTGTGCAGGTTAAAGAAGTCTCTGTATGGGCTCAAGAAATCTCCAAGGCAATGGTACAAGCACTTTGACTCCTTTATGCTCCAAATTGACTACAAGAGATGTGAGTGATTATTGTGTTTACTCACATACATTTGATGATGGACACATGATTATCTTGATGCTATATGTGGACGACATATTGATTGCATGTCAGGATATGTCAAAGATAAATGAACTCATAAGCATGTTGAGAAAAGAGTTTGACATGAAGGATCTTGGTGCCCGCCAAGAAGATCCTTATAATGGAGATTAAAAGGGAAGGGAAAAATAATAGGTTGTGTCTTTCTCAAAGCAGATACATCAGTTTGCTGCTTGAGAAGTTTAACATGATGAATGTCGAGCCCATGTCTACACCATTGGCTTCACACTTAGTCTTGAGTACAAAGTAAAGTCCATATACTGAAGCCAAAGTTAAAAAATGAATATGATTTTGTATGCTAGCGCAGTTAGGTGCTTAATGTACGCAATGGTGTGCAAAAAACTAGATCTCACTCAAGGTATGAGCGTGGTGTCAAAATATATATATCAAATCTGGGTAGAGCATTGGCAAGCTGTTAAGTGGATTCTCAGGTATGTGAAGGGCACAAGAAACAAGGGCATTATGTTTGAAAGACAATATGGAGAGTCGTACATCACTGTTTTCGTTGACTCGGATGATGCGGGATATTTGGACAGGTGGCTGTCTATACATGCTACGTTTTCACTTGTGGTGGAAGATCGGTATGCTGGAGGCTAATGCTCAAATTTATCAGTGCTTTGTCCACTACAGTGGCAGAGTATATGGCATTAACTGAATCTGTAAAGAAAGTTATATGGCTCAAAGGATTGATAAATGAAATGGGTTTATAGCAAAGCACTGTGATAGTTAATTATGATAGTGAAAGTGTTATTTGTCTTGCAAAGAATATGGTATTTCATGCAAGGAAAAAACACATTGAAGTCAGCTCTCATCAAATTCGAGATTGGATCAACTTGGAATAAGTTAAGGTGAAGAAAGTTCACACTAACAAGAATGCATTCGACTTCCTCACTAAACCAGTTACGACAGAGAAGTTCATGCACTGCTTAAGCATGCTAAATATAAAGGCTTGTTAGTTGACAAGTGCACATAGCCACTAGAGGTGCCTGTAGGTGAGTTGGTGTAACATCCTAGAAAGTTTTTGAAATTAATAAATGATTTAAGGTGAATTTTGTGATTTATTAAGCATTTTTCTGAAATTTATCATCTTGCACGTGCAAAACACGTGCAAATATTTTTCTTGGGAAATAAGAAGTCAGGAAATTCATTTGAAAAATCTAATATATATTAGTAGATAATAATTCTAAATTTTATATATTTTTATGAATAATTTATGGCATGTTCGCAAATATTTCAAAATGAAGGACTTTTGCATAAAATTGCCACTTTGAGGCAAATTTCAAATTTTGAAAATTTTTGGCTGCATTGGGGGCTGGCCAAATTAGGGTGATTAAGGGGAGATAAAATCTCACCTTCTTTGATTTAATTAACTACTTGATTTGGAAGATCTATATATGTAAATATTTACTTCTTGAGGGACGTTTTTGTAAAATTCATCATAAAACCCTAAAAGAAAAGAATGAACCCCCGCTATATTTGTACAGCTGCAGCCATTCCTTTCTTTTGTTCACAAATATATATATATATATATATATATATATATATATATATATATATATATATATATATATATATATATATTATTTTCCTTATTATTCTTAGAGTTTGAAGCTTGGATCTTTAGATTTTCTGTAAGGAGAGGAGGAGCTTTCTTTCTTATCGTTTTTATTCTTCAAGAGATCTTCTTTGAGGTGGGTGGTACTTCTTATCTGTTGATTTGTTATATATTTGTAGAATATGATGATTGATTATATATTTGTGGAATATGATGATTGATCGAGTTGGATGTATGTTGGAATCTTGCATGATTATAAAATTTGATATAGACCTATTAAAGAATGAATCTAAATGAATGAGTAATCGAAATAAAATCTTTCATGAACAAGAAAATAAATTGATGAACCTAGTAGAGAGCATGCTAGGGCTTGTTGTGGACTTTTCTAGATTTGTAGATCTATATTTTGATAGTTTGATCATGGTTAAAATACATGTTAGGCATGATAAATGAACATTTAGATGTCTATATGAAATAAATGTGCATTTTTATGAGTGATGATCAAGTTTGTGTTAATCTTGAATGTTAAATATTCATGATACATGAAAGAATCTAATTTGGGACATATAAAATTGATTGGAGGACCATAAATTTAATTGTAGATGATGGAGAATTGTGGAGATAATTAGAACTCGTTATATGCTCTTAAATTCACGCTTGATTGATTTTGAAGTTGAGATTTTTCGTGTTTATTCGTTGGTTTAATTTATTAAAAAATCAAGTTTAATATTAGGGTTCGAATAATTGTTGTATGGTTGAATTGGCGTTTGTTGGGTTTTGGGTTTCACTGTTCATGGGGTGAATAGTAACTGAGTTACTGTGTTAGGGTTTTGGGGGTTATAGGGTTTCGGGTTGTACAAGACCTAGGGTCTGTACAATGCTTTGACATATAAATATTTTAAGTGCTTTATTAGTTAGAAGAGGTAGGGGAGTTGGCTAGGCCACTGCAAATTGGGCACGGTGGGCCCCTGTCTTTGGTCACGGGTTCGAAACTCAGTGGAGTCTTTGTTAATGTTGAGTTTTTTTCTGAGTTTTTCTTTTTGGGTTTTGAAGTTGCTTTCTTTTTAAAAGGAAAAAATGGGGGTGAGTGGAAAAATTAATAAATTTTAATGTTAATTATTATTGATTCTATGTCACGCCCCGCTTCCCAAAAATACGGAATACGAGTACATAACATTGGCCCAGCAAATGACTAACGTCACCCATAAACTGTTTATCCGATTAACTCAACAATATAATCGATACAGAACAAATGCACAGGCAATAATAATAATCTCATGAACAATAGTGCTTGGAATGAAACAATAAAAATATCTAAATACAATAATAATAATCTAACGTTTGGAAACAATAATAAAATTCGGGACATAAGCCAAAAACAATAATAAATCCCAATCCAAAATAATAACAAGTCTCAATACATTAAGTTTATTAAAGCAATAAGAAATTATAAAGCAGTAGTGTTCAGAATGTTTGTTCTTCAATTCTAGCAGGCAATTCTTCTTCATTACCTGTATACACTTCATCTAAAAAGAGGAGAAATTTTGTCCTTAAAGCAAGTCATGGACAGCAAGTAGAGAAAGCAGGGAACAATGGAATAACGGTATAACAATGAAGTCAATGGATTAATAGGAATCAATAATATGGCACGATAATCAATAATCAAGATCAAGGTAATCGATACAATGGCTATAAACAATGATTCAATATTCGGTAACAATATCAATGATCAATAACAATAACACTTAGCCAATATTCGATATCAATAGGAACAATGATGAACAATATGCAGTATCGATGTGGTGTGATCCTTAAGTCTATTAATCATTTTAATCCGAACTAATGTAGCACTTCATGCGTCCCATCCATTTACCACATGGTTGCTACATACAAACAAGTTACGTTTTAGACTTAGTGGTGGGCTCTATAGTTCATGTACTAGGCACCGATAACAATGTTCTATCCATACGATAATTTATCCATAAGATGCTACAAGATCACAAGATCACAAGATCACAAGATCACAAGAACACAAGATCACAAGATAACGGTATAGGGAACCACGAGCTCCTATCCGAGTACAGTTCCTATATTGTCCACTACTTAAGTCAATCCCTTAAATCACGGCCTGATTAAAAATTTTATTAATGCAACAATACAATATGCAATCTAGAGACATGAGATGAACGATAACAACAATAGGTGAACAATAGGACGATAACTTAAATAGGACAATTAGAATGGTGACAATAAGACACTAGGATCATGCAATGCAACATACACACATTAATTCATGCAATACAATGATATAGGAATAATTAATCTATTTAAAATCTGAAAAGTGAAATTCTGGACAGCAAGAGCGATCTGTACAAAAATGCAGTTTTCCGCTGTTTCAGAAATCTAAAAGTGAATCCGTTAGAATTTCTAGAAACTAGACTTCCACACGGTTCCAACGCATTTTTAGAGTTCAAAATCCAACAACAGTAACTAGGTCAAACCCATTGTTCTTTACAGATTTTAGGTTCGGGCAGAATTTCGACATCACGTTATTATAATTTTAGAAACAACAAAAACTAGATATTAAATTCATTAAAAATATTTATTATACTCCTAAACATGTAAACTAATAATTTGGAAATTTTCAGAGCAAGATTTTATCATTTGATCAGCCTTTTTACTGTTTGAACATGAAAGATACAAGAATCTGGAGATCTTGAATTAAAAACGCAACTGTAGTAAAACGGGATAACTTTTTGCTACATAACTCGGAATTTAGAAATTCAAGATGTTCTGAAAACTAGAAAGATAGGGATACAATTCTTATCCAGAAAGTAATTCATTTTAAGATTTTTTACTGGGTCAAAGACAGCAGACAAATTTCAGGCAGCAAGTATAGTTTTTAAGGTATTTTTCATGAAAATAAATTAGTTAAATATGATGGGTATCGATTCTTTAGTCAATAAATTATGTAACTAGCATGATGAGGGTGTCAAAACATGATAAATAAAATTAGAAAACATACATAAACAAATTTATCAACAATTCACCATCAATCGATCAAACAACATACAACCTAGCAATTGTCTCTACCATAACTAATTTATGTGACGATTATATGAACAACCCTATTATCAATTCTATATGTACTCATGAAAGATCCAAACTTTAGATTCAAACGTGGCACGATGTCAAGAATATTGGGGTTAGCTCGTGTAAACCCTCAATAGACCCAACGAAGAGATGAACAATAGATAATACGATTATAAAGAGATATACTTGCAAGAGTTTCAACAAAACTTGAATTTGATACAATTAGCAATTCAAGAGGACGGTGACTTGCCTTATAAATGGTGAATTTGAATACCAAGAATAACGGGATGAGAATCCTGAAGCAACGAACCCACGATCTAACAATATAACACGTGCAATCACGTGCAGAAGAAATCCAAATCCAAACAGCAATACACAACACAAAGAGAGTGCAATGGCAGTGGCAACAGTGAGCACCCACAGCAAGATCAATAGAGGGCAAAATCGATGTCTGGCTGGCGACGGGTCTGATGTCGACGGAAGGCGGCGGCGCGGCGTCGACGACGTCAAAGGTGGCGTCTGGGGAAGAGGGCAATCGGAGCTTGGCTGCTCAGATGACGACGAAAATTGATAGCAGCGAGGGGTCCAGGACTGGGGTGGCGACGGGGGTCTGGGCGAGGGCGGCGCTCGGGGTGGCGTTGCCGGAGGGCGATGGGGGAAGGTGTCGCCGGAGGGTGCCGGGAAGACGACCGGGGAAGACGACGGAAAAATGGGTTTGGGTGGGAATTCCAATTGGGGAGAGAGAAACGGGAGGAGAGAGGAGAGATGAGAGAGAATAAGAGACTAGGGTTTCAAAATTGTGCAATTTTTAGGGTCTGCAATAGGGTTGTATATATAGGGTACAATTCGGATGTTGGATTAGTGGTTAGGATCCAATAAGAGTGGTTTTGGGTCAAGAACAATAGAAATTGGGTTTTAGGGTTCAATTAAGAGATAGAACAAAATCAATAGGGTTCAAATAAAAATACCTACAATTAAACAAGAGAATAATGGGATCAACAAGAATAGCCCGATCAAAAGAACGAAGAATTTCATGAACAAGAATTTAAATCCAAATAAATAAATAAATAATACAATTGAGAAGAATATAAATTGGCTTGAAAATGAATAGGAATTCGCCACGAAAATTAGATCAAGTACGAAAATAAAATAATTCGATAAATGAACTTTAATTGAATAATCAAGAAATAACAATTAATTATTATAATTATAAAAAAAAATCATACAATAAAATAATATTCGGTTTTAACAATTTTTATTAAAATAATCCAATAATAATAACATATATGATTTGGACTCAAATACAAATAGTTGATCAATAAGATATATAAAATAAGATCAAAACACATCGTTATTCAAAATGAATAAATTTTCGATTAGAAAAAAACTTTAATATAAAATCCAAAACGATTTTAACATATAATGAATTTATAATATTGAAATACAGAAAATATTCAGAACATACGTATTTGCGGGAATGGGGGTTACATTCTAAGACTTCAATTTTGAGAATTTAGTTTCAGATTTCGGTTTCGTTTTTCGCTTATGCATCTTAGAAGGTGTACACCCTAGATTTTCATTAGTTGTTAATTCAGAATTTTGTTGATTTTATGATTTATTATACATTTCATATATTTTTTATTGTGTCTCAAATTTGTATGATAGATTGAGTATGTGAATATTCCAAATATGGTAAGATATTGTTCAAATTTTAAGTAATATAATTTTAGTTTTGGAATTTCATAATTTCATATTTTTAAGAAGTATAATTTCATATTTGGGAATATATGATTTCAGATTTCTGAGTATAATTAAATTTCAGATTATAGTTGATAAATTTTAGTTTTTAAGTGTCTTAATTTCATATTTAAATACATGGATTTCAAAATATGGAAAGAGATCTCATATGAATTGAAATATAGTCGTTTTAGAGTAGTTTAAACTGGTTGTAACCGAATTCAAGGAATTAAAAGAAAGCTTGTGTTTAATTTTTGAGTTGTGAGACTCTAGAGATTGGGTGGGACCCTAGCATGCCGGCAAATGAGATTTTTGTTGGCGCCAGCGGGGCTTTTATTTTGATTCAGTAAAGTTAAGTTCGGCAGGGTACACCAACTCTGGGAAGACTGTAATTCTAATTGAACATAATAAACATAAGAACAAGCAGTAGTTGGAGTTGTGATGAAATAAGAGCAAACATGGGTAGAGGGGTCTCATATAATCGGACGGGGGAAGATAATCCTAAGAATTACCAGGGTGTAATCACGGACGGTGTGTGATGTATCTTCAAAATTACCGGGGATCAGGACGACACTCATGGGATATTCGTGTGATGAGGTACCATTTGGCTTGCGGTGTGGGTTTCAATTTCCAGAAACCGGGGTGTGAGGGAATGTACCTAAAATCACGGATGGTGGGAAGTTGATTTTCAAGATTTTCAAGAATTATCGAGGCATGGCACTAGATACTCACAGAATAATATAAATCTTAAAGTAATCACCGCAGTAGGTTAGTGCATCATTTAGTATGGGATGCATATGAAGTGGAGAACAATTAGGGCTTGCACCAGACCTGTGTAGTATGGGATACATATAATCCAACAAGTATGCATTAGAAATCATCATAAGCATTTGTATTTCTTGAATTGTTTTATGCATGCTTATTTTATATTTTCATCTCATACACTTGACACTTGCCTAGTTTCACTTGTTGTTTTCTGATCCACTTATTGTTCTTCCATGTTCGATGTATTATTGTTTATGCATCATTTATTGATGTATTATTGTTTATGCATCCTTTATTATTGCTATATTAATATGTTTAACTTGTTGTTCTATGTTCTATCTATTATGGTTTATGCATCATTTATTATCATTTATTATGGCTTTAGGGTTTTTTGTACTTTTGTTTTGGGTTTTATATTTTAATTTTGTTTCATTTTGGGTTGTAAAACATCTATAGCTAGCTAAAATAACTAGCACAGCTGAAGTGTGGATTTTTTTTTTGCTAGCCAAATTATTCACTTATTCTTTATTTTTCATATTCTAGTGAGCCAAAATAATTAGCGTGGTTGAAGATGTTCTTAGTGAGGAGAAATCAAACGGCCCAAAAATTTCTCTATTTTTATCTATACCTGATAGTAATTGCTCAATATTAATCGAAGAATTCGACAATACGAACTTTCAGCAGATTACATTTTCATTTCTTTGTTCGGAAAGCGACTCCTCATTGAAGTGACAGACTCACATAACCTCAGCTCCAATTCTCTGAGACATGTTGGCTACCGAATTTGCCATTACATTACCTTTTCGAAGGATATGCAACACAAATGTTTTCAATGGTCTTCTAGGGATATGATCAAGAAAAAATAAGTCTTCTAGGGTCTGCAGACAAATTCAATAATCAGTATGCTAGCTAATTCGGCTAGCTAGAATAGCTAAAATAGAGAATAAATGGATAATTTGGCTAACGAAAAAAATCTCAACTCCAATCATGCTATCCATTTTAGTTAGTCATTGAAAATTTAAAACCTAAAATTAAATTAAAATAAAATATAAAGCACAAACCCAAACAAAAGGCCCAAGTCATAAAATAAAAAATGTTAAAAAAGTTTAAAAAGCCCAAGCCCAAATTTTAAAAAAAGAACCAAATATATCAAAAACAAAACTTCACGGATTTGGTTCGCGTCACTGTTTGATTTCTTTCTCGCAATTAATTTTTCCTCCTCACGACCGCAATTTGATTTCTTTCTCGCGATTTTTTTTCTCCTCGCGATCGTGATTTCATTTTCCTCCTTGCGATTAGTGATCGCGATTTGATTATCCTCAACGCGATTTTTTCTCTAATCGCGATTTTGTGCAGATCGCGAGATTATTTTCGGGGCTTTGAGAGGCGGAAAGAGCGGAGAAAAAGTTTGGCGAGCGATACAAACTCGCCAGATCTGGCGAGCCAATCTGAGAAATCTATTTTGGGTGATTTGGCGAGTCCCACTGTAGCAAAATTTTTCTCCAAAATCTGCTATTTTAGCTAAAACTAAGAGATGACTAGCATGGTTGAATATGGTCTTAGAGTAGACATTACTTGTTATGGAATTTTGATTAATTAAATTTGTTTTGTTTTATGTTTTAAGAAAATTCAAAGTAGGTAGTTATCGGACGGTTACTTTTGAATAGCTATTTGGGAAGTTACTACTCTAAGGATTGTGTCTATTGATCAAAAGATTGCCTTTTCTCAGACAATCTCCAACTATGCTAGCCATTTTTTAATTTTAGCCAAAATAGCTAATATAAAAACAAAAATATGCTCCAATGAGACTAGCCAAACCACTCGCCAAAATAGATTTCTAATATTCACTCGCCAGATCTGGCGAGTATGTACCACTCGCTAAACTTCTTCCCAAAACCACAAAATTGCGAAATCGTGGAAATCAATCACGAAAATGCAAAATCAATTGCGAAAATTGCGAAATCAATCACGAAAATTGCAAAATCAATCTCGAAAATTGAGAAATCAATCACGAAAATTGCGAAATCAATCGCGAAAATTGCGGAATTGCGGAAAATTGTGGAATCGCGACATTTATATTTCTGTTGTTGCAGAATCGCGGAAATCAATCGAGAAAATTGCGAAATTTTATTTTTGGGCTTGGAAATTTTATTTTGTATTGGGCTTTTTATGGGCTTTTATTTTATATTTTTATTTTATTTAATTTTGGACTTTAAATTATTAATGTTTATTCAAAATAAATAATATGGTCGGAGTGAAGACTTTTTTCGCTAGCCAAATTATTCATTTGTTATCCATTTTGGCTATTTTAGTTAGCCAAAATAGCTAATGTGGTTGGAGATACTCTCAGGAGTCGTGACTTACTCGCAAGAGTTGTTTTCAACTATACAAACTATAATTTAATCACTAAAAAACCATACAAACTAGAAATTGTTTTGCAAGATTACTAGGTTTACTCGTCGACACGTGTCTACGTCATGTCTTTTGAACAATGCAATATATGAAAAACACTGTAAACAGTAAAATATATGCAATCCTATTTAACTAACAAATCACATAGGTCAACATTTATATGCAATAGCATATGGTTAGTGACTACACGATAAGTTATAAAAAATAATTATAATGTCGTAAAATAATTACATACTAAGACAATTAGGGGTGGTTCGGTTGGTTGTAAAAAAATGAAGAGAGGAAAAAACACTGTAGCGAAAGCAATTTCTTGCATTTGATTTCTTAAAAGTAGCTTTGGTTGAATATAGATTTACTGTAGCAATAATTAAATGTTAGCTTTATTTTGGTTGTAGTAATACTGTAGCGAAAGTAATTTAAAACACTTTTTATTTTTTGTTTTACATAAAATTAATCCAAATTTAGGGATTAATGAATTTTATTTAAGCTTAATCCATAATATTTTGGATGAGTTATTTAAGCTTAATTAGAATTAAACTAATTAAGTTTAATCCCTGAATTTTAATTAATTAAGAACAGACTAATTAAACCACAATAGTTAAAGTTTTTCTTAATCAAGATTAGTGTGATTTTAGTTAGTTTTTTCTTAATTAATTAAAATTAGGAATTAAAGGTTAATTAATTTCAAAACCCAAACTAATATCAACTACTTCACACAACATAAAGTATAAATCTGAATCTAGCTACTATAGCTACAGTAACTGGCGGAAGAACATCTTTGTGAGCATAAATCTGGACCGTTGATTTCCTTCCAATTGAATGAGAGCCACTTGATAGCTTTCTTTTAAATTGTCTTGTGTTTTATTATATAGATACTAGTGTTACCATGTGCAAAATGCACAGACTAAAATAATTTCAATGGATTCATTAAATTAAATGGTACTTTAAAAAGTGTGAGAGAATTGAGAGAAATTATCTATTCAAGAGTATGGATTAGTGAAGTTTATTCTAAAAATACGCTCACAGCCTGACCTTTGTATACATCTTGACTAGCAACACCCAGACCCAGACCCTGACCCATCTTATCTCGTCCCTCCTCTCCTTCCCATCCCCCTCCCAAATTCACACCCTATCAGACGTCTTATCCCTTATCTCACGCGTCTCTGCCATCCTCGACCGCAGCGACATCTCCTTCTCCAACATCTCCCTTCACCTCTCTGTCCGCCTCACCCTGCTCTCCACCACCTACCTCCTTACCAAATCTTATTCTTGAACAGAATAACGCAGTCATTCCCATCATCAACCTATACTCTTCTCAAAATTCAAATTTCGGGATTTCAAAAACACAACTAAAAATTGAATATAAAATGATGTAGTAAATTAGGGTTTCAGAAATTAATATATACACCACATATAGATAAAAATGATTTAGTTAAGCAAAATTTCTCAAAACCATTTTTCACAAACACCTTGCGTGGTACATAGGAATTTCATTAAACACTCAATGAGAAAAGCACAGTTCTAGAAATAAGTACCAGATTAATAAGTTTGAGGCTTTTATTTTGTTATATTTTATTTTTTTTAATGAAAATGTGCATATTGCACGTGTTAAAAAATGTGATTTTTCCTTTTTTTGCTCTCCTTTCTCTATTTTAAAATAGAGGATTTTAAAATAGAGGAAGGAGAGAGGTGGTAGACACTCTCTCTTATTAGTATAATATATAGATATATACTGACATACTTTTTCTCTCATCTTTTTCCATGGTATTTAAGTAAGATCTAGTACTCGGGTCAATTCTCCGCCAGTGCAAAGCTACGAATCAAATAGACAAATAAAGATTTGTGATATCATGTAAGCAAATTGTACGTGGTTTGTGAATCTGTAAGTAGATCATGAAGTATCCGACCTGAATACCCATAAGCCTAAACCCAGAACACATTGAGCAACCCTTCAACAAAGAGCCATCTCTGATCTCTTCATCTTCATAAACCTGACTGCACCCTTCCAATTCTAAAAACCCACATAGACTCCAAGGAGGTGTTCAGCAGCAAAGGAGGAGAAGCAAAACACTCGGAGCATTTGTTCTCCCATGTAAGCCTAACCTTTATTGATTTGATTTCGTGTTTTATTGTAGATCACATTAAATCATGCATCAATGAGATTCTTCTTTGCATTTAACGCGTTATAAATTTGAAAGAAAACTCGTTTATTGCACTGTTTGTTGTGTCTGTGATAAACAGATTAGTTTTGTGTCGTTTAGGGGTTTTAGAGAAGATTAAAATTGTGTAGACTATATTAAGTTCTCATGTCAAATTGATGTAATAGCCAAGACTACGTAATCTTTTTTTTTCAATTAAAGGTAACCACGTCACCGCTTTATTAATGATACATGAACGATACAAAGTAGAACATAATAGAACACAAATATCCGAAGATAAATCACATTTCTAAAGCAACAAATACAACAACTACTGCATCAAATACTCAAAAGAAAATACAGATACATCTTTATCCTTCCATCCATTGACGGCATGCACTACCCATCCTAATCTACTCCTCCCCCTCCATGCAAAGTCTCTTCTTGGAACCACCTTGACTTGCCCAAGCATGAATGAATGCAAATATTTTGTACATCATGACGGGTACTCTGTTATTATTATTACGGAAGCATGAATCTTTACGATATAGACAGAGACCCCATAACGTAGCATCCACAGAGACATCTCAATCAATTCTATTCTCCTTCATGACCGCATTATCTCTCTACTAGCTCCAAATCTCTATCGTTGAACTCGGGCACTCCAATATCCCAAATCCTAGACAAACAACCTCCCATGCTAACCTCGCCTTAGAACAAATGAATAAGATGTGATTTGTGTCTTCTTCGCCCACCGTACACCTTGACACCTGACGTCCACCTGTAGATTACATTTAAGAAGATTAACTTTTGATAGAATTCTGTCGTTCACCACCAATTAAAGGAATGATTTCACTTTCACTGGTGTATTGGTCCTCCAAATTGTATTGGCATCGGTACTTCTCATCCCTCCATCGTTAAGCCACTTGTACATGGATGACACTGAAAAATTGTCATTATGATCTAAATTCCAACTTCACTCATCATCCATTCCGTTAATGTACTGACCCTTTGTCCTATTGAAGTCATTTAATTCCTGCAATTGATGTGGACTTTCCTGTGATGGCTGATCTCGATTTGAATCCTAAGATTATCATTTCTTCAAAACCTCTGCGATTAACGAGTCGATGTTCACAGTAACTCCAGCAACCTCTGGAAAAAGAGGTTGGAGAGTATTGTTAGCACACCATTTATATATTGCATGTTGTCTATCTTACATTTAGTTTTCGCATGGAACATCTCTCCCACTTTCGTCACCCCTTTCCAGAAGTGGGATGCCTTACCATGTTTACTTCACCCCCCGTGCCTAAACTTCTTACTTTTCCAATATACTTTGAAGCATTTGCACCACCAATTGTTTCGTCTCCTACCCATTTTTCATCGCCACTTACTCATCAAAGCTTTTTTGTCTCTCAAGTCCATGAAGCCTAATCTCTCGAATTCTTTCCTCTTGCACACTCTCCCCCACTTAACTCGGTGAAAACCCTTATTTGTCTCATTTGTTCCCTTCCACAGGAATCTTCTACTACACTTGTTGATTCTGCTAATAACCCATTTTGGAAGTTCGTAAACTGACATAAAGTACATTAGTAAACTGCTAAGAACAGAATTAAGAAGTGTGATTCTACCACTAAGCGAGAGAAAGCGTCCTTTCCATCATGCCAGTCTCTTTTCTACCTTTTCAATTAACGAATGTCAATCCTTTCTTCTCATCATCCCTGGCCTAATAGGCGTACCCAGATACATTAAGGGGAAATCTCCTATCTCGCATCCTAGATAGTTCTTGATGACCTCAATAGGAGTGGATAAATATTCGCCAACGGCTATAACACAACTCTTCTTAAGGTTCACTCTCAACCCAGCCCAAGACTCAAAATACTTCAGAACAATACATATCGCCATAATTTCGTCATCCTTCACAGCAACGAACATTAGGGTATCATCTGCATATTGTAAGATCGATACCATTTCTGGAATACCTTTATTTGCTAGCCCCAAATAACATGCTCTTCTCTTCCTCTACTGATCATTTCTGTCAACCCATCCGTAATTAGCGTGAATAGAAGAGAAGACAAGGGATCCCCTTATCTTAGACCCTTCTGACACCTAATTTGCTTTTTCGATTTCCTGTTAATCTAAATACAAGATTTTCCACCTCTAACACACGTTCTTATCCACATTCTCCACTTTGGTCTAAATCCTTTTCACCTTAATGCTTCATCAATGTAGTCTCATTCTACTAAATCATACGCCTTTTTGAAATCTAGTTTCAGCTGGAAACCATCCGTTTTTTCCTTGCACCATTTAAACACTATCCTATATGTCGATGCTACGCGTCCATAATATCCCTCCATTAAGTAAAGCCGCTATTGGATTCCCTAACCACATCATTTGAATGATCGGACAACCTCTGAGCCAACACTTTAACAATAATCTTGAAGGAACAATTCAAGAGACTAATCGGCCTTAGATCCTCTACCCTTAGCACCTTTGTGTTTTGGGGATGAGTATAACGTTCGCATAGTTTTGTCTGTCAATATATGCAGATCCAAGATAGAACTCCTGAAAAATATCCATCAAATCCTTCTGAATTATTTCCTTTATAGTTTGTAGAAGAAAAGAGGGAAACCATCCAGGCCAGACTCCTTGTCCTGCCCCAAACTCTTGATAGCTTGGAAAACCTCTTCTTCGGTAAAAATGCCTTCAATCCCCTCGCTTCCATCTATCCTTGTTGTAATCCACATCTCTAGTAACAATCACATCTACTCAATTTCTTGTTCACAAAAGCTCCTTAAATTTTCCATCTATATGATGTCTCATCAACTCCTTATCTTCGCACCAATTGTCTCCCACATATATGCATGCGATGAGATTGTGTCTCATCCTTCCATTTGCTACCTTGTGAATAAATTTAGTATTAGCATCAGCCTGTTTAAGTCATTGCACCCTCGATCGCTGCCTCCAATATTGTTCCTCTATCTTTCCAAAATGTTGGATATCTTGTCTGCTTCCTGCAAGCTGTTTGACCTCCGGACCTAGAAGGTCCCTCTATTCCTCCACTAATTCTAATTCCTGAATTCTCTCACCTAGCTGCTCCATTCATCTTTTGACCTCGCCAAATTCTTGGTTTGCCCAATCCTTTAACCATTTACGTAGGCGTCTAGTCTTAGCAATCCATCTGCCAATAGCACCCACCGCCTTTATGTCGGAGTTCCATGAATTATTAATAATTCTGCAAATATTAGTACTCTGGGTCCAAACTTTCTCAAAATGGAACGAACAGTGATATAACCTAGTACCATCGCCGCAATCTAGGGCTAATGGAATATGATCACAAGTATACCTGGCGACGGACTTAACATTTGCTAGTGGGAAAGCATCCTCCCAATCAGTAGAAACTAAAATCCTATCAAGTTTCACTAGAATTGGGTTACCATGCATATTAATCCAGGTAAATTTTCTATCCGTAGCTCTAATTTCCATGAGTTCTAAGTCATCTATGGTGTAGTTAAAAATCAATTCTGTCATGTCTACTAGCGCCTCTACCTATGTGTTCATTCTGGAATCTAGTGATATTAAAATCTCCTCCTTCCACCACCGGCCCCATCTATCTATCTCTTATACATCAAAGTTCGTCCCAAAGTTAACCCTGTAGTCAAAAGTCGTAAGGACCATACATCGACATCACCATGTACTCCTTGTCATCTCTTCTACATCTAAGTCTAACAGTGAACGAAAACACCCAAATCATATCATCAACAATCTCAAATACACTCGAGTCAATGCCAAGAGTGATTCCTCTGGACAATCCTATAGCTGATTTGAATCGCCACTCAAAAGCCCCAATGTCCTAAGACGTTGAAAGTCCTCAATCTTAGAGTTCTCGATCTAAGTTTCAGCTTTTTCTTAGCTAAAGTATCGCTAATAAGTCTACTCTTAGAACTTTGTCTCATCCTTCTAACGTTCCAAAAGATGTATAACTCTAATACAGATAAGACACCTAACTTCAATCCCTCCAAAGAGGCACCCACAAGGCTATATACATAGTCTATTGGTCTCTCTTATAAGCGTATTGACTTTCTCTATTTGTTCAGCTCTAGTGGAACCCATAGCTAGACTGAAAAGACTTGCATAATGTAGAACTGTATTATCATTGATAAAATTCATAACTGATAAATTGTTGTTAGAAAAACCACCGCATGCCGATGCAGGTCCTTTGGATTTTACTACCGCTTTGATTAATTTCTCCTCACTTGGACCCTGTGCTCCTCATCTTACCAATTGCCTCTTACTCTTTCTTTGATATTCGACCATTTTTTGTGTGTTAAGATTGTGGTACTTCTATCTTAGTCATCTCCTCTAGCTAAATCCCACACTTGCCTTTCCAAACCATCGTTATCCAATTCTGACACATGATCGTCATCTCTAACTCCATCTAAATATCCGATGATGTTATCTCCTATATACATATGCCCTTGCATGTGTCGTATTCCTTTGTCTTCACCAATCACCACTATCACCATCAACATCTTCGTCTTCCTTACTCATCCCTGAATTTCTCTCTACTTCTTTTTAACCTTCTCCTAGTCTTGTAGACTTTCTGTTAACCTCCACCACTCCGCGCTCCTCGTTCTGCGAATTGCTTCCAAGAGAATCTCCTTGTAACTCATTCAAATTTTCTGATTGAATATTGTTCTTTTGCAAGCCCAAGATGCTACATTGGCCCACTTCCTTTATTCTACTATCCTGGTCATCATTCATTTTAGTAGGCCTAACACTTGGTTGAAGAAAGCCCGGCCCAGAGCAGTTAGACTTATTCACCAAATCCTTCACTATGTGCCTGACACTTTTAGCAAACTCCGCGCTTGACATCGTCAGATTGTCAGCTCGTACTGACTCCCTATCCCTTTCGCCTCGAGCTCCACTCGCCCCTCCTCTTTAAGAGCATCCACAGTCGTTGAAGCCAAATTTTGGATAAATAGCAATTGAGAAATAGAAAAAAAAAAATGTTGCTGCAGTCGTTCAAAGCTATTTTCGATTGGTCGTTTGTTTTTGTTTAAACGACGGAAGATTATCTACCGTTAATTTGATCGCACGGTTCATTATTCTCCGTCCCTTTTAATTTTTTTTTTTTTTAATAAAAAAGCTCATAGACGGCTCAATATACACCGTTATTTTCATCGCACGATTCATTATATTCCGTCCGTTCTTAAAAAAAAAAATTTTTAAAGAAAACCCACAGACGGTTCATATTGAACCGTTAATTATATCAAACGGTTGATTATCAACCGTCCCTAGCTTAATTATGAGTGACGGTTCATTATTTATCCACATTATGAACCCACATTTAGGACCCACATTATGAACCGAAGATCAAGTCAATTACATTTAGGACCCACATTATGAACCCACATTTAGCATCCACAGTTCATTAGTTTTAATTTTTTTTTTTTTTTTAAAATCCCACAGACGGTTCATTATGAACCGTTAATTACATCGCACGGTGTTTTATATACCGTCCCTTTTTAAAAAAATTTTTAAAGAAAAAAAACGCACAGACGGTTAAATATGCACCGTCATTTTGATCGGACGGTTGATTATCAACCGTCTGTTGATTTTTTTTTTTTTTTTTTTTTTCAAAAACTGGTTAATCATTGGCTAGCGTACTTTCTGTACGAGACGGACTATTATTTGCCGTTAATTAGATCGGACGGATTATAATCTTCCGTGAGCTATATTTTCCATTTGGCCAGATCGCCTGCTATATTTGGCACGCAACTGTTCATCGTATACCCAAATTTTGGATATTTAGACAACGACTGCAGCTCGATCTTTTCTATATTTTCCAAATTTTGGGTATATAGGAAACGACTGTGGATGCTCTAAGATGCCAGCTATTGAATTGTACGATGTAGGAGTCCTATGTTGTACTGCGACGTCTAACTCAGTCTCATCACCATCTTTCAACTGCACTGCACCACTCAGAATACGACAACTTTCCCCCTTATCCTTTACACGCCAACTTGTTTTGACCTCAGAAGTGACTGATCCTTTTTTTTTTGAATTGATCGGTGCAGATTGTTCTGCCTTGAATCTAACGGTTGAAACGTCTCTTTTGTCTGATGCTTTGATGAACGGTTTAGATCCAACTTTTCCTAATCCAACGGTCGTTGTCCTCCCGATTCTCCGACTGTTCATCTTCTTCCTCAGTCTCGCGCACAGTTGAACTCTTATTGTTCTCTCAATAATCACCTTGACTTCACACACCATCTCTTCGAATTCTACTTGTATCATCGACGTAATCGCTTTGGTATTCTCTATTCTGACTCATAGACGTGTGAAATCCCGACGAGTTTGTAGCATTGTGCTTTTGTCGATGTCTACAAAGTAGCCAAAGCCCCTAATAAAAAATTTGAAAACTCGAACGAACCCAACAATGGAAGGGGAAGTTATACACCTTAATCCACACCACGGGAAGATTCCCCACCTTCAATGATCCTACGCCGCACGACCACCGAATGAAGGTGATGCAGAATTCATTACCTTCAAGCCCGTCGAGAGGCAAAACTTCTTTCGTTCTCTCTTTGTTTTGACAGTGAACAAAAAATCCATTTTGACTGAGACATTGCACCGTCAATTCCATGGTAGAGTGGATTTGATGTTTGCCGACAGTATCTTAGCTATCTCATCGTTCAATGGATTTCCAGTGTGTGCCTTAATCATCACGCAATTCTTGAAGCATCTCTCAAACTCCACCATGATCGAATTCGGAGCAATCCCAGCCCTTGTCACATTCCTTCCTTCAGTGATTCTTTCATGGGTCTTGCTCTGTTCTGAGTTGTTGAACTCTCTGTTTTCGGGAGTGATTTAGAAGCTGTCTTCACCACTACTTTGGGCCTCTTACACTCGGTTAAAATGTGACCAGAGCACTTACATGCATAGCAAAACTAATCATTGGTGCAACCTTGGATAGTGTGTCCCTTTGTGTGCATTTATGGCACTGTAGAACGTTCTTAGCCTTCGATGACTCCTGCACACTCAAGCTTGTCTTCCTCTCCCCTTTCCCATCTTCTTTCCTTGCTCTCTTTGAACGCACCAAAATCCACTCTCCCTCTTCATCTTCTCTCTTCTTAATTTCATCGATCTTCGGCGAACACCTTCTTTGACGATCTCTCTGTCCTCCAAAATATTTTCTTTCAGTCCAGGTGACCTCGTGTAGGACCTCCTATGGTTCTCCAAAGGTCAGAGTACTTCTATCTCCGCCTCCTGTGAACACCTCATTGATCTCTGCTCCTCATACCTCTCTTCTTGGAACCTTTTCATCTCTCTCGAGCGACCTCTATGGTCTGCTCGATGTTCGCGCATCGTTGAGCGGCCCCACTGTCTAAATTCATCATCGGAGATGTACCTCTCCCCGGTCCCCTTGTTTGGTAGTCTCTCCGATTCGTACTCCTCTTGTTTGGTCATTGCTGGTCTCTCCGTTTTAGGCTAGTGGAGTTTTTTTTTATCATAATAGGTTGGCCGAAGCCCCCCCTCTGTTTCATTAAAAAGTTTTTAATAAAACAATAATCCAAACTCAGACAATGATGTTCATGCCACCCACATGCGGGCCATGAAACTCATTATCCGATCCCAAAATGAGTCTTCCTACCGTATATGGTAGTGACTGACTCGAATTCCCAAAATACATGAACCCAATATACACAGAGATTACAATCAAAATACCGACACAAAACTGTACATGTGCCCCACATACAACCAAAATACAACACCCGATCTCAAAATACATCAAAAATCAGCACATGTGCAAGTTCCAAACTCCCTCGTACTGGTCCTTCATCCCTCGTGTGGTGTACCTTGCCCTTCCTGTGGCTCCTCTTGACTGGTGGCAACGTCTTTGTACATATCCTTGATCTTCTTTGTGTTTTCTTCACCTGTCGTTTTAGACCAGAATATGATATTAGCAATAATCTTAAAAAGTAGTTGTTGATGCATGCAGTGTCTGTGAGCTATTCTAAAAATTTTGTTGTTCCGTTCTAACCATATGCCCCAGCATATTGCCGCCACCCCAATATCCCAAATTTGAAAAATGCTATTGTGAATGTGTCCCTCCCCCCCCCCCCCCCCCCCCCCCCCCCCCCCCCCCCTCCCCCAGGCGTCTAGTATCGTTTGTGGTCCTGCCCCTGGACAACCCATTCTCTTTATAAAATTCCCCCAGATCGGCCTAGCAAAGGTGTACACGTCTCTAATAGATGATCCACCGTTTCGTTATCCTGATTGCACATTACACAATATTCCGGACCTTGCCACTTTCTCCTAGCCAAGTTATCCCGTGTTAGAATCGCACTTCTACAGGCCAACCAATTAAAAGTCTTCACTTTGAGTGGAACTTTTGCCTTCCAGATTAGGCTAGTGGAGTTAGACCTAAAAAAGTTGGTATCTTGGAGCTAAAAAAGTTAGACTAGTTAATCTTTTATGAAAATAATTTACATTGTTTAGCCTTGTGCGTATAAAATGTTTTTGTATGTGACAGTATTAAAGGTTTGTTTTGCTTTCACCATGGGGTGTTTGGCAATCTCATTTTTATTGCAACTGCCACAATTGGAAGATGTGGTAAATTTTATTGCAAGTGCAACTTAGACCAACTTATACACTTGTAAGTTACTTGCACCAAAAATGGGTGCAAATTGAAAGTTGCAAGTGGGCTTCATTTTGTAACTTCTAAATGCCTACCCCAACATAGCAACTAGTCTCATTTTGCAACTTAGTTGCAGTTTTAGCTTTAGTTGCAATGCATTTGGACGTTGCCAAAACACCACCCATGTTGCTGTTTTGCTTTCTTTTTTCATAAGTGGCTAAGTAGGTTGAAATTGTAGAACATGCGAGTTTCAATCAACACATATATTTCCCAAATACAAACGAACTTCTTAGGTGGTAGACAAGTGACTGAGGGATCCAGCCCCACTTTTGTCTTTCTTTTTATTATGAGATAATTATAGTTAAGCGTATGCTTTTGCAATCTAAGATCTCTATAATTTCGACAGCCCCTCGACCCATTAGCTATGAAAACATTTTTTTCCAAAACAAAATTAAAAATTCGAAAATTCGAAACCTGAATCAATATGATTCTGTAATTTAGTGTGGTTAGGGCAGACCCCAAGGTAGAGGCTGGATCGAACCCCTGATTTTTTTCACACTTTTAGAGGCCCAATTTTTATTTTTCTTATAAAAACATGAAGTTAAATTACAATATGTTTAGGTGCCCCCCAAATTTAAACTTTTGAGCCTTTTTTTTAAATAGTTCTTAGGCCAGAAAATTTTGTAATAATAAAATATTATATTTTGCCATGAACAATGTGCAGTTATAAATATATATTTATGTTGCCGCTGAAATCGGTGTCGATCGGGGCAAACAGATAGATTTGTGGATTCTTAGAATGTTGAATAGTCAAGCTTGAAACACCTTTCCGCCGGAGTTTGACCGTGATCTCCCGCCGCTGACCTGCAAAAAGTGCGAAACACCGAAGTTGATCTCGGCGACGCACCCTCCGACGCTCAAGTCAGTAATCAGAAAGATTATGAAAGAGCTTTGATTGACAAAAAATTGATTACCTGGTAACAGTGGGGGATGGGGGGTATTTATAACCGCCCCAGGGACCAGTTTCGGGATAAGATCAAATCCCTACTTCCCAGTGAATGGATAGAAGGAATCAGGGCCGTTGATTAATTATAACCATAAACTCTAATTTTATCCAGATGGACTGGATTTCTTGCTGGTTGGAACCCGCACCCAGTTGAGATGGATCCGTTCGTGGGTTAGTGGGCCTTTGAAAAAAAGACCCAGTACCCATTTCAGACCCGTTTGTAGGTGAAATTACCATTTTACCCCTGATCTTTAAGATTCGTGCCTGATTTGGACGGTTCCGATTTAATCCTTTTTTTAGCCATATCACGAGTCCCCCACTCCTGAAGACTGAGTTTGATCAGCCTTTGAGGAGTAGTTTTACTGTTTTAATGGCTAGCGAAGTTGTATCGGAGTCCAAACGAGGGGTGGCGAATTTTTGTCTGAGGTATTATGGTGGTTTTCTGAGTTAGTTGCGCGCTCAAGGGTGTTCTTGAGCTCTCCTGAACTTTTGGTAATTTTTCTTAATTTTTATTTAATTTTCGGACCATTTATTTAATTTTGCGAAGTGGTGATTTATTGTTTGGAGGCCTTAATTAATTATTCTAAGCAATAATTATTTATACGGGAGCTCAAAAATATTTCCCCTAATTTATAATTATTTCTTAGAACTTTAATTAATTTTTCTAAATTTTTAATCATTTTTTTCTCAATTTTTAAATAAATAATTTGATTTAAATAAAAAAAAGTTAATTTTTAATACCATTTATCACGTGGCACGATCTGGGCTCTCCATCAGCCAACAACGTAAATTTCTGAGGGATCGGACGGTCGGAGTGGCTCGGCGGCACTTTTCTCTGCTTGCGGTCGGTGCCCCGGTAGCTCGGCCATTGCCCTCGGTAGCTCGGTAGCTCGGCGTATCATGGGCTGCCGAGCCACGTGGATGGATCTGGAGCGTCCATCATGGCGCAAATCATGAGAATGGAGGTTTAGATCACGAGAAAATGCTATCTTGTCGTTTTGTGGGCGTGGCATGATCTGAGCCGCTCATCATCTTTTGGCGCTAATTTTGAAATGATCTGACGGTTGGGGTTGTTCAGCGGCATTTTCCTCCAAATGTAGAGGTCGGTGCCTCGGTAGCTCGGCCGTAGCTCCTCGACAGCTCGGTAGCTCGGCCACAGATCTCGGTGGCTCGGTGGTTCGGCCATAGCTTCTCGGTAGCTCGGCAGGGTGCCTCAGTGACTCGGCTCAGTATGAGTCGTTGAGCCACGTGGCTGAATCTGGAGCGTCTATCATGGTGCGAATCACGAGGTTAGAGGTTTAGATCACGAGAAAACGCTATGTTGTCGTTTGTGGGCGTGGCGTGATCAGAGCCGCTCATCATCTTTCGACGCGAGTTTTGAGACAATCTGACGGTTGGAGTTGCTCAGTGGCATTTTTCTCCAAATGTGGAGGTCGGTGCTCCGGTAGCTCGGCAGAATGCCTCGGCAGCTCGGCTCATTATGAGTCGTTGAGCCACGTGGCTGAAACTGGAGCATCCATCATGGCGCGAATCACGAGGTTAGAGGTTCAGATCATGAGAAAACGTTATCTTGTCGTTTTGTGGGCGTGTCTGAATCTGAGCCGCTCATCAATTTTTGGTACGAATTTTGGGACAATCAGACGCCCCACAGAGCTCGACAGCATTTTTTTCCAAATGTGGAGGTCGGTGCCTCGGTAGCTCGGCTCGTTAAGAGCCGTTGAGCCACGTGGCTGCATCTGGAGTGTTCATCGTGGCGCGAATCACGAGGTTAGAGGTTTAGATCACGAGAAAATGCTATCTTGTCGTTTTGTGGGTGTGTCTGAATCTAAGCCGTTCATCAATTTTTGGCACGAATTTTGGGACAATCAGATGCCCCACAGAGCTCGACAGCATTTTTCTCCAAATGTGGAGGTCGGTGCCCAGGTAGCTCGGCAGAATGCCTCGGTGGCTCGGCTCATTATGAGTCGTTGAGCCACGTGGTTGAATCTGGAGCATCCATCACGGCGCGAATTACGAGGTTAGAGGTTCGGATCACGAGAAAATATTATCTTGTCATTTTGTGGGCGTGTCTGAATCTGTGCCGCTCATCAATTTTTGGCACGAATTTTGAGACAATCAGACGCCCCACAGAGCTCGGCAGCATTTTTCTCCAAATGTGGAGGTCGGTGCCCCGGTAGCTCGGTAGAGTGCCTCGGTGGCTCGGCTCGTTAAGAGCCGTTGAGCCATGTGGCTGAATTTGGAGCGTTCATCACGGCATGAATCACAAGTGCCTCGGTGGCTCGGCGCCTCGTGAATTGCCGAGCTGTAAGGCTAAGTCTGAACCGTCACAACCGTTCTCTGAACTGTCGCAGCCTTTTTCTATTCTGTCGTTTTGCTTTCCTTAATGGGCCCTAAGCGTTACAAAAGCCCAACAGCTGCCTCTTTGGCTATAAGTTTTCACCCCCTCGCTTCTTCTCTCATTCTTTCACTTTTCACTCTCAAAACTTACTTTTGCTCTCAAGTTGCTGTGCTAGCAGAGTTTTGAGCTCAAGGGCGTTTGTGCTAGCTGTCGCGGAGGGTAGGCGATTTCCGGCGAAGTTTATCCGACCGTAAACATCACATCAAGGTCAGTATATTTAACCCCATATATATATACTACGAGATGTCACGAGTGTCCTCGGGTAGTAGGCTTCTTCCTCGGGGGGTCGGAGTGACGAGCGGTTAGTTCGTGAGGAAGTTGTGAGCAGACGGAAGGGGAAGGAGATAGTAGGGTCGTCGGCGACCGAGGAGAAGGGGAAGGAGGTGTCCCGATCTTCGGTTGTTGAAACGGTGGTCGAGACGGTGAGACAAGCAGGTGAAATGGGTCGGCTACCGACCGTGTTATCCGGCCATGGGGGGATAAGGCAGTACAGCGGCGAGCTGATGACCAAGGCCATCTATGGGCGGTCGGAGACTTACGAAGAGAATGAACCGAGGGAGGTTACCGAAGTTGATGACATCCCCTCGGTTCTAACCGAGTGAGATCTGCTTCAGATTCGAAAGAGTTTTGTCATCCCTCCAAAGTATAAGTTGCTTCTCCCCGGTCCCGGGGTGCGAGCGTGTACGGCCTTTACGCTCGATACATGCATCTTTGCATACGACGCACTGAATGCCGAACTGCGTCTGCCCCTCCATCCTTTCATGACCGAGTTACTCCGGTGGTATGAACTGAGCCCAATCCAGTTCATGCCGAACATGTGGCGGCACGTGCTCGGATTTCTGCTCCAATGCCGAACAGCAAAGGTGGAGCCACAGCTCGTCGTCCTCTGGAGTGTATCGGATCAATAGGATGAGCAAGACTGAGCCCCGTTACTATATGTCGCCTCGGAAAGGCGTCAAGCTAATAGAGAACCCCGACTCGATAAAGTCGTGGAAGGGTAAGTTCTTCCTGATCAAGGGCCATTTCGACGTGGGACTTTTCGACCCGGGGGAAGGAGGACATGCCGAAGTATGCAAAGACCGAGCTGATGCTGTCCCCAGCCGAGGCAGAGGTGGTGGCGAAGCTGGTCGAACTTCCGATGTTGAAGTGGAGAGACATGACCGTGGAGGTGTAACGCCCCGAATCCCAAATCACTGAATTCGAGGAGTTCTACAGGATCTTTTCACTTTCTTTGAGTACAATTTTACAAGGAAATTCAAACTTTTCTTTTTATATCAGAGTTACAACATCTTACATTTAAATTTACACAGCGGAAGCAAAATATACAACATTTACATAAATGAACAACAACATAATGAGATCTTTATGCATCCATTCCTCTTTACATGTAATTCATCCTGCATACAAAACTGTGGGTACGTCAGTTTATTCAACCGACGATAATTATACATGGCCATCCTCTCTATGCCAGAAACAGTATAATGAATCTCATTTCTTACAAATCACAATCTTGTTCATAATAAGCATGTAAAATAAAAAGGGAACTTTTAATGATGTCATGTCGTGATTGTGCACTTAAATCCTTAATGCAATTTAATTAACATGACACTAATGCGCACTTGTTCGAATTCTATGCATCCCATTCTACATAGGTTTGAGCGCAAGCCTCTTAATCGTTCTTCATTTTTGTAGGGTTCAATCCCCCGCCATGACTTACTCTACTTCTGTAATTTCAGTGAGTATCTTAGATGATTCTATGAGTACAAGCATATATCCTGGCCCCTGGAGTAGAATTTCGTGCCATGTCTTGACTCGTCAAGCATGCATTCTGCGACAATTCAGCCTCCTCCCTGAACACACTCCTCTTGCAGTCACCAAAACATCCCACAAGCGTGACTAAAGTCCGATCATTACTGAGTTGTGCCCGCGCCATGTCTTGACTCATCAAGCATGCATTCTGTGGCTCACACACCCGCACCGTACCCTAGCTCTCATACTCATGTTTTTCTCTCACCTTCATCACCTCCACACTATGTATTAATTTGATTAGAATCATGAATAAAAATCAAGCTCTAGAGTTAACCTCTCCATCAACCGGACTTATCATTTCATTTCACATGACCAGCCTTGGTCTATTTCTCAATATCATTTTCTTTCGCTGCCGGGGAGACTTAGCTACTCTTTCGTTCAATTTCAATTTCACAATATCCAATTGAGCACCTTCAGCTCATAAATCATTTTAGAGTCTCACAGACTTTCTTATCATGATTTCACATCTCATATGTTCATTTAATTCTCAATTTTCTCATCTACGTTTCATTTCACATAATTCATACAGCCATAACCAGAGTCCATCGATTAAATCATAAAGTTCACCATTACCAGCAGTAAATAACATGAATTCAAATATCAAAGTCCACTCTGTACAGTCGACTTGGAAGAACACCAGTCGACTCATACAGTCACATACAGGATCATTCATAAATACTCGGGATAGTCGATTGTTGTACACAACCAGTCGCCTGTCCCGCAACCTTTCATGTTCACAATATTGTCCTCATGACAGTCGACTGTTCATCCATCAGTCGTCTGTCCTGGAGATTCCAACAGCACAATTCTATGTCCAGATCAGTCGACTTGCTACACGCATTCGATCGACTGGACAGATCCATTTTCAATTTAAGGAGATCATCTACAGTTCTTACATGCACTCGCATCATGATGTCAATTACCAGTATACATAAATTCATGTTTCCTAGACAGAGTCTCTTATCGTTTGGTAACATTACAACATGAATTTTCAAGTTACGAACATGCTCTTTTCTTTAGAGAAAAAATACTTTAAAACATGCATTTACATTGCTCATACTTTCTTACGATAATGAAGATATGAATCTCAAGTCATTAAACTGAGTCTACATAATGGAATATCTTAATTTATGGAACTTCCAAATAGTCAGTCCGATTGAAGTACCAGTCGACTTAACACAACATCAGTCGACTGCTCCAACAATTCTAAGTTATTAATCACCAATAGTTCTTTTCATTCATTTGCCTTCCCTCCATCATATGTGTCATAGGGAGAATATACATATAATAATCACACCATCATGTCTATTTGTATACATGTTTATCAGCACGTTATGAAAAATAGTGTCTCGTACCAGTCGGCTGGCTTACATGGCAGTCGACTGTACCGACAGTCTCGTTCTCAATATTAATAGTATGTTCAAGCAATTTCTACTGCATTCAATTCACTTTCTGTAACATGGTATCAATCATAACAATCATAGTATCATTCCTACATTAGAAGTCCTGAGAAACACCCACCTTATATGAAGAAATAAACGTAATCCCGCAAAGCTCTTCAACACGATACTGCACTCCTTGCTCCTTTGTTCCACACCGAGCTCCTCAGAAATGCTGCTTGTCTCCACAGAAAAGCTCCCACACACCAACTCACAAATAACCCTCTTAAAGTAATCTTAGAAAATCTTAGTGTAAAAGAGATAGGGAAATAGGAGGGGTATTTATACTAGGAGATAAATAGAATGGAGGGTTAAGATACATTAGGGAGTTGGAAAATCAAGGGCTGAGATCCAATCGGGAGTTTGAGAAACTACCCACACCTCAAAAGTAACCACCCATGACCCTAGTCCATTACTCCACAATCCGGCCAAGCTTTGTGCCTTGTGCACGTGCACATGGAGTGCACGTGTACACACAAAACCCCACTACAAAATTGTACACCACACCCGGAAAAATAAAGAAAAGATGCTACCTATACAAGTTGTAGGAATTAAATAAATAAAAGGGTAAGTTTACGGGCTTAAGTTCATTTGGGCCAAAATATTTTAAAAGAGAAAATAAACAAATCAACATTTGGGCTTTAAGGAAAATACTTTATAGGAAACAATATACTTTATTCATCATGTGGAGAAATAATAATCAACATGCTATACAGCACACCAAAAATAAATAAATAATCTTTAAGTATTAAGAAAAAATCGGGGTATTACAGGAGGTGCTTCACGGGTCGGGCTTGAGTCCGATCGACCCGAGTACGCTCCGGACATCTCTTTTTTGGTTGTTTTACTTTCTTCAATGCCTTGTGTTTTTTCTAACTTTGTTTTCTTCTTTATCTGACATAGGCACCAAGCATGGACTTCAAGGCGATCATGGCCGAGTGAAACAAAGCCACCGATGGCAAGAAGAGGTAGAGGACGAGTGCAGGTCCTTCATCTGGCCGACCTACCAAGGTTCCTTCGGCCGTGGTCGGGACCGTCGACCTCACTTCTCCTCGGCGGTCGTATCCAGCTGTTGGTGTTTCTTAGCCGACCCCGTCCGAGGACTTCTCCGTCTCGGCGGCTCTGGCTCTTGAGGCCCCGCCTCTAACCGATCAGGCCGAGGTCATACTGACCGAGGCCCACAAGAAGCTGTTTGTCCTCGATTGGCGGGTAATGAATCATGACGACTTCTTAGGGGACTCGGCGATGAGCATGCAGGCTCTCCGCCATCTCCCGACCCCTAAGGACCGAGCTGCACTGAAGGCGGGAATGACGGGCGACGACGCTTTAGAGGTGGCTCGGTCGCTTATGTCGGTAAGCTTTCTCAGTTGTTTTTGATATTCTCTTGAAAATTTCCTAAGTCTTTAGCTCGGCTTTTGTTGTGTTCTAACTGCTTCTTCTTGCAGGCCACATGCCCTTCAGCCACCTTCTCGAGCAGTATGCCGAGGAAGAGAAAGAGCTGAAGGCCGCTAGCAATAAAGACATAGTGGAGAGGGCGAGGACCGTGAAGCAGTTCGAGGCGGAGCAGCGCCGCTCAGATGCTTTGGCAGCCCAGGTCGTCGACCTAGAGGCGGCCCTGGCGCAGGCGAGGGAGAAGCTCGCCTCGGAGGTTGCCAAAGCAGCCGAGGAGAGGGCCGACGCGACGAGGGCCTTGGAGGCTGTGAAGCAGCAAAAACACGAGGTCATGGAGGCGGCGAGGGCGGAGATTGAGGCCGAGGCCAAGAAGCATATGATGGCCAACATGGAGAAGTCCTACGCCACCGCACTCGAGCATGTCGAGGCCCGGATCCCTGGCTTCGACAGGTCGGGATACGGACTGTGGGGTCTGGTCGATGAGGAGGACCCCGAAGCCGAACAAAAGGCCGAAGGGGAAGGAAGGGAAGGGCGACAAGGTGACGATGCTCCTGCCGACGCTGAGGCCGTGGAGGTGGAGGGAGGGGGTGACGAGATTGTGGCCGACCCTCGAGCCGGAGTGGCAGAGGACGAGGAGCCGTCCACCGGGGTGCCCGTCACCGAGCTACCTCTCAAGGTGGCCCCTTGATCTTTTTGCTTTGTATTTTTTCTTCTTTATGTTCTGCCTTGTAGCGGACTGGCCACCGCTTTTTTTGTTATAAATGAATTTTTTCTTTCTCTGACCAAGTGTTAGGGTCTATCTTTGATTTGAAATTTTTCTGAAAATAATTTCGTCTTGAAATTTGACTAAGTGTTAAGAACCACTCCTTTTGACATCTTTCTGAGTGTTAGCAACTTTTGCTTTGAAATTTTGTTAAGCGCTTCTAGAGTCCATCGTTGATATGTTTCCCGTTCTTCAGATTGTCGAGTCGAGCCCAGCAGCTGAGGCCTCTCGTCTCCAAGCTGACATAAGAGCGGTGAAGTTGGCCCTTTCTCGGAGTCAAGAGTGCTTTCTTAAGAGCGAGTTGGACTTGGAACGCCTCAAGCTAAAGTTGTCAAAGCGTCTCTCCGAGATGAAGCAACTGAAGAAGGCACTGTCTGATGCTACGACGGAGAGAGGTGTATTGGTAGCTGAGATTCAATACTTGCATATAGTAGAAGAAGAGCTTTTGGAGGAGGAAGAAGAATTAACGGCGGTAGTGGGCAAGTTGATGGCCGAGCGCGACGAGTTGACGGCGGAGGTAGATGGGTTGAAGAGGGTTATGGTCGACAAGAGTATCGAAGTTACTCATCTCCGTCGAATTATACCCGACAGCTCTGGTGCCGCAGGCTCCGCTCAGCTTCCTCGCTTTAAAATATCCGTGAACGATTCTCTGAAGGATCGAATCGTCGAGCTCGAGGAGGAAGTTGCTCGACTCAAACCCCAACCTGGACGGATTAACGTCAGAAGTACGTCGTGTACTCGTGAAGAGAGCGAGAGGGGAATCTCGTTTTAAGAGCTTGCGACTCGTTCGCCTGTTGCTAGATAGAGCCCGGTCGATGCTTAAAGTGGTGTGGCATCTTCGTCGAGCGGAGCATCCGTTGGGGCCACCGTCAGGGACAGTGCTGAAGAGGCGTCTCAGTTTGCTAGTCTGGGGACGAGTTCCGAGGTTAGGCGTCGCTGTCTCCGGGTGTCTTTAAACTGAAACGTCCCTGTCCCAAAGAAGCGTTGAACGAGTTGTTGTAATTATGCCTTTTCGAGTTTTGTAATTCATAGTAGAGCAGAGTAGCGGTCTTGTAATATGAGTTTCTTTGAACTTTAAACTTTTATAAAAGTGAAAGCTTGTTTTACTCCTTTGCGTTTGTGTTGGCGTGTTCAGTTAATCCTCCATGGTTGTAAGAGTGTTTCTGAAGGATGGATCCTTTCTAGCTCGCTTAAGAGCAAGGAGTAGAAGTGGGGTCTTGCCAAACTTTGAACTTCGAGGGACGTGGCTTTATCTGAGGTGTCCATCTGAAGATCTTACACGGATCTCGATGTAAAAGATGGTGTGGATCACGAGAAAATGCTATCTTGTCGTTTTGTGGTCGTGGTCCAATCTGTGCCGCCTGATCGAGATTTAGCGTGCATATTAGGGAGAAAGTTGTTTTTCTCCAATACGCAGCTCGGATCATCAGTCACTCGAATTTGGATTCCGAGGGACATGGCACGATCCGAACCATCCACCTGAAGATCTTGCACGGATCTCGATGTAAAAGATGGTGTGGATCATGAGAAAATGCTATCTTGTCGTTTTGTGGTCGTGGTCCAATCTGTGCACGCTGATCGAGATCTTGCATGAATTTTGGGGAGAAAGTTGTTTTTTTCTTATACACAGCTCGGAATGCAAGTCGCTCAGGAATGTATGCCTGAATATCTTCATCAGTTATCCAGCTAAGTGAAGCAATGGGGCATTCATTCAGGCACTCCTCTAAGTATTCTTCTCCCATGTCTAGTATAGTTGTAGAAATTTCGTCGGTTATGCAGCCCAGTGGTCTGGATTCCGAACACGTCGTTCGAGTAAATTTCAATTGTTGTGGGAGTAGTTCCGAATGGCGAACCACTTCTAGCCCGCTTAAGAGCGAGCTTGCGAAGCGGAATCGAGCCAAGTTTTGGACTCCGAACACGTCGTTCGAGTAAATTTCAATGGTTGTGGGAACAGTTCCGAATGGCGAACCACTTCTAGCCCGCTTAAGAGTGAGCTTACGAAGCAGAATCGAGCCAAGTTTTGGACTCTGAACACGTCGTTCGAATAAATTTCAACGGTTGTGGGAGTAGTTCCGAATGGCGAACCACTTCTAACCCGCTTAAAAGCGAGCTTGCTAAGCGTAATCGAGCCAAGTTTTGGACTTCGAACACATTATAAAAGTAAATTTCAACAGTTGTGGGAGCAGTTCCGAATGGCGAACCACTTCTAGCCCGCTTAAGAGCGAGATTGTGAAGTGGAATCGAGCCAAATTTTGGACTCCGAACACGTCGTTCGAGTAAATTTCAATGGTTGTGGGAGCAGTCCTGAATGGCGAACCACTTCTAGCTCGCTTAAGAGCAAGCTTGCGAAGCAGAATTGAGCCAAGTTTTGGACTCCGAACACGTCGTTCAAGTAAAAGCAATTAAAAGTCTTAAACAGAGAGATAAAATAATCACAAGAGAATCATCAGGGGAAAGAAATTCTTTATTGATAACTGCTAATCGGCGTTCTAAAATAATCACACCCTCTTGGTACTTCAGTAAGTGGTCGGCGTTCCAAGTTCTTGGTATCTCTCTGCATTCAAGGTCTTCAAGACGATATGCTCCTGGCCGGACTACCTTGGAAACCTTGTACGGTCCTTCCCAATTCAGTGCTATCTTACTCTTTTGGCTGGGAAATGAGATAGCTAGCTTTCTGTGGACTAAGTCCCCTTCCTTGAGATCGGTGGGACGGACTCTTTTGTTGTAGGCGTGCTCGATTCTCCTCCAATAATTTTGCTGGCGAATTGAAGCTTTTTCACGGAGCTCATCAATCAGGTCCAAATTCGCCCGGAGCCCTCTGGCATTCTGCTCTTCATCATAGGCAATAAGACGAAGGGATGGCAGACCAACTTCTAATGGGATTACAGCCTCGGACCCGTAGGTGAGATTAAAGGGTGACTCTTCTGTGGGGATCCGTTTCGTAGTGCGGTAATTCCATAATATGTTAGAAAGTTGTTCCGTCCATAGGCCTTTGGCCGACTTATGTAGTCTCTTCTTGATGCCGGAGAGGATCTGCCTGTTGGCATTCTCGACTTGGCCATTGGACTGAGGATGGGAGATGGAGGAGAAGCGTTGCTGAATGCCGAGGTCTTCACATAAAGATCGGAATGCTGCCCCTGTAAAATGTGTTCCATTATCTGTTATCAGGACCTGAGGTACGCCGAACCTACAGATTACATTTTTCCAGAAGAGCTGTAGCACTTTGTTCTCAGTAATAGTGGCCAGAGGTTCGGCCTCGATTCACTTAGAGAAGTAGTCGATTGCCACGACTAGAAACTTGAGCTGGCCCGGAGCTGATGGGAATGGACCTAGCAAGTCCATCTCCCACATTGCGAAGGGAATTGGACTCGAGAGAGATGTAAGTTGTGCTTGGGGTAATCGGTGGATGTTGGAGAACTGCTAATAAGGACTGCATTGCCGGACATGTTGCTCGGCGTCTCGAAGTTGGGTAGGCCAGAAGTACCCGTAGTTCAAAACTTTCCTAGTGAGGGACCTTGATCACGAGTGGGCTCCGCCTATGCCTTCGTGATGCTCTTGCAGGGCATACGAGGCTTCTTCCGGGAAGAGGCATCTTAAGTAGGGTCTGCTATCTACTTGGGTATAGGAGTGTTTGTACAAGACTCCTTCAACAAGGGTGTACCGCTTCACCCTCGTTCGGATTCGATGGGCTTCTTTTGAATCTAGGAGAAGGGTCCCATCCCTGAGGAATTCTGTCCAAGGCTTTATCCAGTTGTCCCGGAGTTGAACGGGTAGCAACTCCATCGAGTCGGGGGCTTTTTCTTCTTTGCTTGGTCTTAGGAGAACTTCGATTAAGACGGTCTACTCGAGACCCTGGAGGGAGGAGGAGGCCAATTTTGAGAGGGTATCTGCTTGGGAGTTTTCTTCTCTAGGGATCTGCTGGATTTGTGCCTCTTCGAACGAAGCCATGAGGCTTTGGACCTTGGCTAGGTACTTAACCATTCATTCATCTCGTGCCTCGTAATATCTTAAAACATGATTAACCACCAGCTGCGAATCACTGAATATTCGGACGTGTTGCGCCCCTGCCTTGCGAGCCATACCCAGGCCTGCTACCAGGGCTTCATACTCAGCTTCGTTGTTGGAAGCTTTAAAGTTGATGCGGAGGGAGTACTGGAGAACGAAGTCATCTGGGTCTGCCAGAATGACTCCAGCTCCGCTCCCTTCGGCGCAAGAAGACTCGTCTACATATACTGTCCAGATGGGAGGCCCATTCACTGATTGACTCACTTCTGGGATGGTGCTTTCTACAATAAATTTAGCTAAGGCTTGAACCTTGATTGCAGTCCGAGGCTGATAAGATATGTCATGTTGACTCAGCTCGATCGACCACTTTATTAGGTGCCCGGAGGTCTCGGGCTTGTGCAGGACCTGCTTGAGCGGCTGGTCGGTAAGGACGACCACCGAGTGGGATTGAAAATAGGGGCGGAGCTTCCTGGCTGCCATAACCAAGGCATATGCTATCTTTTCCAACCTCGGATAGCGGAGCTCAGCTTCTCTAAGGACTTTGCTCACATAATAGATAGGCTTCTGAACCTTGTCTTCTTCCCTCACTAGGACAGCGCTAAGGGTTTGCTCGTAGGCAGCAAGGTAGAGGTAGAATGTTTCCCCGGGAATAGGCTTGCTGAGGAGTGGGGGGTTGACCAGATACGCTTTCAGTTGGTTGCTGCTGTTGGCCCCACTCGAAGCCCTTAGCCCCCCTGAGGGCTTTGAAAAAAGGAAGACACTTCTCCCCCCGACTTAGACAGGAAGCGTCCTGTGGCTGCGAGGCGTCCCGTAAGCTTTTGAACTTCTTTCACACTCGTAAGGGGAGCCATATCCAGTATGGCTTTGATCTTCTCGAGGTTGGCTACGATCCCCCTCTGACTAACCATGAAGCCAAGGAACTTTCCAGACGAGACTCCGAACACACACTTATTTGGGTTTAGTCTCATATTATGCTTCCTCAACACGTCGAAGGCTTCTTGTATGTCAACAACATGGTCGGACCCACGGATACTTTTGACTAGCATATCATCAATGTACACTTCCATGTTTCGGCCGATCTGATTCTGGAAGACCTTATTGACGAGGAGCTAGTAAGTGGCACTGGCATTCTTGAGCCCGAAGGGCATCACTCGGTAGCAATAGAGACCTTGATCAGTGACGAAGGAGGTCTTTGGGATGTCCGGAAGGAACATTCTGATCTGGTTATATCCGGAGAAGGTATCCATGAAGCTCAGCTGCTCATGACCCGAAGTGGCGTCGATTAAGGTGTCTATGCTGGAGAGAGGGAAAGGATCTTTAGGGCATGCCTTGTTCAAATCCGTGAAGTCAATGCAAATCCTCCAACTTCCGTTGGCCTTCTTGACCATAACAACATTAGAGAGCCATTCGGGATAGTTGACTTCTTGTATGAACCGAGCTTTGAGGAGCTTGTCCACTTCTTCTTTTATGGCCTGTTGGCGCTCAGGGGCGAACTTACGCCCCTTCTGCTGGACTGATTTGGACCGTAGGGCAACACTTAAGTGATGGACGGGAAGGTCCTCGGAAATCCCTGGCATGTCGGCGGCTGACCATGCAAAGAGGTCATGGTTCTTCTTGATACATTGGACTATGTCGGAACATAGGGCAGAAGGGAGAGTCTTGCTGATGAAGAATTTGCGGTTTAGATCTTGCTCCGAGAAGAGCACTTCCTCCAGCTCATCTACCGGTTCTGACATAGTCTGGATGTTCCCCTGGGGAATTTCAAGAGTCTCGAGAGAAAGAACGGGTCCTCCGATCGAGGTCATGTAGCCTTTGCGGGCCATCTCCTGACTCCCCCTTACTTCCCCTACACCTGCCTTGGTTGGAAACTTCATTTTGAGATGATAAGCCGACGGGATGGCTTCTAAAGCAGCTAGGCCAGGTTGGGCTAGGATCACATTATAAGCTGCTGGGATGTCGACAACCATGAAATCCATTGGCTCCGTCCGGGTAGTAGGAGTTTTGCCAGTGGTTACGTTGAGGGTTATCACCCCTTCGATAGTCACTGGCACTCCCGTGAACCCATGGAGCGTATAGCCGGCGGGCTTGAGCCTGTCCTGCGATAATTTGAGTCCTCGGAAGGCTGTCAGGAAGAGGATGTTGACAGAACTGCCATTGTCCACCAGTATCCTCTCCACTTTGAAGTTAGCCATGTCGAGGTTAATCACTAGTGCGTCACAATGGGGGGTTCGGACACCCTCCAGGTCTTCAACCGAGAAAGTAACCGGAACTCTGAGGCCTTTGGGAGGGGGTATGCTGTGCACCGAGTTAACCTCCCGACAAAAGCCTTTCGAGAAGAGTTGGAGGTACCTCCCATTGGACCCCATGGATAAGATGCAGGATACGCTCTTCTTCGAATTCGGGGCTCTCGTCGTGCCTCTCGGGCTGCTTATTAGCCCCTCTGGGGGAGGAGGAAGATCAATCCGGTCCTTTCTTACAAACTTGGACAGCTGCCTTCTCTGAATAAGGGCTTCAATTTCATTCTTCAGAGCCTGACAGTCATTGGTGTCGTGGTCGTGGTCGTGGTCCCGGTGATAGCGGCTCCACTTCTCCTTATCTCTCTTCTTCCTGGGGGTATTCATCTTCGGGGCAGAAGGCAAAACTCCTTCTTTCTTGACTTCCATGAGGATAGTTGAAATATGGGTGTTGAGAGGGGTAAACTTTTCAAATCTGGGAGGCGGGCGGCACTGACCCCCATTGTCCTTCTGGAGCTTCTTAGCTCCTTCATCTTCGACTGCCTTTCTCTTGGTTCCAGAGGAAGACCCCTCGAAAGTGGGGCGATGTTTGATGAACTCAATAATATTCACATTTAGGAGCTATAATCTTAATGCAATTGGACATTTAAATGCTTTATATGTGGTATTTTACTCATATTTTCTCTTTTTCACAAGAAACAGCCTAAACCAGCAAAACGAAGCAGATTCAGGATTTTGAGGAGGATACATAGAAACTGCAAAGCATAGGTCGACTGATTCCACCAACAGGCGACTGGACAGAGAGATTGATGGGGCTCGGCATAGTCGACTTCTCCAACATCAGTCGACTTGACTGATGAATCATGAAGCTACAGATTTCTCGGCGCAGTCGACTTACATCCAACACCAGTCGACTGCATCCAGCGGAGTGGAAAGATAAGATAATTAAAGATCCATCCTCATCTAAATCCAAATCAAAGCAGAAAAGGAAGAAAAAGAAGAAAAGAGAAAGAAATAAAACACAGATTAAAGAAGGAAAGAACTAAAGGAAAGAAGAGGACTTTTCTGCGAAAAGTGCAAACCCTAATTCCCTTCCCGTGTTCTATAAATATCAACCAAGAAGCAGTATTCTGGGGACGGACGGGGAGAGGAGATCAAGTACTCAACAAGGGAACGAGCCGGTCGACTGTGTGACAGCCAGTCGACCTATCTGGGCGGACATCATCAGTTTATTTCCTCTCTTTCTAGTTCTTTTATGTTAATCATGTATTCGAAACTGTTAGTCAATAAAAGTCTTATTATGTGAAACTAATTTCATAGTTGGGTAGATTGAAACCGTAGTCATGTAATGCTAAATTCTTCTGAAGCCTTCTCTTTTACTTATTGATTGAACCTGATTGAATTGGTATAGATTTATAATAATTAAACTTGTTCAGAAGTTCTAAGAGCGGTCGACTGAGAGTGACAGCAAGTCGACTGCCATACAGAACCTGAGATTATCAAGTTTGTGTATTATAAAACTGAATCTGTTATATGAGTATAAAGACGACCCGTATCTCATGCCCATAGTTTGTAACACAGGAATCTTTAGGGATTCCTGGTTTAATCAACTTGAAGGATCTAGATCTGATACCAATTTCTAGAACTTCAAGTGTTTGTTCGTTTCCATTGTTCCTATATTTTCCTTAAGTGCAACTTAGTAGATACCATGCTAAATACTTAAGGAAAGAAACGAATTAGAGTAGATACCATGCCTAATTCTTGGCTTAGGGAAACAATAACTTTAAGGAGTAGATACCATGCCCTTAAAGAAACAAACATGAGTAATTAGAGTAGTACAGATGGTGACTCAGCATTATTGACTATTGGTGGAGATCAAAAACCCAACTACTTAATAGATATTTGTGATTCAACACTTCTTGATATAGTTTTTAATCTTTTCATTTCTTTTAGAACAACACTTCAAGATTCTTATTTCTTTTTATTGGTTAGTAAGTTAATTTCTACAATCTCTGTGGGATCGACCCTTGCTTTTCACTACGCTTCTATAAACGATTCGTACACTTGCGAGGTTTTTAATTTGTGTCTAGTTTATCTATTTATTTAGATAGTCTAGATAGCACAACAAGTTTTTGGCGCCGTTGCCGGGGATTATTTAGTATTTTAACTTACAAATCAGTAAAATAGTTTTCATTTTTCTTTTCTTTTATTAATAAATATTTTCTCTTTTAGGTTACAGGATTTTGGTGAATGCACGGAAGACGATCACTTCGTCTAGAGCTACTACCTATTGACGCAGAAACAGAACGCACGCTGCACAGACTAGATCGGCTGTCTGCAACCAACCAGTCGACTGCTACATGGAACCAGGCGACTGCACAGGGACCCAATTCACAAGCAACAATGGCTGAGGAAGTACCAAATCGAGTACCAATGCAGGACAAATTCATGCCTAAGAATATTGAGCAACCTTCCTGCATTGCTTATCAACCTAATGTCACAGGGAATATGCATCTATCTCCCTAATTACTTAGCATGGTTCCCCACTTTAGTGGCAAACCAGACGAAGAGCCTCACCTCCATCTGCAAGATTTCTTCGATCTTTGCAGAACACAAAGCGTCCAAGGGCTTACCCCTGAGCAAATCAGGTTAATCTTGTTTCCATTATCTTTAAAACTTAATGCTAAATTGTGGTATAATTCTTTGGAACCAAGATCAATTAATTCATGGGAGCACTTGGCAACAAAATTCTTGAAAGAATTCTTTCCAGCACAGAAAACCAAACAACTAAAAAGGGAGATTCAACTCTTCCAACAAAAAGATGGAGATTTATTCTTCGAAGCATGGAAGGACTTCAAAAACAAGCTTCTCAAGTGTCCTACGCACAACATGGCTAAGGATGATCAGGTACAAGCATTTTATGAGGGTTTAAATGATACTAACAAGGCAATTGTGGATTCAGCTTGCAACGGGATCTTGATGAGGAAAAGCGGTGAGGAGGCCATTGAATTATTTGAAGAACTCAGCGAGAACTCACAGCAATTCTCAACAAGGGGAAGAGGCATTTCTAAAAAACAGGGAGTTTACGAGATTTCTGGTAGTAATAACATACAATTAGAAATGGTAAACATGAACAAAAAAATTGATATGCTTGTTAATGCAATGACGACAATGGGCGGTGTAAAAAATCAAACAAAAGAAATTTGTGCAATTTGTTCTAATTTTGATCATACAATTGACACGTGTCCCATGTCTTCTTTCACAGATCAGGAGCATGCAAACTATGTGGGACAAGGAGTGTTTCCACCAAAGAACAACCCCTTCTCGAACACATACAACCCAGGGTAGAGGAACCATCCAAATTTCTCATGGAGCAACAATCAAGGCACTCAATCTTCGCAAGGACATGCACGGAACTTCCAGATGGGAAGTGGGTTTGATCGGTCAGTTCAAGAACAGAAAAAGTTGGATTTTGAATCCACCGTTCTTCAATTGCTCCAACAACAACATCAAACAAGCAACCAACAAGGACAGGCAATTCAGAAATTGGAAACTCAAATAGGGCAAATCGCGAAGGAGTTGAGTGAACGAAAGGCAGGAGAACTCCCATCACAAACCATACCAAACCCTAGAGGCCAAGAGCAGCTCAAATCAGTAACAACTCTGAGAAGTGGTAAGACAATTGACAGCAAGGTTGGAACACATGCAGACGAATCAGATACACAACCATCAAAAGTTTTGGGTTCCAACAAGGTAAGTGAAAAAGAAAGGACAATTTTGCCACCATTCCCTCAAAGGTTAGTCAAGCAAAAGAAAGAACAAAATTTATTTGATATCTTTGAAACTCTCAAAAAGGTAGAAATTAATATCCCCCTACTTGATGCTATTAAACAAATTCCTTCTTATGCCAAATTTTTGAAAGAATGTTGTACTCAGAAAAGAACATTTTAGGTTAGGGAGGATGTGGCTTTGACAGAGGAAGTAAGCGCCGTTTTGTTAAGAAAATTACCTCCTAAACTGAAGGACCCAGGTAGTTTTACCATTCCTTGCAGGGTTGGTGAACACTTCTTTGAAAAGGCACTGCTAGACTTGGAGGCAAGCATAAACCTTCTTCCATACACTGTTTACGAAAAGCTAGGATTGGGGGAACTCAAACCAACATCCATCACCTTGCAGTTGGCTGATCGCAGCATCAAGAGACCAAGAGGTATTTTGGAAGATGTCCTAGTTCAGGTAAACGATTTCATTTTGCCTGCAGATTTTGTTGTGTTAGATATGGAGGACTCTTCAATGCCATCTTCTTTACCGATCATCCTAGGTAGGCCCTTTATGAGTACAGCTGATATAAAAATTTGTGTTAAAAAGGGTACTATAAGTATGAAGATAAACGGAGAGAAGATTGAATTTAAAATGTTTGATACACTAAAATTACCACATGATGATCATGAATGCAATAATATTGATGTGGTACAGGAGATTGTTGATCAAACATTTCAGGTACATAGCATTGAACCACTACAAGCTGCAATTACACAATCTCTAACATTATTTCATGTTGAACAGGAATGCAATGACTGGAGGATTGCAGAAACAGTACATCACCTTGAAACTCCAAAGTCATATTCAGGTAAGCTTGCACCTGCATTTGAAAATCTTGTGTCTGATAACTCTTGTGTTTTCTCAGACCAGTCGACTGGTGCATGGAGCAAGTCGACTGCTACCAGGATACCAGACGTGGAGCTTAAGCCGCTGCCTGAACACTTGAAGCATGCATATTTGGGCGAGAACCAGACGCTACCTGTGATAGTTGCTGCAAACTTGAGTGCACAAGAAGAAGATAAGTTGCTGAGGGTATTGCGAGAACACAAAGGTGCAATCGGATGGACCATTGCAGACATCAAGGGAATAAGTCCATCCAAATGCATGCATAAAATACTTCTTGAAGACAATGCAAAACCTAGTAGGGAAGCACAGAGAAGACTCAATCCAAACATGAAGGAAGTGGTAAGAACAGAGGTCTTGAAGCTACTAGATGTTGGCATCATCTATCCTATCTCAGATAGCAAATGGGTGAGTCCTATACATGTAGTGCCTAAGAAAAGTGGAGTCACAGTGGTGAGGAATGAAGAGAATGAGCTTGTCCCTACAAGAATGACCACAGGATGGAGGGTATGCATAGACTACAGGAAGCTGATTAACGAAACCAGGAAAGATCATTTCCCTCTTCCTTTTATTGATCAAATGTTAGAAAGATTAGCAGGATATAGTCATTATTGTTTTTTAGATGGTTATAGTGGCTATAATCAAATTGCTATTGCACTAGAAGATCAAGAAAAAACTACTTTTACATGTCCTTTTGGTACTTTTGCATACAGGAGGATGCATTTTGGATTGTGCAACGCACCAGCTACATTTCAGAGATGCATGATGAGTATATTTTTAGACATGGTGGAAAGGTTCATCGAGGTATTTATGGATGATTTCAGTGTTTTTGGGTCTTGTTTTGATGAATGCCTTAACCATTTGCAGCTTGTGCTTAAGAGATGTGAAGAATGCAATTTAGTGCTGAATTGGGAAAAGTGTCATTTTATGGTACAATAAGGTATTGTCTTGAGACATGTGATGTAAAAAAGAGACATAGAGGTGGACAAGGCAAAAATTGACATCATATCAAAGCTACCCCCTCCCACTACAGTCAAGGGGATAAGGAGCTTTCTTGGACATGCAGGGTTCTATAGAAGATTTATAAAAGATTTCTCCAAAATCTCCAGACCCCTTTGTGAATTGTTAGCTAAGGATGTCGAGTTTGCATGGACAGAAGAGTGCACAAATGCTTTCATTACATTAAAAAATCTTCTCATTTCTGCAACTGTCATCATGGCACCAGATTGGAACCATCCTTTCGAGCTTATGTGTGATGCAAGTGATTATGCTTTGGGAGCTGTTTTGGGTCAGAGAATAAATAAGGTACCCCATGCTATTTACTATGCTTCTCGAACTTTAAATGATGCACAGCTTAATTATTCCACTACTGAAAAAGAAATGCTAGCTGTCATTTTTGCTGTAGAGAAGTTTAGATCATATTTGATTGGTTCTAAAGTCATTGTTTTCACTGACCATGCTGCTTTGAGATATTTGTTTGCTAAAAAGGATGCTAAGCCTAGGTTGATCAGATGGGTGCTATTGCTTCAAGAGTTTGACCTTGAGATTAGAGACAAGAAAGGAAGTGACAATGTTGTGGCGGATCATTTGTCCAGATTACTACATGATGAAGAAAGAATTGTGTCCCCACTGAATGAAAATTTCCCAGATGAAAATTTATTTGAAATAAATATACAACTTCCATGGTTTGCAGATATTGTAAATTATCTCACTGCTCATGTTTTCCCTCCAGGTATGACAAGTCAAGAAAGAAAGAGATTGGTGGCCATGTGCAAGCACTATTACTGGGACGATCCTTATTTGTTCAAATTCAGCCCCGATCAGATTATAAGAAGATGTGTGGCAGAAGAAGAGCAAATGAGTATTCTACAACATTGCCACCAATATGCATGTGGAGGACATTTTGGGCCAAAAAGAACAGCACTTAAGGTATTACAATCTGGTTTTTATTGGCCTAATGTATTCAAAGATACTTTTTCTTTTTGCAGGACTTGTGACAAATGCCAAAGGACAGGCAACATCTCTTCTAGAAATCAAATGCCACTGCAAAACATCCAAGTAATCGAGCTTTTTGATGTTTGGGGAATCGACTTCATGGGTCCCTTTCCTAACTCTTTTGGTTATTTATATATTCTTGTGGGTGTGGATTATGTGTCTAAATGGGTCGAGGCTGTCCCCTCAAAAACTAATGATCACAAAGTTTTTGTCAAGTTTTTGCAGGAAAACATCTTCACCAGGTTTGGTACACCACGAGTAATAATTAGTGATGGAGAAAGCCACTTCAATAATTTCCCATTTGCTTCATTGATGAAGAAATATGGGATTACACATAGAGTGGGTACTCCATATCATCCTCAAACCAGTGGGCAAGTGGAGATTAGCAACAGAGAGATAAGGAGCATTTTGGAAAAGACAGTAAATACAAGGAGAAAGGATTGGTCGCTACGATTGAATGATGCATTATGGGCCTACCGAACAACATACAAGACACCCATCGGCATGTCACCATACCACCTGGTTTTTGGAAAAGCCTGTCATCTGCCAGTGGAATTGGAACACAAAGCCTATTGGGCCATTAAAAGGTTCAATTTTGATATGAAACATGCAGGCGACAAAAGAAGATTGCAACTGAACGAGCTTGAAGAGTTGAGGCACGATGCATATGAAAATGCAAAGTTGTACAAGGAAAGGACCAAGATATACCATGATAAACAGCTAGCAAGGAAGGAGTTTTATGAAGGACAGAAGGTATTAATATACAACTCAAGATTAAGACTCTTTCCAGGCAAGCTTATGTCACGATGGTATGGTCCATACATTGTTACAAAAGTCTTTCCACATGGAGCATTGGAGGTTCATAGCAAAGAGAAAAATCAAACATTCAAGGTGAACGGGCATAGGGCGAAGCCGTACATTGAGATGAGTCTAGAGCCGCATGAGGAAGATGTGAATCTTTAAACCATTCAATACATTGCATGAACTCATCAAGTCTAGCTGAAGACAGGAAACACAGCGCTTATTGGAAGGCAACCCAATTTTTCAGGGAAGTACTTACACTTTCTATTTATTTATTTATTTCTTTAATCATTTCTTTATTTTCTTTCCTTCAAACTGGGTGGTAACACATGCCTATTAGACGTTTTAGTGCGAACATTGAGGACAATGTTCTATCTAAGTTTGGGGGTAGTTGTTTACATTTGGAGTCTTTTGATTTTAACCATTTGGAGTCTTTTGAATTTTTTGTAGATAAACAATTTCTTATAAAGTAAGAGTGAGTATACTTATTTACTTTAGGATTGTTAAGTTTCATAATTCCTTACAAAATTGTATGAGTCATGCCATTATACATAAAAAAACAAATGTGATGCTTTTTCTGGTGATTATCTCCTTTGATCTAGTCCTAAACAGAGTTTAAGTAAATAGAGCAATAACGAAAAAAAAAAAAATTGAATAAAGTCAATCTACTCCAATGTTTTGAGTTGCTAACTAGGGGTATTCATCACCAATGTTTACTTTTACGTCAAACGGCAACTTGAAATATGAGTATGCAAAGCACTTTAAAAGTTTGTGACTTGTTGAGTAACCGGGTGGAATCATCACAAATATTTTGCATTCGAGTAAAAAGGCAAGTGACAACTTAGAGAAGAGACTCTGAAAAAAAAAAAAAAAAAAACTCTAGTTTGCTACTCGGTTTGTAGTAGAGAAAAGGGATAATCACAGATGGAGTTGTTACATACTATAATTAAATTAATTGCATGACAAATATGATTGGGTTTAGGGATTATGACTAAATAATTGCACTGGAGAAAGTGGGTATACCTGTTTTTACTTTATTTGCAATTGTTTGTATTTTTAATTGCAATTTTGATGCTTGCATAATGAGAATTCTTGATGTGATGGGTTGAGACTAGTATTTTTCCCTTGTTCATAATTTTACTTTTTGCTTGAGGACAAATAAGAGCTAAGTTTGGGGGTATTTGATGAACTCAATAATATTCACATTTAGGAGCAATAATCTTAATGCAATTGGACATTTAAATGCTTTATATGTGGTATTTTACTCTTATTTTCTCTTTTCCACAGGAAACAGCCTAAAACAGCAAAATGAAGCAGATTCAGGATTTTGAGGAGGATACATAGAAACTGCAAAGCATTGGTCGACTGATTCCACCAACAGGCGACTGGACAGAGAGATTGATGGGGCTCGGCACAGTCGACTTCTCCAACATCAGTCGACTTGACTGATGAATCATGAAGCCACAGATGTCTCGGCGCAGTCGACTTACATCCAACACCAGTCGACTGCATCCAGCGGAGTGGAAAGATAAGATAATTAAAGATCCATCCTCATCTAAATCCAAATCAAAGCAGAAAAGGAAGAAAAAGAAGAAAAGAGAAAGAAATAAAACGCAGATTAAAGAAGGAAAGAAATAAAGGAAAGAAGAGGACTTTTCTGCGAAAAGTGCAAACCCTAATTCCCTTCCCGTATTCTATAAATATCAACCAAGAAGCAGTATTCTGGGGATGGACGGGGAGAGGAGATCAAGTACTCAACAAGGGAACGAGCCGGTCGACTGTGTGACAGCCAGTCGACCTATCTGGGCGGACATCATCAGTTTATTTTCTCTCTTTCTAGTTCTTTTATGTTAATCATGTATTCGAAACTGTTAGTCAATAAAAGTCTTATTATGTGGAACTAATTTCATAGTTGGGTAGATTGAAACCGTAGTCATGTAATGCTAAATTCTTCTGAAGCCTTCTCTTTTACTTATTGATTGAACCTGATTGAATTGGTATAGATTTATAATAATCAAACTTGTTCAGAAGTTCTAAGAGCAGTCGACTGAGAGTGACAGCAAGTCGACTGCCATACAGAACCTGAGATTATCAAGTTTGCGTATTATAAAACTGAATCTGTTATATGAGTATAGAGATGACCCGTATCTCATGCCCATAGTTTGTAACACAGGAATCTTTAGGGATTCCTGGTTTAATCAACTTGAAGGATCTAGATCTGATACCAATTTCTAGAACTTCAAGTGTTTGTTCGTTTCCATTGTTCCTATGTTTTCCTTAAGTGCAACTTAGTAGATACCATACTAAATACTTAAGGAAAGAAACGAATTAGAGTAGATACCATGCCTAATTCTTGGCTTAGGGAAACAATAACTTTAAGGAGTAGATACCATGCCCTTAAAGGAACAAACATGAGTAATTAGAGTAGTACAGAAGGTGACTCAGCATTATTGACTATTGGTGGAGATAAAAAACCCAACTACTTAATAGATATTTGTGATTCAGCACTTCTTGATATAGTTTTTAATCTTTTCATTTCTTTTAGAACAACACTTCAAGATTCTTATTTCTTTTTATTGGTTAGTAAGTTAATTTCAACAATCTCTGTGGGATCGACCCTTGCTTTTCACTACGCTTCTATAAACAATTCGTACACTTGCGAGATTTTTAATTTGTATCTAGTTTATCTATTTATTTAGATAGTCTAGATAGCACAACAATGTTCAGCTTCCTCTGTCCGAATATACTTCTTGCTTCTGAGAAGAAGGTCGGAGAAGTCTCGTGGGGGCTTTTTGGCTAGGGAGGACCGGAGGCTTGAGTTGAGGACATTGGATTGGAAGGCGGCTGCAGCGACCGATTGGTCGAGGGAGGCAATGGACCTAGCTTCTGAGGTAAACCGCTTGACATAATCTCTTAGTTTCTCACCCTTCTTCTGATTGAGGAAGAGCAGTGAAATACTAGTCTTCTCAGTTCGGTAGCTGCTCACGAAGTGGGTGATGAAGAGGGTTTCAAATTGTTCAAAGGAGAAGATGGAGTAGGCGAGGCGAGAGTACCATTCCCGAGCTGGACCTTTGAAAGTAGCCAGGAAGGTCTTGCACAGTAGAGCATCGGAAGCCTGGTGAATCATCATGAGAGTTTTGAAACTCTCGATGTGATCCACGGGGTCTGACTCCCCCGTATATGTCTCGAACTGTGGTAGCTTGAAGTTTGCTGGAACGGAAGCATCCATGATGGTTCGTGAGAATGGAGGTCTTCTTGGGCGGAGGGTCCTCCCTCTTAGCTTATCTTCCCTGTCAAGTTGGCCGAGGCATCTCTCCATCTCGTGGAGACGATGATAGATAACATCATCCCTTCGACGGTACCCTGGTGAGCCTCTGGACTCATCTTCGTAGGAAGGGGAGCGTGGAGTTCGGCGATGGTAGCTAGGAGAATGGTGAGGACTGGCAATGTGATGGCGGCGGGTCGGAGCTTGAGGAGGAGTTAGGGACCGATGGCGAGGACTCTGGACTGGAGGAGGAGTGGGGACCCTCTGAACATTGTTGTTGTTGTTTGGTCGGAGATTGAGGGCCTGCAAGATTGTAGCCTGGAACTCTTGGAATTCGGCTTGGGTGATGGGTCCGTTCTCGTCCTTCTGGGGCTACCGACCAGCGGGAGAATGATGTCTTCTTCGACGGTATTCAGGGGACTCCCTCCACCTCCTATAAAGAGGGAACCTCCTGTGGTCACGACGACGAGGAGATCGCTCATTTGGACGTTCTGAGCGGGTGGCTCCCTTACGGGCCTGCCTTTCATCCAAACGGTGGCGAAGGTCCTCTTCTTTCTGCCGGTTGATGAGGATATTGCGGAGGTCTTCAGAAGGCCGAGGGTTATGAGTTGTCATTGAGTTGGTTGAAGGATTATGTATGGAGATGTGGTCACGGTGAAGGGGTTGCTTCTGAGGAGGAGGACGAGAGGTCCCAATACCGGTGTTCTGGGGCCCGGCTGGAGCCCGCTGGTGCTGAAGATTCTGAAGAGGAGGCTGTTCCTGCTGCAGAGGTTGATCACTAATGAACAGCCCTAGAGGCAGGGAGGTTGGTGGATTGTGAAACGGGTCAGCGAGGTGGTGTTCCCCGTGCAATTCCCTAACGAAGACGAGGCAAAGAAAGCGATCGCTGATGGCGTCTTCCAGTTCTCTGGCTTCAATGCCACCTTTTCTGTAGTACCCCGTATTTTTAAATACTATTTTAAATATTTATAAATGAATTAAAATAATTTTTGGTGAATTAATAAATATTTTTCTGAAGATTTATCTTTTTACACGTGCAAAACACGTGCAAATGTTTTCTTGAAAAGTTCAAAAGCCAAAATTATTTTGTGAAAAATCATTATTTATTATTTGATATTATTTGTGATTTTTTTGGATTTTTCTGATATTTATTGGACCTATTTGCAAATATTACGAAAAGAATGATTTTTTTGCAAAATTGTCATTTTGAGGGATAAAAGTGCAAACTTACTTTTCTGGACTTTTCAAACAGTGTCGGCTGGAAATAAATTTTTTATTTTGTTTTTAAATCTCAATTAAATTGGTTTTATCAAGTTTCCAAGTATAGGGATCTATTTATGTAAAGATATATTTTAAAAGGATTATTTTGCACATGTGTTCAAAACCCTAATTCTTCTAATTCTGGCCTATTTAAAAGGTGGAGTGCAGCCGTCTTTCGCTGTACAACACAAGATTTTATTATTATTTTTATTTTCTTGGAGATTCAAAGAGGAGATCTTGGATTTTATGCAAAGGAGGGATTTTTCATTTTGCTTTGTTATATTCGTTTGATCTCTTCGACAATGTGAGTGACTTGTTTTGTTTTATTTTGTTTTGTGCATGTTGAAAGTTGTTTTGTTTTGTTCTTGGAATGTTGTATGTGGTGTTTCATCTAGTAGAAAGCATGCTAGGGTTTTTGATATGAATACATGTGGTGGATCGAATGAATGGATGAGTTAAAATTGGATCTTTTAAGAAGAACCCTAGTTATTTGTGAGTAGAGTTGCATGTGGATGATTTTAGATTGTAAGAGAACCTAATATAAATTGTGAGTAGACTATTTCTTTTGGATATTTACTGATTCGATTGAGTATGGTAAAAGTTATGCATTAATTGATTTAAGATTAGATTTTTTTTGGACTATTGGTGAGTTGGATGAAAGCAACTTGGCCATGTTAATGATAAATTTGTTTATGAATCAACTATTGAGAATAGTTGAGATTGAGTTTGAGGAATTTTGAGAATGAGTAATGGATTAAAAGACTATGTCTCGAGGATTTGAGTTGTGATGACTAAATTGGGGATTGATACATTTTTGATTAAATTTGGGGATTTGTGATTTTGTGAAAGATTTTATTTGAATTTGGATTTACTCAAATACTAAGTTTTTAAATCTGAAAATTTTGTTATTTTAGTTTATGGATTTGTGAAGTTCTTTTGGGCACAAGTATGCGCAAACGTTTTTCATAAATATTGTATTTTTGTTGTTTAAGAAGAAATTGAGTTTTATGCATTTTCGAAGGATTTAACTGTATCTCAACTTATTTTGGTATTGATATGTTTTGGAATATAAAACAGAGTTATTTTGATGTATGATTGATTCTTAAAAACTTTAATTTTGATATATGCACACATTCATGTTTTTATTTTGAAGAAGTCATCAAAAAGCTATTTTATCAATTCAAGTGGTTTTTTATTGGTTTTTATGGATCTTTGTATATCCTATAAGTTATATTTGATCATATCAGAAATATACCTTTTATAGATTTCGTTTTTGTAAAGTAAATCTTTGTATCGGTTGAAATATGCACAACCCAAACTGCAGTCTGTAGGTGTGACAATCAACTGGTATGTTTCGACAGTCGACCGTCGCTACCTGGCTACTGTGTTTTTCTCATTTTCTTGAAATCTCGTGCGGAACAGTCGACTGAACCATTTCTCCAGTCGACTGTCTCTGCTCTGGTTTTGATATTTTCTCGAGGTGTTGGATTTTTGCTCTGGACAGTCGACTGGTGAATTTTACAGTAGACCGTCAACACTTAGAATTATTTTCTTTAAAATGTTGGATTTTCGCTCTGGACAGTCAACCGACTCTGGTTTGCAGTCGACTATTACTGATGTTTCTTGAGTTTTCCAGATGTTCTTTAAATGATTGATTCTTTAAAAGTTTTTGGATTTATAACTTACTCTTCTAAATAGTATTCATCCTATAGAACATATGTTTTCAAGATATTTTATTATTTGATTTGGATTCTGAACTTTTATAAAGATTTGGATTTTGTTGATTGGAGAGGTTTCTCCCTTTGATCGTTTTGACGATGGATTAGTGAGTTTTGGTCTTGTTGATATCTCTAGGAGTTGAGTGGGAGTCCTGGAACCGGCAGTTGAGATTTGTTGAGTTAGACCTAGGGGGTCTTAGTTTGGTTGTTGTTGAGTATTTAAGTCCAGCAGGATACACTAACTCTAGAGATGGGAATTTTGCGTTTTAATAATAACCAACTTAAGGACAGGCGCTGGTGGGGATGTGATGGAACTTGGAAAACATAAGTATAGGCTCATGGTTTTGTTAGTCCAACAGATGCGTTCCAGGACTATTTGTTGTTATGTCTCGAGAGGACATTTGTGTGTTCGCGTGTCGAGGGTCTGCAGGCCTATTCACGGAGCATGCAGGGTGCATTCGTGTGTCGAGGGTCGGCAGGCCTATTCACGAAATGTACCTGGTGTATCTGTACATTAAGGGCCTTGCAAGCCTATTCGTGGGGTAAACGGGTTGGGAGGTGATCATCCGGTTGTTTTTAAGCTATCTTACATGATGCTTGCACGTCGAGGGCTGTGGTGCCTATTCGCGGAGTATTCTGGATCTTGTTTTCCATCACCGTAGTAGGATTAGTTGCATAACGAGGGGTTATCCCTATAAAGTGGAGATCGTTAAGAGCTTGCACCGGACCTATGTACTATGGAATGCATAGAATCCGACAAGTACGCATTAGAGAGTCAGCATATAGAAATGTGTTTTCTTGACTTGGTTTTATGCTTGTGTTTTCCTATTTTTTCTACACTTGACACTTAGTCTAGATTCACTTGATGTTTTCATGTATTACTATCTACTATCTTATATTCCTTAATGTTTTCATACTTTACTTATTTATTATTTCTCATTCCTTTATTCTTGCTGATGATACATGTTGTGGATGACTCTATATTTTATGATTTAATTATGTTGCTTTGTTTTTATGTCACTCACACCGTTATGACTGACCCCTTTAGTTTTGGGGATTAAGAATCATCTCTAGCCTCATATTTTATAGGTTGTTGCTTAGAGCTTGGGGTTTGGATGCTTGAGATAGATTGAGATAATAGAGCTTGTGTAAAATGTAATAGAAAGTGTTGTAAAAGAAAAAATTTATAATTCAATGTGTTTTGTATTCTGCTGTGTTATGTAAATGATTATTGTAATAAAAAGTTTAGAATAAAAATTATCTGTGTTTTTGGACTGTGTTTAATATTGCAATTGAAGTTAATACTGGAAATTGTGCCACGTATTTCTAAGATATTATATTGAAAATTTGGGGCGCTACATTCTCACCCTGGTCGATGGATTACGGTGCCAAGCTCAAGCCCAAGCCAAGCTTCATTTGGATTAATATGCCGCTCCTCCCCTTCCACTTGTGGAACCAATCCTCCCTTGAGCAACTGGTACAACCCTTCGGCAAATTCATCACCATGAGCGGCGATATGAAGAACGTAGTCTCCAGAGACCAAGCACTCATCCTCATTGAAGTCGAAGATGTCAGCCTCATTCCTAAGAACAACCAAATCCACTTCAGAGTGCCTTGGACCCAAGAACTACAGATCCATGAGGTCCCCGTTCTTATCCTCGACAACCTAATTCGCTCTGATGATGTCGCAAAAGGCAAAGTCCAGCTTTTCACCTCAGGCACCGGCTCGTCCACCTCCTTTTGGCACCGTAGGGATTCTCCGGCGGAGAAGCAAGACGGAACCAAGCAGCCGCAAATTCAGGAAATCGTTGGAGAAGCAAAAGGAAAGGCGCCGATCTCGGATAATCTTTCCGTTAGAGGATCTGCAGTGCAATCACCGCACCCACCAAATCCTACCACCTTTGAAGAAAAATTCCTTAATATCTTAGGTCTGGCTGACTCTATCGCAAAAGGTTCCAAATTGGTCTCCCCCCTATCGAAATCCCCTCAGATTCCCCTAAGGGCAATTTGGGGATTGCCTTAAGTGCATCAAACAACAACCCTGACAGCTCCTCAAGCTCGCACGACATCTCGCTGGAAGAGGAGATTAGGAAAATGGTTTGGAAGGGAAAGATTATGAATATTCCCCTATCTATCTTTAAGGAAATTCAACCTGCAGTTGTGTCCGCCCTCGAGAACTCAGTGGCCAAGCGTGTTGAGAAATCTGAAGCTCCCAAGACTATGCAGTTCAGCACTGGAACCAAGGGAGCGTGCGCTTCCAGCTTCCACACTAAGTCTTTCATACCAAGGTACCGCAGACTCATTTCCTCTTCTAGCTCAGGCTCTGCACCTCTAGACTCCGAAGAAGGCAGTAGAAAACGGCGCAAGTGCTGCCATTTTGCTTCCAAAGTATCTTTCACCAGGCCCTTCATGCACCATCTGCGGGCTTCTGCCAAGTCAGCCTCCAACCGCAAGATCGAAGGTACCTCCTCTTCTATGCTTTCAGTTACCAACGCATGCAACAATCCATTTGCTTTGCTTTCTAATGAGCATATTCTTAAGGTAGCTGAATCTATAGGAGTGGAGGCTTTTGGGCCACACTCGGTTGATAAGCTCAAGCAAATTGTAGCAGTTACTGTTGATCCTCCTGATCAACAGCAACGGCTCAATTGAGTGCCGGTGCTTATTGGCCCCTACTATGTGCTTGTTTTTGCTGCGTTCTTTTTTTGTTTTAATGAATATTGGTAGCTGGAATGTTCGTGGGTTGGGCAACCCCAACAAATGTGCATTGATCAAAGACAGTATTCGAAATGCTACAATTTCTGTGGTCTGTCTCCAAGAATCCAAACTCTCTAATCCCTCCAACCGTAAGCTCTCATCCATTGGAGGAAATTCTCTCACAAACTAGAAATCTCTCGATGCTATTGATAGTTGTGGCGGAGTTCTTGTTGGTTGGAATGACAACATTTTTTATTGCTTCTATTGTGCAGTCGACATCTTCTCCATTTCCTTCTCCTTCCGCAATAGAACAACTGGAGATGAGTGGTCCCTCACTTCTGTCTATGCTCCATTTAAGTTGGACGACAGAGACCTTTGCTTCAGGGAAATCCCCTCCGAAGAAGACTCTTATGTGATGCTTGGGTCATATGTGGTGATTTTAACGCAACCATCTCTAACTCTGAAAGGAATGGTGGCCTTAGTTCGAGCAGTGATATGAAGGACTTAAGGAGTTGGATTCAACAGCTTCACCTTATCGACCTCCCCCTCGCTAGAAGAAAGTTCACTTGGTCTAATCTCAGAGCCAAGCCTGTGCTTGCTAGATTGGACAGATTTCTCATCACAAGCCAGTTTGACCAACTATTCCCTAACTGCCTCCAACACTCTCTCGCGCGCTTTGCTTCCGACCACTGCCCTTTAATTCTGGACTCACAAGCTTTTATACCCAGAGTTCACTACTTCAAATTTGAAAAGGCTTGGACCTCTCACTCAGACTTCACTCCTGCTGTTTCTACTTGGTGGTCAAGCTTTTCTTGCTCAGGCTCTTCGGTTGACGTCTTTGCCAGTAAACTAACGCTTCTGAAAAGACGGATCAAACGTTGGCGAAATGAGGAATTTGGCCACATTCCAATTCGCAAAAAGTCCCTCCTAAAGAAAATTTACAGCCTAGATATCTTGGCTGATTCCCAACCCCTAAACACTGCGCAAGCCAATGAGCTCTCTGCAACCCACAGAGATTACCAGACTCTAGTTCAGGCAGAGGTTACCTATTGGAGGTAGCGAGCTAGAATATCTTGGATCTAAGAGGGGGACGCCAACACCAAATTTTTCCACTCTATTGCTAATGGTAGAAGGCGCAAGAACTATATCTATTCTCTACTTCACAATGGAGATCTCATCACAGATCAACCCTCTATCAGAACATGCTTCGAGCAACACTTTAGAGATATCTGTGGATCTAGTTCAACCCCAGATTTCAGAGTTGACTGGGCTGCTCTGTATCCCAACCCTCCCTGCCCTTGATCTCTCTGAGCTTGAAGCTCCCTTCAGCAAAGAAGAGATTCACAAGGCGGTTTTCACTATGAATGCAGACAAGGCCCCTGGTCCTGATGGCTTCTCTATGCACTTCTACTAACAATACTGGGAGACAGTTCAGGATGATCTCTGTTGCATGCTGCTTGATATTCAGAATGGAAAGGCAGACATTCACAGACTTACCTACTCCAACATCGTTCGTTCTCATTCCTAAGTGTGAAGGTGCTAACACCATCTCTGACTTCCACCCCATTAGCCTCCTCAATTGCTCTATGAAAATCTTCACCAAAATCCTAGCTAACAGATTAAGCGCACTACTGCATACTCTTGTTTCTTCTTCTCAAAGTGCTTTTCTCAAAGGCAAGTCGACGGTGGACTGCTTTCTTGTTGCTCACGATGCAATCAATCTTTGTTGCTCCAAAAAGTCAGACACATTTATGCTTAAGACAGACTTTCAGAAGGCCTTTGATACACTCAGCTGGACTTTCATTGAGCAGATGTTAATAGCCAGGGGCTTTGGCCCACGCTGGTGCAGTTGGATCAAATCCATTCTTCACTTAACTAAATCCTCTGTTCTTGTTAATGGTGTTGGGGGTAAGACTATTTTATCCAAAAGAGGATTGAAGCAAGGTGATCCTGTATCTCCGATGCTATTCATCTTAGGTGTTGATGTGCTCACCCAAATGTTGAGAACGGGTAGGGATAATGGCACTTTTTCTCAGCTAAACCTCAGGGGTTCCTTAGCTAAGCTCTCCATTCTGCAATTTGCTGATGACACGCTTATCTTCTGCAAAGGTGATGAACAAGATGTACTCCATTTAAAATTGCTCTTGCAGATATTTACGAATGTCTTTGGCCTCCACATTAATCTCTCCAAATCCTCTATCCTCTACTTTGGGCATTCCAAGGCTAAGCTTCAAGCTTTTGCTCAAATCCTGGGTTGTAAACAGGATTTCCTTCCCACCAAGTATCTGGGAATGCCCATTTCCAAAGGTAAGCTTAAGAAGAGGGATTGACAACCTCTTATTCTTAAAATAGAGAGAAGACTATCCACCTGGAAGGGGCGTCTGTTATCTAGAGGGGGGAGATTGATACTCATCAACTCGGTTCTCAGTGCATTGCCAACGTATTTTGCTTCCTTCTTCAAACTGCTAAAGTGGGTAATTGCTAGAATTGATCAGATTCGAAGCAGATTCTTTTGGGTAGGTGGAGACACAAAGGCTTCTGGCACCTCTTGCACAAACTGGAAGTGTATCTGTCAGCCCAAAAAGCAATGAGGCTTAGGGATCTTAAACCTCTGCCAATTCAACAATGCCCTACTTATGAAATGGTGGTGGAAAATTTTCTCTGAGGAAACCCTTAGCACGCAAATTCTTAAATCCCTATACTTCAATCGAGCAACCAATTCCTTCATCTGTAAATCCCAAGCTTCTGACTTTTGGAAGAATGTCTACAAGCTCAAAGAGCAATTCGAGCAAGGAATCTTTTGGCAACTAGGAGATGGGTAGCTGCTTAAGTTCTGAACCTCCAAATGGATTGGAGGTAGCAACATTGCCACTTTATTCCCTGCTCTATTTGAGGCAGCTTGGAACAAAGAGGTCTCTTTGCACTCTCAAGGTATCATGGATCATGGCAGATGGACTTGGAGACCAAGCCTTCACAGTTCCTCTTCCACCACAATTCGCCTTGAAAAAAGCCAACTTCTGCAACTTCTCTCAAATGTTCAACCTTCGACTTCCCCTGATATTGCACATTGGAGGCATTCTAGCACAGGGAGCTTCACTGTGAAATCGATACATCAGTTCTACAGCATTTCAGGCCTTCACTCTCCATTCTGTCGTGCTTACTGGGAGAACCTAGCACTCCTCAAATGTAGGGATGGCATCAGGGCCGGGCTGGCCCGAGATCGGCCCGGCCCGGCCCCCCTCCAACCCGGGCCTGGCCCCTAACCGGCCCCCCTGCCTCCCGGTTCGGGCCGGTCCCTATTTTCCCAAGAAAAGCCCGGTCAAGCCCGGCCTGCTCGAGGCCCGGGACCGGTTGAACCGGCCCGCCCGAGCTCGGGCCGGGCCGGACCAACAGTTGTAGAAATTTTTTTTTTCCAGAAAATTTTTAAAAAAAATTTAAATTACAAAACTACCCCCCAACAGATTTTTAACGGCTAGTTTTGGGAGGTACTTTAGGAAATCAAAAAAATGGCATTTTCTATAAATACTATACCATTCCTTTCATTTCTCTTCACAAATTCACTCAAATATCTCATTCTCTCTACTATTTCTCCAATCAACAACAACAATTTGGTGATCAATACTCTCTCAAGTGATCAAGATCAAATTTTCTACATTTTGAAGGAAGGAAATCAACAACAATCAAGTGATCAACTCATCAACATTCAACAACAACAATCAATATATACTACTTTTACTCATAGCTCTCAAGTCTCAACTTTCTTACGGTATTTTAGTATAATTTTAATTTGTAGAATTAACATAGCATCCTACTTCATTATTCTCATTTAATTTGTGTTGTCTTGATCTTCTTCCTCTCAGTTTTTTTAGATCTTATTTTTAATTTTGTTAAAGTGGTAAAAGAAACATACACTACTCACTCATTAGTTCTTAATATTGTTGTTAATTTGTAATTGAGATAGATTGTTGTTTATTTTTAATTATTAGTTGTCATACATTTAGTTGTTGTTTTCTATATAATTTTTACATACACTAGTTTTTCATAGTTAAATGGCCTCTAGTCGATCACGCGGTGGTGGTAGGCATAGTAGTCAAGAATCTACTAGTCATCACATTCCTTCCATTCCTAACCAATATATAGATAGTGAAGAAACATTTATGAATTATGATAGTTTTCCCGATTTGAATGAAACACACTCAAATCCTATAGAAATAGAAGATCATGTAGAACCACAACCGTCGGAACAAGGTCCTTCTCTAAACTCAAGAAAAACAAGAGGGACTACTTTGGAAGTACACAATTTTTTCAATTTTGTCCCTTCACAAAATGATAAGAGTGTAGGACTTAAAATATGTAAGAAGTGTCAAATCCCATATAAGTTTAAAGTAGGATCGGGCACGGGTACACTTCAACGTCACTTAAACAAATTTCAACCACAATTTTCGAAAGATAACCTCACACAACAAAAAATACATCCTAAAACCGGTCAAGTAGATAGTCATACATATGATCACGATCACGTTCGTAAGGGAATCGCTAAATTAGTAATTAGGGGTGAATTGCCATATTCGTTTGGTGAACAAAAATATGTAGAGAATTTTGTACAAACCACCTTCAACCCCCATTTTTAAAAAATTGCTAGAAATGTTGTTAAGGGTGATTGTAAATTAGTTTACAATGAGAGTAAGGATTTTTTGATAGCAACACTAAAATCACTAAATACTAGAGTTTTATTGACATCGGATGGATGGGTAGGAGTAAACGGGGTTCCAATGATGTGTGTAACATGTCATTGAATAGATTCGGATTGGTTACTTCAAAAGAGAATAATTTCTTTTCGATATGTTAGGTACCCACATAAGGGTGAAATTATAGCCACACACATTATGGAAGCATGCAATAATTTTTTTATTCATGATAAAGTGTTTGCTATTGGTTTTGATAATGCATCCAATAACACTAAGGCAATTGAGAGTTTAAAAATTACTTTAGATCCTGTGGAACCCGAAATTTTTCATGTTCGGTGTGCTTGTCACATTTTAAATCTGTGTGCAAGATGCACTAAAATATGAAAATGATAAACTAGAAGCTATGAGAGATTGTGTTCATTACATTACATTAAGTAGTCCAATTTATCAAGCTTTTCATGATTGGTGTAAACTTAGGGGTATTGTATGTAGACGTTTTCCTAAAGATGTACGACATCGTTGGAATTCTACCTTTGAATTATTAGGTGTTGTTCTTCATTATCGTTTTAATCTTAGAGATTTTTGTGTCGCAATGGGTATGCAAAATTGTATGTTAGATGATGATTTTTGGTTTTTTGCCGATAGTTTATATAAATTTTTACAACCTTTTAACGATGCAACTTTGCAATTTTCGAAAACATATACATCTACATCTAGTGGTATTTTACTTGAAATTGTGACTATGATGACAACAATTAAAGATTTGCAAAATGACCCTTTTATTGGAGATATGGTTAATGCAGCATATGTTAAATTTTTGAAATATTTTCATCCAATTCCTATGTTATATTGTGTAGCTAGTGTAATGAATCTTATGATTAAATTAGAAGGTACAAAAAATTTAATTGAAATTTTCTACACTTATGCCCCACACGATGCAATACTAGATTTTAATCATGTTGCTTTTACTTGTAAATTTGAGAATGTTTTGACTAGGTTATATGATTCTTATGATAGGATTTATTCAACTAACACTATTCAAACACAAACACAAAATGTTGAATCTTCTTCTTCTTCTTCCTCCATATTAGCAAAAGGAAAGAGTCAAGCTAGTATTGGTGTTTTAAATCTTATTAAATCAAAAAAGGCAAGAACCAATTCACCTAATGAGTTGAATTGGTATAATGCACAAAGTGCAGTTGAAGATGTAGAAGATGTGTTACAATTTTGGAAGACTAATGAAGCAATTTTTAATATTCTTTCTCGTATGGCTAAAGATCTGCTAACAACACCGGTGTCAACTGTTGCATCGGAAAGTACTTTTTCTCTTGGTGGCAGGATAATGAGCCCGAGTAGGAACCGATTGACAGCCAAAAATTTGGAGATGCTAGTATGCGCTGAAGATTGGATGAAAGCGGAAGAGAGGACCCACGACTTACTTGAAGCACAAGCTGGAGGTGGATCAACAAGTAGCGATGAATGAACGATTACATTTAGTTAATTTACATTAAAATGTTGTTCAATTAATTGTAATTAATTGGAAAATTTAGAGTGATGAGATTCTATATTTAGGTTAAGTTGAAGTGCACGACAATAGTCCAATGCCTTCTCTTCAATCTAAGTAGAGGCCATCTCGATCTTTAAATTCAAGTAATTCCCTTGATTTGTAATTTGATGATTTGATCTAAATAGACAAATTTGTATGAATTTTATTCATGTACTTAATTTTATTCAAGAAGTTCAAATTTATTTAATCATGTACTTTATTTATGAAATTTTATTCTTTGCAATTGTTATGAAATTACAAATCTATATACTTGTTCTTTAACAATACTTTTAAAAAAAAATCCCTATACAAGGGCCAGGCCCGGCCCGGCCCCCACACTAGGGACTGGGGGCCAGGTCTGGGCCAAGGTTTCTTACCTTGAGCCCGGCCCGGCCCGGCCCACGTTGGGAGGAGCCTGGCCCGGGTTAGCCCGTGACCGGTCAAAACCGGCCCGACCCGGCCCGAATGGCCCGAATGCCATCCCTACTCAAATGCAAGATTTTTATTTGGATGCTGAGTTGGGAGACACTCAACTCCAAAGAGAGACTTCACTCCAAGGGATGGGATGACGATCTGACATGCACAACTTGTGCATGCCCGATGAAAACCACCTTCCACATCTTCTTCCAATGCCCCGTAGCTATTCAAACTTGGCAATACTTCACACACCGCTTCAACATCCCTCACCTACCCTCATCCATTGCTGACTGTTTCACACACTGGTGTTTTGACCTTCACAAGCACAAGTTCACACACTCTTGGCATTTGGTTACACTTGCTGCATGTTGGAGCATATGGTTTGCTCGAAATGATTCTACTTTTAACAACAAGTTTATTACTGTGGACAAACTTATTACTATTACCAAATGCCAGCGGTGAATCAAAGAAGAAGGCACGGATTCTCCAAGAGCTTCTGGCTACCGGGGATAGTGATCTGATGAGACCAGGAGGCACCTACTCACAGCGCAGTGCAGGGAACTCCCAGGGTTGATCCATGGCTTAGCAACTCAGCTTGTTGATCTATTAGTTCTTTTTTTGGGACATTGTCTGTCCTAGATCTTATAATTTTTAAACCTCTCTTTTGTTCTGTTACCCTATGGAGGATTGGATTTTTGTTTTAGGGCTAGCTGTGATGTGTGTCCGGGGGATGAGAGCATACTCTTGAGGCTAGTTGAGGAGTACGACAGATATCTAATGCCCTCTCTACGACTCAACGGTATGCTATCTCAAGCTCAGATGCACACACAAAGCTTGGTGGTCACCAATTTCCTCCATCTGGTTTTTTGTAACTTTTGTTATAACTTTAATTATCTATATATATTTTCTGTGAGGTAGGATAATCTTGCCTTTTACCAGTTAAAAAAAAAATTACTTTAAAAACTATTTTACCATTTTTTTTCACAAAAAGATTACAATTTTTTCAAATAAAAATTATATTTGGAGGCCATATTTTCAGAGTTTGCCTTAGTTAGTCTGAACTCAGGCCAAGTGGACCCTACAATCTTAGTTAATCTGAAGGTGGATATTATAGGATCAAATCTGAATCTCATACGCACCTACCAACAAATTATTATTGTTTTTTTTTTAAATTCAATTATTCCTACTGAAAAACAAAGCCCAAAACCCGATAAGCACGCCTAACAGCTTAACAAGCGAGCGCGCATCTCAAAGCAGCGGATGCCAACACAGGAGAATAGAAAACATGGATTTTTTGGGGGGCATTCGTCATCCCTTGGGAGCCTAATATAATCTTGATTTTGTGGTATTATTAGTATCTTGTTTAGATTCTTGCATATGAGAAGAAAAATGATTACATCTTGGATGTTTGTATGCTAAAAAATTACACTTCCAGATCTTTATCCTTTTTTTGCGAAAACGACATTTTTGGGCATCATGACGATTGTTTCTTGCATATATAACATCATAAATTTGAAAGGGAATTCACTACTTGCACTGATTTTGTTGGTTCTTGTGATGAAAAGGTTATTTCTCAAGATCTTGGTAGGGGTTTTCGTGGAAAAAATAAACATTTTGTGTAGACTATTAAATTCTTATGTGGAAGAAAGTAGGTTCTTTTTTTCCTATTGCCACCTAAAATCATACTTCAAATTTTTGTAATCAAAATTTATTAGGCAGTATGCGGCCAAAAATCACCTAGGCCAACATAGCGCTTGCTAAAACATGAGATTGTGCTTGGAAATGGAGTTTGTCTAACAAAAGTTTAGTTTTAAGTGGAGGCAGAGGTATGCAAATTTTAGTTGTCACACCTCTACCTCCACACCAAAAAAAAAATATTCTTGCCTCCACTTTTTCTAGGGTGTTTGGCAAACAGCTAAAGTTAGCTAAACTTCATAATTTTAGGGTGTTGGCCAAACCTGAGAAAAAGAGGTCCTAGTGGAGTTGATCAATGTTACCAGGTTTGTAGTATGTTTTGGTTCATAATACGTGTACGAGATCATGATATACTTTTATACATATTTTTAATATATTATGGAAATGTTGTCTTGAAACTGTTTTATTAGCTTTTCATCCATGAATATGATATTAAAGAAACATATCAGTGAAATACTAAGTACTACCCAAACAATTAAATGCAACTAGTAATTTACACGTGCGATGCACGTATTTATAAATATATATAAATTTTATAAAAAATTCGGACGTTGTTTGTCATTGAACCTAAGACCTTATTATGCATGTGCATTGTACGTGTTTGTTGGATTACAATGCACGGGTTTGTTTATAAATGGAATTTGTTTGGTGACAAACACCCCAACTTTCCCTTTATAATATTAGAGATAGAGATTAGAGATTAGCGATATAAAGAAGGGATACAAGGTGTTAGAATATAAATATTAAAACCCTCATCTTTACCACAACTTCGAAGTTTTGGTCCATCGGTAGGGTCTTTAATATGGTATCAGAGCAACCCAGGTTCGAATCTTACCGGCTGCGCAATTTAAATACGGATTAAAAAAAAAAAAAATACCGCTGCGTATAGTTCAGGTCTTGACCCAAAAAGATGGCCCTCAACTTGCGGGGGCGTGTTAGAATGGGCGTGTTAGAATATAAATATTAAAACCCTCATCCTTACCACAACTTCGAAGTTTTGGTCCATCGGTAGGGTCTTTAATACAAGGTTCTGCAAGGTTTTTTGAAAAATTGCTTGGGATTTTGAAAACTTGCTCCCCAAGCAATTTTTCTTTCTTGGACGGCAAGGTTTTCATATATAACAAATCCCAGATGGGTTGCTCATATATGTAACTACCTGCGAACATCTGCAGAGTTAACCAACATCGATCTTTCCCAGCACTACTCTCTCAGTTCAACTTTTCTCTTTATTGTATACTGAACACAAGAGGATTGCATCATGCTTCATAATTGATGGCTGACGAAGAAGAAGCGTTCTCAGCATATCTGCAAGCTTTGCGTAAGCTACTCCAGTCAGGAATATTGCCACCAGACATCGAAGAGCAGATGAAAAAATTGTCAGATTTTATCGAAAAAATAATAGATCATGAAAAGCCCATACAGAGGAAAAAGAATGTACGAACTTGGATTCGCCAACTCGAGGATGTCGCTTATGAGATCGATGAAATCCTGCACTTGAAGTCCCCCAAAGGTGAAAGCAATGAGGTAAATCCCAGTTTTATAAAATTTTGCAATACTAGTATATATATGCATGTGGCCGGGATTGAAATGCTGAAGTTGTCAAGCTTTGCTGTTGATTTTGTACGTGTATCAGATCCCTTCAACTCTTAGAAGTAACAGCAAGACAAGCAATGTTTGTAATCGCGGGGTTAAACAGAGGATAGGACAACCGGCCGATCTGAAGGCCATCAGGATGAGTCTAGATAAGATTTCTCGGAAACTAAACAGTCCCAGTCTTCAACCTAACACTGATCAGCATGACATCACAAAGATTTCAATCATCCATTCACCCGTTGAATCATTCAGTTTATCCAGTAAGAAGGAGGATCAAGAGAAGATAATTGATCTGCTACTATCAGTTAAACCTACTGTTCAAGTAGGAGGACCCTGCATAATTCCTACAGCTGCAGTCAGGGAGAATTGTGAGGCCACAACAACAACAAAAGCAGCTCAAGCCATCTACAACGACAAAAGAGTAGTGAATCATTTCCGTAGGAGGATTTGGGTGAATGCATCCTTACTAATCAATTTTGGGAAGCTTTCGGAATTATGTCAGAAGCAAACAAGTACTCTGTTCTGGATACACAAGACTTTGAATTATGATTTAGAGGAGGAACTGGTCCTCATAGTTTTTTATTATATTAAGAAAGATAGTATTGATCCAGAGGTGAGGTATCTTCATGTCCGTGAAACTAAATGTGAAGTTACTATTACTACTCCGCTCCCATTGCGTCGTTATTGGGGAGAACCAAAGAGAAATGATACCGTAGATACTATAAATTGGGAGGAAAGGTATTCACCCCTTGAATCCTGGATAGCATTTAAACAGTGTATTACTGTGTGTGCAAATGGCTGCAAGAATCACTGCATGAACTTGAAATTGGAAAAAATCGGTAGAAACATCGTCAAGAAGCTGGGAGGCTCCCCTTCAATGATTAGGACGATTGGATATATTTTATCCTTAACTCGAGAGCCAAGTTTTTGGAGGATGGTTTCAGAAAGTGAAATTTGGAAGCTACCAGTGAAAGAGATTGCCTTGTACAGAATTATAGAACTGTGTTTCGATAGTAGACCACAAAAGTTGTGGCTACAAGATTGCAAGCACTATCTCAATAAGCCTCCATGTTTTAGGCCATGGTATTTGTGGCCGGATGATCTGCAACATGATAACAAATCAAGAAAGCTAATAGATGTATGTATCTCTTGTCTCTCTTACATGTTTGAACGTACGGTTGTCTTAAAACTCTTAACGGTATATTTTGTTTTGTGAATTTCAGAAACAGAAGCTGCTCGCAAGTCATCAAGCTCATTCATTTATAGCCATAGGAGGTCGACGATCAAGATCCTTTGTCCAGGAATGCTCAAGAAGCCTTCAAAGCTGATACAATTCCACCAATTGTATCAGCTAGCGGGAAGCATGGTTGAGTTCTTGTTGTTAGGTGTCACGTGTCACGTGTTGTTAGGTGTCACGTGTCAGCGGGTCTGTCGCTATTTCGTGCTATGCACGTGCTACATGGCGGGATGCGATTGGGAGATCACTTCACTGCCTTCTTCCTCCCCTTTATATGTCCATTGTAATTCTGTTGGGTTTAGATATGCATTGAAATGAATTAAAATCGTTTATTCCTTCCTATTTTCTATTTGCTTTTCTGTTGTTCGTTGATTGTTAGCTAGAGCAGCTGCAATGCCGATCCAAACGCGCAGCGGCGCTATTACTTATGCATAGGGCCGGTCCTACCCTAGAGGCGGATAAGGCGGCCTTAGGCCCCCGGAAATTTTGCGATTTTAGAGGTCCCCAAATTTGAACTTTCCTTATAAATATAGGTACGTATTTGTGCATAAAAAAAATATATGTTATTAGGGGCCCCCATTTCGGAAGTTCGCCTAGGGCCCCGGGAACTCAGGGCCAGCCCTGCTCATGTCCCCTTCGTGATTGGGACCGCCCCAAAAGCCTGCAGTGATTAATGTGTTGTGCGTGAGTACAAATCAAACCAACAATCCAAACGAACTAATGCGGAATACAAAGAGAGAACCAGCGAGAGAAAACACAGAAAACCAAACAACACAAGAACACAAGATTTACGTGGTTCGGCAAAACGATGCCTACATCCACAAGGGGCGGTTGGGGTTTCTTTACTATGATCTCCAATGGGCAAACAAAGCCTTTACAAGAGATGACGGCTACAAAATCCGAATTAGGTGTTACAATTTACAAAACCCTAACGGGTGTATTTATAGGAAAACTATTGGGCCTTTTCGAATTGGGCCAGATCCAGTTCAAAATACCGTCGACAGTCGACTGGTCGACTTACCAGTCGACTGGTACTCCTTCTATCAGTCGACTGATAAGTCGACTGATCCTCTGCTGCTGCTTGTATCTTTAGCCTTCGAAAATTCTCTGGACAGTCGCCTGATCCTTCTATCAGTCGACTTATGCTGTAACTTTCTTTTGCTGCAGATACTCCAAAACACTCTGAACCAGAATCGAGCCATTATCCTACAATCTCCACCTTGGCGAGATCTTCCACAAAGTATCCAACAATCTCTACCTTGGCAAGATCTTCCAAACAGCCCAAGCAATCTCCACAAATACTTCAAAACAATGCTCATCACCAAATGCAACAAACGAACCCAAAACTCCACCTTAGTATGATATCACATACTAAACAAACCAATAGCAAAGTACTAACCCAACTCGCCCATGCCAAATTATCAAACATGCAAAATATTAGCCAGGTTCATGCAATGCTTGAACTTGGCTGCTCCAACAACTTTGGTCAACATATCAGCAGGATTATCAGCTGTTCCAATCTTCACCAAACGAATATCACCATCCTTTATCAAATCACGCACAAAGTGATAACGGACATCAATATGTTTGGTCCTCGAATGATGAACTTGGTTCTTCGCTAAATGGATAGCACTCTGACTGTCACAGTGTACCTCCACCTTCTCCCGATGAATCCCCAAGCTCTTCAAAAGTCCATGAACCCAAATGGCTTCCTTCATGGCCTCAGCAACCGCCATGTATTCAGCCTCAGTAGTAGACAACGCTACAGTGGACTGCAAATTTGACCTCCAACTTATAGGTGCTCTAGCCATCGTAAACAAATAGCCTGTAGTAGACCGCCTCTTATCTAGATCACCTGCATAGTCTGAATCAACATATCCAACTAATAACCTGCTAATATTGTCATCCCTTTCAAATTTCAAACCCACATCTGTGGTGCCACTTATGTACCTTAGAATCCATTTAGCTGCTTGCCAATGCTCTTTGCCTGGATCATGCATATATCGACTAACCATACTCACCGCCTGAGAGATGTCTGGTCGAGTACAAACCATGGCATACATCAAACTGCCAACCACACTAGTGTAAGGTACATTTGCCATATACTGTCTCTCTTCATCTGTACTTGGAGACTGAGAAGCACTAATTCTGAAATGACTGGCTAAGGGTGTACTTACTGGTTTAGTCTTCTCATCTATACCGAACCGTTTCAGCACCTTCAAAAGATATTGCTTCTGAGTCAAACTCACTGTGCCCTTTGCCCTGTCTCTAGCTATCTCCATCCCAAGTATCTTCTTGGCTTCACCAAGATCCTTCATCTCGAATTCAGAACTCAACTGATTCTTCAAATTTTGAATCTCCTTAGCATTCTTAGAGGCAATCAACATGTCATCCACATATAATAACAGATATATGAAAGAGCCATCCTGCAACTTCCTGAAGTAAACACAATGATCAAACTCACTCCTGGAATATCTCTGCACCTTCATAAACTGATCAAACCTCAAATACCACTGCCTTGGAGATTGCTTCAACCCATAGAGAGACTTCTTCAACCTGCAAACACAATTTTCCTTCCCAGCTGTCTTGAACCCATCTGGCTGTAACATATAAATTTCTTCATCTAGTTCCCCATGTAAGAACGCAGTCTTCACATCCATCTGTGTCAACTCAAGGTCAAACTGTGCTACCAATGCCAACAAAATCCGAATAGAAGGATGCTTCACAACCGGAGAGAACACTTCATTGTAGTCAATTCCTTCCTTTTGAGCATACCCCTTTGCAACTAGTCTAGCCTTGAACCGAACACTGCCTTTTGGACCCTCTTTCTTCGTATACACCCACTTGCAACCAATTGCTTTCTTCCCCTTTGGTAGTTGCACTAGATCCCAAGTCTTATTCTTATGAAGAGAGTTCATCTCTTCACCCATAGCAACTTTCCAATCTGCATTTTCTGAACTTCTAGTGGCTTCTTTGAAGTTGGAGGGAACTTCATCATCCACAATGGGAAGAGCAAATGCAACTGTATCTGTAAAACGAGACGGTCGTTTGATATCTCTTCTTTGCCTTCTTACTGCAATTGATTCTTCCTGCTGGATAGGAACTTCTTCATCATTCTCAGTATCAACCACATCATCTTCATCTTGGACAGGGACAGGATTTTCAACTGACAAATTTTCTAACTCCACCTGTTGAAAAACTCTCCTACCAGTCGACTGGTTATTGCCACCAGTCGACTGTCCCGAGCTCCCACAATTCTGCTGTCTTGGACCATCAGTCGACTGCTCCTGTTCATCAGTCGACTGTCCCGAACTTCTTCTACTCACCTGTTGAAGAACTGTCCCACTCTTCTGCTGCTCACCAGTCGACTGTACTATACCACCAGTCGACTGTCCCGAGCTGATCATGCTGGTCTCATCAAAAGTGACATCTCTGCTGATTACTAACTTCTTCTGTTCTGGACACCACAACCTGTAACCTTTGACACCAGTACTAAAACCAACAAATATAGCCTTTTTGGCTCTTGCATCAAGTTTAGTTTCAGTTACATGAAAATAAGCAGGACAACCAAATATATGCAAAAAACTATAATCAGATGCAGGTTTACCACTCCATACCTCAATAGGCGTTTTGCCTTCAAGTGCTGCTGATGGTAAACGGTTGACGATGTGGCTTGCATATATAACAGCTTCTGCCCAAAATGTCTTCTTCAACCCAGACTGTGCTAACATACATCTTACCTTCTCAAGTAAGGTTCTGTTCATCCTTTCTGCAACCCCATTTTGCTGTGGAGTCTTCCTAACTGTGAAGTGCCTCTGGATCCCTTCATCTTCACACAACTTCAGAAACGGATCATTCTTATATTCTCCTCCATTATCTGACCTCAGAACCTTAATCTTCCTACCAGTCTGATTTTCAACTTTCTTCTTCCAACTTGTGAACAATGTCAAAACTTCATCTTTGTGCTTCATGGTATATACCCAAACTCGCCTGGAGTAATCATCAACAAAAGTAACAAACCAGTGTCTACCACTCATAGAAGGTGTCTGAGTAGGGCCCCAAACATCTGTGTGCACATAATCGAGGATACCCTTTGTCTGATGTACAGCTGTACCAAATTTCACCCTAGTTTGCTTACCCAAAACACAATGTTCACAAAATTCCAACTTGCACCCTTTAGCATCTTTAAGCAACCCTTGCTTCACAAGCCCCTGCAAGGCCTTTTCTCCTGCATGCCCGAGTCGCATATGCCACAACCTAGTAGAGTCGGGAACAACCTGTTTAGGCTTCTCAGTTACACTGGCAGCCTGACCCAAATATGTTTTTCCCTGCAAGAAAAACAAGTTTCTTTTCCTTTGGCCTTTCATCACCACAAGTGATCCACTAGTCACCTTCAGAACGCCACCTTCACTAGCAAATTTCAAACCACTGGCCTCTAAAGCACCTAGTGAAATCAGATTCTTTTTCAAATCTGGAACATACCATACATCTGAAAGCTCCCTAATGAGACCATCGTGCATTAGCAATTCAATCTTCCCGACTCCTACCTTCTTACAAGGTGCATCATTTCCCATCAAAACTACACCACCATCCATATACTCCAAAGAAGTAAACCACTCCTTTTTCCAAGTCATATGATAGGAGGCTGCTGTATCAAGAAACCATACTTCTTGATAAAGTGAGGGACTAGAAGCAAGTGCAAAAGAAAAATCCTCGCCACTTTCTAAATTATCAACAGTCACATTTGCAGTCGAATTTCCCTTATTTCGTAGCTTTGGACAATCCTTTTTCCAATGCCCCCTTTCATGACAGAAAGCACATTCATCTTTGGCCGGTATTTTCCTGTCCTTCGAAACTCCTCTCGATTTGGAACGAGATTTGTTTCCCTTTTTCCCAGATTTGGACTCAGATCTTGTCTCAGTCCTGCCCCTTACAATCAAAGCTTCAGAAGTTTCTTTATCAACCATTTTATCCCTTCTCCTAGTTTCATTATTCAACAAGGCATTTGCAACATCTTCATATTTCACTGTATCTTTTCCATATAGTAAAGTAGTTGCTAAATGATCATAACTTTCAGGTAATGAATTCAACAGAATTAGGGCTTTATCTTCATCCTTAATTTGCTCATCCAAATTTAACAAATCAGCCAACAATTTATTAAATGATTCAACATGAGCATTCATAGACATACCTTCCGTATAGGTGAAGCGAAAAAGTCTCTTCTTCAAATACAGCCGATTCTCCAAACTTTTCCTCATGTATTTGTCTTCGAGCTTCTTCCACAACACCGCAGCAATGGTATCCCTCATCAAATCATACTTCTGAGCCTTCTCAATAAAGAGCCGAATAGTCCCACACGCAACTCGATTCAACTTCTTCCAATCTGCTTCGGACATATCCTTAGGTTTTTCAACTTCCAAAGCAACATCCTGTTCTTGTTGAACAAGAACATCCAACACCTCACATTGCCACATCCCGAAATTGTTTGTCCCATCAAATTTTTCAACTTCAAATTTTGCGTTGTGAATCGTTGTTCTTGATGAACTTGATCCCACAACTTCCTTGGTTGCATCTGCATCACCCGCCATCTCTCTCTAGGTCGAACCAACAGCTCTGATACCACTTGTTGTGCGTGAGTACAAATCAAACCAACAATCCAAACGAACTAATGCGGAATACAAAGAGAGAACCAGCGAGAGAAAACACAGAAAACCAAACAACACAAGAACACAAGATTTACGTGGTTCGGCAAAACGATGCCTACATCCACAAGGGGCGGTTGGGGTTTCTTTACTATGATCTCCAATGGGCAAACAAAGCCTTTACAAGAGATGACGGCTACAAAATCCGAATTAGGTGTTACAATTTACAAAACCCTAACGGGTGTATTTATAGGGAAACTATTGGGCCTTTTCGAATTGGGCCAGATCCAGTTCAAAATACCGTCGACAGTCGACTGGTCGACTTACCAGTCGACTGGTACTCCTTCTATCAGTCGACTGATAAGTCGACTGATCCTCTGCTGCTGCTTGTATCTTTAGCCTTCGAAAATTCTCTGGACAGTCGCCTGATCCTTCTATCAGTCGACTTATGCTGTAACTTTCTTTTGCTGCAGATACTCCAAAACACTCTGAACCAGAATCGAGCCATTATCCTACATAATGTTTTGCCTCATAGCTATATTAATAATAAAAATAAAACTATAAACTAAAAAGTTAGGGTTATGATGCATTGGCTTTGCCTACAACTTCTTCAACATTAGCAATCAAGAAAGATTGTCTTTGGTCTCCAGCAGGCATTAGGGTTGAGTATTGCAATTATGTTGTTCCTTCTGATAACAAATGTTTTTGAAGTATTAAATGAAGATACACAAGATATGGTTGTTTTTGTTCTTAATATAGTACATGAGTTCGCTTATTGAGTTTTTCGCATACTTGTGTATGATCTTGTCTCTTAAATCAATGTATGCATGTTATTGGATGGTGAACTTTAAATGTTTATCTTTGCTTCTGGGCTCTCAAGACCTGAGCTGAGAGGCCTTTTTACCTACATCTTTAATTATTACTTGTGGATTAAAAATTTAATTTGGTTTCTTGCGAGTCATCATCTTCTAGACATGCAGTGTCTACTTTTAACTTGTATCAGTTTCGTATGAATGGTCTCCTCGAAGCTTTTGAGTACAATATCTGGCATATTCTATATCAATTTTTATGTTTCTTGATTGCATGTTGGTGTAGCTAAGGATTCTAGGGCATTGAATCAGGTTAAATAGGTCAATGTTGGTGAAGTCAAAGAGGAATTAGGCCCTAAATTGAGGCAAATTGGTCAATATTGTTTTTTCAACTAAAGAGGGCTAGGGCACTATATCGGATCAAAATGATAAGTTGTGGTGAAATAATTCTTAAACTTGGGCAACTCATTTTGGTGATTTGTGTATGATCAAGAAAAATTTATTATCATGTTTTTTTTTTAGAGATCAGGTTTGTGAGATTGTATTAAACTCATTTATTTCTATTTTCTTGGGGTTCTTTGGTTAAGTACTTACTAATGAAATATTGGGGGTTGTACCTCAAGCTTTTATCTCAAAAAAACGTTTTCTATTAGTTATGTGATTCAAGAGCATCTTTTGGCTAAATTATACACAACTGAAAGTATGGGTTTGATTTACAAATGGTTAATAAAGAGAAGGTTCATTATACACCGGTCTTTTTTTCTTCCCGCTAGGTATACACTCGTCTTTTTGGATCCAAAACCCGCAATCAAGAAGGTAAAAACAAACCCATTTATGAATCTAGAACCCATTATTAAGTAAATTACAAGGGAGTAATTTTGTCTGATAAGCTGATGCTAATTCGACCTGAATTTTTACGAATGGATCTTCCAAAGTAGATCCCGTAGCATATATTGATCAGGAACGGAGCAGATGGAGATCCATTTTCTTACTAACTCATATATTTGTGGACTTGTCTTTTTTTTTTCTTTTCCAAACTTGATATGAACATACATATACGGATTAGACGGTACAACCATCGAGATGAATAAACTGTACATTTCATCACGTACTCCATGTGGATCCTCACCTAATCTTAGTAGAGCTGCAAGTGAACTCGAACTTGAAACCGTTAATCTAGTGTGGTTGAATCCAAGTGCATACTACAAAATCTTAGTTAATTTTAAAGTGGATATTCAATGATCCGACCTGAATTGTACCCATTTCCTGGTTTTCCTCAACCGACAACCATTTTTGTTGTAAGTCTTTTGGTTAGTGAACAAAAGGTGGGGAGTTCGGAGCCCGTTTGCACAATTCAATAATTATGAAATGTGAGCATGTGTGTACGATGTGGGTGTGTGGCTGTGGGCTACAGCCCAAACCCATTTTTATTCACTTGCTCTTCCGAAAAGCCCAAACCCAATACCCGTTACGTAATCAATCCCTAACCAACAATCTTATAAAAAAACCCTCACTTCACCCCTCCCTCTCTTGCTACCCATGCAAGAGACAACCGATTCTGGAACTTCCCCAAAGAATCCCCTAAAATTTCATAGTCGATCATCACCACCTAAAAACCCGTAAGGCGCCACGGAGGCGGCGAGTATCTCAAAGCAGCGGAAGCCGACGAAGGAGAAGGCGAACCTAATTTTTGGCGGGATTGTAACTTGTAAGCTTAATGTTATTTTTATTTTGTGTTTTTTGGTAGTTGATATTGTTTAATTCTTGCATGTGAAAAGAAATTTTTTTTGATGTTGGTTGTTTGTATGCTAAAAAGTTACTCATCACCCTTGGTCTTTATATTTTTGTGATAAGAGATATTTTTTTGTCATCAAGATGATTATTTGTTGCGTATATCACATCATAAAGTGATACACCTTTGGACTTGTTTTTCGCCATAGCTATGGGTTCACATGAGAATCTAGGTCAAGAAGATGGCAGGGAAGACAAGAAATCAAGAAGGAAAGATTGCAACTAAACTCATGATCGATCAGCTAACTGATCGATCTGCTTTTATAAGGGAAAAATTCGCGCTCAGTGCGTAAACTGACATGCCGTTAAGGCAGTTACAAAATGGGTCCGACATACATCCAACGACCAAGACTTAATCACTCTTACATCCAATGACCAGTATTCACAGATACCGATTCGATTACCTTTTTACACATAAACCCTGCTACTTACACTTATTACATTTCCGACTGATACTACTCAATATCAGATACTCCAACACCTGCTCTTCTTCTCTTCCGCTACATCTGCACTCTATTCTTCTTCACAACTGTGATTGCTTCTCTGGCTTGAGGAACAATTCTCTGGCTTGTATCATAAGCTCGATTCTTGCACTGATTTTATCGGTTATTGTGTTAAAATAAATTACTTTGTGGATCTTGTTAGGGCTATTTGTGGGAAAAAAATAACTTTGTGTAGATTATATTAAGTTCTCCACTTTTTCATCACTACTTGAATTTTTAATTCTAATCCCTCAAAACTACTCAATGTTACAAGGTGTTAAGTTTCTATTGGAATGGGGATGAAAATGCCATTTTTTCTTTTTTTTCTTAAAATTGTAAACGGTGGGGCGAAACCCCCGGGTTTCATTGATAAATTTTTATAGAAATGAGTTCAACCAAGAAATAGAATGATGCTCATAGCACCCAAGCCCATGGCATGAGGCCCATTCCAACCAAAAGATTAGAATCCAAGAAACCGTCTATTACAAGCCTAAAAATAAATCAAAAATACAAAGTCCAAACATGTATATCCCAAAAAACGACCACCACCATAACAGCTATACCCAAAGACATGAAGAAAAGCCAACACAAATGAATGGGCAAATCATAGGTCCAAGAAGAAGCATGATTGCGTTCTGTCATCTCAATCGTCATCCTCTGTCTCGATCTCATTTGTTGAGGTAGCATAATCTGCAACCGCTCCTTAGCTTTCCTTTTGGTAATTTCACATGCTTTGCTATACCAATGATAGTATTAACCTTGATGTGGGTGCATTTGTGTGTGCCTTTAAATACTCTATTGCTTCGCTCAAGCTGAATTGCCCAGCCTATTGCACTACCCCAATATCCAATATGAACATTCTTGTTCCCCCATAACCTCCAAAGTGGGTTAACTGTGTTCGATAGGGGAGTTGTGACTTGTAACCTCTCAATCAAGCAATTCCAGATGCCAATTGCAAAAGAGCAGAGTGAAGGAGAGAGTGAAGGTGTTGTGATTGATTGTCTCATTTTCTTGCCCACACATAACACAATCAAGAGTACCCTGCCACTACCTTTTTACCAAGTTTTCCTTCATGATAATAGATTTTTTCGCTTCCAACCATCTAAAGGTCTTAATCTTCAATGGTTTCTTTGCTTTCCATGTAGTAGTGTATAATCTAACTTCTCTATCATTGATAAGTGAGTAAGTCGATTGAATGGAAAAAGCCCCTCCAGGCGTTACGTCCCAGTCCGCACCATACCTTATATGTTGACCATTTGAAGGTGGGGCTAACTCGCTATGGAAGCCAATGAGTTCATCTTTTTCCCTCTTCGCCTCCATGGAGACGGCCATGATATGGAGGTTTCCAAATGTTGTTGCACCATTGGTGATCCACACAACACTTTTCATTTGTCACCCTGGCAAAAGTTTTAGAAAACCGAAGTCTAAGGGAGACTAGTTCACACAATTTGTCATTCCAAGAACAGATATTTATACTATCCCAATTGAAAATGTAGCCCCTGCCAGAAAGATGATTGTAACCTCATTCTTAGGCTTATCATGATTATGTCTACTTCTGTCCTAAGTCCTAACGAGTCGTAGCTACTTTGGATTGCTCCATTTGTGCAATTTCTTCCACCATTAAGGAAGAAGAGCTTGCTTCATCTGGTTAAGATTGATAGTACCCTTCCTCCTAAATTTCTTGTGACGATAAACAATGCCCCAACTAACAAGAGGATATCCTTTCCTTTCATTAGTCGTCCCTTGTTAAAGGAACTTTTTTGTCTCGTGTGATCAATTGTAAATTAACCAGGCCTGAACAACGTGCATTCCCCGTTTAAGGAAAGCAACCTTGCCCACATCACGAACTCCAACAATCAGAGTATCATCAATTTTCTATAGGTTGATCTAGCTGAGATGGTCCTCCTAGCCCTAAATCTTCGAGCATACTCGACTACTTGTAATGCTTGATCATGCGATGTAGCTTGTCCGTTGCCAACATGAAGAGAAGGAGAGACATGTTTCACCTTATCGAAGTCCCTCCTATATGCGATCTCCTTTTTAGCTTTACTGTTGAATAGGACATTAACTTTGTCTGTTGTTAGGACATTGACATTGACATATTCGAACCATGTCATGATCCACCTTACCTAAATTTCACTGAACCGTTATTTTCACATAATTTGGAGGCATGGGCACTCCACCTTGTCATACAGATTTTCAAAATCCAATTTAAGGAAAACTCAAATGCTAGTTCCATATTTGCAATCATGGATGATTTCCTATACCATAGCTATCCTGTCTAATATGTTCTTTATGGTGATAGAACTTGTCTGGTAGTCGTTCTTGATATAGCCGAGGACCCTTTAGAATTTGTTTGGTGAGGACCTTGGTGATGATCTTGATAGATTAGTTGAAGAGGCTAATAAATCCAAGATCCCCTACTTTTGGACGTTCCCTTCTTAGGTATAAGAGACACCAAATTGTAATTCATTCTAGCCATCTCTAGACTTCCATTGTGGAAAGCCTAAAAGACATCCATGATGTCTCTTTTTAAGACGGGCTAAAAGTGCTTGTAGAATAAAATAGGAAACTTATTGGGTCTCATTGTATTGTTTGCCTCAAGAATCTTCGAATGGCTTGACTTATTGATCAAGTTACTGTTGAAACGTGGGGTCCGGAGCTGCCCACATGTCAACTGCTGCGTCTGACACAACTGCCCCCTCTATTCCAGTGAGTGGATAAGGTTGGACCTCTGCATACTAACGACCTTATGAAGAACTAGTTTTGGCTTCTCCTTCATTGAGCCATTTGAATATGTGCACTTTCTCTCTCTCATTCACTTATTCTTCTTTGATCCAAAGAAAACCTGTGGCATCCCCTTTTGATTTTCCTCTGCATCCTTTGCATGAACATACCCTAGCAACCATTGAACTATAATTCCTATATTCTCTCATGAAAGAACTTCCCTACATCTCAATTCTTTAATAGCCATGAATCTTGAAGTTTAAGATGTTCGGTTGGGTTTTCATGATAGAGGAAAGCCATTCATTGCAGAGGAGATTGGGTAGATGAGTTATGCTAGGATTCTTGTATTTTAAAGGGAGGAAGAGCTCATGGGAAAAAATGGATCCACTTAGATAAAAGAGTGGAAGGAATTTAAATCAAGAAGATGGTTGATGGTACTTTAAGAATATAAATATCTCTATGTTGGGTTTGGGCCCAATATAGAGAATGTTCTAAATATATTTCTGGTAGAAGATGTTGGATTTCAAAGGGGCAGAATCTAATAACTAACAACTTCAGATGTTACATGTTTTTTTCTTTTGTAGACAAAATTGTGACTACCAAAACATAACTTCCAAAAGTGGTCACAAGTATGCACAACAAGCTCAAGAATTTCAAAGGGCCGGACTTCAAGACTTGGCATAGCAAAATGTTCTTCTATCTCACAACTCTTGGGTTGGACAGGTTTCTCGAGGAGGAAGAACCTAAGTGATGTAAACATAACCCTAAATAGAGAATTTCCAAGAATTTTAAAGGATTAAATTTACCAACACGTAATGTGGATCAAATTAGAAATTAAAACTTTTAATCAGTTAGATAGATTTTCAAGAATTGAATTAAGTTTAACAAGCCCAATTAATGATTCGGTTCTAACAATCAATAATTATATACCTACGCGTTCTTAGCAAGTAAAAGATATTCAATAAAGATTTGTACACTAATAGGCAATATGTGTGGACGACAAATACAAATCAAATAATATTATAGAGATGATAGATGTTATCACAAATAAATAAGAAGAGGAAAGAGTTACTAGGTTGCAAATTGTGTGTAATTGCGTAAGAGGAAGCAGCAGGGTTGCAAGTTGCGGCTGTTGGGCTTCGGAGCTGCGAGTGGTGGCGAAGAGGAAGCGAGACTCAGTGCAGGAGCTGGTGGTCGGAGTTTGCAGTGATGGTGATGGGGCGATGGCGGCAGAGGGTGACGGGTGGTCACGCGGCATCAACAATGGGTTGTAGTGGTCGGGGTGTTTGTGGCGAGGGCGACTGCGATGGTAGGCGACTGTTGGCGACGCTGGAGGCTAGTGGTGGTGCTGGGTCGATGGCGAGGAAGAAGTGGAGAGTGGGGTGATTAGAGTAGGTATAATTAGTTAGGGTTAGGATTTTAATTTGGGGATTAGGGTTTGGGATTTTAATTTGGGAATTTAGGGGGTAGTTTTAGAGTTTATCACAACCCTAAAATTTTATTAGGACTTCTCACAAACCATAATAATTCTCTCAGTTGTCTCACACAAAAAGAGGGATGAAGAGCAATATCTCAACACAATAAATTTTTTAATCAAGAATAGCATGACTTCTCATTAATCTCAAGGCCTATATATAGGCTCAAAACAAGTCTTGATACAAATTTTAAAATATTCTAAAATCTTAAAAATATTCTAATGCATAAAAGAAAATGGTACAAATTTTAAAACTACTACATAGGGCTAAATCTCAAAATAAACTAAACAGAATTGATGTCCTCATCACTAAGCCAGCTGATGGGCAGTCTCCCGAAACCCATAATGAGATGTTTGCAACTGTTGTTGCTTGGAGGCATTCAAACCTTCTTTGCAGAAATGATATTCTAAATTGCTTGGATGAAGTGTTGTACAAGGTATATTGTCCACTGACTACTGCAAAGACTTTATGGAATGCTCTGGTAAAGATGTACATGACAGAGAATGACAGCTTGAAGAAAGATATCATTGATAAATTTATGGACTAGAAAATGGACTCCAAATTCGTGACTGTCCAAATGCAAGAGCTTCAAAACATCATGCACGAGATTCAAGCAGAAGGCCATAGTGTTGGCGAATTTTTCTTAGTAGAAGCAATCATTGGAAAGTTGCCGTCATCTTGGAAAGACTTCCGATATTATCTTAAATATAAAAAGAAGGAAATTTGTTTGGAAGATCTTGTCGTCAGGCTTAAGATTGAGGCCGACAACCGTGAGATGATCAAGACCAAAAGCGAGGAGGCTAAAGTATATGTTGTGGAGAACTCCAAAAATTGTAAGGACAACTCGAACGACAACAAGAAGAATTCTAAGAAAAGAAAAGCTTATGACCAAGGATCCAAAGACAAGAGGCCCAACAAGAAGTTCAGTGGAAACTGTTGGATTTGTAGAAAGCTTGGTCATTCTGCTAGAGACTGCCGATTCAAGAAGAGTGACATCACATCAAAAGCAAATGTTACTTAGAATATTACTTCAAGCATTAATGACTTAAATCTTTCTGTAGTTGTTTCTGAATGCAACATAGTCCAACACCCTGGGCAATGGTGGGTAGACACTGGTGGTACTTGACACATTTGTTTTGATAAGTTAATGTTCTCAACTTATCAGAAGCTGGATCATGAAGAAAAACTCTACATGGATAATTCTGCAGTGTCAATGGTTGAAGGTTGTGGAAAAGTCATTCTGAAGTTCACTTCTGTCATGAATGTTAGGCTAAACGATGTACTCTATATGCCAGATATTCGCAAAAATCTTATCTCTGGATGTATGCTGTCGAAGAAAGGATTTCAGATCGTGATTGAGTTAGACAAGCTGGCGTTGACCAAGGCTGGGGTTTATGTTGGGAGGGGATACCTATGTGATGGGTTATTTAAAGCTAATGTAGCCGTAGTCATAAAAAATCCAATATACTATGATTTTGCTATTAATAAAAGTTCAGTTTCTTATTTTCTTGAGTCTGAAACACTTTTATAGTATGATAGATTAAGGCACATAAATTTTCGAAAGATAAAAAAAGGTGCAAATTTAGGTTTAATTCTAAAATTTAAAGTTGATAAAAATCACAATTGTGAGACTTGTGTAGAAACAAAAATGGTTAAGAAACCATTGAACACAGTGGACAGGAGTACTGAATCGTTAGGCTTAATTCATACCGATTTATGTGACTTTAAGTTCTTACCTACGAGAGGTGGGAAAAGGTATTTCATCACATTTATCGATGATTGCACTCAGTATTACTACGTGTATTTACTACGCAGTAAAGACAAAACAATTTCAGCATTCACAAAATATAAGGCTGAAGTAGAAAATCAGCTTAACAAAAAGATCAAGATATTGAAGTCTGATTGATATAGAGAATATGAGTCACCGTTTGCACAATTGTGTGCATAGTATGGGATAATCCGCCATACAACAGCCCCATACTCACCTCAGTAAAATGGAGTTACAGAAAGAAAGATCAGAACGTTAAAAGATAAGATTGATGTCAAGCTTATTACTTGTGGTCTACCTACAAGCTTGTAGGAGGAAGCCTTATATATATCTAATCACATACTAAATAGGACCCCACACAAGAAAACTGAGTATATTCCATATGAGTTATGGAAAGGACATTTTCCTAACTACAAATACCTCAATGTGTGGGGCAAAGGTCTCGGTTCCTCTTCCCAATAGAACCACACTTGGACAAAAAACTGTAGATTGTTATCTTTTAGATCATGCCGAAAATAGTAGTGCTAATAGATTTTTAGTCTTTAAATCTGAAGTATATGACATCAATGTAAACACAATTACTGAGACCAAGATGTCATATTCTTTGAAGATGTGTTTCCACACAAAATAAATAATGGAAACCATGCTCTCAAAAGAACAAGAGAAGTGTCGACTGAAAAACAGGATGAAACTCATCATGAAAATGATGAAATAGAACAAAGGAGGAGTGTAAAAACTAAAATCAAGTATTTCGGTCCGTACTTTTTAACATACATATTAGAGGTTGAACCTCAGACTTTCAAAGAGGCAATCTCATCCTCAGAGTCTCCCTATTGAAATGAAGCTACCAATAGTGAGATTGACTCAATTCTAAGCATTCACACTTGGAAATTGGTTGACCTTTCAATATGACATAAACCAATCGGATGTAAATGGATCTTCAAGGGGAAGATGAAACCACATGGTTCCATTGACAAATATAAAGTCAGATGAATGGCTAAAGGATATTGCCAGAAGGAGGGCTTAGACTTCTTTGATACGTATTCACCTATTACATGGGTAACCTCTATAAGAATGTTGATGGCAATAAAATCTATTTAAAATCTTAAAATCCATCAAATGGATGTCAAGATGGCATTCTTAAATGGGGATCTCCATGAAGAAATCTACATGGAGAAATTGGAAGTTTTTTTTTTTCAAAGAGAGCTGAAAATAAAGTATGCAGATTTGTGAATTCCCTATATGAACTTAAACAAGCTCCGAAACAATGGTATGAAAAATTGGATAGTGTCATGATGAAAAATGATTTACGAATCAATGAATGTGATAAGTCTGTTAATTACAAACAAATGGGACAATTATGTGTGATTGTTTGCCTATATGTGGATAATATGCTAATCTTTGGTCCTAACGTGGAAGTGATCAAGACTGTAAAGAAAATGCTAATCCATGACTCTGCATGAAAGATTTAGGTATGACAGATGTTATTTTAGGTATCAAAATAATAAGAACACCTAGTGACATTGAATTATCTCAATCACATTATGTGGAGAAAGTGATTGAAAGATTCATGAAACATTGTATTAAAGGAGTATCAAATCCTTTTTCTCAATCTGTAATTTTACTTAAAAACACTAGAGAGAATATAATGCAATTGGAGTACTCTCGTGTAATAGGCAGTTTAATGTACCTCGTGTAATAGGCAGTTTACTCACAGCTTATGATGTGAGTAAACTAAGCAAATACACAGGTAACATAGGAAAAAGTCACTGGGCGTCGCTGTTAAGAGTGCTTGGATATTTAAAGAACACTACAAAATTTTCATTGCATTGTGGTAAATATCCTGCCGTTCTGAAAAGGTATAGTGCTGCAAATTGAATATCAGATTCAAAGGAATCAGAATCCATAAGTGGATATGTTTTTATCCTAGCAGGATCTGTTGTGTCATGGAAATCTTCTAAATAAACGTGTATTGCTCGATCCACAATGGAATCTGAGTTCATTACTTTATACTAAGCAGGTGAAGAAGCAGAATGGCTTCGGCACTTTTTAGAAGATATTCTATTTTGGCCTAAACCTATGATGGCCATATGTATCCATTGCGAGAATCAAGCAGCATTGAGTATAGCACACAATTATGTATATAGTGGTAAATCGCGACATATTCGTAAGTGCCATAATACTGTTCGGCAATTACTCTCAAATGAATTCATTTCCATTGACTATGTTGAGTCACAGGATAACTGAGCGGATCCATTTACTAAGGAATTTTACCGAGAGAAAATTAACTGTGCATCGAGGGGTATAGCCTAAACCAATATGAGTTACCTTATACGGAAATCTAACCTGGCGACTAAAGGTCCCACAAACCAGGTTCAATAGGACAACCAGTTATGAGTAACTCAATCAGTATTGCATTTGAATTCAGTTTCATCTCATTCCTATGGTGCAAAATAAATACAAGACTACAGAAGTATTAAAAGTTTCAGCAATACTTTTAATGACATCCATATCTTGAAAATCATAAGTGGAGTATTGTAGGATACTCTTTATGGATGCAGTCACCAAAGTAAGTGTGACCTGGGTCACTCTATGAGAATTTTAAAATGCTGGAGTTCTTTAAAATACTCGCAGAACTAAGATTTTTTCAGTGCCAAAAAGGAACACAATCGAGAGATTGGATGTGATGAAAAAATAATAGCGTCGGGTTTTTTTCTGGGATTAATTTGAAGATTTCAAGTGGCAATTTAGAAGTATAGAGATTTTAGGCTATTATACATACTAGCAATGTTTTGTGATTGTTATAGAGATAATACCCAAAAATATTATTTTATCTTGAAAATAATCTTGGACCTAATTAATCTTCTATAAAGGAACCTCTTAATCTCCTATGTGTTTAAAAAGTGTTATGCATGTACGTAAAAAACAAAATTTATCTTCTACATGATACCATAACAAAATAAATTTTGCATGTAATATTGCAAATTGATTAGCATTGTTCGAATGATAAATTGACATCTTTGTGTGACGTATATGTTGAAGTATTCTTTATCGTGATCCTTATGTGTTATCAGGGACGTAGCCAGAAACTTTTTGCGCGGGAAAGCGTAGCTGACAACAAATTCATAAATTGTTCTATCCCCCCCCCCCCACCAAAAAAAATCAAATTTTAGATATCATTTTGCATTGATCATTCATAAATTAAATGTGGGAGTGTGACCAACTAATAAATTGTAGATTTGGAAGGACGTGGATGCTATTTTGGATATTATAGGGAGTTTGTAGAAATATTGAGGGGGCTTAAAAGGGTGAAATTTTAAAATGTAGGGGGTTTTCCACAATGTTGGTGGTGGATCCCCCCCTCCCCGCCCAAACTCACACACACACACACACATGGCTCCAAAAAATTTTGCCATACTGACCCACTTTTTGAAAATATTTGGTGCCCCGACCCACTTCCAAAATCAATTATTAGCGATCTGCTCCTATTTAGGACACGTCAGCAAGAAATGTTATTGGAAAAAATAGCATATGTTATTTCGATGCCGTTTTTCCCAATAACGGCATCTATTTGGAAAAAAGTTTCATGCCGTTATTCCAAATAACGGCATATGTTACTTTTTGTCCAAAGATCTAACAGTCTCAATTGCGAGCTGAGAGAGAATTGTTAAAGTAAATTAACCTATGCCGTTTTCTGAGCGAACGACAACGAATATACTGATGCCGTTATTCAAAATAACGCCACCAGTTAATTTGTTTTTGCACAGTTACCTATATTCAGAAACCCTTCTCCTTCCCCTTTTGTCTTTCGATCTTTTCTCTCTTTCTCTTCACTCCCGCAACCCTAGATCCGTAAATCATAAATTACTAAAATCCCAACTATTGGAGTGATTTGTTAGTTGCCAAACAACAATTAAACATAGATTGTAGTCTTGATTCTCTCATTTATTTTCGAAAGAATCCGGGATCCGAAATTGTGGTAAGTTTTCAAAATCCCTAATTTTTTGTACAATATTGATTTTGATGTATGACAGTTGTATACATTGGTAGTATAGTACAAGTGCTGTAGATTTGTTTTATCTAAGTAGTAATTATGGAAATGTACTTATGAATTGTTGTTGATCTAGGGTTTGTGAAATATTAAATTGTTGATCTAGGGTTTGTGAAATTGTTGTTGATTAGTAAGAGCTATATTGGTAGTATAGTAAAATTGATGTAGAATAGATCTACGTAACTAATAGATATGTAAAGTGATTTTTATAGGAGATCGAGATGTGGATGACCTATATTTCTATCTTTGCGAACTTAGATTCATCTATTTGTAGTGTGTGGAGATGTTGTGGTGGTGAATGTTTGTTAATATTTAGTAATGTTTAGTAATATTTTAGTACAAATTTTAGTATCTCTAGTATCGTAATGTTTATTAATATTGTAGTTGACACGTTATATTTAATGTTGATAGGCAAATGGATCCTACACAACCATATTCTTTCCATGATGTGGGTGCTTCATCTGGTACTTTGCATGGACTACAGGGACATTCGGGTCCTGTAAATCCTACCGTGCTTTATCTGCAAGAAGATCATAGGTCGCAGACAGTTTGGACTGGAGACGTCAAAAAAATGAGTTTCCGAATGCACACCATCATGGTGACGCACCCTCGTATTCAAAATTATTTGGTAAGTAGTTGATTTTATGGAATGTCGAAGTTGGCGAAAGTAAAATGTGACCACGCACTACTTACCGCTCTTGTGAAGTGATAAAGGCCAGAGACACACGTTTCACTTACCAGTTGGAGAGATGATGGTCACCCTACAAGATATAGCCATCATATCGGGTCTTCCAATCGATGGGGTGACCGACTTGATGTTCAATAAAGTGGCATTGTTAAAAGTTATCTTGGGCACGAGGGGGATGAACATGATAATGGTGTATTCGTTGGGGAATCAGTCTGACGTTCTTAGCTGTATACGGAGTTCAATAATCAACTGCCAGACGTACTGACGGACTTCCAACTCCAATGTTATAGCGGGCTTATCTTTTGTCGATGATTGGAGGTATTCTATTCCCTAATTCTTCTGGTGATGTAGTGCATTCGATGTACCTTCCATTGATCTCCGACCTACAAAGAGCCGGTCGATATAGTTGGGGAAGTGCGGCTCTGGCCTCCTTCTACCGTGTCCTGTACAATTGTTCGATTGGGTCGATCCAAATGACCAGGCCGATAGTGATATTGCAAATATGGTGTTGGGAACGAATACATCTCGGTCAGTCCCGAGTAACAGTACTTTCAAATAGTTGGAGTGTGCAACATGAAAATCTAGTGTTGAGAGCTCCTCTTGGTGCGTACTGGATGGGTAAGCTCATGTGGAGAGATAACTCATGCGGTGTGCTCACATATTACAGGGATGAACTCGATCAGCTGAGGGAAGAGTATGTCCACTGGACACCATATGATGATAGGCTACAACGTCTATCCCCATTTGCACCGCCAATAATCAACTATGGTTGACATTAGCTTCACTTGTAAATTTCTCAATTGTGGAGTTCTATTTCTCCGGCCGCGTCCTCCTCCAATTAATGCACAGCAGCCCATCTCCGGAAACTCAATGTACGACCGTAGACTTCACAATATTACCGGCCAAGGTTGTTTACCGAATATGGATTGGGCCGATCACTACCGTGCTCATGTAGCATGTTGGAATAAGAGGAAGTATGATTTGGTTGTAGAAGGGATTGTGCCGTACGACGGATCGTTGCAAACCGGGTACATGGCATGGTACCGTCATATCACACGGTTGTATATAGCGCCAAGAACGGAGCTCCCCGTGGGTATCCAACAACCGATACCCGCGTACCAAGTGGAACCACCACCCGCACATTCCACATCGCAACTCATGTATCAACCAAAAGCTTCCTCCTATCGTTTAATGGTAAAGTAATGTTAGTGTTAATAAATTTTATTCACATCATTTTGCTTATGTTTGTTTAACAAAAGTTTGGTTTATTACTAATAATTTTTAATCGTAATATAGATTGACAACACATGGAATATTGTGAGGAAATGTGCTCATGTCTTGAAGAGCAACGCTTCGAAGGCATGCAAGGAATTAGCGAGAGAACTCCTAGCTCCATGTCATACTTCTCTTGAAGAAGTTGGTGACGGTTCGCGCTTCGATGCCCTTCTACGCAACTGAAATACCAACTCAAACGACCCGACCAAATGTAAGCCGAGAACCACCTCCACCCCAACAAACAGTTGAAGCAGAACCCCTCGCCCCACTTCGAAGTCAACCACAAACTCCTTCACATCCTTCGAAAAGGAGTAAGAGTGTTCGCTTTTCTCCTACACACGGTGCATTGGCAACCCCTGAGATTGAAGTTGTTGGAGGTGGGCAAGAAGGAGATGTCGGTCCAAGTGCTCCTGTGACACAAGAGATTGGGGATCGTAGGAGAAAAGTCCCGACTTGAAAGAGGAGGAAGCCACAACAATATACGCCTAGTTAGTTTTTTTCATGAATCAACTTTATGCGTAAGTTGTTGTACTTTTAATGGAGTTTTCATATAATTCTAGGAAAATGTTGATGACTACTAGTTTGACTTGGTTGTAAATATATGTTTTTGAAAAAATTGAATCTAGTTGATGAGTGTTTGGGTTGTATGAAATCTGTGCTTGAATTTGAAGTGCACTAGAAAATTGTGTAATGGTAGTCTGTACTTGAAGTTGATGTATGAATTCTGTACTTGAAGTTGTTGAATTGATGAGTTGAAGAGTTGAAAAAAATTGAAGCGAAGTGATGAATTGATGAGTTGAAATGTGGAAAAAAAGTTGACGAAATTGTGTAATGTGCAAGTCTTGAAGTGGGGTATGAGTTCTGTGCATGCATGTGCATGTTTTAAGTGGAAAACAGCAATAACAGATGCCGTTATTGCAAATAACGACATCTGAATCCTGTAACATTTTTTAAGATAACGACATCAGTTAAATGGGAAAATTCGAAAAGTTGGTACATCTGCCAAACTTTCTGTCTTCACAGTCGTTCTCTTGAATAATGGCATCTCCGAAGAATGCCGTTATCTTGAATAACGACATCTCTTAGGTGTCAAAAATCAGAAATTTTGGACTTCTGCCAATCTTTCTGTCTTCACAGTCGTTCCTCTGAATAACGGCATCTTCTGAATATGCCGTTATTCAGAAGAACGGCATCTGTTATATGAATAGTTGTGCATATTTTTTGTGCATGTTTTGTAGAGATAAATTACTGAAATCAAATTTACTCAAATTCAACAAACATTCACTCCACATATCTCATGCTTGACTATTTAAACTTAAATTACTCAGGATAAAACAAAAGCTCTCTAATTCATACTACCTTAACGATAGATTTTACAACATTAATACAATAACCGGATACAAGTTCAAGTGTCGATAGACTGTGAAGTCCCCACACTCTGTACATTCTTACAACTTCGTCTATTGTGTACTCTGCATTTCGAACAAACTTTTCCAGTGCTCCCACCTTCTCGTGCATCCATGTCATTGCGGATACGAGTACTCTTTGGTCGCCCTTTTACCCGATGAAGACTTGAATCGGCTATGAGCACCGGTCCACTTTGTGTCGGCCAATAAGATTCGTCTGGAATAGGATTGAAAGTTGATGCCCACGTTTTTGCTAATGAACCGGTAGAGTAAAAGTCATCAATATATGGTTGATAATCAAGCCCATAGGAAGCACATGTCGCTAACATATGAGAGAATGGAATGTGATATAGTTGGAATTCACCACAAGTACAAGTTTGGCTCTCGAGGTCTACCGTGTGCCAATGTCCACCCTTTTGATATCCACTATCCATTCTAATGCCCGTTTTCACCCCAAAAACACCCGATCGATTATTAAACATTATTGCATCATGTAAATTGAATTTTTCACGGCGTACATCAATAAGATTCTGAATGCGTGGTGCCCATAATTTATCTTCACTTATAAGCATCTGCGCGGCTTCACGGCGATCAGTGAAATACATGTTTAGACGAAAAAAATCTGTTCTACAATTGCGGTGACAGGAAAGCTACGAACACCTTTTAGAACCGAATTGAAAACTTCCGATAGATTTGTTGTCATTATACCATATCTACGACCTCCATCGGCAGAAAGTGCCCACTTCTCAATCACTTTCTCCTTCAACCAATTAGCCCCATCAATATTGCTCGCTTCAAGTTATGCCATCTTTTTCTCAAACTTCTTCCACTGATTTTGACATGCGATCACCTTCAACTTATTCATCAAAAATTTGCAACCAAATTTTTTTTGGAAATTGCTAGCAAAATATCGCATACAGAACCGATGATATGCAAATAGTTCCTTCCATGTACCGAACTCATTTGCATTGCTGATAAAATACTGGCATGCCGATCAGAAATGACACACAGACCTGTACGATCTGTGACGAAGCACCGAATACAGTTCATGAACCATGTCCACGTCTCTATGCTTTCACCGTCAACTAGTGCAAACGCAAATAGAAACAACCTACCGTTTGCGTCTGGTGAAACAGCAATCAACAAATAGCCTTTATATTTCCCATATAAATGAATGCCGTCTACACTTATAACTAGTCTATATGCCTTAAATCCTTCGATGGAAGGACCGAATGCCAAAAAATACCCTTAAAAGTTTCTTTGCCCGGACCGGATGCAATCTTCGCCCAATGTACAGCCGTACCCGGATTTGAAGCTTGAATTGCATTGAGTAGATATGATAATTTAGTGTAAGCTTTTTCAAAAGAACCATATAGTCGCTCAATTGCTTTATGTTTAGCCTTCCAAGCTTTCCAGTATGAAATTGTGTAATGGAACCTACCCTTCACTATTCCAGTTATGGCTCTTGGTGTTATTGCGAGTTGTTCCTTCAAAACATCCAATATGACCGTCGATACAATCGTGAAAATAATTTTACTGTGATCCTGAGTCAATGTAGGATTCACACATGTGTGTGCACCTTCAAGCTTCTTTACTACGAAATAATTACGGTCTTATGGAACAATTGTACGCAACCGCCATGGACAACCAACTACATTCTGAAGTGACGGATTTTCTGCAATGTCCTCGGATGAATGGTTGATGGGTGCGTATTTACATTTCACATAGTATAGACCACGATCTGATTTTACCGTCACGAATTCTCTGTGGTTCTTCACAGCGTACATCTTCACTTGATGTTGTAGAGCATCTTTGGTTGGAAATTTTTGACCTATGAAGAGTTCATCCAAGTTGGAAGAGCCAACGGAAGACTGTCCATATTCATGAATGGTGGCACGAGACATCCATTCATTGGATTGAGATCCATGCATAGCTGCACTTGTGTCCTGACTTGGCAACACGCGGGCATTGTTAACCGGCACATCAACATTGACATCAACAACCGGAGCTTCAACGGCAACCTCCTCATCATCATCTTCGAGACCCTGTTCCTCATCTTTTTCCTCTTCGACCAAATCGTTATTTACAACGGTGTTGTCAAAGTCTTCTATTGCCATGCCGGCTACCAAAATATTTTGTGACAATATCGGCAGATATACCTGCTCGTATTCGGAGGGAATAGGTTCTGTTGGAGTTGTGCTAGTATCTTCTTCTGTATTTGAAATTCTAGCATGTGACTTGGCAGATGGTTTCAATGTCCTTGCGGGCCTTGGACTTTCAATAACAACCCGTCTAGTATTTGGAAGTCTCGTTTGGTTGATATATAACTCAACTGCGTTCTAACTATAATTTGGATCAAGTGTCCTACCCATCATGGACCTCAAAGAATTGTTATTGTCTACGGGTACCAACATGAAGTATGGCACATCCCCTTTACCAGCAGTATAATGGGCTCTGATTTTCACACTCATTTCACTTCTATCCCAATTGGTGACTTTATATATCTTATCTATTAATTCTGAGTACATAAAGTTGCGGGGAGCTCAAATAATTAGCAGTTCAACATCACTATAAGAATATCCAATCTTGGGATCTTTAATTACTTCATCCCTAAAATATAACCAAATAGGGATATCAAATTCCATACTTAACCATAAAAATTCAAACATGTTCCAGTCATTCACTACTCATAATAAGCATAACATGGGGATACGTATCAAACATACGGTTAAGATAATAATACTTTCAAATTAGATCGTACTGCCGCTAGCTTGAAAAATCGTTGTGGATGAAGAATGAAATGAGAGTGGGAGTAAGGAAGTAGGATAAATGAAATTTTAGAGCACTCCAAAAGTTGGAATTTTTTGATTTAGGGATCTAGGGTTTGTGGGTTATGGGAGTGAAGAGAGAGAGAGAAAAACGATTAACAAGGGGTAGGAGAAAGGTTTGGGGGAATATAAGTATAGGTAACTGTGCGAATTATAAACTACCTGATGCCGTTATTTTGAATAACGGCATCAGTATATTCGTTGCCGTTCTCTCAGAGAACGACATAGGTTAATTTACTTTAATAATTCACTCTCAGCTCACAATTGAGACTGTTAAATTTTTGGACAAAAAGTAACAGATGCCGCTATTTGGAATAACGGCATGAAACTTTTTTTCCAAATAGATGCCGTTATTGGGAAGAATGGCAACGAAATAACCTATGCCGTTTTTCCCAATAACGTTTCTTGCTGACGTGTCCTAAACAGGGACAGATCGCTAATTGTTTTCGGAAGTGGGTCAAGGCGCCAAATATTTTCAAAAAGTGGGTCAGTACGGCAAAATTTTCCATGGCTCCGTCCCTGTGTGTTACATTCTTGCTTATTATGGATTCTTTCAATGAAATTGTTTATGTTGCATGAATGTAATTTCTCATTGAACCAAACCTATATTCAGGAGCAGATAGACAATGCTTTTGCATAGTTGCACACCATCTCAGTAAAAATACAGTGAGAATTGAGTAAGTATGATAATTAGGTCAATAGTTCTAGTTGTATCTTACCCAAATCTAATTAATTTTCTTACTGTCAAGAAGACAAATGAAATTTGCAAATCTCAAAAATCCTTATTTTTTTAGAGTTGAAGAGGAAAAACATGTTCATGCACCATATCTATAGACATAAGATTTGTCTTTGTTACTTTAACCCTGCTGCAAGTCCAATGTTACTCTTTTTCCCACAACAGTGGGATTGAGCCCCCTGTATTTCATTTAGCAAGTCTTTTTTCAGAACAGAGTACAAATACAAATTAATGTAACCCCTCTCTTACTCGGAGTAAAACAAACTGTTACAAGTTAAAGGAGCTCCTCTCTCATTTGAAGTTAAAAATAAGGATAATAGGATGAATATATGAGACGGTGTTACTTGTGAACTCTTTTGACTCTTCTGTTGGTAGTAGAACCATCCTCGCTCGAATTCAATAGTAGACCTTTATATAATTATATGTATTATTGTTATGCTGTTCAAAGATTTTCTTTAAACCTGTGTTAACTTATGAATTTTTCAGAATGAAATATTGAAATACATGGTACTTAAGAGTACAAATTGAAAAAGAAGAAAAAAGTTTTGCAGGGCTTATTATTTATTTAAAACTTGCTCCCCAAGCAAATATTCTTTCTTGGGCAACAAGGTGTTAGTGAATATTTCTATAGTTGTTTAGTTTGTTTATAAATAATAAATACCATATGAGTAGCTTGTGTATATATACAAGTAACTACCTGTTAAACACATGCAGAGCTGACCAACATTGTTGTCAGCACTTCCTCAATTCAACTTCATTTTAATTGTATTCAGAGCTCCAGAGTATTGCATCAAGCTCCATAATTGATGGCTGAGGACGAAGAAGCCTTCTCAACTTTTCTGCAAGCTTTGCCTAAGCTTCTGCAGCAGGGAATCTTGCCACTGGATACTGAAGCGCAGATTAAAAGTTTAGTAGATTGTATCCAGAGGATTTTTGATGTAGAGGCCATGCAAAGGAAGAACAATGCACGAACGTGGCTTCGCCAACTTGAGGATATCTCCTCTGATATTAATGATTTCTTGCACTTGACATCACCAAAAGTGGGGAGCCATAAGGTAATTAGAATTATAATTCAAAATTATACCTGGTTTGAAAGGCTAAAGTTGTCATCCTTGTTGTTATAATCTTATTTATTTATTTTATGTGGAAGGGCTAAAGCTATTTGATTGTGTGATGGGCTCTATTTGATTTGACATTTGAATCTCATTTATTTGCACTTGTGGAAAGGGCTAAAAAAGTTTTTTATCACATTTATTTTTAATGCAACAGATCCATGCAGCTATCAGAAGTAATAGTAAGACAGGCAATTTCCGCAATCGAAGAGCTAATCAGAAGATCGCTCAGCAGGAAATGAAGGCCATCAAAACAAAATTAGATAAGATTTGTAAGAAACTAAATTCTCTTAGTCTTCAATGTAACACTGATGAGCTTGAGATCACAAAGATGTCACTGAACCAATCGCCAATAGAGACGCTTATCGTGTCTGATAAGAATGAGGATCAGGAGAAGATAATTGATATTCTGCTATCAGTTGAACATACTGATCAGGCAGGACCGTACATAATTCCTATATCCAGGAAAGGTGTGGGCAAAACAACAGAAATCGCTCAATTCATCTTCAACGACAAACGAGTTGTAAACTATTTCACCAGGAAGATTTGGGTCAATGCATCTAAAGTGATCGATTTGGGCAAGCTTTTGAGATTGATTCAGAAGCCAGCAAGTACCCTATTCTGGGTACACAAGACTTTGGAAAACGAGCTGGATGAGGAACAACAAATCCTCATCGTTCTTGATGATATTAGGGAAGAGTGTGTTGATGATAGGATGTTGCAGCTGCAGGTCAGCCAGTGTAGAATTGCACACAAGTTTATTGTAAGTACTCCGGTCATGATTTCTCGGTTTGAATCGTCAGAGTGGGATATAATCAAAGACAAGTTGAAGTTGGGGCAGAGATATTCCCCTCAAGATTCCTGGGTTATCTTCAAAGAATGTGTAACCGCTGGTGCAAGTGGCTTCCAGAATCATGACATGAATCTGCAACTGGAAGGTATAGGTAGAAGCGTCGTTAAGAAGCTGGGAGGGTCACCTTCAATGATTAGGACCATTGGGTACGTCTTATCCTATCCTCTAGAGCCCAATTTTTGGAAGTGGATTTCAGAAAGTGAAGTTTGGAAGTTACCGGTGCAGGAGTTTGTTCTGATCAAACTTATCGAGTTGTGTTATAGCAAGGTACTCGGATACAAGCCTTACTGTATTAGGCCCCTCTGTCTTGACCAATGGTGGTGGCAGCCTGAAGCAAGGCAACATGCTAACGAGTCAGGGAAGAAAATGATTGGTATATATATTGACTCTTAGATACATTAACATTCTCTCATTTTGAGCTAATTCATGGCAGAAACTAACAATTTCATTTTTCTCAATGTGAATTTCAGGAAAATAAGCTGCCTGATTCTTTCAAAGCAGGAAGATTCAAGAAGCCTTAAAATCTGATCCCTGTTGTTATATATCCTCCATTTGTGAAACCTTTATCACAAAAATGCAAGTAAACTGGAAATCTTCTGCATTGGCTTCATTTACTACAGAATTCAGTATTTAGTTAATGTGTGCTGTTACAGAAATTTGACCGTTTCAAAAGAAAAGTGGTGTTTGCACTGTTGTGAACGATAAAGATTATATCAAGTTTGCTATGATGCTTAGTGATGGAAATAAATAAATCTGGATATTTCTTACATTGCTTTACAATATTGTTTTGCATACTCTGATTGATATTCTAAAATATCATATATTTTACGTGCTCTACTTCTTGTTATATCTTGTTTTTCATTTGATCCATTTGGTTAACAAAACATCTGAAGCAACTCCGCTCACTTCCTGGCATGGTATATCATACTTCTAATCTTGTCCTGCCTTAATTGTTTTTTTTTTTTTTTTTTTTTAATAATTTCTTCTCTACATTCTATTTTTGGCATTCAGCATCAGTGGTCTAGCAAACATCCATATCCTTTTTATCCATACCTATGTTTCTTTGATAAACAAATATCAGGTATATGTATTAGCCAATGTACAGATGCGAAATCAGATCGGATTGGATTTTTTCATATTTGTTTGCACCCCTATTTGTATACCTATTGGAAAGCCCAAACCCAATACCCAATACCCATTATCAAAATCTTTATAATCAGCTTTTTCCTGTCTCCCCACGGTTACAGGGAACCGGGAACCGGACTTCTCTCCTCCTCTCTAAATAAAAAGCCCAACAAATTGATTCCATTTTCGTTTCTCTATACTCTCCTCTTCAGAAACTGTCAGGATCGCCGATCAACCTGTGAGTTCGTCGGAGCATGGGTGCATCGGAGGTCAATCAGGAGTTGTAGCAGCAATGGGGATGGGTTCTTATTTCAGTTCTTGTCTTTACTGTGTGTTTGTAATGGGCCAATTTAGTTGTACGTGCTTTGCGCATTTTTCCCAAATTCATAAGTGACTTTGGGCGGGAAAAGAGTGGGAAGCATTTGTTTGCGCTGTGCGCGTGAATTCCTTGTAATTTTGTCATCTAGCGAAACGGTTTCTAACCGTATATAATCTGAGCTGTAATCGATGGAAAAATATGAATAAAGAATTCTAGTTTCTTCTTCAGATCTCTTCTCCTCCCATCTTCTTCCTCCATAGTTCTTCCCCAACCTGTAACAATGGCAAGGTCAAGGACTCATCGAAATCTGAGTCCTGACAATCTGGTATCAGAGCCAGGACATCTCAATGATGAAGTACGAGATGAAGTGAGCGCGTTGTTGGAGGGAGTGGTCGCCGACATGAGGAGCCAAATGGTGGAGGGCCAAATACAAACCAATTACCTCACCGAAAGGATCGAAGCTATAGCTGCTAGTGTTGGAGACAGATCCTCGGCGATTGAGTCTAGGATGGAGACGATGATGTCTATGATGCAGCAGACTCAATCTCGGCCTCAGAATCCACTGCGTTCCAATCCACCTCTACTTCCCAATCCACCTCTACGTCCCAATCCACCGCAACCACCATTCCAAAGAGAGGTAACTGTATCCAACTCCAATTCCATTCCATCTTCAACTAATAGCGAGGGAGGACCAGTTTTTAGAGCCCCGTTTAAGATTGAATTTCCGATCTTCCACGAAGGGAATCCTACGGAGTGGATCTGTGGAATTGAGCAATTCTTGGACTTCTATGAGGTCCCTGAGAACCAGAGGTTGAAATATGTGATGCTTAACCTCAGGGGAAGGTCCGCACAATGGTTCCGGCGTCATTTGAAACCTAGGATTCATGAAATAACATGGCCGATGTTCTTGGAGGAGTTGATAACATGGTTTGGGCCAACTGAGTTCCAGGATTTCGAAGGAATTTTGTCTAAACTCCAGCAGAAGGGGGATCTTGAGATCTATGTACAGGAATTCGATAGGATCTCCAACTTTGTCAATGGGTGGACGGAATCACACTATCTAAGTACGTTCATAAGTGGACTAAGGGACGAAATTCGAAGGGATGTGAAGGCAAAACGTCCAAGGAATGTCAACGAAGCTATTGGCCTGGCTAGAGGGTACGAGGAGAAGCTATCTTGCCTAAGGAAAAGCTATAGAACTCCTTTTCCAGTTAGAAATGCCGCACCACCTCCAAAACCACCTCCACAAACCAGTATCTACTCTAACTCCCAACCAGTGTCATATACCTCACCAAGCCATCAGAATGTTCCTAGTCACCACAATTCATCCTCTCTTGCTGCATCCCATTTTGTTCCTAAGAGATTAAGAGTCCAAGAAATGCGTGATCGAAGAGCCAGGGGCCTACGCTTCAATTGTGACGAGAAGTATACACAGGGCCATATTTGCAAAACGCAAAAAATTTATTTCCTAGAAGGACTAGAAGAGGAAGATGATGTTGTTGCAGATGTTGTGGGGGTTATGGAAGAAGATAACACCCTTCCAAGTGAGCAGTCCTTTCTTCCAAACACTTTGCACCCTGAAATTTCTTTTCATGCCTTAGTGGGCAACCAAGCATACCCTCAGACCATGCGACTCAAGGGAAGAATAGGTGGGAGTGAAGTAAACATTCTTATCGACTCCGGCTCCACCCATAATTACCTTGATCCTCAAACAGCTCTCAGAGCAAATCTATCCATACTGCAAGAACCCAAATATAAGGTAATCGTCGCCAATGGTCAGAGTATGTTTAGTGAGGGGAAGGTTCAATGTGTTAACTTTGTGGTGCAAGGGGTGGAGCTACAAGCTGAGTTGTTACTCTTGTCACTAGGTCTAGCTCAGATGGTGCTGGGAGCGCATTGGTTGAGATCCCTTGGTCCAATAACCATGGATTTTTCTAAGATGACAATGGAGTTTGTCGTGGCAGGAAATAGAAGAACCTTACAAGGGCTTCTTAACTCACAGTTGCAATTGGTGAATGCTCAAGAAATTGTGAAGATGAACAACCACATTTGCCAAGCATTTATGATACAAGTTCAAGAGTCTGAGTTGGAGGGAACCCATGAATTGCTTCAGCTGCAGACAGGGCCTGAAGATTTGCAACGCATTTTACTTAGCTTCCCTGAAGTCTTCTCCGAACACCTCACACTTCCACCACAAAGGTCCATAGACCACACAATTCCTATTGTTGAAGGGGTTAAACCAGTATGCTTAAGACCTTACCGACACCCCCATTACCACAAAGGAGAAATCGAAAAACAAGTAGAAGAAATGCTCAAGTCGGGATTCATAAGACCAAGCCAAAGTCCATATGCCTCTCCAGTTATTTTAGTCAAGAAATCTGATGGTAGTTGGAGGCTATGTGTCGATTATAGAGCCCTCAACCACCAGACTATCAAGGCTAAGTTCCCAATTCCCCTCATAGATGACCTTTTAGATGAGTTAAATGGATCGACCTTCTTCTCCAAGATCGATTTAAAGTCTAGGTACCATCAGATAAGGGTAAGTGCCTATGATATCCCCAAAACAGCTTTCCGCACTCACCATGGCCACTTCAAATTTGTAGTTATGCCCTTTGGCCTCACCAATGCCCCCGCAACCTTCCAATGCCTCATGAATGATATCTTCTTCTGTATTTGAAATTCTAGCATGTGACTTGGCAGATGGTTTCAATGTCCTTGCGGGCCTTGGACTTTCAATAACCACCTAGGGCTTTGCCACGTCAGCCCTATACCACTCTTGACACTGCCACGTCGCCCTAAACCCCCTGGACCTCCTGCCACGTCAGGCCCATGGGCTTTCGGGTTCAGACCCGGCCCCCAAGCGGATCCAAACCCGGTTGGAATTCCCGATAAATACCAGACCCTCACCCACCTTTTCAGGTAATCAATCTTTGCCACCTAAATTTCCCTAGTTATTGCTACTCTCTCACAGAGACTGACTAGATCGTCGGAGGGTCCGCCACCGGGATAAACCCCGGTGTTTCAGGACCGTCTGCAGGTACTCGAGGCGAGGCCATCCGAGCCGATCCTCAAGCGCCAAAGCGATCCCCTCGCTCACCGTCCGGCACCGTACTCTTCCCTCATTACAAATTGAGTCCGAACTCACACCTGGTGCATCCACACTGCGACCAAAAACAAACCGCATCAGGTTGGCGCCGTCTGTGGGAAGCCTTTATCCGGTACGGACGACAGTCCGAGCCTCGCCACCGACGCTCTCCCTCGACCCGATCTCCCATGGCTCCCCGAGCCCGAAGATTGGCCCGTTCTGCCCGACCAGACGGGCCTCCTCCCGAGGGGGCCATCGACGGAGGGCAAGCATCCAATAATCCGGGTGGAAACCCCGGACCCCAGCGAAGCGCTTCACACGTCGCCGAACCCGACCTTCGTCGGGTCATTCTGAATAGAAGGGCTAGCCAGGCTAGGGGAGGGACCGCTTCCAACTCGGCCCCAAACCTTTCCAGGCCTGCGCAAGGGGATAGGCCGTCGGCACTTAGCCGCATCGGCCGAATTCCTACGCCCCGACCCAACCCTTCCGACCATGGCGCGGTCACCAGTGGCGAGTTCAGAAGCTTCAGAGATGAAATCCTGGAGGCCCTCCATGGAGTGCCGAGGTCCGTGACCTATGGCCGAGCCCCTCAAATGAGCGACGGGAGAAGTCACACTCGTGCGCCGACTCCCCCTCCTGAGCACACAGACGAGGTGCTCCGACGCCTCCTAGAGATGGAAAATCGAATCGAGCGCATCGGCGACAGGAATCCCAACCTAGTCCAAGGACGGGGGCCTTCTTGACCTCCATTTTCCGTCAACATCATAGAAGCGGAGATCCCCCGGAACTTCTGACCTCCGCAGTTCGAGACTTACAACGGCGAGGGTGATCCAGCTGATCACATGGAGGGCTTCAAAACCCTCATGATGATTCACAGTGCTTCGGATCCCCTGCTGTGCCGAGCCTTCCCGGCCACCCTCTGGGGTCCGGCCAGGGATTGGTTCTCCAAACTCTCCCCTGGCTCGATCTTCTCGTTCAACCAGCTGGAAGCCAGCTTCCTGGCCAACTTCATCACCAGCCGAAAGACTGAGAGAACGAGCGCTTCCCTGCTCGACCTTACCCAGAGGGAGGGGGAGTCGCTCCGTAACTTCGTCAAGAGGTTCACAACCGAGGCCAGATCCGTCTCTGCTCTCGACGCAGGGGTCGCCTCGGCAGCTTTCCGACACAATGTCCGGCACAACCAGCTAAAGGTCTCCTTAGCAAAGAGGCCTCCTCTGGACTTCCCTGACCTTCTCAACCGGGTCGAGAAGTACATACGAGCTGAAGAAGCTCTTAACCCAGAGGGCCGCAAAGAAGTCGTGGGGAAGGGCAAGCGCAGGGTCGATGAGGCCGAACCTGCCAAGAAAACAGCAAAGGAAGGGGTCGGTGCGAAGAGGGCACCTCCGGTCCCTCGCTTCGAAAGGTACACTCCCTTGACACATAACGTGTCTACCATCCTCTTAGAAATCGAAGACAAAGGCATTGTCCGACTACCTCCCCGACCAAGTAACAACAAGAAGCGAGATCAGCGCTTCTACTGCCGTTTCCACAGAGATCATGGGCACGAAACTGACCAATGTCGGGCCCTGAAAGACGAGATTGAGGAACTCATCTCAAGAGGATACCTCCGAGAATTCACCAGAGAAGGCCCACGGGATCAGGGAGATGCTAAGAACCGGATGCCTTCGCCTCCGAACCCTACTCCGAACCGCATCCAGGGTCGGGATCCCGAACCCGAGGGAGCCGCGGATATGCCATTCATCTTGCACTGTGTCCACGGGGGGCCAATGGGGGGAGAATCAAATACTTTCCGAAAAGCCTTCATTCGAGAGGTGAATGCTGTCCAAGACAACCCCTCGCCCAGGTTGCAACCGGTGCCTGTCTCCTTCTCCGGAGAGGACCTCGAAGGCGTTCGCCTCCCCCATTGCGACGCCCTCGTCATTGGCCTCCACATGGCTAATTGTGTGGTTCGCCGAATACTCATCGACAACGGCAGCTCGGTAAATATTCTCTTCCTCGAAGCCTTCGAGAATCTCAAACTCCCCAGAGGCAAACTCAAGCCAGCCGGATACACCTTGCACGGGTTCTCCGGCATCCCTGTTGTAATAGAAGGGATTGTTACTCTCGACGTCACCGCAGGATCGGCTCCTGTCAAGAGGACCGAGTCCATGGACTTCATGGTGGTAAACGTCAAGGCGGCTTACAACGCCATACTCGGCCGACCCGGACTGTGCTTCCTTCAAGCGGTACCTTCTGCTTACCATCTGAAACTTAAATTTCCCACCCCGTAAGGGGTCGGCATAGTCCGAGGTAGCCAAGAAGCAGCGCGGTCGTGCTACATGACCGCCGTCGGAGGGGGTGTGTTCCCCCTCGACACCGTTGAACTCGAACCCGAGAGGGACGGTCCCGCTCCCGAGCCTGTCGACGAGCTGGAGGAGGTCCCGTTCGGCGCTGAGGATGAATCAAAATGGTTCCAGGTGAGCCGCTCGCTCCCCGAGGACTTGAAGCCAAGCATAATCGCCTGCATCCGCCGCAACGTTGATCTCTTCGCCTGGAAGCCCTCCGACATGCCCAGAATCTCCGAAGACTTGATCATGCATCGGCTGAGCGTCATCCCGGACTCTAAACCGGTCGTCCAAAAGAGGCGCAAAGTCGCCCCAGAGAGGCAGCAAATCGTGAAGACAGAAGTCGACAAACTCTTGTCGGCTCGATTTATTCAAAAAGTCAGCTACCCCGAGTGGTTGGCTAATGTCGTCATGGTGAAGAAGGCAACCGGGGGCTGGCAGATCTGTATCGACTTCATGGATCTAAATAAAGCATGTCCGAAAGATCCTTTCCCCCTCCCCTGCATCGATGCCTTAATCGACGCAACCTCGGGGCATGAGCTATTGTCCTTCATGGATGCATTCTTGGGGTACAATCAGATCCGGATGTTTCCACCAGACATCCCCAAGACCTCGTTCGTCACCGACCAGGGTCTGTTTTGTTACCGCGTTATGCCCTTCGGGCTGAAAAACGCCGGAGCCACATACCAACGGCTCGTCAACAGAATCTTCAAAGACCTGATCGGCCGCAACGTGGAAGTCTATGTCGACGACATGCTCGTCAATAGCCAGGCCGGGCTGGACCACATCGCCGACCTCGAGGAAGCCTTCGGAGTCCTTCGGCATCACAACATGAGGCTCAACCCGGCTAAGTGCGCCTTCGGCGTCTCCACTGGGAAATTCCTGGGGTTCATCGTCAGCCAGTGCGGCATCGAGGCGAACCCCGAGAAAATCCAAGCTATTATTGACATGGCCCCGCCCCGGAATGTCAAGGAGGTTCAGAGGCTTACAGGCCGGTTGGCTGCAATCGGCCGTTTCCTCTCCAAGTCAGGGGAGAAGTCTCTCCCCTTCTTCAAGGCCCTACGCGAAAAAGGGAGCTTCGAGTGGGGTACCCATCAACAAGAAGCCTTCGAACAGCTGAAGCAGTACCTCGCCAACCCCCCTCTCCTCAGCAAGCCCGAGCCAGGCGAACCACTATGGCTCTAACTGTCCGCCTCGGATAGCGCCCTCAGCGCCGTCCTCGTCCGAGAGGCAGATGGGGTCCAAAGACCATTGTACTATGTGAGCAAAGTCCTGCTCCTCGCCGAGACGAGGTACGCAAAGATAGAGAAGGTGGCCTATGCTTTGGTCATGGTAGCCCGGAAGCTTCATCCTTACTTCCAGGCCCACTCCGTCCAAGTACTGACCGACCAGCTACTGAAGACTGTCCTTCACAAGCCCGAAAACTCCGGCCGCTTAGTCAAGTGGTCAATTGAGCTGAGTTAGTTCGACATCAGCTACCAGCCGAGGACGGCCATTAAAGGGCAGGCCCTCGCCGAGTTCATAACTGAGTGCACCGTCTCCGAGCAGCCCAGCACCGAGGTCTCGGATCCGACCTGGGAGGTCTTTGTCGATGGATCATCATGCGAAATAGGGAGTGGGGCTGGCATCATCCTTCGTGGCCCCGACCAATTCCTACTTCAATACTCCCTTCGCCTCAACTTTCCGGCCTCCAACAACGAGGCGAAATACGAGGCCATGATTGCTGGATTGACCCTAGCACATCGAGCCGGAGCCAAGCAAATCCGGACCTTCAGCGATTCTCTGCTCGTGGTCAATCAGATCACCGGAGAGTACAAAGCCCGCGATGATCGCATGGTGAGATATTTGGCAGTGGTGCGACGTCTCCTAGCGTCCTTCTGCCACTCCACAGTCATTCGAGTCCCTAGGGAGCAGAACGCTCAAGCAGACGCATTGTCAAAACTCGCCTCTTCCTCCTTCGAGGGTCTCGACCAAACGGTACTCATCGAAATCCTATTGAAGCCGAGTATCAACGATCAAGACCAGGAGGCAATGTGTGTCCAAGACGGTACCAGTCCAGACGACTGGACCACTTTCATCCGAAGATTCTTAGTAAGTGCCGAGCTTCCTGAAGACCGGGCCGAAGCTAGACGAGTCAGGGTCTGAGCTGAAAGGTTCGTCATGATTGATGACGTCCTCTTCAAACGCTCATACACCTTGGCCAACGGCAAACCATATCTCCGCTGTCTCACCAGCGACGAGGCCAGCTACGTGCTGAACGATCTTCATGAGGGGATCGGTGGATGCCACATGGGGAGCAGGACGCTCGCTCGGAAGGCCCTGAATCAGGGGTACTATTGGCCGACCATGCTCCAAGACTCGCAAGACCTAGTCAAGAGGTGCGGCCCATGCCAAAGGTTCTCCCCTATCAAGAGGCTTCCTCAAGCCAATCTCTAATCCCTGACTAGCCTTACGCCATTCGCCATGTGGGGCATGGACCTTGTGGGCCCCTTCCCCGTAGCGGTAGGGCAAAAGAAATTCTTAATAGTCGCCATCGACTACTTCACCAAGTGGCTCGAAGCCGAGCCTCTGTCCAGCATCACCGAGCGCCAAGTACAACAATTCTTTTGGAAGAACATCATTTGCCGGTTCGGAATCCCTCGGGTCCTCGTCACGGACAACGGAACCCAATTCCAAGGTCAGAACTTCCAAACTTTCTGTGCAGATATCGGCATCCAGCAGCGTTTCTCCGCTATTTGCCACCCTCAGTCCAACGGCCAAGCGGAGAACGCGAACAGGCAAATCCTCGACGGCTTCAAAAAGCACCTCGACAGTTCCCCCAAAGGGCTGTGGGTCGAAGAATTGCCTAGCATGCTTTGGGCGCACCGAACCACCAAGAGGATCCCCACGGGAGAGACGCCGTTCAGCTTGACCTACGGGATGGAGGTAGTTATCCCCGTCGAGGTCGGCTTACCTTCTCCCCAGATCATGGCCTTCGATGAAGCTGACAATTCGTCCGGCCTGAGGGCCAACTTGGACCTCGTCACCGAGATCAGAGAGAAGTCTTCGATCCGAAGAAGCATCTACCAACAACGGATCGAGAAGTTTTACAACAAGAAGGTCTGCCCCTCAAACATTAAGGCGGGGGACCTCGTGTTACGAAAACTGTCCATCTCCGACCGAACCAAGAAGAGGAAATTGGCTCCCAACTGAGAAGGCCCATACCGTGTAGTCGAGGCTATACGCCCTGGTACATACCGACTAGCAGATATGGACGGCCGGCTGATCAGCCGACCCTGGAACGCCGAGCACCTAATGAAGTTCCTGGAAGAGCGAACATAGGTTCTAGCTTGGCTAATGTAAATGATATTTTTTGTAAGCTTTCATGTATAAAGGGCGGTTTTAGCGACCCTCCGTAACATATATGAAAGAAATCTCTTTTTGTCAAACTCCAAATGCCTCGGCAGCCCCGACCTAACACCGGACAATGGGATCGGCACCCGAGTCCTCACTTCGGTATCATCCCCAACGTCTCGATAGGTCCGACTTGGCTTCAGGCCAGGGAGTCTTCCTAATGCCCCGCACCGATCCCTCACGGATCGACGGGGCCGAACCTCACTCCCGCCATCACTCCCTACATTATTGACCAGAGCAAAGAATGAAAAGAATTCTTTATTCATATTCCCTTATTAGTTCTGAAAAAAAACAAACAAAGACCGTCACAGGACCACTCCACTCATCTCAAACTGAAGGAAGCCGCCATCTTAGGGCCCCTCGAGTCCGACGAATGGCTGGACCACTCCGACCGAACGACTAGGAGCCCCCTCCTCGTCATGATGGTCCTTAGGCTCAGCCACGGTCGACACACCAGCCACAGAGCTTTGGGCATCAACTGGTCGCACACGCTCCAACAGCCGCAACGCAGAGGGAACCCCCTCCGCTCGCCGACCTCCTGAGGAGGATGCCGAGACACCCAGCATCGTCTTGTAACGGTGTATCTCCATCTCCTTCTCCACAATGACATCATGAAGTAGCCTCTCAGAGGAGGGCCTCTGCACCGAGGCACTCGACATGGTATATCCAAGACCGACGCTCCCGAGCTCCCGATCCACCATCGCCCTCCTCAGTCGGCTCGCCTCCTCACTTAGGGCTTCAGACTTGTTCCGATAATAGTTAAAGGCCGCATCAGTGTCACGAGCCCCCCTTCGGTAGCGAACCAATGTGGCCTCCAGGGTCTCAACCTTGCTCCGGAGCCACGCCACGTCGGAACGACGGGGGTCCACCTCGGGAAGGGGAGCCGTAACCTACAAGAGAACCAGCCCACTCAAAACACATAAGCAAGGAGGTTCGGAAATATCCGAGGTCAAAACACTTGGCCAGTCAAAAATTCTTTTTTATAAATAGAATCACTTCGTACAAAAAATGCGGTGGCCAGTCCGCGGAAGGCAAATACAATCGAGAGATGGAAAAAGAGAGACAAAACTATACAACTTGTTTTCCCACCTCGACATCGGCCGAGTTCACGGGGAGGTTGGCAGCCGGGTCATCAACGGGCCCTTCTTCACGAGGAGTCTTCGGTGTCCCCTCGATCTCCATGTCGTAGTCAAAGTTAGACAGGTCGATGGTCGGGTAGAAGTGCCTCACATGACTGAGGGCCTTCGCATAACACTCGTCCTGGGCTTTGATCACCATGTTCTGACCCGCCTCCGTCAACTCCTCCCTCTCCTTGGCGAACTTATTCTTCTGAGCCACCATCTTCTTTGCCCATTCCGCCTCCTTGGCGTCGAACTCGACCTTCATCTTCTGCTCCCTCTGGTGCGAGCCTTCGAGCTCTATCTTCAGCTCCTTCATCTCCTGCACGGCCTTGTCAGCCCGGTCTCGCTCCCGCTTCAAGGCCGCCTCATAAAGGCCTCTCACGTGGGCCCCCTGCATGGTCGCTTGCAGTAACCAAGCATTACTAAGAAAGACTCCTTTACGACATTATCACAAGGCAGGTGGGGTCGGTAGACTTACTAGCACATTAGCCTGCGCGAGGCGCGTGTACGCATCCTCCAGGTCCTCGGCATTCATCTCTGCGCGGTCCCGGGGGTCGCCAGCTTATCCGCCACCTCGACAGCCTGGCGCCCTCGGGTTAAGCTGTCCCCCTCGCGGATCGACCAAGCCGGCACCCACGGTCGCCGCAACCTCTCCTCTACCTCCGACCCCACCAGGGGACCCTTCCCCTTATCAAGATCAACAACCTTGCCCTGGTCCGAGCTCTTCAGAGCAACCGCCACTTTGCCCGTCTCCGAGCGCGTCCTCTTTGCCGGAGGCTGGTCTGGGACCTCGGAGACCACCTAGGATGACCCCCTCGTCTTCATCGCGTCCCCCTTCTTCTCGGCTTTCTCCTTCTTCATGGCGAGCCTCTTTGCCTTGATCGATTCGAGATCCATACCTGCGAAAAGATCCATTAAGAACAATGAGCGCAAAAGAACAACAAGACCGAGAGAAAAGAAACAACTACATACAAAGCACGGCCGGGCTCAGTTCGACGCTTGCCAGGTGACCCTCCGTCACCTTCGGCCAACTGATACTGTGCGACAGACGGAGGCGCTCAACAAACCCCCACTCCTCGGCCGTCAGGTCCCTCGGCCTCGGCGCTTTGAAGCTCGGCTTAGAATGGTTCCATCGAGTAGGGATGTTCCAAGGCTCCTCGCTCCGGATCACCAAATATTTCTTCTTCCACTCCTTGATGGAGTCCGGGTGACCGTGGACGACCTTCCCCTTACTCCGAGGCGAGATATAATAAACACCCTCTGACTCCCCCGACGAGCTGATCATCAATATCGCTCGGAACACATTCAGCCGGAGGGGTACCTTCTGCTCCTCGCATAACAGCACGAAGCAGATGATCTGCTTCCAGGAGTTCGGCCCATGCTGCATCGGCGCCAGGGACGCCCAATTCAACACCTCCCGAACAAACGGATGGACCAGCAGCCTCAGTCCAGAGATGAAGGCATCCACTGGGAAGACGCAGTACCAAGCAGGCAGTGGGTCGGTCGGTCGCAGGGTAGAGTTCGGCAACATGAGCTCATAGCCGGACCCTATGTGATACGCCAACTGCAAAGCCTCCAAGTCACCAGCCTCCAAGACGGTCGGAAGCATGTCCATCTTCACCCTCTTCCGGCTCGGCGAAGACAGCTGGACCCCAAAAAGCTCCTTATCGGAAAGTTCGTCGGGGTACCGACGGAACGGCTTCGGTTGCACGGGCGACCCTGTCATTAAGTTGCGGTGAACGGGCGCCTGGCTCGAGCCACTGGTCCTCGACCCCTTCTTCTTCGGAACCCTCTTCTTCTTGGCTCTTTCCGGCGAGGGGGTAGATAATCGCCCCAGACCGGTCGGCGTGGAGCTCGAACCCACACCCTGACCTGCGGATCTCCCCCCCGCACCTCCTATCCGAGCCCCTTCGGCTTTACCCTCTTCTGGGCCACCCTCCTCTCCGGAAGCCGACTCTAGAATATGGACTTCGTCCGAACTGTCGCTTGCCTCCTTCGATTCGCTGCTCTCCACCACAAAAGGTTTCCTGGGAGCGTAACGGCCTCACATTGTACACCGGCTCCTCCTCGCCTACCGGCTCCTCCCACGAAGTCGAATCGGAAGGCTTCTCATCATGTACTGACTCCTCCTCCAGCACTGGCTCCTCCCACAAAGTCGATTTTGAGGCAGGTTTCCCTTCCCCCCTCGACGTCGACGCTGACGAGCCAGACTGAGCCCTAGACATCTGTGCCTAACAAAAGAAACTTACAAACTAACCTTTGGATTGCCTCGGACTGACGAGCCGGTGCTGCTAAACAGTCAAGCCGAACGCTGAAGTGTTTGATTTCTTTTTAAGAAGACAACAGAAGAGAAATAAACAGAATGGGGAAGAAGGAGGGAGATATTTATAGAGAGAGAGGCGACGCCTCAATTTTTGCGTTACTGTTCCTCGAATAGCGCGCGTCTGCCACCAATGGAATCGCGCCACGTCATCCTCGAAACTGGCGCTGCTGATGCCACCTAGCGCCGGTTGGAGACCACACAGAGGTCGGTTCGGATGAAGTGCTCGGCAGAGAAAAATTTTTTAATTAAGATTTAAGGAGCCGTCCTTAGACAAGCGCCCCGGGCTGCAGGGCTCGGTCGGCTCCCCTCTCACCCGCGAGCAGCTCGGGGCTTACGGCCTCAGCAGCCGAAACCCCGAACTGTTCGAGGGTGGGAGAAAAGCCACCATCGCCTGGACCCCTATCGGAAAGCAGATCGGCCCACCTCCAATCTCTAACTCCTTTGGGCTGACAGACCATCAGAAACCGTCAGCACCAGAAGGAAGACAGAGATCGGAGACGACCCATCTATCCGAGGGTCCTCAGCCCCAGGTCCGGAATTCGGTTGATACCCCTCCCATCTGGATCTTTCTCGGGCAAACAACCGTGTCAGGGCCGTCCGACACGAAAAAGGATCCAGACGGCAAAGTCACCACCAGTCCGAGGTCCCCAGGGTTAAAACCTTTCAGTACCTTGTCCCCCGAGCCGGGACAATGGCCGCCATCTCTCCTGCCTTGTTCTCCCCCGACCCTGACACTCACATCGAGGCCGTCAAGAACGGGAGAAGAACAAGGCAATAGAGTGACTACCCGTCCAACGCTCTCAGGGCCAAAATTTTGCAAGAGACAGACGTCCGCCAAAGCAGACACCTCTGATGGCCGATGGGCCACCCTTGCTGTGATCAAACTCGTTGTGGGGGGAGGGGTATTTATAGCCTCCCCCATAGACCGGCCATTATGACATTGGGAAAGCCAAACGACGGAAGCCCATGCGCCATGCATTTATTAGGCGGCGCCATTAATGCCCCTAGGAAATTGGAACATTGCACAGATCCCGGAGCGCCTTCAATGCTCCGTAAAGATAGCAGGCCACCCCGCTCAGACCTTCTGAGGCACCACGGCTCGCCATCACCCTTGCCGACCCATAATCCCTCGCCAGCTCGAGGTTCGGTCTAGCACCAGGGTAGTCTTCTCAGGAAGGCACCACGGCTCGCCATCGCCCTTACCGACCCATAATCCCTCGCCAGCTCGAGGTTCGATCTAGCACCAGGGTAGTCTTCTCAGGAAGGCTCAACGGCTCGCCATCTCCCTTGCCGACCCATAATCCCTCGCCAGCTCGAGGTTCGGTCTAGCACCAGGGTAGTCTTCTCAGGAAGGCTCAACGGCTCGCCATCACCCTTGCCGACCCCTAATCCCTCGCCAGCTCGAGGTTCGGTCTAGCACCAGGGTAGTCTTCTCAGGAAGGCTCAACGGCTCGCCATCACCCTTGCCGACCCATAATCCCTCGCCAGCTCGAGGTTCGGTCTAGCATCAGGGTAGTCTTCTCAGGAAGGCTCAACGGCTCGCCATCACCCTTGCCGACCCATAATCCCTCGCTAGCTCGAGGTTCGGTCTAGCACCAGGGTAGTCTTCTCAGGAAGGCTCAACGGCTCGCCATCACCCTTGCCGACCCATAATCCCTCGCCAGCTCGAGGTTCGGTCTAGCACCAGGGTAGTCTTCTCAGGATGGCTCAACGGCTCGCCATCACCGTTGCCGACCCATAATCCCTCGCCAGCTCGAGGTTCGGTCTAGCACCAGGGTAGTCTTCTCAGGAAGTCTCAACGGCTCGCCCTCACCCTTGCCGACCCCTAATCCCTCGCCAGCTCGAGGTTCGGTCTAGAACCAGGATAGTCTTCTCAGGAAGGCTCAATGGCTCGCCATCACCCTTGCCGACCCATAATCCCTCGCCAGCTCGAGGTTCGGTCTAGCACCAGGGTAGTCTTCTCAGGAAGGCTCAACGTCTCGCCATCACCTTTGCCGACCCATAATCCCTCACCAACTCGAGGTTCGGCCTGGCACCAGGGTAGCCTTCTCATGAAGGCCCAACGATTCGCCATCCCATTTCCACGACCATAAACAGTCCTCCACGGCTAACTCCCGCATCCCCACAGGAGTGGGGGGCTTGTGTGGTAGGATAAAAATGGCCTGGGGCCCAGCCAAGGCCGAGGATGGCCCACTCGAAAAGGACAATAAAATCAATCTGGCTCGGCCCCGGACCACTACAGCCTCGGCACCGAGCCGCAAGTTCTCCCCCACAGAACTGGTCTCCTCATATCCGACGAGCCTCGATGGCCCTCAACCTCCGATCCGCGACAGCCCCACGGGCCGTCTTCCCAGCCTGGCGAGGAATGAGGATGACCTGGCACAACCTAGGCCATCCGATCCTCCCAGAGGCACATGAGCCACATGATCAGCCATGTCAGCTCCAAATACCACCTAGGGCTTTGCCACGTCAGCCCTATACCACTCTTGACACTGCCACGTCCACCCTAAACCCCCTGGGCCTCCTGCCACGTCAGGCCCATGGGCTTTCGGGTTCAGACCCAGCCCCCAAGCGGATCCAAACCCGGTTGGAATTCCCTATAAATACCAGACCCTCACCCATCTTTTCAGGTAATCAATCTTTGCCACCTAAATTTTCCTAGTTATTGCTACTCTCTCACAGATACTGACTAGATCGTCGGAGGGTCCGCCACCGGGATAAACCCCGGTGTTTCAGGACCGTCTGCAGGTACTCGAGGCGAGGCCATCCGAGCCGATCCTCAAGCGCCGAAGCGTGCCCCTCGCTCACCGTCCGGCACCGTACTCTTCCCTCATTACAAATTGAGTCCGAACTCACACCTGGTGCATCCACACTGCGACAAAAAACAAACCGCATCAGTATTATTGTTATGCTGTTCAAAGATTTTCTTTAAACCTGTGTTAACTTGTGAATTTTTCAGAATGAAATATTTAAATACAAGGTACTTAAGAGTACAAATTGAAAAAGAAGAAAAAAGTTTTGCAGGGCTTATTATTTATTTAAAACTTGCTCCCCAAGCAAATATTCTTTCCTGGGCAACAAGTTGTTAGTGAATATTTCTATAGTTGTTTAGTTTGTTTATAAATAATAAATACCATATGAGTAGCTTGTGTATATATACAAGTAACTACCTGTTAAACACATGCAGAGCTGACCAACATTGTTGTCAGCACTTCCTCAATTCAACTTCATTTTAGTTGTATTCAGAGCTCCAGAGTATTGCATCAAGCTCCATAATTGATGGCTGAGGACGAAGAAGCCTTCTCAACTTTTCTGCAAGCTTTGCCTAAGCTTCTGCAGCAGGGAATCTTGCCACTGGATACTGAAGCGCAGATTAAAAGTTTAGTAGATTGTATCCAGAGGATTTTTGATGTAGAGGCCATGCAAAGGAAGAACAATGCACGAACGTGGCTTCGCCAACTTGAGGATATCTCCTCTGATATTAATGATTTCTTGCACTTGACATCACCAAAAGTGGGGAGCCATAAGGTAATTAGAATTATAATTCAAAATTATACCTGGTTTGAAAGGCTAAAGTTGTCATCCTTGTTGTTATAATCTTATTTATTTATTTTATGTGGAAGGGCTAAAGCTATTTGATTGTGTGATGGGCTCTATTTGATTTGACATTTGAATCTCATTTATTTGCACTTGTGGAAAGGGCTAAATAAGTTTTTTATCACATTTATTTTTAATGCAACAGATCCATGCAGCTATCAGAAGTAATAGTAAGACAGGCAATTTCCGCAATCGAAGAGCTAATCAGAAGTTCGCTCAGCAGGAAATGAAGGCCATCAAAACAAAATTAGATAAGATTTGTAAGAAACTAAATTCTCTTAGTCTTCAATGTAACACTGATGAGCTTGAGATCACAAAGATGTCACTGAACCAATCGCCAATAGAGACGCTTATCGTGTCTGATAAGAATGAGGATCAGGAGAAGATAATTGATATTCTGCTCTCAGTTGAACATACTGATCAGGCAGGACCGTACATAATTCCTATATCCAGGAAAGGTGTGGGCAAAACAACAGAAATCGCTCAATTCATCTTCAACGACAAACGAGTTGTAAACTATTTCACCAGGAAGATTTGGGTCAATGCATCTAAAGTGATCGATTTGGGCAAGCTTTTGAGATTGATTCAGAAGCCAGCAAGTACCCTATTCTGGGTACACAAGACTTTGGAAAACGAGCTGGATGAGGAACAACAAATCCTCATCGTTCTTGATGATATTAGGGAAGAGTGTGTTGATGATAGGATGTTGCAGCTGCAGGTCAGCCAGTGTAGAATTGCACACAAGTTTATTGTAAGTACTCCGGTCATGATTTCTCGGTTTGAATCGTCAGAGTGGGATATAATCAAAGACAAGTTGAAGTTGGGGCAGAGATATTCCCCTCAAGATTCCTGGGTTATCTTCAAAGAATGTGTAACCGCCGGTGCAAGTGGCTTCCAGAATCATGACATGAATCTGCAACTGGAAGGCATAGGTAGAAGCGTCGTTAAGAAGCTGGGTGGGTCACCTTCAATGATTAGGACCATTGGATACGTCTTATCCTATCCTCTAGAGCCCAATTTTTGGAAGTGGATTTCAGAAAGTGAAGTTTGGAAGTTACCGGTGCAGGAGTTTGTTCTGATCAAACTTATCGAGTTGTGTTATTGCAAGGTACTAGGATACAAGCCTTATTGTATTAGGCCCCCCTGTCTTGACCAATGGTGGTGGCAGCCTGAAGCAAGGCAACATGCTAACAAGTCAGGGAAGAAAATGATTGGTATGTATGTTGACTCTTAGATACATTAACATTCTCTCATGTTGAGCTAATTCATGGCAGAAACTAACAATTTCATTTTTCTCAATGTGAATTTCAGGAAAATAAGCTGCCTGATTCTTTCAAAGCAGGAAGATTCAAGAAGCCTTAAAATCTGATCCCTGTTGTTATATATCCTCCATTTGTGAAACCTTTATCACAAAAATGCAAGTAAACTGGAAATCTTCTGCATTGGCTTCATTTACTACAGAATTCAGTATTTAGTTAATGTGTGCTGTTACAGAAATTTGACCGTTTCAAAAGAAAAGTGGTGTTTGCACTGTTGTGAACGATAAAGATTATATCAAGTTTGCTATGATGCTTAGTGAAGGAAATAAATAAATCTGGATATTTCTTACATTGCTTTACAACATTGTTTTGCATACTCTGATTGATATTCTAAAATATCATATATTTTACGTGCTCTACTTCTTGTTATATCTTGTTTTTCATTTGATCCATTTGGTTAACAAAACATCTGAAGCAACTCCGCTCACTTCCTGGCATGGTATATCATACTTCTAATCTTGTCCTGCCTTAATTGTTTTTTTTTTTTTTTTAATAATTTCTTCTCTACATTCTATTTTTGGCATTCAGCCTCAGTGGTCTAGCAAACATCCATATCCTTTTTATCCATATATATGTTTCTTTGATAAACAAATATCAGGTATATGTATTAGCCAATGTACAGATGCGAAATCAGATCGGATTGGATTTTTTCATATTTGTTTGCACCCCTATTTGTATACCTATTGGAAAGCCCAAACCCAATACGCAATACCCATTATCAAAATCTTTATAATCAGCTCTTTCCTGTCTCCCCACGGTTACAGGGAACCGGGAACCGGACTTCTCTCCTCCTCTCTAAATAAAAAGCCCTACAAATTGATTCCATTTTCGTTTCTCTATACTCTCCTCTTCAGAAACTGTCAGGATCGCCGATCAACCTGTGAGTTCGTCGGAGCATGGGTGCATCGGAGGTCGATCAGGAGTTGTAGCAGCAATGGGGATGGGTTCTTATTTCAGTTCTTGTCTGGTAGCCAAGAAGCAGCGCGGTCGTGCTACATGACCGCCATCGGAGGGGGTGTGTTCCCCCTCGACGCCGTTGAGCTCGAACCCGAGAGGGACGGTCCCGCTCCCGAGCCTGTTGACGAGCTGGAGGAGGTCCCGTTCGGCGCCGAGGATGAATCAAAATGGTTCCGGGTGAGCCGCTCGCTCCTCGAGGACTTGAAGTCAGGCATAATCGCCTGCATCCGCCGCAACGTTGATCTCTTCGCCTGGAAGCCCTCCGACATGCCCGGGATCTCCGAAGACTTGATCATGCATCGGCTGAGCGTCATCCCGAACTCTAAGCCGGTCGTCCAAAAGAGCCGTAAAGCCGCCTCGGAGAGGCAGCAAATCGTGAAGACAGAAGTCGACAAACTCTTGTCGGCTCGATTTATTCAGGAAGTCAGCTACCCCGAGTGGTTGGCTAATGTCGTCATGGTGAAGAAGGCAACCGGGGGCTGGCGGATCTGTATCGACTTCACGGATCTAAATAAAGCATGTCCGAAAGATCCTTTCCCCCTCCCCCGCATCGACGCCTTAATCGACGCAACCTCGGGACATGAGCTACTGTCCTTCATGGATGCATTCTCGGGGTACAATCAGATCCGGATGTTTCCACCAGACATCCCCAAAACCTCGTTCGTCACCGACCAGGGTCTGTTTTGTTACCGCGTTATGCCCTTCGGGCTGAAAAATGCCGGAGCCACATACCAACGGCTCGTCAACAGAATCTTCAAAGACCTGATCGGCCGCAACATGGAAGTCTATGTCGACGACATGCTCGTCAAGAGCCGGGCCAGGCCGGACCACATCGCCGACCTCGAGGAAGCCTTCGGAGTCCTTCGGCATCATAACATGAGGCTCAACCCGGCTAAGTGCGCCTTCGGCGTCTCCACTGGGAAATTCCTGGGGTTCATCGTCAGCCAGCGCGGCATCGAGGCGAACCCCGAGAAAATCCAAGCTGTTATTGACATGGCCCCGCCCCGGAATGTCAAGGAGGTTCAGAGGCTTACAGGCCGGTTGGCTGCAATCGGCCGTTTCCTCTCCAAGTCAGGGGAGAAGTCTCTCCCCTTCTTCAAGGCCCTACGCGAAAAGGGGGCTTCGAGTGGGATACCCATCAACAAGAAGCCTTCGAACAGCTGAAGCAGTACCTCGCCAACCCCCCTCTCCTCAGCAAGCCCGAGCCAGGCGAACCACTATGGCTCTACCTGTCCGCCTCGGATAGCGCCCTCAGCGCCGTCCTCTTCCGAGAGGAAGATGGGGTCCAGAGACCATTGTACTATGTGAGCAAAGTCCTGCTCCCCGCCGAGACGAGGTACGCAAAGATAGAGAAGGTGGCCTATGCTTTGATCATGGCAGCCCGAAAGCTTCGTCCTTACTTCCAGGCCCACTCCGTCCAAGTACTGACCGACCAGCCACTGAAGACTGTCCTTCACAAGCCCAAAAACTCCGGCTGCTTAGTCAAGTGGTCAATTGAGCTGAGTTAGTTCGACATCAGCTACCAGCCGAGGACGGCCATTAAAGGGCAGGCCCTCGCCGAGTTCATAACTGAGTGCACCATCTCCGAGCAGCCCAGCACCGAGGCCTCGGATCCGACCTGGGAGGTCTTTGTCGATGGATCATCATGCGAAACGAGGAGTGGGGCTGGCATCATCCTTCGTGGCCCCGACCAATTCCTACTTCAATACTCCCTTCGCTTCAACTTTTCGGCCTCCAACAACGAGGTGGAATACGAGGCCATGATCGCTGGATTGACCCTAGCACATCGAGCCGGAGCCAAGCAAATCTGGGCTTTCAGCGATTCTCAGCTCGTGGTCAATCAGATCACCGAAGAGTACGAAGCCCGCGATGATCGCATGGTGAGATATTTGGCAGTGGTGCGACGTCTCCTAGCGTCCTTCTGCCACTCCACAGTCATTCGAGTCCTTAGGGAGCAGAACGCTCAAGCAGACGCGTTGTCAAAACTCGCCTCTTCCTCCTTCGAGAGTCTCGACCAAACGGTACTCATCGAAATCCTATTGAAGCCGAGTATCAACGATCAAGACCAGGAGGCAATGTGTGTCCAAGACGATACCAGTCCAGACGACTGGACCACTCCCATCCGAAGATTCTTAGTAAGTGCCGAGCTTCCTGAAGACCGGGCCGAAGCTAGACGAGTCAGGGTCCGAGCTGAAAGGTTCGTCATGATTGACGACGTCCTCTTCAAACGCTCATACACCTTGGCCAACGGCAAACCATACCTCCGCTGTCTCACCAGCGACGAGGCCAGCTACGCGCTGAAAGATCTTTATGAGGGGATCGGTGGATGCCACATGGGGAGCAGGACGCTCGCTCGGAAGGCCCTGAATCAGGGGTACTATTGGCCGACCATGCTCCAAGACTCGCAAGACCTAGTCAAGAGGTGCGGCCCATGCCAAAGGTTCTCCCCTATCAAGAGGCTTCCTCAAGCCAATTTCCGATCCCTGACTAGCCCTACGCCATTCGCCATGTGGGGCATGGACCTTGTGGGCCCCTTCCCCGTAGCGGTAGGGCAAAAGAAATTCTTAATAGTCGCCATCGACTACTTCACCAAGTGGCTCGAAGCCGAGCCTCTGTCCAGCATCACCGAGCGCCAAGAACAACAATTCTTTTGGAAGAACATCATTTGCTGGTTCGGAATCCCTCGGGTCCTCGTCACGGACAACGGAACCCAATTCCAAGGTCAGAACTTCCAAACTTTCTGCGCAGACATCGGCATCCAGCAGCGTTTCTCTGCTATTTGCCACCCTCAGTCCAACGGCCAAGCGGAGAACGCGAACAGGAAAATCCTCGACGGCCTCAAAAAGTGCCTCGACAGTTCCCCCAAAGGGCTGTGGGTCGAAGAATTGCCTAGCGTGCTTTGGGCGCACCGAACCACCAAGAGGATCCCCACGGGAGAGACGCCGTTCAGCTTGACCTACGGGACGGAGGCAGTTATCCCCGTCGAGGTCGGCTTACCTTCTCCCCGGATCATGGCCTTCGATGAAGCTGACAATTCGTTCGGCCTGAGGGCCAACCTGGACCTCGTCGCCGAGATCAGAGAGAAGTCTTCGATCCGAAGAAGCATCTACCAACAACGGATCGAGAAGTTTTACAACAAGAAGGTCCGCCCCTCAAACATTAAGGCGGGGGACCTCGTGTTACGAAAACTGTCTGTCTCCGACCCAACCAAGAAGAGGAAATTGGCTCCCAACTGGGAAGGCCCATACCGTGTAGTCGAGGCTGTACGCTCTGGTACATACCGACTAGCAGATATGGACGGCCGGCTGATCAGCCGACCCTGGAACGCCGAGCACCTAATGAAGTTCCTGGAAGAGCGAACATAGGTTCTAGCTTGGCTAATGTAAATGATATTTTTTGTAAGCTTTCATGTATAAAGGGCCGTTTTAGCTACCCTCCCTAACATATATGAAAGAAATCTCTTTTTGTCAAACTCCAAACGCCTCGGCAGCCCCGACCTAACACCGGACAATGGGATCGGCACCCGAGTCCTCACTTCGGTATCGTCCCCAACGTCTCGATAGGTCCGACTCGGCTTCAGGCCAGGGAGACTTCCTAACGCCCCGCGCCGATCCCTCACGGATCGACGGGACCGAACCTCACTCCCGCCATCACTCCCTACATTATTGACCAGAGCAAAGAATGAAAAGAATTCTTTATTCATATTCCCTTATTAGTTCTGAAAAAAACAAACAAAGACCGTCACAGGACCACTCCACTCATCTCAAACTGAAGGAAGCCGCCATCTTAGGGCCCCTCGGGTCCGACGAATGGCTGGACCACTCCGACCGAACGACTAGGAGCCCCCTCCTCGTCATGATGGTCCTTAGGCTCAGCCACGGTCGACACACCAGCCACAGAGCTTTAGGCATCAACTGGTCGCACACGCTCCAACAGCCGCAACGCAGAGGGAACCCCCTCCGCTCGCCGACCTCCTGAGGAGGATGCCGAGACACCCAGCATCGTCTTGTAACGGTGTATCTCCATCTCCTTCTCCACAATGACATCATGAAGTAGCCTCTCAGAGGAGGGCCTCTGCACCGAGGCACTCGACATGGTATATCCAAGACCAACGCTCCCGAGCTCCCGATCCACCATCGCCCTCCTCAGTCGGCTCGCCTCCTTACTTAGGGCTTCAGACTTGTTCCGATAATAGTTAAAGGCCGCATCAGTGTCATGAGCCCCCCTTCGGTAGCGAACCAATGTGGCCTCCAGGGCCTCAACCTTGCTCCGGAGCGACGCCACGTCGGAACGACTGGGGTCCACCTCGGGAAGGGGAGCCGTAACCTACAAGAGAACCATCCCACTCAAAACACATAAGCAAGGAGGTTCGGAAATATCCGAGGTCAAAACACTTGGCCAGTCAAAAATCCTTTTTTATAAATAGAATCACTTCGTACAAAAAATGCGGTGGCCAGTCTGCGGAAGGCAAATACAATCGAGAGATGGAAAAAGAGAGACAAAACTATACAACTTGTTTTCCCACCTCGACATCGGCCGGGTTCACGGGGAGGTCGGCAGCTGGGTCATCAACGGGCCCTTCTTCATGAGGAGTCTTCGGTGTCCCCTCGATCTCCATGTCGTAGTCAAAGTTAGACAGGTCGATGGTCGGGTAGAAGTGCCTCACATGACTGAGGGCCTTCGCATAACACTCGTCCTGGGCTTTGATCACCATGTTCTGACCCGCCTCCGTCAAATCCTCCCTCTCCTTGGCGAACTTCTTCTTCTGAGCCGCCATCTTCTTCGCCCATTCCGCCTCCTTGGCGTCGAACTCGACCTTCATCTTCTGCTCCCTCTGGTGCGAGCCTTCGAGCTCTATCTTCAGCTCCTTCATCTCCTGCACGGCCTTGTCAGCCCGGTCTCGCTCCCGCTTCAAGGCCGCCTCATAAAGGCCTCTCACGTAGGCCTCCTGCACGGTCGCCTGCAGTAACCAAGCATTACTAAAAAAGACTCCTTTACGACATTATCACAAGGCAGGTGGGGTCGGTAGACTTACCAGCACATTAGCCTGCGCGAGGCGCGTGTACGCATCCTCCAGGTCCTCGGCATTCATCTCCGCGCGGTCCCGGGGGGTCGCCAGCTTATTCGCCACCTCGACAGCCTGGCGCCCTCGGGTTAAGCTGTCCCCCTCGCGGATCGAACAAGCCGGCACCCACGGTCGCCGCAACCTCTCCTCTACCTCCGAACCCACCAGGGGACCCTTCCCCTTATCAAGATCAACAACCTTGCCCTGGTCCGAGCTCTTCAGAGCAACCACCACCTTGCCCGTCTCCGAGTGCGTCCTCTTTGCAGGAGGCTGGTCTGGGACCTCAGAGACCACCTGGGACGACCCCCTCGTCTTCATCGCGTCCCCCTTCTTCTCGGCTTTCTCCTTCTTCATGGCGAGCCTCTTTGCCTTGATCGATTCGGGATCCATACCTGCGAAAAGATCCATTAAGAACAATAAGCGCAAAAGAACAACAAGACCGAGAGAAAAGAAACAACTACATACAAAGCACGACCGGGCTCAGTCCGACGCTCGCCAGGTGACCCTCCATCACCTTCGGCCAACTGATACTGTGCGACAGACGGAGGCGCTCAACAAACCCCCACTCCTCGGCCGTCAGGTCCCTCGGCCTCGACGCTTTGAAGCTCGGCTTAGAATGGTTCCATCGAGTAGGGATGTTCCAAGGCTCCTTGCTCCGGATCACCAAATATTTCTTCTTCCACTCCTTGATGGAGTCCGGGTGACCGTGGACGACCTTCCCCTTACTCCGAGGCGAGATATAATAAACACCCTCTGACTCCCCCGACGAGCTGATCATCAACATCGCCCTGACCTGTAGATCTCCCCCCGCACCTCCTATCCGAGCCCCTTCGGCTTTACCCTCTTCTGGGCCACCCTCCTCTCCGGAAGCCAACTCTAGAATCTGGACTTCGTCCGAACTGTCGCTTGCCTCCTCTGATTCGCTACTCTCCACCACGAAAGGTTTCCGGGAGCGTAACGGCCTCACATTGTACACCGGCTCCTCCTCGCCTACCGGCTCCTCCCACGAAGTCGAATCGGAAGGCTTCTCATCATGTACTGACTCCTCCTCGAGCACTGGCTCCTCCCACGAAGTCGATTTTGAGGCAGGTTTCCCTTCCCCCCTCGATGTCGATGCTGACGAGCCAGACTGAGCCCTAGACATCTGTGCCTAACAAAAGAAACTTACAAACTAACCTTTGGATTGCCTCGAACTGACGAGCCGGTGCTGCTAAACAGTCAAGCCGAGCGCTGAAGTGTTTGATTTCTTTTTAAGAAGACAGCAGAAGAGAAATAAACAGAATGGGGAAGAAGGGGGGGAGATATTTATAGAGAGAGAGGCGACGCCTCGATTTTCGCATTACTGTTCCTCGAATAGCGCACGTCTGCCACCAATGGAATCGCGCCACGTCATCCTCGAAACTGGCGCTGCTGACGTCACCTAGCGCCGGTTGGAGACCACACAGAGGTCGGTTCGGATGAAGTGCTCGGCAGAGAAAATTTTTTTAATTAAGATTTAAGGCGCCGTCTTTAGACAAGCGCCCCGGGCTCCAGGGCTCGGTCGGCTCCCCTCTCACCCACGACCAGCTCGGGGCTTACGGCCTCAGCAGCCGAAACCCCGAACTGTTCGAGGGTGGGAGAAAAGCCACCATCGCCTGGACCCCTATCGGAAAGCAGATCGGCCCACCTCCAATCTCTAACTCCTTTGGGCTGACAGACCATCAGAAACCGTCAGCACCAGAAGGAAGACAGAGATTGGAGACGACCCATCTATCCGAGGCTCCTCAGCCCCAGGTCCGGAATTCGGTTGATACCCCTCCCGTCTGGATCTTTCTCAGGCAAACAGCCGTGTCAGGGCCGTCCGACCCGAAAAAGGATCCAGACGGCAAAGTCACCACCAGTCCGAGGTCCCCAGGGTTAAAACCTTTCAGTACCTTGTCCCCCGAGCCCAGACAATGGCCGCCATCTCTCCTGCCTTGTTCTCCCCCGACCCTGACACTCACATCGAGGCCGTCAGGAACGGGAGAAGAACAAGGCAATAGAGTGACTACTCGTCCAACGCTCTCAGGGCCAAAATTTTGCAAGAGACAAACGTCCGCCAAAGCAGACACCTCTGATGGCCGATGGGCCACCCTTGCTGTGATCAAACTTGTTGTGGGGGGAGGGGGTATTTATAGCCTCCCCCATAGACCGGCCATTATGACATTGGGAAAGCCAAACGACGGAAGCCCATGCGCCATGCATTTATTAGGCGGTGCCATTAATGCCCCTAGGAAATTGGAACATTGCACAGATCCCGGAGCGCCTTCAATGCTCCGCAAAGACAGCAGGCCACCCCGCTCAGACCTTCTGAGGCACCACGGCTTGCCATCACCCTTGCCGACCCATAATCCCTTGCCAGCTCGAGGTTCGGTCTAGCACCAGGGTAGTCTTCTCAGGAAGGCACCACGGCTCGCCATCACCCTTGCCGACCCATAATTCCTTGCCAGCTCGAGGTTCGGTCTAGCACCAGGGTAGTCTTCTCAGGAAGGCACCACGGCTCGCCATCGCCCTTGCCGACCCATAATCCCTTGCCAGCTCGAGGTTCGGTCTAGCACCAGGGTAGTCTTCTCAGGAAGGCTCAACGGCTCGCCATCACCCTTGCCGACCCCTAATCCCTCGCCAGCTCGAGGTTCGGTCTAGCACCAGGGTAGTCTTCTCAGGAAGGCTCAACGGCTCGCCATCACCCTTGCCGACCCCTAATCCCTCGCCAGCTCGAGGTTCGGTCTAGCACCAGGGTAGTCTTCTCAGGAAGGCTCAACGGCTTGCCATCACCCTTGCCGACCCATAATCCCTCGCCAGCTCGAGGTTCGGTCTAGCACCAGGGTAGTCTTCTCAGGAAGGCTCAACGGCTCGCCATCACCCTTGCCGACCCATAATCCCTCGCCAGTTCGAGGTTCGGTCTAGCACCAGGGTAGTCTTCTCAGGAAGGCTCAATGGCTCGCCATCACCCTTGCCGACCCATAATCCCTCGCCAGCTCGAGGTTCGGTCTAGCACCAGGGTAGTCTTCTCAGGAAGGCTCAACCGCTCGCCATCACCCTTGCCGACCCATAATCCCTCGCCAGCTCGAGGTTCGGTCTAGCACCAGGGTAGTCTTCTCAGGAAGGCTCAACGGCTCGCCCTCACCCTTGCCGACCCCTAATCCCTCGCCAGCTCGAGGTTCGGTCTAGCACCAGGATAGTCTTCTCAGGAAGGCTCAACGGCTCGCCATCACCCTTGCCGACCCATAATCCCTCGCCAGCTCGAGGTTCGGTCTAGCACCAGGGTAGTCTTCTCAGGAAGGCTCAACGTCTCGCCATCACCTTTGCCGACCCATAATCCCTCACCAACTCGAGGTTCGGCCTGGCACCAGGGTAGCCTTCTCATGAAGGCCCAACGATTCGCCATCCCATTTCCACGACCATAAACACTCCTCCACGACTAACTCCCGCATCCCCGCAGGAGTTGGGGGCTTGTGTGGTAGGGTAAAAATGGCCTGGGGCCCAGCCAAGGCCTAGGATGGCCCACTCGAAAAGGACAATAAAAATCAATCTGGCTCGGCCCCGGACCGCTACAGCCTCGGCACCGAGCCGCAAGTTCTCCCCCACAGAACTGGTCTCCTCGTATCCGACGAGCCTCGATGGCCCTCGGCCTCCGATCCGCGACAGCCCCACGGGCCGTCCTCCCAGCCTGGCGAGGAATGAGGATGACCTGGCACAACCTAGGCCATCCGATCCTCCCAGAGGCACAGGAGCCCCATGATCAGCCATGTCAGCTCCAAATACCACCTAGGGCTTTGCCACGTCAGCCCTATACCACTCTTGGCACTGCCATGTCCGCCCTAAACCCCCTGGGCCTCCTACCACGTCAGGTCCATGGGCTTTCGGGTTCAGATCCGGCCCCCAAGCGGATCCAAACCCGGTTGGAATTCCCTATAAATACCAGATCCTCACCCACCTTTTCAGGTAATCAATCTTTGCCACCTAAATTTTCCTAGTTATTGCTACTCTCTCACAGAGACTGACTAGATCGTCGGAGGGTCCGCCACCGGGATAAACCTCGGTGTTTCAGGACCGTTTGCAGGTACTCGAGGCGAGGCCATCCAAGCCGATCCTCAAGCGCCGAAGCGAGCCCCTCGCACACCGTCCGGCACCGTACTCTTCCCTCATTACAAATTGAGTCCGAACTCACACCTGGTGCATCCACACTGCGACAAAAAACAAACCGCATCAGTATTATTGTTATGCTGTTCAAAGATTTTCTTTAAACCCGTGTTAACTTGTGAATTTTTCAGAATGAAATATTTAAATACAAGGTACTTAAGAGTACAAATTGAAAAAGAAGAAAAAAGTTTTGCAGGACTTATTATTTATTTAAAACTTGCTCCCCAAGCAAATATTCTTTCTTGGGCAACAAGGTGTTAGTGAATATTTCTATAGTTGTTTAGTTTGTTTATAAATAATAAATACCATATGAGTAGCTTGTGTATATATACAAGTAACTACCTGTTAAACACATGCAGAGCTGACCAACATTGTTGTCAGCACTTCCTCAATTCAACTTCATTTTAATTGTATTCAGAGCTCCAGAGAATAGCATCAAGCTCCATAATTGATGGCCGAGGACGAAGAAGCCTTCTCAACTTTTCTGCAAGCTTTGCCTAAGCTTCTGCAGCAGGGAATCTTGCCACTGGATACTGAAGCGCAGATTAAAAGTTTAGTAGATTGTATCCATAGGATTTTTGATGTAGAGGCCATGCAAAGGAAGAACAATGCACGAACGTGGCTTCGCCAACTTGAGGATATCTCTTCTGATATTAATGATTTCTTGCACTTGACATCACCAAAAGTGGGGAGCCATAAGGTAATTAGAATTATAATTCAAAATTATACCTGGTTTGAAAGGCTAAAGTTGTCATCCTTGTTGTTATAATCTTATTTATTTATTTTATGTGGAAGGGCTAAAGCTATTTGATTGTGTGATGGGCTCTATTTGATTTGACATTTGAATCTCATTTATTTGCACTTGTGGAAAGGGCTAAAAAAGTTTTTTTTCACATTTATTTTTAATGCAACAGATCCATGCAGCTATCAGAAGTAATAGTAAGACAGGCAATTTCCGCAATCTAAGAGCTAATCAGAAGATCGCTCAGCAGGAAATGAAGGCCATCAAAACAAAATTAGATAAGATTTGTAAGAAACTAAATTCTCTTAGTCTTCAATGTAACACTGATGAGCTTGAGATCACAAAGATGTCACTGAACCAATCGCCAATAGAGACGCTTATCGTGTCTGATAAGAATGAGGATCAGGAGAAGATAATTGATATTCTGCTATCAGTTGAACATACTGATCAGGCAGGACCGTACATAATTCCTATATCCAGGAAAGGTGTGGGCAAAACAACAGAAATCGCTCAATTCATCTTCGACGACAAACGAGTTGTAAACCATTTCACCAGGAAGATTTGGGTCAATGCATCTAAAGTGATCGATTTGGGCAAGCTTTTGAGATTGATTCAGAAGCCAGCAAGTACCCTATTCTGGGTACACAAGACTTTGGAAAACGAGCTGGATGAGGAACAACAAATCCTCATCGTTCTTGATGATATTAGGGAAGAGTGTGTTGATGATAGGATGTTGCAGCTGCAGGTCAGCCAGTGTAGAATTGCACACAAGTTTATTGTAAGTACTCCGGTCATGATTTCTCGGTTTGAATCGTCAGAGTGGGATATAATCAAAGACAAGTTGAAGTTGGGGCAGAGATATTCCCCTCAAGATTCCTGGGTTATCTTCAAAGAATGTGTAACCGCCGGTGCAAGTGGCTTCCAGAATCATGACATGAATCTGCAACTGGAAGGCATAGGTAGAAGCGTCGTTAAGAAGCTGGGTGGGTCACCTTCAATGATTAGGACCATTGGATACGTCTTATCCTATCCTCTAGAGCCCAATTTCTGGAAGTGGATTTCAGAAAGTGAAGTTTGGAAGTTACCGGTGCAGGAGTTTGTTCTGATCAAACTTATCGAGTTGTGTTATAGCAAGGTACTAGGATACAAGCCTTACTGTATTAGGCCCCTCTGTCTTGACCAATGGTGGTGGCAGCCTGAAGCAAGGCAACATGCTAACAAGTCAGGGAAGAAAATGATTGGTATGTATATTGACTCTTAGATACATTAACATTCTCTCATTTTGAGCTAATTCATGGCAGAAACTAACAATTTCATTTTTCTCAATGTGAATTTCAGGAAAATAAGCTGCCTGATTCTTTCAAAGCAGGAAGATTCAAGAAGCCTTAAAATCTGATCCCTGTTGTTATATATCCTCCATTTGTGAAACCTTTATCACAAAAATGCAAGTAAACTGGAAATCTTCTGCATTGGCTTCATTTACTACAGAATTCAGTATTTAGTTAATGTGTGCTGTTACAGAAATTTGACCGTTTCAAAAGAAAAGTGGTGTTTGCACTGTTGTGAACGATAAAGATTATATCAAGTTTGCTATGATGCTTAGTGATGGAAATAAATAAATCTGGATATTTCTTACATTGCTTTACAACATTGTTTTGCATACTCTGATTGATATTCTAAAATATCATATATTTTACGTGCTCTACTTCGTGTTATATCTTGTTTTTCGTTTGATCCATTTGGTTAACAAAACATCTGAAGCAACTCCCCTCACTTCCTGGCAGGGCCGGCCCTACCCTAGAGACGGGTAAGGCGGCCGCCTTAGGCCTCCGGAGATTTCGCGATTTTAGAAACCCCAAATTTGAACTTACCTTGTAAATATAGGCACGTATTTTGCACACACACACACACATATATAATTTCGGAAGTTTGCCTAGGGCCTCAGGGAACTCAGGGTCGGCCCTGCTTCCTGGCATGGTATATCATACTTCTAATCTTGTCCTGCCTTAATTGTTTTTTTTTTGAATAATAATTTCTTCTCTACATTCTATTTTTGGCATTCAGCCTCAGTGATCTAGCAAACATCCATATCCTTTTTATCCATATCTATGTTTCTTTGATAAACAAATATCAGGTATATGTATTAGCCAATGTACAGATGCGAAATCAGATCGGATTGGATTTTATCATATTTGTTTGCACCCCTATTTGTATACCTATTGGAAAGACCAAACCCAACACCCATTATCAAAATCTTTATAATCAGCTCTTTCCTGTCTCCCCACGCTTTACAGGGAACCGGGAACCGGACTTCTCTCCTCCTCTCTAAATAAAAAGCCCTACAAATTGATTCCATTTTCGTTTCTCTGTACTCTCCTCTTCAGAAACCTGACCACCTCAAAACGAAAGCTAGAAGAAGTCAGGTGCGCGCATCTCAAAGCAGCGGCGGCAAACAAAATTAAGGAGGAGAAGGAAAACCCCAAATTTCTCCAAGCTTTTATCGCGCCCCTTGTAAGCCTACGATTATTTTCATTTTTGTGTATTATTTGGAATATGAGTAATTAGTTCATGATTTTGGATTTTCGATATTGTAACTTCCAATGTAACCCGCTCCATTCCCGTTTACATGGATTTGTACATATTTTTTTTTTTCGTATTATTAAAATTCAATTTTTCAGATAAATCTTCCTTTTCTTCTGGAGCCAATTTTTTTTTTTATTATTATCTTGGATATTCGGTTATTTAGTTTGAACTCAAATTCTAATCCATTCTATTAGATTATTACTTGATTATTTGATTTATTTGTAAACATCAAAGCCCAATTCTATTTAATTTGTGAACCTAAAGTCCACCCTATAATTGTTTATTTCTTCATTATATTGGGAGCATATAAACAAGCCCTAACCCAAGACCTTATTATTAATTGATTCTTTTAATTTAATGTGTAGCCCATATCCACAAGTAGGAGTGTTAATCGGTTCAAAACCGAACCGAACCGAACTTTTCGGTTTGTTAAAATTGAAACCGAACTCCGAACCGAATATATACATTTCGGTTTTAACCGAACCGAAATATATCGGTTCGGTTCGGTTAATAACCATACTAACCGAACTTAAAAAAATGATTTCAGTTTTGAATGTTTATATTAGATTCTGAGTGAAAGATTCATTATTCAATATTCATTAAGCAAACAACAACCAATTAGCATTGTACTCATAATTTATACACTACAAAATTACAGTAATAACTAGCAAAAAAACTTAATTTACAAGTTACAAATGATTACAATTTACAACCAATCAACTATATAAGCTTATATTTTACAATTTGAACATTCCAAGTTTCTGACTTTCTGTAACACTGTTGTTGTTTGCAGGCCTCATCTGAGTCATCTCAACTCTCAAGCACACCAGAACAAATGAAGAAGCAAATGAACAAAAAACTTGAGCCTGCAGCACCAATCAAAACAATCAGCAATTGTCAATATGTTTTTTTTCAAAATAAATTGTCAAGATGAAATGTGGTAGTATAAGCACAGTACTTGTTCAATAACATTTGTTTGAGACTGTTCAATAAACAAACATAGAAGCTGTCTATAGACCTGATTGGTTTGGTTAACATATCCTCTAAGAAAGCCTAGCACAGAAATAAATAATCAGAAGTTCAGAACAATAACAATTGTACAGATATCAAAACTTAAAGGTGCGGAAAAGAACATTTATCAATTTTTAGTATAGCAATAGAAAAAGAAATAGAAAGAATAATCATAATCAAAAAGTGTTGCAACTTCTTCCAATTCCAAACAACTTTTTACAAACAAGCAAACCCCATTTAACAAAAGAAGTACCTCTGAATATGTATCCACATGAACAAATATTAACGATCACTAGCATCAGATAATGCAATTTACCAATCCGAATGCTCTATTTAAGCAAAATTCCATCAGGCAAAATGCAAATCCATGCAAGTCATTCCAGATACTACTATAATAGTAATGCACGAGTGCTCAAGTAAAGCAAGGGTCAAAACTTGCTTTAACAAACATTGAACACTATAACTATCAACATTGTAACTAATCTCCACCTACATGCAAACACTAGACCAATCATCAAAACTGAAACACATTTCCTTGAGCAATTTCTAACCTACACTATACTTGTAAGTAGTGCCAACAAATCAAAACCTTCCCAGAAATGTAAACAATCTTTCATCTTACTAATATGAAAAACCTGCAAACAGAGAGTATATCTGCAACACTTTGAACCTGATGTCTGGATAAGAATTAGGTTCATCTCCCTGAGGCAGAAAGCTAGCAGCCAACACTGAAGATCCAAATCCTGATCAGTGCAGACAATAAACCTATGTACCATTTTGATTGAAACACAGAAGCATTTACATCTCAAATGAATAAATATGCAAAGATCCTGTCAAACAAAGATAAATCCCCTGCATCTTAGATCCCTAATAGCTGGCAGCTTGAAGCCAGCAATAACCATCAACTATATGATGCAGACTCTGCATACCACGCAGATCTATATTTAACTGTGAATGCATTTCACAGCAAGTAACATAATGACTAACAAACAAATTGATATGCTCACAGATCAACACAGCACATGAGAAACATATTAATATATATATATATATATATATATATATATATATATATATATATATATATATATATATATAGATTCACCAAAAGATTCATAAGTCGAAGAGAAGACTAACCTATACCTCAAACTTTGAAGGACAAGGAAGGAAATCTCTGATCTACCTTCGACATCTTGAGAAGTGGAGATCGGGAGTCGACTCAGTCGAGAGCCGATGATGTAGATCGACTGATCGAGAGTCGTGAGCGAGAGTCGAGACCGTCTAGGGTTAAAGAAATTGAGAATTGAGAGAGAGGAGAGGAATGGATCTGGAGTGGAGAAAAAGATGATAGATCGGGAGTGGAGAGGAATGGATCTGGAGTGGAGAAGAAGAAGATGAGAAGTGGCAAAGGAGAACTCTGGAGAAGTCAATTAATAGATAGTTGTACACTGAAGTGGAGAAGAAGATGATAAGTCAAGGATTAGGGCATCGCCGCATCGGTTTTCGATTTCGGCTGAAGACTGAAGTGATTCGTGAAAGGGGAAGTGGAAGGGCCGAAGGGAAGGGGAAGGGGTAGGGTATTAATCTGAGAAGGAAAAAAAAAGTTCGGTTTTTTTTAGAACCCAACCAAAATCCGACCCGAACTCTCTAAAAAAACTACGGTTTGGATCAAAACCGAACCGAAAAACCAAAAAACCGAACCAAATTGATAAATTTTGGTTCGGTTCGGTTCGGTAATCGGTTTTAACCGAAGTATGAACAACCTTATCCACAAGTACACTTAAACCCAACATCATCTTAACAGCCAAAATCTCCACCTCATAATATTTCTAACTGAAACCCCATTAATTACTCCCATTATCTCCCGTATTAATCCCTCCTTAATCTCCTCCATTATTTTATAAACTACCTATTAATCTTTCACTCTCCTCTTGTACCACATTATTATTTTATAATATTATTATAATTAAACACTTCCCCCCCCTCTCTCCCCGACTCTCTCTCTCTCTGCCTCTTTCCTCCTCTGTTTTTTCCGAAACCAGAACCCAACTCAACCCCCACAGTCGGCTCCGCCATCTACAAGCCCCTCTCCTCCACCGCAGTCACCACCCAGGGCTGGTCCTGAGGTATTTGAGGCCCTGGACGAAAAAAAATTGGGTCATTTATAGACACGTATGTATTTTTATATATATTAATAAAATATAATATAACAGTGGGGGACATTAAAAAAACCAGAAAAATAAAGATTACCTTTGTCGAGCATCACTTGCCCAAACAATCCTAAACGCACCTGTATTCTAATTTTTGTTCGGTTCAGACTTTTTCTAACAGAATTTTAGACCAAGAAGACCATGACTATATATAGTTCATTATTAATCATAACTGTTATGATCGATTCTGTGAATCTGTGATGTTTCAACATCAAACAAATAGTTTACTGGTCAAAATTCATTTATAGTTATAGCTCATAACTTCATAAGAGCCTCATTGGAAACATAAGTTAAAATTGTTCTAAATTTCTAATACTAACATAAGTTGATAGTACTTCATAGTTCAGATTCTCAGAAGTCAGAACATTTGGAAATTAGGAAGAAAAAAAACAATGTCTCATCTGTTAATAGATGACGTTTCATGGTTAGATAAATTAGCTCATATCTCTTGTCCACTTTGTCATACCATTCCAAAGACTAAATCATATGATTCATATCTAGAACAATATAAGGCCAGGGCCCAAGAATCAAGCTTATCATATAAATAAGCTTCAAATTTCAGTTGGTCACTAAACTTGCCTAACAATAAAATCTATCAACAATACTATTGTTGGAGTGATTTCTACTTTAGTACCTCCTAAATCCACAAAAGAGATTCTTAATTCTATTAATTTAAAAAAAACGACATGAGAGAGCTGAACTAGCAGAGTAGTGCTAAGAAGACCAACAACTCCTGCACTCCTGCTAAGAAGACCAACAACTCCAACTACGCCTCCGATACCCGAGACACCATGACTACAGCTCCAACTACAACTCCTGCTAAGAAAAAAAAAACTTTGTAAAAGAAACAAACAAAAATTCTCAACTGACAATTTCAAGAAGATCTGAAGATGCTGGAAGAGAAGAAAGAGAGAGAGAATTTGAAGAAGATGAAGAAGCTGGACCTAAAAAAAATGAAGAAGTTGAAGTTACACCGGAAGAGAGAGAGAGATTTCTAAATTGGGCCATCCCTTAAAAATTAATTACAAACTCATTAATCCATTATATTAATTACAAGACCATTAATCTATTAGACTTAAAAAAAATTTGGGCCTCTCCCCTGAAGTGGGCCCTGGGCGGTCGCCCAGCCGGCCCTGGGCCAGTGCCGGCCCTGTCACCACCATCAGCCGACCTCGACCATCCTCACCGCTTCCACTCACCACAAACCTGCCTTCATCCACCTCATCGCCCCTCGCTGCTCTCCACACCACCATCGACAACCAAGCACCCGACGTCCCCACCATTGCCGCTCAACCTCCATCCCTGTTGTAACGCCCCGGCCTCAACTCAGACAATTTATTTTATTATTAGTACAACTGCCCACCACAGGCTGCCTCTCAAAGGGTGGTTAACCAATTTGGTGACTCTTGATAATAGGCAATTATATTTATTATTAATTAATCACAAATTCTCCACGATGTGGGATTAAGAAATCCCACACTGCTCTTCTCTTCGCGCGTGCCAGCATATAGCCGGGCCCCACCACTGCCACAACACGCACAAGCTCAACTACCCCTTCCTTCTTCTGGACCACTGCCACGTCACCCACGTGGACAAGCACAGCAAGCATCAAACTCCATTCATCACATCTCATCTCATATAATTCTCTATACCACACCCCCATGGAAATCTTTATGGGGCAACCTCTCATTAATTCTCTCTCTCTCTCTCTCTCTCTCTCTATATATATATATATATATATATATATATATATATATATATATATACACTAGATTTGGCCGTGGGCACATGCCTATGGCATGTCTTCGGAACGATACAGCATTTGAAAGTCTTGTAAACAGTAAAACAATAATTATGTAGCTCAAGTTTGAATAGTAAAACAATAATTAGTTGTAAATAAAAGGCCACATTTTCATTAGTATATGTTGAAAAATAATTATAAATGGGGGTGTAAAATCCAACTTCTTAGAACTTTGAGTGTGGAAAAAGATGAAATTTAACTGTTGATGAGATATTTGCTATTTTGAATGTAACATGAGCAATAAAAAAATACATAAAAAATCTGAAAATTTACAAAACTGAAATATGAAAATATAATTTTCTGAGTAAATAGAGAGAGAGAGAGAGAGAGAGAGAGAGAAATAAATAAATAAATAAATAAATAAAGGAGTTGTTTTGGGGGATTTGAATTTGAGTTTTTTTTGGGGGGGGGGGGACTTTTGGGCGGGAAAATATGTTTTGTGAGGTTAGATCTGGACCGTTGATTTCAACCCTACTGAATGAGAGCCACTTGATAGCTTTCTTTGTGTTTTATTATATAGATAATATAAAGAAATTGGAGGAGTGTCCTATAGAGTTTCTATGAGAGTAGATGTGTGGGGTTTAATTGGCCGAGTGGGGCCCAGAGAGCAACAACTGCTTGTCATGCTGCCACGTCGGCGTTGCAGAGGTAGGGTCCGCTCGAGGGCTCTGCTGTGTGCTTGCGGGTGACGTGGTGCCCAGGATGGGGCCCACATGACGCAGGAGAGAGAGATTGCAAATGTGGATTGAATTGATCCCCATATTGAGAGATTAACAAGATAATTAAATAATAAATAATATTGCCTGTGATCAAGAGTCACCTAATTGGTTAACCACCTTTTGAGAGACAACCTGTGGTGGGCAGTTGTACAATAAATAATAAATAAATAAATAAATAAATTGTCTAAGTATTGGGGCAGGGGCGTTAGTTTAAAATAACGATTAGTTTTCAGAATTTATTGAATATGAACCCTATAAATTAGTTTATTTGAGTTCAGATTTTTATGGTGGATTTCTTGATATGTGCTGGATTTAAGTTAATTTTTTCTGAATTTAATATTGATTTTAGAGTGTACTGTTTTGAATGACAAAATCGTATAATTTTCAGCTTTTGTATAAATATATACATTTTTGTGGATGAAATGTGATTCCATACATATAAACGAGTTCTCATGACAATATTGGTTGATTAAAAAGAATGTGACTAATGAAGACTATTTTTGTATAATAAAAGTCAAGATGGGTTTGATTTTGAGACTTAGGGTTATGATGTGGACCCTAGAAAGACTATTAATGATGTTTTGAGTTTTGAGACTCTAGAGGTTGAGTGGGACCCTAATATGCCGGCGGTTGAGACTTTGTGGATATTTTGGCCGGTGGGGCCTTCTTGTTGAGTTAGTGGAATTAAGTCCGGCATGGTACACCAACTCCATAGGGGATTGTGACTTAATTAATAATAATCAACCTAAGGACAGATACTAGTTGTAGTTGTAATGAAATGAGAGCAAACATGGGTAGGGGGGCCTCATATGATCTGCGGTGTGAGATAATCCCCGAAATTATCGAGGTGTGAGTGAAATAGTCTCCGAAATTACCTGCGGTATGGGATTGATCTCTGTAATTATCGGGATCGAGGCGATGCTCATGGAATATTCGTGTGATGAGGCGTCATTGCTTGCAGTGTGGGGTATTCTTGAAGATTCCCAGGTGTGAGTGAAATAGTCTCCAAAATTATCTATGGATAGAGATTGACCTCCGAAATTATCGGGGCATGGGCTAGATACTCACAGAATAATCTAAATCTTAAAGTAATTACCGTAGTAGGATTAGTTGCATAACAGGGGATTAAACCCTATAAAGTGGAGAACGATAAGGGTTTGGACCGGACCTATATAGAATAGGATGCATAGAACCTAACAAGTATGCATTAGTAATCACCATGTGCATTTGTGTTTTTCTTGACTTTTATTATGCATGCTTGTTTTCTGTTTTCTTACATTTGACATTTAGCCTAGTTTCACTTGATGATTTATGCTTCATTTATTGTTATATCGTGTTCCATCTGTTATTACTGTGTTAATATGTTTCACTTATGGACTTATGATTTTATTCTTTATGTTTCTATTTAAGTTTGTATTTTCTAGAATATCACTCACACCGTTATGGCTGACCCCTGTAGTTTTGGAGGTTAGGGATATCTCTAGCCTCATGTTTTACTGATAGGTACCATTAGCATGGAGTTGAGAGCATGTGGTAGAATAATTAATGTTTATGCATATCTTGTAAAAGGATTGATTGTAAAGAGAAAATTGTAATTCAAAGTATTTAAATTCCGCTGTGCTGTTGTAAAGAGAGTTAATGAAATGAAAAGTTTTAATTTTTTCTGTGTTTGTACTATATTTATAATTGCAATTGAAGTTGATGCTGGGAATTGTGCCACTTATTTATAATTTTATTTACTGGAGATTTGGGGCGGAGTTGGTATCAGAGCAAACTTCAATTAGTAATACTAAACATGATATAGGAAAACAAAATTAGGGTGGACATTAGAAGTGAGAGTACTTAGAGTGGACACTAGAGCGTGAGTACCTAGGGTGGACATTAGAAGTGTGAGTACCTAGGTGGACATTAGATATGTGAGTTTGTTGTTTTAATCATAAATGCTTGTGGTGAAATTTGAATTATTTGTATGTCTAGATTCGACTAAAAATTTCTTTATCGTGAGTGGGTTGATTGTTTTCGCATAAATAGAAGATGAATTATTTGTTTTCTCCTACTATTATAATTACCTTTTAATTATTTTTATTATTATTAACGTTTAATTGAGATAATTTTATTAGTTATTGACTTATCTATTTTTGTACAAATCTAATTATAATTATAAAGTATGTTTTGCTAATTCTAGCCTATTTGTTCTATAAGTTTTATGTTTTATAGAAACAAGTTTTGTTATTGAAGTTTGGAATGTGGCGAATATAGATCTTTATTTTTCTATTGGCATTTGCAGTTTACACTTTTGAATGACGTAATGTTTAATTTTCGTTGGTTACTTTTGTGTGACGGATACTACAATTTTTACTTAAATCTTGTTTCTTTCGATTATTGCTTTGAATATACTATGTTTTTGTACATAGACTACATTTTCCCTTCACTTTTATATTTTATATTTTTATTTTCTTTCTTGAAATTCTGTCCTTCATATTTTTATATACTTTTATGGTTACTCATTTATTTTGCTATTACTGTTACGCAATATATTAGTTTCAATTCCTACTTACTGAATTATTAATCTTTTTATTATTATTCCTATTGTATTTATATATATATGTATACTTTATCCTTACATATTATAGTATTTTCGTATTCTCATACTATTTTGTTTTCCTGGCCTATCTTATATTTACTTTCTACTTATATAATATGATTATATTATTTATAGTTATTTACTATTTTCATTTTATATATTTAATATTATATATTATTCCAATATTATATTATTATTTCATTTACTATTATTATACTCGTTTCACTACTTCAACAGAAAAAATTATATTATAGTATTGTTGGTATTTCGACGTGTCTTTGATTGACTATCTTCCGAGGCCTATATATTTTTTATCATCTTTAAGTTTGTATTCTTTGTGTTACTTTTATTATTATTTACTTTTGCCAGTATTCATGTTCTTAACTTTTTCTTTTTGCTTCTTATTTTGTATGGTTGGTATTATTATCTTCTTACTATGATGACCTTTTACGATATTATTTGATCAGTAATGTTTTTTTGTTGATATGTTCATATATCTATTTTGCATTTCATGGTTTTATACAAATGTTTTAACGACCTTTAGAGTGCTTAATATTTTGTTTTACTGACTAAACTTATTATTATTTGTTACTTTAGACAGTTTTCTTTTACCTGTATGCTCGTCTAAGTTTTGTTTTACGCACGTTTGTCTATTTTCATTGATTCTTAAATTCATAGTGCTTTGTGTTTATAAGTATTCAAGTTTTAAGAAAGCTTTTGATTCCTTTGTGTGGTTTAAAGTATTATTGACTAATCTATATTAGTTACGATGATTGTGTTGTAAAAATTCGTATGCATTAATTGATTATTTAGTTGCTTTCAACAAATTATTGCATAGTTTATATTTTTTGCACAATTTTATATATCTTCTTGATATTAGTTTTATGATTTATGGATTTTTGCTTATACTTGTTGCTCTATCGTTTTTTGTATTTACCTTACTGTTCTTATTGTACGTTATTTTCTTTAATTAGCAACCTAATGTAAATAGAAAATAAAGATAGAATAATTTTTCTGAAACTGTTGTGTAAGTTTTGTATCTTGTTTTCCTCTTACTATGGATAGTTCTGAGTACAGAACTATTCTAAGGGGGGAGTGATGTAACGCCCCATAATTTTTAATACAATATTTTGAATTAATAAATAATTTTTAAATCAATTTATTTCATTATTTTGAATTTTTGTAAAATTGACATTTTCACACGTGCAAATATTTTCGAAGTGTAGATTTAGAATTTTGAGTTGATGAAGAAATTCTATTATTTGTTATTGGGTATATTTGAATTTTGGGATTTTTTCTGAATAAAGAAAACTAATTTTGTAAATTTTTGAAAGAAAGGGGGTTTTTTTTGTAAAAAGTTGTTTAGGGGTGAAAATTGAACTTAAAAATTATTTGGCTGCATTTAGGACCGGCTATTCAGTAGAAGGCTCTAAGTAATAGATTATATCCATACTTGACTGATTTTTATTGATTAATTGAATAAATATATAATTACGCAATTTTGAGATTGTTGGGGGCTTTATTGAAAATATTCTTCCTGGAGTATAAAAGTCAGATTATCTATTTGGAAAATCTAATATTTATTAGTAGATATTATTTATAAATTTTCTGGATATTTTTGAATAATTTATGACATATTTGCAAATACTCAAAAAATAAAGGACTTTTGTGCAAAATTGTCACTTGGAGTAAAAACTCCATATTTCGAATTCTGAGCTGCATGTGTTGGTCGACCTGATCTGAAGATGTGAAGGGATTTGATTTAATTTTATTTTAAATTAATTTGATTAACTAATAATTGGAAGGGATCCATATATTTAAATAAATAATCTTTTTGGGGGGTGATTTTGTAAACTTTGTGAAACCCTCGAAGGCCAATCCCCTACGAAATCTACAAACGTAACTATTTTGAATGTAGCAACCGTGTGATAGAAAGATGCCACATGAAGTGCTACCTAGTTAGTAATTAATACAAGACTTATAAGTATCTGAATCTGAATCTGACATCTGTATCTGAATCTGCTATCTGTCATCTGGTTATCTAATTATCTATTATCTGTCTGTCACTATCACTTGACACCATTATTTGACACTATCTGTATATCTGTCTACATGCTATTTGATTTTTGACACTTGACACATGTTAGTATACCATACTAGTTGATTCTGGTATACCATGTTATATCTGTTTCTACTATTAGTTAGATTTGTTAGTTTTCTTTGTACTTTTATCCTACATTACAAGCGGCCCGTAACTTGCATTAAAGGGTATTTGTTTTATTCTTCTTTCTCATGCAATTTATTGATTGCAGATCAGGATGGTCGTTTGCCCGATGGTATTGGAGAAATAAAATATTAGTGCTGAACTTCTTTTGCTATTATTATTATCTGTTGCTTTTGAACAATGTATTTGAGTATTTGGATTTTATTTGTATTTTGGTAATGTGACCCAGGATATTAACATGTTCGGATCTGTTTATTTGAGACTATTATATTATTGGTTTTCAATTAATTTCTGTTGGCACTTTGTTTCGTTTTGAGATATATATGTCTGTATGAGGATGATTCATTTGGCTTCCGACTCTGATTATTCTGAGATTTGTTGTAAAGATTCTGAACAGCTTATAGATGATGCAAATCATTTGCTGGGTTGAGTCGCGTATCCGTATTCCGTATTCTTTTTGAAAAACGGGGCGTGACAAGACTTTTAGTGGTATCAGAGCCCGGTTTCGCTAATGTATTAGTTGCCTAATATATTAGACAAACTTGGCTCGTACTGGGATCTGCACAATATTTCATCAACCACACACACACACACACACACACACACACATATACATATATATGCAAAATGAAATTTTTACCAACTCAGATCCAAATGATGACTGTTTTGATTTTTGTGCAGACTATGGCTCGTAAGGGTTCTTCTCAGTCTCAGCCTGATCAGATTGAGGTTGTCACTATTATGCTCGAGCGGTTGATTAATCAGCAGCAGGACCACGGTGATCTAGTGATGGCTGCTCTGGAAGCTTCTCGGGGTCAGATTCCCGCTGTGCCTGTGCAGGCTGCTCTTCCGCCTCGTCCAGGTACAGTCATGGATTTCATGAGGCTGCATCCCGATCATTTTTCCAGCACTGAGACGCCTTTGGAGGCTAAATAGTGGTTGATCCGGACTGAGCGCTTGCTGTAAGCGGCTCGTGTTGCCGAAGCTGATAGGGTGGATGTGGTTTCCATCCAGTTGGTGGATTTGGCTTATATCTGGTTGATGGCCAAGTCCGAGGGTCTTTACAGGTCTATTGCTTGGGCTACCTTCACTCGGGGATTCTTGGAGAAATTCTTCCCCAGTAGTACTCGAGTTGAGATGGAGCAGCAGTTCCTGGCCCTTAAACAGGTTAAGTCATTATTCTATTCTGGAATTTGTTACATAATTGTTCAAACAATGTTGTAACATGAGACTTCTTGCAACAGGGTTCCGGTCTGTAGATGAGTACGCCACTGAGTTTATCAGACTTAGCCGCTTTGCTGCCATTCTTGTGGCAGCCGAAGAGGATAGGGCTCGTAGATTCACGAATGGGCTTGAACAGGATATCAAGAGGCATCTTGTCTTTCTTCGTTTGCGTACTTATGCTGAAGCTCTTGAGGCAGCTCGAGCTCAGGAGCAGGCTCGTGGTGGTTCGATTTCTTCTCAGCGGACTGTTCCCACCGCTACTCCTAGGCCTTCTGTTGGTCTTGCTCGGAGGCCTATGCTTGCCCATTCTGTCAGGGCAGCTCCGTATCCTTTTGTTAGTTTTCCGAGGGGTGGTTTTTGTGACTTTTGCCAGATCTCTGGGCATGAGCGTAAAAAATGTTTCTATGCCTCTTGCCGTTGCTTTAGGTGTGGTGCTACTGATCATTATGTGCGGGATTACCCATAGTAGCTTGTGGCTCTTCCAGCCAGAGGTCCTGTCCAGCAGGCAGCTCCAGCTCGTGGTCCAGTTAGGCCACCGCTTCCTCTTCAGCGACAAATTATTAGTCAGAGGGTCGTTGTTCCGAGGAGAAGCCAGTCTTTCAACTTGACTGCTGTGGATGCTGAGATAGCTGATGGAGTTGTGGCAGGTGACATCCTTATTTGCTCTTTTCCGGCCCATGTTCTATTTGATTATGGGGCAACCCATTCTTTTGTCTTCTCTCGATTTGTGGCTCACCATCAGTTGGATTGTAGCAACATGTCAGAGGTTTGGAACATTTTGACAGGTGGTGGTGTTGTCATTTGTTCCCGTGAGTGCAGGCAATGTCCCGTTGTTATTGGGGACGCAGATTTTAAGGCCAACCTGATTATAATTGGAAATTCAGGATTCGACGTCATTCTGGGTATGGATTGGTTGGGAGAAGCCCATGCCATCATTGATTGCCGTGCCAAGAAAGTTGTTTTCAGAATTCCAGATCGAGCAGAATTTGAGTTCCATGCCGGGGAGTCTTTCCTTGGCCAGGCAAAGGCTGCAGTGTTACGGTGGATTGTGCGATGGAATTGCACTCAGGCTGTGAGGCTGAGCCTCTAGTATTTCGGAATTTCTTGGATGTTTTTCCAGATGAGTTACCTGGTTTACCCCTTGATAGAGATGTGGAGTTCGGTATTGATGTTCAGCCTAGTACTGCACCGATATCGAAGAGTCCCTACAAAATGGCACCGGTTGAGCTAGCAGAGATTAAGGTGCAGATTCAGGTGTTGCTTGATTCGGATTTCATCAGACCAAGTGTTTCGCCCTGGGGTGCTCTGGTCCTTTTTGTCAACAAAAAGGATGGTAGTCATCGTTTGTGCATTGATTATCGGGAACTGAATAGTGTTACTGTGAAGAACCGGTATCCTTTGCCTAGGATCGATGATTTGCTTGACCAGTTGTGTGGGGCTGCTGTTTTCTCAAAGTAGGATCTTTGTTCGGGATATCACCAAGTCAAGGTGAAGGCTGCGGATATACAGAAGACTGCATTCAGGACTATACACGGGCACTATAAGTATCTTGTGATGCCGTTCGGGGTCACTAATGCGCCAGCTGTATTCATGAGTCTTATAAACCGGGTTTTCTCTCAGTTTTTGGATAGATTTGTGGTGGTCTTCATTGATGATATTCTGCTATATTCTCAGAATAATGAAGATCGTGCTGAGCATCTTAGAGTTGTTCTGCAGACTTTGAGAGAGAATCAGCTCTATGGGAAACTCAGCAAGTACGAGTTTTGGCTCGACAGGGTTTCTTTCTTGGGGCATATCAATCTGGCAATGGTGTTTCTGTAGGTCCTTCTAAGATTGTTGCTGTGAAGGATTGGCTTATTCCTAAGTCAGATTCTGAAGTGCGGATTTTTCTTAGTCTCGCTGGCTATTATCAAAAATTCGTCCAAGATTTTTCGAAGATTGCAGAGCTATTAACTAAACTGACAGGAAAGGATCAGAAGATTTGTTGGTCTGATGAGTGCAATGAGGCTTTTGTTGAGTTGAAGAACAGATTGATGTCAGCGCCTGTGTTGACTATTCCAGATGGTTCACGTGGATTTGTAATTCACTGTGATGCTTCAAGTAAGGGCTTGGAGCAGTTCTTATGCAGAAGCGCTGAGTCATTGCATATGCATCGAGGTAGTTGAGGCCGCATGAAAAGAATTATCTTACTCATGACCTGGAGTTAGCAGCAGTGATCTATGCTTTGAAACTGTGGAGACATTATTTACTTGGGAACCGAGTGGAGATCTTTACAGATCACAAAAGTCTCAAGTATGTTTTCACCAAGAAGGAATTAAACATGAGGCAAAGGCGATGGTTGGGGTATGACATCAGTTTGCTATACCATCCTGATAAAGTAAACTTGGTGCCTGATGCTTTGAGCAGGAGACCGACAGTTATGTTTCTTACTCAGTAGAGTGATCTCATTGAGCAGATGCAGAGGTTGGATTTGGAGTTTTTGTTGCCGAGTTCCGGTCAGTGTTGTCTTGCGCTCCAGTTTCAGGCTTCTCTTGTTGATCAGATCAAAGAAGCTCAGGCTGGTGATGCACAGTTGCAGGGTTTTCGAGCTGAGGTTGAGTCTGGATCCAGAACGGACATAGTTATTCAAGCCGATGGTTCACTTCGTTTTGGTTCCCGGTTGTGTGTCCCTAAGGATAATGTTCGTCAGAGGTTGCTTGAGGAAGTTCATCAGTCTTCGTATTCTATCCATCCTGGCGGTACTAACATGTATCGAGATTTGAAGCTTCATTTCTGGTGGAATGGTATGAAATGGGCTGTAGCTCGGTTTGTTGCTCAGTGGTTGATCTGTCAGCAGGTTAAGGCAGAGCATCAGAGAACCGCTGGACTTCTTCAACCACTTCCTATTCCGGAGTGGAAGTGGGAACATATCACCATGGATTTTGTGACCGCTTTGCCGAGGAGTCCTAAGGGTCACAATGTTGTTAGGGTGATTGTCGACCGTTTGACGAAGAGTGCTCACTTCATTTCCTTTCATGTCGGTCAGTCTATTGAGAGCCTTGCTGAGCGGTTCATGCAAGAGATTGTCAGGCTTCATGGGGTTTCAGATAGTATTGTATCCGACATGGATATGAGATTTAGATCTCAGTTTTGGGAGAGTCTTCAAGCTAGTTTGGGGAGTAAGTTGAAGTACAATACAGCTTTTCATCCCCAGACTGATGGACATTCAGAGCGAACTATTCAAATTCTTGAGGACATGTTGCGGTCCTTTATATTGCAGTTCGGTGGAGCTTGGGAGGACCACTTGCATCTCATACAATAACAGCTTTCAGGCCAGCCTTAAAGCTGCTTTGTTCGAGGCACTTTATAGGCATAAGTGCAGATCACTAGTGTACTGGGATGACATTGGTGAGAGGAAGTTGTTGGGTCCGGAGTTGATCACCAGGACAATTGATGCTGTGACTCAGATCAGAAAGCATCTTCAGGCAGCTCAGGATAAGCAGAGGCGATGGGCTGATGTCCATTGGAGGGCTTTGGAGTCTGTTGTTGGTGACCATGTTTTTCTTAAGGTATCGCCGTAGTGCGGTTTCATTCGGTTCGGTGGTGGGGGCAAGCTTAGCCATAGGTTTATTGGACCGTTTGAGATTTTGGAACGAGTAGGTAGGGTGGCCTATCGTCTTGATTTGCCGTCAGCATTATCAGGAGTGCACGATGTTTTCCATGTCTTACAACTCAGGAGATATATCCGCGATGAGAGTCACGTGATCGACTACTCTGAGTTGACCGTGCGACCAGATTTGACTTGTGAGATTCTGCCAGTTGCTATTATGGATCGGCGGAAGAAAGTGCTTAAGAACAAGGTCATCAAGCCAGTTCGTGTTGCTTGAAATCCTCACTCGCCGAGTGAGTCGACTTGGGAGCTGGAGGAGGAGATTCAGCAGAAGTTTCCTCATTTGTTTGAGTAGTGGCTATTTTGTTTTGTTTTGCTTTGTTTTCTTTCTTCTTTTTTTTCTCTCGGGGTTACCCTATGTATCTTCTTGTTGAATTTCCAGGACGAAATTCTTTTTGTTAGGTGGGTAGGATTGTACCCCATGTTTTTCATTTTTCGTATTCTTGGTGTATTTTTTCTTCTTTCTTGAGTATTTATACTTTCTTGTATTTTGGACCGTATATTGGAGCTGTTTTCAATATATATTCATTTTGTTCATTTTTTATCTTCTTGTGATTGATTTTTCTGTCCCTTGATTTGTTCTTGATCGTTATTATTGCTTTCGCTCTTTATTTGGTTCTTGTTCTCTTATTTTGTTCTTGGGTGCTCGTAGTGTTTTGGTTGCTCATCCTATTGCTAATCGTATTGCCTTTGATCCCTAATTAACTACCAAAGCCAAATTAGCCAACAATCCTATTTTAAATCCTATGCAAATCCTGTTAAACCCAATCTCCTATTACTACTACCTAATGACCCATCTCCTATCACTATTACACCCAAACCCATTAACTATTCAACTCGTAACCCTATAACCCTAAATCCTAATCACAATCCTATATAAACCTTTCCCTTCTCTCCTGTACATCCTACCGAAACCCTAGCTACCAAAACCCATAATCCCGAAACCCTACCTCACCTCCTGTCGAACCCCACTGCCTCCACCCTCTCCTCCGACTGCACCAATTGCACCGACCCCTGCATCTCCATTGCTGATCACCACCATCACCCGAACACCGAGCTCCTTCTCTCCGTCCATCTCTCCGTCCCTCTCTGCTCTGTTTCGGCGCGCCCAGAGGCAGCAGCCGCGATAGCCAGCGACGCTAGCATCAGGCCAACGCCGCCAGCCACCGCGACCCTCCCCTGAGCCCCCGTTCGACTGCAGCAGCGGCAGCCACTGTTTAGCCGCCGTCGTCCCGCAATGGTGTTTGCTCTCTCTCTTGGTTGGTTTGCACGTGCATGGAGTTTGCACGTGTGGTTGTTCGGTTCGTGGTTTTTTTTCGTGGGATTCGTTCGATCGTTGTGTTCGTTACCCGGGATCCGTTCCCGTTATTCTTGGTGTTCGATTTGTCTTCGGTTAAGGTAAGTAACTTGTACTCAATTCCTTTGTATGATACAAGTCATAAATTCCGCTTGTAGTATAGTTGGGTTCTAGAGACAACTCGTGTGTGATGTATTTTTGATGAGTATTGTCTCTATAGTGCTATTTGACCATAGTTGCCTCACAACACAAATTTGACATAAAACAACTTAGGTTTTGACAGTCTTGATGTGATTATATTTGTGAGACAATTATGATAAATTGTGTGTTTGTTTGGATCCATGTGATATACTTGTTGTGGACATGCTATATACCCTATTTCATGTTTTCTGGACACTTAGTAGACTCTATAACATGTTTGGTTGTGTTTGAAATGAGTTTCGTATGTTGTATGTTGATTTGTTGTTAAGAGGAAAATCTGTACTTTGTCAGCGATCAGTTTTAATTGGTATTTTAGACCATATTAAGGTCAGTATTTGAAAATATTTTGTGAATATGATTTGTAGAGGATTATGTCTATTTTCCAACCCTTTCAACGGAACTCAGTTTCGGTTTTTGGTTTGCGAATTATGTCTATTTTACTACAGAGGTATATTATATTTCCAGATTTCGTTTCTTGATGATTTCGATGACTAAACTATTTTGATACTAGTGCTAAGAACATTATTTTGATTTGAAATTTTGCACAGCATTTTTATACCTATTTAGGGATTACCCAGAATTTTGGTGGATTTATTTGATAAGAATTATATGTCATTTCATGCTTGTTTATAAAAACTATACTTGCTGGATTTTGCTCGCTGTTCTATAAAGATTTGTATTTTCACCGTAGTTCCTTTCTCTTTATGGAAAATATTTGTGAATATGAAAGTTAGACTATTTTGTCTATTTTCATCTCCCTTTGACGGATCTGGATTTCGTTTCACGGTTTGCGAGATATCACTGTTTTCATATAGCAGTGTTGGAAATTCCAGATTTGCCAAACTATCGTTTCTTGATGTTTTCTAGTTTTTGTTGGCTAAGCTAATCTTACTGGAAAATTATGAAACTTTATATTCTGATACTAGACATATAGGGGAATAACCAAGATTTTTCCTGGAGTTTATTATGATGTTTTGATGCTGTTTTCCTGACTTTGAATTTGATTTACTGATTTCTGGCTGAACGTATTTCCTAGTTTCAAATCAGTTTTGAGTTATGTTTTTCTAAAACACTATATGACTTATATGTATCATATGGATTCGGTTGGAAGTCTATTTCGACGGATTCAGGTTTTGATATTTATGGTAACGGGAATCGCTGTTTTAGTACTGTATTGTCGTGGAGTCCTGAATTAGGAAGTACCATATTTTATTCTGTTATATGACTATTTACCATCTGTACATGCTTATCTGTTATTATGAACTTGTGGGTCGTTATACCGTGCTAGATTTACTCTGTTTCGTGCATATACATATTCGTCTGATAATAATTGTAAAATGATCAAGCGGGGTTTATGGGAAAGATCTAGTAATGGGAAAGCATAGAAATGTGTACTTAGAAGGGGGCCGTGTTTTCCATATGGTTATCTGTTATCTGTTATTCTGTACCATGTCTACATTACTTCCTATAAGAAGGTGTAGGGAAGAAGAGAACCACTAGGTTCTATCTGTCTGTCTGAACCCTGAGTACACGGCCCTATATGATCCCCTACGAAATCTACAAATATAACGGTTTTGAATGTAGCAACCATGTGATGAAACGATGGTACATGAAGTGCTACCTAGTTAGTAATTAATACAAGACTTATAAGTTTCTGAATCTGAATATGTATCTGTATCTGATATCTGAATCTGCTATCCGTCATCTGGTTATCTAATTATCTATTATCTATCTGACACTATCACTTGACAGCATTATTTGACACTATCTGTATATCTGTCAGCATGCTATTTGATTTTTGACACTTGACACATGTTAGTATACCATGCTAGTTGATTCTGCTATACCAAGCTATATCTGTTTCTGCTATTAGTTAGATTTGGTAGTTTCCTTGTACTTGTATCCTGCATTATAAGCGGCCCGTAACTTACATTGACGGGTACTTGTTTTCTTCTTCTTTCTCCTACAATTTATTGATTGCAAATCAGGATGGTCGTTTGCCCAATGGTATTGGAGAAATGAAATATTAGTGCTGGACTTCTTTTGCTATTATTAATATCTATTGCTTTTGAACAATGTATTTGAGTATTTGGATTTTATTTGTATTTGGGTAATGTGACCAAGGATATTAACTTGTTCGGATCTGTTTATTTGAGACTATTATATTATTGATTTTCAATTAATTTCTGTTGGCAGTTTGTTTTGTTTTGAGATATATATGTCTGTGTGAGGATGATTCTTTTGGCTTCTGACTCTGATTATTCTGAGATTTGTTGTAAAGATTCTAAACAGCTTATGGATGATGTAAATCATTCGCTGGGTTGAGTCGCGTATCCGTATTCCGTATTTTTTTGGGAAGCGAGGCGTGACACTGACCCTATATGCAGCCAAAATAATTTTAAGTTCAATTTTCACCCCTAAACGACTTTTTACAAAAAAAACCTCTTTCTTTCAAAAGTTTACAAAAGTAGTTTTCTTTATTCAGAAAAATCGCAAAAATTTAAATATACCCAATAACAAATAATAGAATTTGTTCATCAACTCAAAATTCTAAATCCACACTTCGAAAATATTTGCACGTGTGAAAATGTCAATTTTACGAAAATTCAAAATAATTAAATAAATTGATTTAAAAATTATTTATTAATTCAAAATATTGTATTAAAAAATACGGGATGTTACACACACTCGGTGTCGAAAGTCGACTCTGCTACCACTTATAACGCTCCGGACTCAACTCAGACAATTTATTTTATTATTAACACAACTGCCCACCACAGGCTGTCTCTCAAAAGGTGGTTAACCAATTTGGTGACTCGTGATCATAGAAAATTATATTTATTATTAATTAATCACAAATTCTCCCCGATGTGGGATTAGGAAATGCCACACCGCTCTTCTCTTCGCGCATGCCAGCACACAGCAACCCCCCCTAGCGGGCCCCACCACTGCTGCAACACGCACAAGCTCAACTGCCCCCTCCTTCTTCTTGGCCCCCACCACTGCCACGTCACCCACGTGGACAAGCACAGCAAGCATCAAATTCCGTTCATCACATCTCATCTCATATAATTCTCTATACCACACCCCCATGGAAATCTCTATGGGGCAGCCTCTCATTAATTCTCTTTCTTTATATATATATAGTTCTTAAATACGGGGTGTTACACACTCTATAATGTCCCGAATTTTATTTACATGTAATTCATAGCACAACATGATCTTTTACTTCAAATTTGTACAATTTTATAAGGAAATTAATTTTTTTTTATTATACAACATTGTTCTTTACATCAATGCAGTAGAATTTAAATGAATACGACATGATATTTATAAAATTTTAACATTAACAACTTAAATCTGAAGATAATCTTTAGCATCAATTCATCTTTATGTCTTTTTGCAAATCCATGCCCTGCACTGGAAAACTGTGGATACGTCAGTTGCATACAACTGACGCAATGCTATAAAACAACGATTCTCTTACTGTACCAAACAGAAACTTGAATGCACAATAAAGTGAAAAAAATTGACTATCCTAAACATGTCATTGTATGATATGACTTAATGTCAAATCTAGATTTACACTACAATGACACTGATGCATACTTGTTCGAATTCTATGCATCACATTCTACATAGGTCCGAGGAAAAGCACCTACGTACTCCACATTATAGGGTTAAATCTTTCTCCATGAATTACTACTACGGTGAATAATGTAAGGTTTAGATATTCTGTGAGTATCTAGTACCACCCCGATAATTCTTGAGTATCGTTCTCCCACCGCGAGTGATTTTCGGCCATCACGCCTCACACCCCGATAATTCTGGAGACGAAATACACACCAAGCTGTCATCGGTACCTCATTACACAAATACCTCATGAGTGTCACTTCAATCCCGAAAATTCTGAAGGAATATCTCCCATCGCGAGCCGCAACTCCGATTATTTTGAAGATAAACTCCCACCACGCTATCAAGACCCTCATACTCATGTTTGCCCAGACTTCATCACATCTCCTCTTAGTACCTTTCCTTAAGTTTTAATTAAAAATTATCACAACCTAGAGCTAGCTTCCCTTACCGGACTTAAATCAACACGAGAGAAAGTAAGCCCAAACTGGCTACGTCTCAAGAGATATTTAACCCAAACTGGTTAGTTCTCAAATTTTCATTATTAACAAATGCCTGTTACTAAGGGTCTCTCATAGACTGTAGATTTCAACAACCATCTCACTCTAGAGATCAAATAGGTTATAAAGAATCTCAACATAAACATTTCATCTTTTATTCAAAAATTCTCTTTATCCACTTTATGTTTATAATTCACGAAGTATTCAACTTCTTTTAACAACATTCACTGATAATTTCTCAAATCAAAGTCTTTTAGACAAATCCTTAGTTAACGAACCAATTCATTCATTTTTATTATGTTCTATGCTTTTCCGATTCAATCACCATTTCTTAACACAAAAAATTCTCAGTATTAATCATTAAAAGTTTCTTATATAAATCGCATTCTTATACTTTGTTTTTATTATAAACCAATCCCATCAAAATCTCATTTAACCCATGAACATCATCTTTTACTTCTCGAAATATCATTAGAATAACATGAAATAACTCCTAAATGTTCTAATAATATTATATAAATTTTCTATGAAGTTTTCCCCATTTTGGAGACTCGAAAACATATAAAAAATAAAAGTAAAAAAATCAATGTGCATGCCCGGGCTCGAACTAGAGCCGAGAGCAGCCAGAGCCAACACCTAACCCACTGAGCTATCTCACATTTCGTGAATAAAGCTCTCCGAGTTATTCCAGGCTCGAACACGCCACCAGAGGACCCCCCCAGCCCCCCCCCCCCCCCCCCCCCCCCCCCAGGTGCCACGTGGCAGCGCGCTAGCCACCAAGGCCAAGCATCATATTTGATAGTATATGGGTTTAATTTTATAAACTCAGTTCTCTGATTATGACCCACTTTTTACTCTTTCAACAATTTTTGATTTCTAATCTTTTCTACAAAATTTATACTACAAAAATTCATTTTTAAACTTCCAGAAATTCTTCTTTACTGATTTTAACCACATTAGCATAAAATTGTTCACAAGTGAACTCAAATACATATTTTTTTCGAATCTAGTATTCATATATTGCAATTAGAAGAAAATAACTACTATCATGAATATATATATACTTTCTTTTAGCAATTCTCATCTCCATTGATTGTTATAATTTTCCTCTAACAATTACATAATTTCTTACACACAAATTTACAACTTTATGTACACATATACACAATTCATAGAATCTAATCATGACTTATTATTATGTGCCAAATAATCCTACAACATGCTTTTAAATCAAAAATCTCAATTCAATAACCTACAATCTTGTAAATAAAATTTAGCATGCATTTATTTTCACATTTCATTATTTCTAAAATTTCTTGATAACAATCATAACATGCATCACACAAAAATTTAACTAGAGAACTCATGCCAATTGTCAATTCAAACAAAAACTCTTCTCCACATGCATTCTAACATAATTTAGAAAGCAAAAGAGAAATCCACCATATTTGATGAAAATGAGAGAGAACTCATAGAAAGATTGTTCCAAAGCTCCAACCAAAGCTAGCCTCCTCCTCCTTAAGCTAAAAATCGCAAGCCCTAGCCTTCCTCTCAACAAATCCGAAGCCCTCCTTTCTTTTCTCTCTTTCTTTTGTTTCTTTTGATCTTTTGTGAAATACTCATACAATAGGAAGGGTATTTATAGGGTTATTGGGTGAATGAAAAGACTCCCACTACCCACTTAATTACCCACTCCACAATCCACTTCAAAATCCACTATCCTCTTCTTAAATTGGCCGAGCAACCCTTTGGGTGCACACACGTGCACCTGCACCCAACGTGCACACAATTCTCAATTTTTTAATTATTTGTTATTAATCCATTTGTAGGTGTTTGTTACATGACAAGTGTGTAGGATTTAAAGTGTACATTTAAAATGTATAATAAAATCATAGGCTTTTTTAAAAATTAATTTTATAGTGGGCTTTAAAATAGGCTTTAGGCCTATAGGTTTTAATTAAAAAAATAAATAATACAATTGTGACAAATAAAATGAGAATAAAAATGTACATCACTTTGAAAAATTTTAGGGACTAAAATACATAAAATTTTACGTACAATGCACGTGCAAAATCTTAAGAATTAATTTGAGAGAACGAAAAACAGTCAAAATACAAAATACGTAGAACAATAATGTTACGGTTATTTCACGTAATGAAAAATATACGTAATCGACGCGTGTATTGAAAGCACGTGCAATGTACGTAAAACACAAAGATTAAAATAAATGTTTGAGTTGGCTAAAAATAGGTTTGGAATGAGCTTTGAGAAATGAAAAGCATATAAATAATCAAAATATAAGATACGTATGATATTTATATAAAAATACGTTACGAATATTACTCGTAACGGTACAAAATACGCATGTGTGACATACGAGGGCAAAATTGTCATTACTCAATTTTGCAGGGTGTTACACCCCCCCTAGAACAGTTCTGTCCTCAGAACTTACTAGAGTAAAAGTTGTATTTTGTACACACCAAAGAAAAAAAAATCATTATTGTATAGAGAAAACTGTCAATACTAAGAAAGAAAATGCAGTAGGTAATGTGGGAAACAATGTAAACTTAAATAAGAAAACTACGAGAATAAAAATTAATAGGAATGAAAAAGAAAAACTAGAAAAATAGCAGAAAGAAACATGATCGTAAAAGATAGTATAGATTGAAAGAAATTTTCATACAAAAATAATATTAGATAAAGCATTAAATGAAAAGGAAAATACAAATTAAGTCATTAATTGTGAAATAGTTTGGAAAACAACGCAATTGGACGAAAAAATAAAGAGAAACATAGTCAATGGATACTTTAATAAATTATTAATAGGCTTTAGTATTCAAAATCTATCAAAGTAATAAGCTGTAGAATGATTAAAATCGCAAACTGAACTAGTACTATATATTACGAGATAAGAATTGAATTAGCAATTTAAGAAAATGTTATTGGATAAAAATTGAAAATATATGAGTGTTGAATTTTAATGGAAAGAATACAGAAAATAATATAAGTATAATAGTAAAATTTTACAAAAATTTGTAAAGAATAATATCATAAAATTTTCATTCGTAAAAGTTACATAAAATTATTATTATTATTATTATTATTATTATTATTATTATTTTATTATTATTTTATATCTTTTTTAGGGATGAAAAAGTATTACGATGAAAATCCACGAAGAAAAATTTAAAAGGAAAGTGTATCTACGTGTAAGGTATCATGGATGTAGGTTCAAACTCACCACGCTTCCACTCCACCACTCTGATACCAAGGAAAAATATGCTCGCATACAATATCACATCAATTGTATACGTGGGGAGTATCATGAATGCAAGTTCCATAACTTCATCATTCATAACTCCAGCCATCTAATACAGAAAGGAAGGAAAAAACGTCAGCGTATAGAACAACACAAATGTAGATTAACTTATACTTAAATCTCTATAAACTGAACTCACACTTCGAATGGCCACCCTAATGTGCTATCCTTGTAATTTTCTACTACTTATTGAAGTCGGCTCTAATACCACTCTGTAACGCTCCGAATTCTTTTTATATGTAATTCGTAGCACAACAGGATCTTTTACTTCAAATTCGTACAATTTTACAAGAAAATTAAAATTTTTTATTATACAATATTGTTCTTTACATCAACGCATCGAAATTTAAATAAATACAACATGATATATATACAACTTTAACATCAACCACTTAAATCTGAAGATAATCTTTAGCATCAATTCATCGTTATGTCTTTTTGCCAATCCAAGCACTGCACTGGAAACTGTGGGCACGTCAGTTGCATACAACTGATGCAATACTATAAAACAGTGATTCTCTTATTCAAACACAAACTTGAATGTACAATAAAGTAAAAAAAGTGACTATCCTAAATATGTCAGTGTATGATATAACTTAATGCCTAATACAAATTTACACTATGATAACACTAATGCATACTTGTTCGGATTCTATGCATCACATTCTACATAGGTCCAAGGGCAAGAACCTACGTACTCCACATTATAGGCTTAAATCCCTCGCCATGAATTACTACTATAGTGACTAATGTAAGGTTTAGATCTGTGAGTATCTAGTACCACCCTGATAATTCTTGAGTATCGCTCTCCCACTGCGAGTCGTAATCCCGATAATTCTGGAGGTGAATACCCACACCGCGAGCTATGACCCCAATAATTATTGAGAGTCTTCTTCCCACCGCGAGTGATTTTCAGCCATCACGCCTCATACTCCGATAATTCTAGAGAAGAAACCCACACCGCGCTACCATCGGTACCTCATCACACAAATACCACATGAGCGTCACCTCGATCCCAAAAATACTGAACGAATATCTCCCACCGCGAGTCGTAACCCCGATAATTCTGAAGATAACCTCCCACCATGCTATCAAGGCCATCACACTCATGTTTACCCAGACTTCATCACATCGCCCCTTAGTGTATGTCCTTAAGTTTTAATTAAAAATTATTACAACCTAGAGCTAGCTTACCCTGCCGGACTTAAATCAACACGAGAAAGTTAGCCCAAACTGGCTAGTTCTCAAAAGATACTTAACCCACACTGGTTAGTTCTCAAATTTTTATTTTTCACAAATGCCAGTTACTAAGGGTCTCGCCTAACCTTTAGATTCCAACAATCACACTCTAGAGATCAAATAGGTTATAAAGAACCTCAACATAAACATTTCATCTTTTATTCAACAATTCTCTTTATCCACCTTATGTTTATAATTCACGAGGTATTCCACTTCTTTTAACAACATTCACTAATAATTTCGCAAATCAAAGTCTTTTAGACAAATCCTTGGTTAACGAACCAATTCATTCATTTTTATTATGTTCTATGCTTTTCCGATTCAATCACAATTTCTTAAGACAAAAAATTCTTAGTAGTAATCGTTAAAAGTTTCTTATATAAATCTCATTCTTATACTTTGTTTTTATTATAAACCAATCCATCAAAATCTCATTTAACCCATGAACATCATCTTTAACTTCTCAAAATATCTTTAGAATAACATGAAATAACTCCCAAATGTTCTAATAATATTAAATAAATTTTCTATGAAGTTTTTTCCATTTTTGAAATTTGAAAACATATAAAAAAATAAAAGTTAAAAACCAATGTGAATGCCCAGGCTTGAATAGCAACCAGAGCAACAGCAACCAGAGCCAACACCTAACTGACTAAGCTATCTCACATTTCATGAATAAAGCTCTCTGGATTATTTAAATACCCAATTTCTCTTTAGATTTTTTTAAAAAAAAACAGAACCAACCCCAGGCTCGAACCTGGGTCCCGGGACCAGAGGACCCCCCCACATAGCAGCGCAACGCGCTGGCCACCAAGGCCAAACATCATATCTTATAGTATATGGGTTTAATTTTATTTAACTCAGCTACCTGATTATGACCCAATTTTTACTTTTTCAACAATTTTCGATTTCTAATCCTTTCTCCAAAATTTATACTATGAAAATATATTTTTAAACTTCCAGAAATTCTTTTTTACTGATTTTATCCACATTAGCATAAAATTGTTCACAAGTTAACTTTTATAATTATTTTTTAGATTTCTAGTATTCATATATTGCAATTAGAAGAAATTAACTACTATAATGAATATATATATATATATATATATATATATATATATATATATATATATATATATATATACTTTCTTTTAGAAATTCTCATCCCCATTGATTGTAATAATTTTCCTCTAACAATTACATAATTTTTTACACACAAATTTACAACTTTTTGTACACATATGCACAATTCATATAATCTAATCATGGCTTATTATTCTGTGCCAAATAACCCTACAACATGCTTTTAAATCAAAATTCTCAATTCAATAACTTACAATCTTGTAACGAAAATTTAGCGTGCATTTATTTTCATATTTCATTATTTCTAAAATTTCTTGATAACAATCACAACATGCATAACAAAAATTTAACTACAAAACTCATTCTAACTGTCAATTCAAACATAAACTCATCTACACATGCATTCTAACATAATTTAGAAAGCAAAAGAGACACCCACCTTATTTGACGAAATTTTGAGAGAAAACTCCTAGAAATATTGTTCCAACGCTCCAACCAAAGCTAGCCTCCTCCTCCTTAAGCCAAAAACCGCAAGCCCTAGCCTTCCTCTTATCAAATCCGAAACCCTCTTTCTTTCTTTTCTCTCTTTCTTTTGTTTCTTTTGATCTTTTGTGAAATAGTCATACAATAGGAGGGATATTTATAGGGTTATTGGGTGAATGAAAACTCCCACTACCCACTTAATTACCCACTCCACATTAGTCCACAATCCACTTCAAAATCCACTCCCCTCTTCTTAAATTGGCCAGCCAACCGTTTGGGTGCACACACGTGCACGTGCACCCAACATGCACACAATTCTCAATATTTTAATTATTTGTTATTGTTACCGCTGAATTTGGTGTAGGGGCAAACAGATAGTATTTGTGGATTCTTAGGGAAACTGAATAGTCAAACCTTAACCTTCTCCGCCAGAGTTGGACCATTGACTCCCGCCGTTCACCTGCAAAAAGTATGAGACATCGGGGTTGATCCCGGCGACGCACCCGCTGACGCTCAAGTCAGTAATCAGAGAAGATTATGAGAGACCGTAAATTGGCAAAAGATTGATTACCTATTAATGGTGGTGGATAGGGAGTATTTATAGCCGCTGTTGGGATCAGATTAGGAATGTAATCCCTAATTTCCAGTGAAAGGATAGAGCGAATCAGGGCTGTTGATTGAATGCAATCAGAAACCCTAATTCTATCTTGATGGACTGGGTTCATCGCGGGTTGGAACCCGCACCCAGCTGAGATAGATCCATTTGCGGGTTGGTGGGTCTTAGAGGAGAAGACCCAGTACCCACTTCAGACCCATTTGTAGGTGAAATTACCTTTTTACCCTCAGGCTTTAAGATTCGCGCCAGGTTTGGACGGTTCCGATTTAACCCCTATTTTTAGCCATATCACGAGCCCCCCACTCCCGAAGACTGAGTTTGATCAGCCTTTGAGGAGTAGTTTCACTGTTTGAATGGCTTGCAGAGTTGTATCGGAGTCCAAATGGGAGGTGTCGGGTCCTTGCATGAGGTAGTATGGTGATTTTTCGAGTTAGTTGTGCGCTCTAGGCTGTTCTTGAGCTCTTCTGGACTTCCGAAATTTTCCCCTAATTTTTATCTATTTTTCGATCCATTTATTTAGTTTTGCGAAGTGCTGATTCGTCGTTCGGGGGTCTTAATCGGCCACTCTAGGCAATAATCACTTACTCAGGAGCTCAAAAATATTTCCCCAAATTCATAATTATTTTCTAGAATTTTTAATTAATTTTTCCAAATTTTTAATCATTTTTTCACAATTTTTAAATAAATAAAATGATTTTAATAAATAAAAATTAATTTTAAACACCGAATTATGTCGTGGCGCGATCTGGGCCCTCCATCAGCGTTGAACGCGATTTTCTGGAGGATCGGGCGATCTGGGTAGTTCGGCAAGTTTTTTCTTCGTATACGAGGCTCGACACATCGGCACTTTGGCTCGGATCCTCAGCGATCTGCCGAGCTACGTGGCACGATTTGAAGCATCGATTATGGCGCAAATCCTAAAAAAACACTATCTTATCATTTGTGGACGTGGCGTGATCTAAACTGTCCATCATGTTCTAGCACGTTTTTTGACAAGATCCAACGGCTGAGGAGGGTCGGTGCCATTTTTCTTCAAATGTGAGGGTCGGTACCTTGTCATCTCGGTTCAATGACTCGGTTGCTCGCCCTCAGTAGCTCGGTGGCTCAGCGTACGCTGTTCGGTAGCTTGGCTAAGCACTCCGGTGGTTCGGCTCCTCATCCTCTGCCCTTAGTGGCTCGGTGGCTGAGCGTAAGCTGTTCGGTAGCTCGGCTAAGCGCTCCGGTGGCTTGGCAGCTCGGAACAAATAGTTGGGACTCGTGGCTTAATTTAGGACGTTCATCATGACACGAATCGCGAGGTTGGAGGTTCAGATCACGAGAAAACGTTATCTTGTCGTTTTGTGAGCGTGGCGTGATCTGGGCCATCCATCATGTTTTGATGCAAATTTTGAGGCAATCCGACGTAAAACTGGCTCGGCAGTATTTTTCTCCATATGTGGAGGTCGGTACCTCGTCACCTCGGCTCGAGAGGATGGTGGCTCAGCGGCTCGACGAATGCTCCGGTGGATCAGGAGTTCGGATTGAGTCTTCGAACCACGTGGTGAGATCTGAGACGTTCATCGCGGCGCATATCACAACGTTGGAGGTTCAGATCACGAGAAAACATTATCTTGTCGTTTTGTGGGCGTGGCGTGATCTGGGCCGTCCATCATGTTTTGATGCAAATTTTGAGGCAATCCGACGGTGAAACTGGCTCGACGGTATTTTTCTCCATATGTAGAGGTCAGTACCTCGTCACCTCGGCTCGAGAGGATGGTGAATCGGTGGCTCGACAAATGCTCCGGTGGATCAGGAGTTCGGATCGAGTCTTCGAACCACGTGATGAGAACTGAGACGTTCATCGCAGCGCGTATCATGACGTTGGAGGTTCAGATCATGAGAAAACATTATCTTGTCGTTTTGTGGGCGTGGCATGATCTGGGCCGTCCGTCATTTTTTGGCACAAATTTTGAGGCAATCCGATGGTCAAACTTGCTCGGTGATATTTTTCTCCATATGTGGAGGTCGGTACCTCGTCACCTCGGCTCGAGAGGATGGTGGCTCGATGGCTCGACGAACGTTCCGGTGGATCAGGAGTTCGGATCGAGTCTTCGAACCACGTCGTGAGATCTGAGATGTTCATCGCGGCGTGTATCACGACGTTGGAGGTTTAGATCACGAGAAAATGTTATCTTGTTGTTTTGTGGGCGTGGCGTGATCTGGGTCGTCCGTCATGTTTTGACGTGAATTTTGAGGCGATCCGATGGTGAAACTGGCTCAGCAGTATTTTTCTCCATATGTGGAGGTTGGTACCTCGTCACCTCGGCTCGAGAGGATGGTGTTTGGGCAAAACGACGAGCCTTTTCCTTGAAACGTCGCAGCTTTGCGCTTTGTTGTTTTACCTTCCCTTAGTGGGCCATTAGGCGTTTCGAAAGCCCAGCAGTCGCTTTCTTGGTTATAAATTCTCACCCCCCTCACCCCTTGGCTCATTTCTCACTTTCACTCCCAAGTTTTCACTTTTGCTCTTAGTTTGCTTTGCTAGCGGTGATTTGTACTCCAAGGCGGTTGTGCTAGCTGTCGTGTGGGCCAGGCAATTTTCGGCGAACTATTTCCGACCGTGAAGGTCACTTCAAGGTTACGTCACATCAAGGTCAGTCCTCTTTGCCTTAGAATATTTATTCAAGATGTCAAGAGTGAACTCGGGGAGTGAGGCATCGTCCTCGAGAGGTAGAAGCACCGAGGAGAGGAGGGAAGTAGTGAGCCGTAGGAAGGGAAAGGAGGTAGTAGGGTCATCTGTGGCCGAGGAGAAGAACAGAGTAGTGGCCCGGTCTTCCATAGTCTAGGAGATTGTGGAGCCAGAAAGACGAGCTCCCTAGTCAGGTCAGATGCCTGGCCCGCTGTCAGGTTATGCCGGAATTAGGCAGTACAGCGGCGATCTGCTGGAGAAGGCGATCGTTGGTCGCTCGATGACTTATGAGGAGAACGCCCCAAGGGAGGTCACCGAGGTGGATGACCTCGCTTCGGTATTATCCGAGTGGGTTCTCCTTCGGATCATAAAGGGGTTTGCCATCCCTCCGGAGTACAGGCTGATCCTCCCCGGCCCCGGGATGCGAGCGAACGCTATCCTGTCGCTAGACACGTGCATCTTCGACTTCGACTCCCTGAACGCTGGCCTGTGCTTCCCTCTCCACCCCTTCGTGTTGAAGGTCCTGCACTGGTACTGTTTGGCCCCCATGCAATTCATGCCGAACACTTGGCGGCACGTGCTCGCCTTCTTGCTTCAGTGCCGTATCGCCAAGGTCGAGCCAGACATGGTGATCCTTCCAAGTTTATACCAAATCAACCGGATGAGCAAGCTCGAGCCTCGCTACTACTTGTCACCTCAGAGAGGCGTTAAGTTAATAGAGAATCCGAATTTGATAAAACATTGGAAGGAGAAGTTCTTTTTGCTAAGGGGGCCTTCGAGATTGGACTTCCCGACTCAGTGGAAGGCGGAAGTACCTAAGTTTGCAAGGGTCAACCCGGTGTTGACTCCAGCCGAGGAGGAGGTGGCGGACAAGCTGATCGCTCTCCCGACACTGAATTGGACAGAGATGACCGAGGATGCACTACACGGGTCAGGCCTTAGTCTGATCGACCTAAGTACCCTCCTGACATCTCACTGTAAATTATTTTCTTCAAACGCCTTGTGCATTCTTCTAACTTTTTCTTTTGTTGCTTTGAACAGAGGCGCCGAAGATGGACTTCATGGGCATGATGACTGAGCGAAGAAAGGTCGCAGATGGCAGGAAAAGGAAGAAGCCGAGCACGGGTCTTATGTCCGGCCGACCCACCAAGGCTCCGTTGGTTGTCTCCAACCTTACTCCTAACCCTTCTGCCCCGTCTTCGTCGGTGGCCGTCCTTCCCGATCCTTCTGCCTCTACCCCGTCCGCCCCGCCGAGCGAGACATTGTCTATTTCGGCGGCACTGGCGCTCCAAGCCCCGCCTTTGATGCCTCAGGCCAAGCAGATCTTGACCGAGGCCCACAAGAAGTTATTCGTCCCTAACTGGCAGGTAAAGAACCACGACAGCTTTCATGGTGATTCGCAGATGTGCATGCAGGCTGTCAAGCATCTTGCAACCCCAAAGGATCGAGCCGCCCTGAAGGCGGGGACGACTGGTGACGACACCTACGAAATTGCTCGGTTGCTTATGTCGGTAAGTCCACAGCTCAGCTTTTGCTGCAACCTAACTCTACTTTTTGCAGGCCACTTGTCACTTCGGCCACCTTGTCCAAGAATTCGCTGAGCAGGAGAGGGAGTTGAAGGGCCTCAGTGATAAGGATAGGGCAGAAAGGGTGAGGGCTGTGAAGCAGCATCGCTCGGAGGCCTTGGAGGCTCGGGTCGTCGAACTCGAGGCGGCCTTGGAGCGAGCAAACGAGAAACTCGCTAAGGAGGTTGCCAAGGCTGACAAGGAGAGGGCCTTAGTGGCGAAGGCCTTGGAGGCGGCGAAGGCGGAACAAGCCGTGGCGGTAGAGAAGGCGAGGAAGGAGATCAAAGCGGAGGCGAAGACGCACATGGCCAAAAACATGGAGCTGTCCTACGCGAGAGCGCTCGACCACGTCAAGGCTCGAGTCCCCGACTTTGAGAGGGTGGGGTACTACCTGTGGCCCGACGCCGAAGACAAAGGCAAAGAAGAGGAGGAAGAAGAGGAGGAAGAAGGGAAGGAGGGTGAGCAGCCGGACGGCGAGGTGCCTGCCGACCCCCAAGCCGGGACGACGGGGGGCGAGGGGCCATCTGCCGTGGCACCTGTGTCCGAGCTGCCGCCCCAGGTGGACCCTTGATCCCCTCGCTTTTGTAATAGTTTTTTTTCCTTTTATTGTACTGCCTTATAGCGGACTGGCCACCGCTCTTCTGATGTGAATGAATTTTGTCCGACCTCTTTTCTCGAATGTTGTCCAAGTGTTGGGTTTTCTTTTCGAAATTTAGCTAAGTGTTTGGCTCGGGACTTCTTTGAAGTTCGGCAAGGGTTGGGTACTGGCTTTTATCTTTTTGTGTTGATATGCTTTAGTCTTTCAGGTCGTCGAACTTAGTTTAGACACCGAAGCAGCCCGCCTTCGTGCAGAACTACGGAAGCGGTCTCGCGAAGCTCGTCTCGAAGGCGAGGTGGAGTTGCTCAGGAGGGTGTTATTCAACGTGGAGAAGGAAAAAAGCGAGTTACAGGCTGAGGTTCGCCATTTGCAAATAGCCGAAGAAGAACTCTCGGCGAAGGAGGTTGAGTTATCCTCGGCTTTGGCCGAGCGCGACGAGCTCGCTTCGAAGGTTGAGCATTTGAGAAGGGTTACGGTCGACAAAAGCATCGAAGTGACCAACCTTCGTCGCATCATAGCTGACAGTGCTGGTGACGCAGGTTCGGCAAAACTTCCTCGGTTCATGATATCGGTGAAGGACGACACTTTGAAGAATAGGATCGTCGAACTTGAGGAGGAAGTCGCTCGCCTTAAACCTCAGCCTGTGAGAATTAATGTCCGAAACACTTTGTGTACTCGCGAGGAGAGCGAGAGGGGGATCTCCTTCTACGAGCTCGCGACTTGTCCACCTGCCATTAGGCAGAGTCCGGCTAATGCTCCAAGCGGTGTGGTTGTTTCGTCTAGTGGATCCTCGGTCGGAGCCACAGTTAAAGGCAGTGCCGAAGAGGTGTCTCGGTTCGTCGGTCTAGAGACGAGCTCGGAGGTTAAGCGGCGGCGCCCTCGTGTTTCTCTGAACCGAAACGTCCCCCTTCCCGAAGAAGCGCTGAAAGAGTTGTATTATGCTTTTGAGTTTTTATATCACCTTGTTGTAGTAGCTTGGTCATGTAATAACATTAAAGTTCTTTAATAAAATCAGAGTTTGTGCGCTCGAGACGTACTGTGGCTACTCCAATTTTGAAACGAACCATAAGAACCAAACGTTAGCTCGTCCAATCATAGGGACGAAGAGGCGAGGGTTGTGGGAGCAATTTCGAATGGCGAACCACTTCTAGCTCGCTTAAGAGCGAGCTTGCGAAGCAGAGTCGAGCCAAGTGTTGGACTCCGAACTCGTCGTTAGAGTTTGTTTCAACGATTGTGGGAGCAATTCTGAATGGCAAACCACTTCTAGCTCGCTTAAGAACGAGCTTGCGAAGCGGAGTCGAGCCAAGTGTTGGACTCCGAACTCGTCATTAGAGTTTGTTTCAACGGTTGTGGGAGCAATTCCGAATGGCGAACCACTTCTAGCTCGCTTAAAAATGAGCTTGTGAAGCGGAGTCGAGCCAAGTGTTGGACTCCAAACTCGTCGTTAGAGTTTGTTTCAACGGTTGTGAGAGCAAATCCGAATGGCGAACCACTTCTAGCTCGCTTAAGAACGAGCTTGCGAAGCAGAGTCGAGCCAAGTGTTGGACTTCGAACTCGTTGTTAGAGTATGAAGAAGGTAAAAAACAGAGAGATACAAGCAATTCACAAGTAAGATATGAAGAAAAATGTTCTTTATTGAAAACTAATAGTCGGCTGCTTCTAAGTTGCGAGCCGTTATTACATTGGAGAAATAAAGAAGCCAAAGTAAAATACAAGTGAAGGGAAAGGAACGGTTCGACATCTGAAGGTACTCAGAGAGGCGTTCATGCGCTCTCTTGGTACTTCAAGAGATGGTCGGCATTCCAAGTCCTGGGAATCTCTCTTCCTTCAAGGTCTTCTAGACGGTAGGTCCCGGGCCTAACCACTTTGGCTATCTTGTAAGGTCCTTCCTAATTTGGGGCTAGCTTGTTCTTCTGGCTAAGGAATGAGATAGCTAACTTTCTAAGGACCAAGTCCCCTTCCTTGAGGTTGGTGGGACGGACCCTCTTGTTGTAGGCCAGCTCGATCCTCCTCCGGTAGCTTTTTTGATGAATTGAAGCTCTTTCACGGAGCTCATCAATCAAATCCAAATTTGCCCGAAGCTCTCTGGCATTCTGCTCTTCTTCATAAGCAATAAGACAAGGAGAAGGTATACCGACTTCCAAGGGGATCACAGTCTCAGACCCATAGGTGAGATTAAATGGCGACTCTCTTGTAGGGGTCCGTTTCGTAGTGCGGTAGTTCCACAGTACGTTAGGGAGCTGATCAACCCATAATCCTTTAGCAGACTTATCTAGCATCTTCTTAATACCGGAGAGGATTTGTCGGTTGGTATTTTCTACTTGACCATTTGACTGGGGGTGGAAGACGGAGGAGAAGCGTTGTTGGATGGTGAGGTCTTCACATAGAGCTCGGAATGCGGCCCCTGTAAATTGTGTTCCATTGTCCGTTAAGGACTCGAGGGACGACGAACCTGCAGATGATGCCCTTCCAGAAGAATTGAAGTACTTTGTTCTCAGTGATTGTAGCCAAGGGTTCGGCCTCTATCCACTTTAAAAATTAGTCGATTGCCACGACTAAGAATTTGAGCTGGCCGGAAGCTGGGGGAAACGGCCCTAGTAAATCCATTCCCCACATTGCAAAAGAGATCGGACTCGATAGGGAGGTGAGCTGAGCTTAGGGTAGGCAACGAATGTTGGAATACTTTTGATAAGAGCTGCATTGCCGAACATGCCGTTCGGCGTCTTGGAGGAGGGTAGGCTAGAAGTACCCATAATTCACCACCTTTCGGGCGAGTGATCTGGACCCTGAATGTGTTCCACCTATGCCTTCATAAAGCTCTTGTAAGGCATATGTGGCTTGTTCTGGGGAAAGGCACCTCAAGTAGGGACGACCGTCTATTTGAGTGAAGGAGCATTTTTACAGGACCCCCTCAACAAGGGTGTACCGCTTCGCTCTGGTTCTGACTCAACGAGCTTCTTTTGGTTCTTCGGGGAGGAGCCCGTCCCTTAGGAATTCTATTAGGGGTTTCATCCAATTATCCTGAAGTTGAATAGGCAATGCCCCCATCGAGTTGAAAGTTTCTTCTTCTATGCTCGGCCTCAAGAGTACCTCAATCAGGACATTCTGCTCGAGACCTTGGAGGGAAGAAGTGGCTAACTTGGAGAGGGCATCTTCTTGGGAATTTTCTTCTCTGGGGATTCGCTGAATAAGTGCCTCTTCGAACAGGGCCATGAGAATTTGGACCTTGGCTAGATACTTAGCCATTCGGTCAACTCGTGCTTCGTATTCGCCCAAGACTTGATTTACGACCAGTTGAGAGTCACTAAATATCCGGAGACGTTGTGTCCCTGCTTTGCAGGCCATTCCGAGACCGGCTATAAGGGCTTCATACTCCACTTCATTGTTGGAGGCCTTTAAGTTGATGCGGAGGGAGTATTGGAGATGAAGTCATCTGGTCCTGCCAGAATAACCCCGGCTCTGCTCCCTTCGGTGCAAGAGGATCCACGTACATATACGGTCCAAATAGGAGGTCCGTTTACCGCTTGACTGACCTCGGGAATGGTGCTCTCAACTATGAATTCTGCTAAGCCGTGAACTTTGATTGTGGTCCGAGGCTGGTATGATATATCATGCTGGCTCAGCTCGATCGACCATTTCATGAGACGGCCAGAGGTCTCCGGCTTGTGCAGGACTTGCTTCGGCGGTTGGTCGGTAAGAAAGACCACAGAGTGGGACTAAAAATATGGGCGAAGCTTCCTAGATGCCACGACCAAGACGTATGCTATTTTCTCCAGCCTTGGATAACGGAGCTCAGCATCCCGAAGTACCTTGCACACATAATAGATGGGTTTCTGAGCCTTGTCTTCTTCCCTCACCAAGACAATATTGGGGGTTTGTTCGGAGGTAGCTAAGTAGAGGTAGAGTGTTTCCCCAGGGATAGGCTTGCTGAGGAGAGGGGGGTTGACTAGATAGGGTTTAAGCTGGTCGAACGACTCCTGCTATTGTTGACCCCATTCGAAGCCCTTAGCCCCCCTGAGAGTCTTGAAGAAGGGAAGACACTTCTCCCCTGGCTTGGAAAGGAAGTGCCCTATAGCTGCAAGGGGCCTAGTTAGCTTATGAACCTCTTTTACATTTTTTTGGAGGAGCCATGTCCAATATGGCTCTGATCTTCTCGGGATTGGCTTCGATCCCTCTTTGGCTGACCATGAAGCCTAGGAATTTCCCCGACGAAACTCCGAACGCACACTTGTTCGGATTGAGCCTCATATCATGGTTCCTTAATACATCGAATGCCTCCTGCAGATCGGTGACATGGTCGGCCCCATGGATGCTCTTCACATGCATATCATCAACATACACCTCCATGTTGCGGCCGATCTAATTTTGGAAGACTTTGTTAACGAGGCGTTGATATGTGGTGCCTGCATTCTTCAACCCGAAAGGCATCACCCTGTAGCAGTAGAGGCCCTGATCGGTAAAAAGGAGGTCTTCGGGATATCTGGGGGAAACATGCAAATTTGATTGTACCCGGAGTAAGCATCCATGAAGCTGAGAAGCTCATGGCCCGAAGTGGCGTCAATCAGGGTGTCGATGCTTGGAAGAGGGAATGGATCTTTGGGGCATGCTTTATTCAGGTCGGTAAAATCGATGCAGATTCTCCAGCTTCTGTTGGCCTTCTTTACCATCACAAAATTTGAGAGCCATTCGGGATAATTGACCTCCTGTATGAACCGAGCCTTAAGGAGCTTGTCCACCTCTTCTTTTATAGCTTATTGGCGCTAGGGAGCAAATTTATGCCTCTTCTGTTGAACCGGTTTGGACCCCGGTGTAACACTCAGGTGGTGGACGAGGAGCTCTTTAGAAATTCCTAGCATGTTGGCAGCCGACCAGGCAAAGAGGTCACGGTTCTTTCGAATGCATTGGACTATGTCTGAGCTTAGGGCAGATGAGAGGGTCTTGCTGATAAAGAACTTGCGGTTCGGATCTTGCTCAGAGAAGAGCACTTCCTCCAATTCATTCACCGGCTCGGACGTTGGTCGAACACTCTCTTGGGGGATTTCAAGAGTTTCGAGGGAGAGGACTGGACCCCCAGTAGAGGTCATGTAGCATTTGCGGGCTATTTCCTGACTGCCTCTTACTTCCCCTACTCTTGCCCGGGTGGGGATCTTCATCTTGAGGTGATAAGCGGAAGGGATGGCTTCGAGAGTAACTAGGCCGGGTCGGCCTAGGATCACATTATAAGCAGCAGGAACATCAACGACCATGAAGTCCATCGGCTCCGTTCGGGTAGTAGGAGTTTTGCCAGCGGTTACGTCGAGGGAGATCATCCCTTCAATTGTCACTGGCACTCCCGTGAACCCGTGGAGTGTGTAGCCGGTGGGCTTAAGTCTGTCCCGGGATAGTTTGAGTCCATTGAAAGCAGCGAGAAAGAGGATGTTAACGGAGCTGCCATTGTCCACTAGGATCCTCTCCACTTTAAAATTCGCCATATGGAGGTTGATGACTAGTGCGTCACAATGGGGGGTTCGGACACCCTCAAGGTCTTCATCTGAAAAGGTGACCGGTACTCTGAGGCCTTTGGGGGGGGGCATGCCATGCACTGAATTGACTTCCCTTATGAAAGCCTTTCGAGAGGAGTTGGAGGTGCCTCCCATGGGGCCTCCATGGATGAGATGCAGGATGCATTCCTCTTCGAACTTTGGAGTTTCATCGCGTCGTTCAGGATGCTTGTTAGCCCCCCGAGAGGGAGGAGAGAGTTCGGTCCGGTCCTTTCTCACAAATTTGGCCAGCTGCCCCCTCTGGATGAGGGCCTCAATCTCGTTCTTCAAGGCCCGACAATCATTAGTGTCGTGGCCATGGTCCCAGTGATAGCGGCACCATTTCTCTTTGTCCCTCTTCTTGCCGGGGGTGTTCATCTTCGGGACAGGAGGTATCACCCCTTCCTTCTCAACTTCCATGAGAATAGTGGAAATGTTGGCGTTAAGAGGAGTGAATTTTTCAAATCTGGGGGGAGGGCAGCGCTGACCGCCATTGTCCTTCTGGAGCTTCTTGGCTCCCTCTTCTTCACCTGCCTTTCTTTTGGTTCCGGAGGAAGGCCCCTCAAAGTTTGGGCGATGCTCAGCTTCCTCAGCCCGGATATACTTCTCGCTTCGAAGAAGTTCTGCGGGGGCTTCTTGGCGAGGGAGGACCGAAGGCTGGAGTTAAGGACATTCGACTGGAATGCTGCTGCAGCGACCGACTGTTCGACGGAAGCGATGGACCTGGCTTTTGCGGTGAACCTTTTCACATAGTCTCTCAGCTTCTCACCCTTCTTCTGGTTGAGGTAGAGTAGCAAATTGCTGGTCTTCTCAGTTCGGCGGCTACTCACGAAGTGGGTGACGAAGAGGGTCTCGAATCGCTCGAAGGAGAATATTGAGGATGGGGCGAGGCGAGAGTACCATTCCCAGGCTGGACCTTTGAGAGTAGCGGGGAAGGTCTTGCACAGCGGAGCATCGGAAGCTTGGTGCATTAGCATGAGGGTCTTAAAGCTTTCGATGTGATCGATGGGGTCAGACTCCCCAGAATAAGTCTCGAATTAGGGAGGCTTGAAACCTATTGGAACGGGCACCTCCATGATGGTCCGAGAGAAAGGAGGTCGGCTTGGACGGAGGGTCCTTCCTCTAAGCTCTTCTTCTCTATCTAGCTGGCCCAAGCACCTCTCCATTTTGTGGAGACGACGGTAGACAGTGTCATCCCTTCGACGGTAATCAAACGAGCCTCCGAACTCGTCTTCGTACGAGGAAAAGCGGGGGCTACGACGACGGTAGCTCTGGGAGTGACAAGGACTAGGAATATGCTCGGGGTTGCTAGGAGCTGGGGGAGGATTTAGGGACCGTCGGCGAGGACTTTGGACCAGAGGAGGAGTGGGGACTCACTGAGCATGGTTATTGTTGGGTCGGTGATGGAGGGCTTGCAAGATGGTTGCCTGGAATTGCTGGAATTCGGCACGGGTTATAGGAGCATTATCATCCCTCGGTGAGCGAGGCCTTCTTCTATAGTGCTCAGGGGACTCTTTCCATTCTTAGTGAGGCGGAGACCTCCTATGTTCTCGGAGATGAGGAGATCGCTCATTTGGACGTTGTTGGCGGGAGACTCCCTCTCGAGCCCGCCTTTCATCCAAACGGCGGCAAAGATCCTCTTCTTTATGTCGATTGTTAAGGGTGTTGCGGAGGTCATCGGAGGCCCGGGGATTGTGAGATGCCATGGAGTCGGTAGAGGGGTTGTGCACGGAGACGTGGTCGTGTTGGAGAGGTTGTTTCGGAGGATTGGGACAGGATCCCCCCGCACCGGCATTCTGAGGACCGGTTTGACCCCGAGGGGGCTGGAGATTCTGAGGAGGAGGTTGGTCCTGCTGCGGGGCCTGATCAGGTTGAGGAGGAAGTCCCGCTAGCTGGACGGTTTGGAGGGGGATCTCCTATTGTGGTTGAGGAGGAGTGGGTCCACGGTTGGACCCTCTGGATCTTAGCTTTCGGGGAGGCATGACTGGGTAGATCTGACCAATGGGAAGAGGAAGGGCTGCTATTTGTTGATTCTCACAGACGGCGCCAATCTGTTACCACTGAATCTGGTGTGGGGGCAAACAGATAGTATTTGTGGATTCTTAGGGAAACTGAATAGTCAAACCTTAACCTTCTCCACCGGAGTTGGACTGTTGACTCCCGCCGTTCACCTGCAAAAGTGCGAGACACCGGAGTTGATTTCGGTGACACACTCTCCGACGCTCAAGTCAGTAATCAGAGAAGATTATGAGAGAGCGTAAATTGGCAAAAGATTGATTACCTCTTAATGGTGGTGGATGGGGGGTATTTATAGCCGCTGTTGGGATCAGATTAGGAATGTAATCCCTAATTCCCAGTGAAAGAATAGAGCGAATCAGGGCCGTCGATTGAATGCAATCAGAAACCCTAATTCTATCCTGATGGACTGGGTTCATCGCGGGTTGGAACCCGCACCCAGCTGAGATGGATCCGTTTGCGGGTTGGTGGGTCTTAGAGGAGCAGACCCAGTACCCGCTTCAGACCCATTTGCAGGTAAAATTACCTTTTTACCCTCAGGCTTTAAGATTCGCGCCAGGTTCCGATTTAACCCCTATTTTTAGCCATATCAGTTATTAATCCATTTGTAGGTGTTTGTTACTTAACAAGTCTATAGGATTTAAAGTGTACATTTAAAATGTAGAATAAAATCAAGGGCTTCTCTTTCTTAATTAATTTTTCTAGTGGTCTTTAAAATAGACTTTAGGCCTATGAGTTTTAATTAAAAAAATAAATAATACAATTGTGATAAATAAAATGAGAATAAAAATGTACATCACTTTGGAAAATTTTAGGAACTAAAATACATAAAATTTTATGTGCAGTGCACATGCAAGAATATTAAAAATTAATTTGAGATAACGAAAAATAGTCAAAATACAAAATACGTAGAACAATAATGTTACGAATATTTCACGTAACGGAAAATATACGTAATCGACATGTATATTGAAAGCACATGCAATGTACGTAAAACACAAAGATTAAAATAAATATTTGAGTTGGCTAAAAATAGGATTGAAATGAGTTTTGAGAAAACGAAAAACATATAAATAATCAGAATATAAGATACGTATGACATTTATATAAAAATACGTTACGAATTTTATTCGTAACAATACAAAATACATGTGCGTAACACAGGAGGGCAAAATTTTCATTACTCAATTTTGCAGGGTGTTACACCTGTGCACCGCCGCCCCGCACCCCTTCTCGCCACTGCACCTCGACCAGCACCATCGGCCGTTGCCACACTGCTTCTCCTTCCACCCCAAGAACCCATCAAAGTCCTCACCATTGCTGTTCATCGCCTTTGCCGAAGACACCCCCTCCTTCACCACTGCAGCACCACCGAGCGCCACCTCTTCGTTGCCGCCAACCACCGCTGCAGTCGTCGCCGTTGTTGCTGTGTATTACCGCTGTGCACTTGTTGTTTGCTGTTCTTGTGCACTTGTTATTTTCTGTTCTTGTGCTCCTGCTATTTGCTGTTCTTGCACTCTTACTAGTTGCTATTCTTGTACTCTTGCTAGTTGTTGTTCTTGCTGCTTGTGTTCGTCGTGTCTTGCACGTACTCTCACCATTCCATGGGTTGCACGTGTTGCCGTCGGGACTCTCGTCCCGTTATTCTTTTACATTCGAAGTCGTAATCTAAAAGGGAAGTTCTTGTACACTATTGTTTCGTACAAGCATTTTATTTGACCTCCAGCAATTAGTAGTTATATTTGATTATCGTAATTGAACCTCGTTACCGCCCAAGTTCATGAAAAATGCTCTTTATAAGTTCAATTGATTGAACCATCGTATTGTCACACTTTACAATCTTTCCATGGTTAAATCAATCGTTATATATTGAATCGAATCAATCCATTTGCCTCTATGATTCGATGCCCATCAAAATATCATAAATATCAATTTGTATGTTTCTGTCCTATTATTTGTTCTAAGATTATGACCCAGTTCCTGTTAGAATAGATTAGAACTTTATGAATAAGAGTTATAGCCCCCTGAGTCTACTTTTTGGAACTTCTGACTGATCTGAAATCTGATGTGTAGTTTACAAGATATATTGGTTTTGGTGTTGTGATATTTTTAACTCCATATTACTATTTTAAAGCGTATCTTCTTGATTAACTAATTTAAATATCACTTTAAAAGTATAATTAAGACCTGATATTTACCAGTATATTACTAAACATGATTAGGAATTTATTTATGATTTTTATAAGATTTTAAAACAATTTTACAGTCGATTTATATACATCGAAAGTTGACCCTGAACTGCTGCCTGAATAGTAGTTCAGTAAAGAACTGTCTGGTAGACCTAGTTACTATATTTATAATAAGTCGTGTGAATATTCGTTAGAACCGGCATGAAGTCTATTTTCTGGAACCTCTGATGGTACCTGATTCGCCTACCTGTAGTAACGAGAAAGTGAATTTTTGTACAACAACGTATTGTTGTCCAAAATTGTAACTTTATGTCCTTGATTGTAAATATATTTGTTTATTGCATTTAATTAATTACACTTGCACATCATGCATCGCATAGCCTTGATACTCCTTGGTCCTGTCTTGATACCCGTTCCATTGTGCATGTTCATGATAATTATTGTAAAAAGAATAACAAGCCGGGGTAATAAGAAAAAGAATCTAGTAGTAGACAATATAGAAAAGTGTACTCGGAAGGGGGCCTGTGTTTCCCATAATAGTGACTCTGTATATGTTACATGATATGATATGATATGGTTACATGATATAATATGATTCCTGGTAACATAATATGACATGACCTGATATGGTATGATTCCTGTTAGTGTCACTGGAAGACCCGAGTACATGACCCTATAGAATTCACCATTAGAGTCTAAACGTTAACTTGTTTGTGTACGAACCTGTGGTATGAGACACAGGATTGTGTGAATTAGTTAGGATTTATAAAAGATTGCTAGATTTGAGATTAACACTGAACTCGTGCATGACTCATGTTTACAAGTTACCTGTTACCTGTTACAAGTTTACATGATTCCGGTTTACAAGTTTACATGATTCCTATTTATAAAAATTACAAGATTCTTATTTACATGTTGCATGCTCAGTTTACCAGTTTAATGATTTCCTGGTTATAAGTTACAAGATTCTTGTTTACATAGCATATCTCCCCTACATGATTCATGGTTATCGATTAATTATATTTTAAAACTTGTTGAGTTCTTGTTTCCTTCTTGTTATGTATATTGTTTCTCGTTATCATGTTTGTTCCGTATTTGAATTGCTAGTTCTTATTGTTTTTCCTGTTATACCTGCTTTTTGTTCATATTTGCTTGTTACTACTTGTGGTCCGTGGCTTGCTCGAATGGACCATTTCTTTTTTCCCCCCAACTCTAGATGTGAAGATTGCAGATACTGAAGAGAGAATGTCCGAAGGACTTGGTGAACAAATCCTCTAGAGAATGAAGTCAAATCTTTACTTGCTTTAACAACCTTATTGCATGCTTCTCCTAGTTACTATTGTTGCTATTTTATATACATTGCATCCCGAGCGTTTTGACCCGAAGTTTATTTGTCAGACGTTGGTTAGTTTGTGAGACATTTCATGGATTGTTCATGTTTTTCTGATTATTCTTTCATGCGTGGTTGTGGTTATATTTTATATTGCTGAGACTATATTTGTACAGCTTATGGATGATGTGAGTTTGGAAACTTATATCATTCGCTTTGCCTCGGTTACGTGTCTGTGTTTCCGTATAATGGGAAGCGGAGCATGACATCCATGGAAGACGAATGCCAACAATCGTGGACAGGATAAGCAAATTTCCACCGATTTGATCATTTATAAATAAAAACATATTAGATGCACAGGTCACGCAAGTTGAAAACAACGCACGAACTTGGCTTCGTTAGTTTGAAGACGTTGCCTCAGACATTGATGATTTCCTGGGATTGACCTATCCAAACGGGGAAAGCCACAAAGGTAATAATCACAATAGCAACTTAGAGCATTGGTAGTCGTTGGCAATTTTTCCAAAATTTCCAAAATTTGGAAAAAGTAGCGCTGCAGTCGTTGGCCATTTTGCCAAAATTTGGAAAAAGTAGTGCTGCAGCCGTTGGCCATTTACCTAAAATTTGGGTTTCAGAGCTATAGTAGTCGGCTATATCTGGCCCAAAATTTGGGTTTCGGAGCTACAATAGTTGGCTATATCTGGCAGACGAAATTGCAATTGCCAAAATATAGCTAACGAAAGATGATTTATTGTCTGTTTGATCGGACGAAAAATTATTTTTCGTCGGAGAGATTTTTTTATATTAAAGCCTATCGGACGGAAAATAATACACCGTCCCTAAAAAAAATTTCTTTTTTTTAAATTTTATCGTAAGAGACGGAGAATAAAATTTCGTCCGTGCTCTTTTTTTTCACACGCAATCGTTGGACGAGGGATAATATCCCGTCCCTTTATTTTATTTTTATTTTTAAAAAATGTTCCGATGAGTGATAATATCCCGTCCGTCCCCATTTCTGAAAAAAACAAATGTTGAAATTTCCTGGGACGGGAGATGATGCCCCGTCCCATACAATTCTAACATTAAAAATCCTATACAACAAACCTTTAATTTTCTCCATGGGTTAAATTTAGGTTTAAATCGTAATTAAGTAAAAATTAAGAAATAATTAGGATTAATTTAACAGTTTTAAGAAATTAATTAGGATTTGAAGTTTGTTACTTTTTATTTTTAAATTACGCGACGGATGGGTTTGATTTTTTTTTTCCTTTTTCCGTGGGACGAAAATTCATTTTTCGTCTGAGATTTTAAAAAGTTCAAGAACCCAATTTTTTGGCTTTCGGTAACTGCAACGCAAAGTCTTTTTTTTCATTTCCATTTGTCAAATACCAAAAATTTGGCTCTCCACGACTACAGATGCTCATGCTCTTAGAAAAGGAAAAAAAAAAATCAGTCCTCGCAGTCGTCAGCAAGTGATGATCTACGTCATTTTGTGTGTATCAGATCCCTACCGCTTCCAAAAGTAACGGAAAAATGGGTAGTTCTTGCAGTCAAGAGGGTAATCAGAAGATAGCTGTGCAGGAGTTGAAAGCCATCAAAATGAAGCTAGATAAGGATTACAAAGAAACTACATAGTCTCAGGCTCTCAGCCTCCAATTTAACACTGAGTCCAAAATCGCAAAGATGTTGTTGAACAACTCGCCAGTAAAAAATACTCAAATATCATTTGATCTTTTGCTGCTAGCACTTAAACATACAAGTCAAGTAGGATCCTACATAATCCATATAACTAGAAAGGGTGGGGACAATACAAAAGAAAAATTCTGAATCCATCTTCAATGACAAAATAATTGATCATAATTTTGGTAGGAGAATTTGGGTGAATGCTGCTGCAGCAGCAGTCGTGGGATTTCGGCAAGCTATCAAAATTAATTCAGAAGCCTACTAGTACCCTATTCTGGGTACAAAAGAACTATCTTGACGATGACACATCCTGATCATTTTTGACGATATTAGGAAACCATGCAAGGAGAGTTGGTCATAAGAATGTGGGTGTTGGTCAAAAGAATATGGGGATTTGGGTTAAAGAGACTTGGAGGTAAAATTGTTGTAAGAACTGCGACTCTCTCTCTCTCTCTCTCTGCGAGACTATACATTTGGGATACCAGAGTTGGAGAAATTCAAAGAAAAGTCCAACTGGGGGAAAAGGTATTCACTTGAAGAATCCTGGACAGTTTTCAAAGATTCTGTAACTTTGTGTTGTGGCATTACTTGTCAAAAAAATTGTATCAATGGTGGTGGAGGCTTGAAGAGAGGTAACACCATAACAATTCAAGGAAACTCAAAGCTAGCTAAAGGTTCATTATAATTAATTTCAACACACTTTCATTATGAGCGAGCTGACTTACTTTGACAGAAACATACAATTTTATTTTGTCAAATGCCAATTTCAGGGAAATACAAGTTATGTTGCTTTCTTCAGAAATAGTCATGAATCCGTCAAAGATTGCAGGGACTAATGTTTTGCACCATGGTTACTCTATACTCTTAGTATCTGAAAAAGTGAAAATACTATGGACTTGTGTATTTTGTATAACTAAAGTTAATGTTTTTCATATTGTGAAACGTTCAACAGTAGATTGGACCGTGTTTACTCTGGTGCTTGGTTTTTTTTTTGAAATAAAAGTGACCGAAGTCATCAATCTCATTAATGATAATTAACGGAATTACAAAATTACTCCAAATACTTCATACAGTACTCTACGGTACCACTAATCATTGAGTCACAAACAGTGCTCATCGGCACAACAAAAAGCAATCTAAAAAAAGAAAAGCAACATAGCATCTATGCAACATCGCGGGTCTCTGAAAACCGAACTAGTTGCTGACCAGCGGGTCGCATCTCAAACCTCCCTGAAAAAGGAGAAAAATAAAAGGTACTACTCCATTTGTGCCCGCTGCATAGCCCTCCCTCGATCACACTGCACCGTCTCCTCTACTTTTCTTCCTCGGGCCTGTATTACCTGCCCAATCATGTATTAGGACAACAATTTTTCGCAGCAATGAATGAAAATTACATCTAATGTTACGAAAGCAAATGTCATTTCTATCCCTCCATAAAGACCAGATAATCGCTCCCGCAGTAATATCCCATAGATCCTTGTGTTCTTTCCTAATTTGTTATTTCTCCAGTCTCCCCAAATGTCTTGAACCCTTTTCGGCGTCTCTACCGAATTAAAACCCAACCCAAAAACTTCCCAAACTAAGGCTGCTCTAGGGCAAAGCATGAATAAGTGGTCAGTATCCTCCGCCTCCACGTTACACTGCTGACAAATATTGCTAATAGGAATATTGCGTTTTTGCAAGTTCGTTTTTGTTAAAATCGCGTTGTGGTGTGTCAACCAAGCAAAAGCTTTGACCTTGGTCGGGATTTGCGCCTTCCAAATGATCTTTGCGTGGTTAATTCTGACTCCTCCATCGTTCAGAACCTCATACATGGACGATACCGAGAAAATCCTCTCCTTCCCTCTCGTCCACTCTCTCTCGTCCGTTACCCCTCTAGTTGGCCGATCTGCCCCTGCTAACATATCTTTCAACTCTCCTAGTTGAGTAAGACCTTTCGTTGAAAGGCCTTCTTCATCTACGAGTCGCCATCCTCCATTTCTCCATCTTTCATTGACAAGTTCTTCAACCGTGTCCACTTCGCGAGCAAGATCTGGATACAGCGACAGAAACGTGTTTTCCCCACACCATTTATCCTTCCAGAATCTAATGAGCATCCCATTTCCTATTTTGCATCTCGTATTAGCATGAAAAGCTTCCCCCATTTTTTCAATCCCTTTCCATAAAAAAGAAGTCTTGCCCTGCATACTCCTTCTTCCAAATCTGTGAATCTTCCGCCGTCTATATCTCATGAAAGAATTACTCCACCATGCCTTCCTTTGTTTATGCATCTTCCACCACCACTTGGCTAGAGAGCCTTATTCATCTCTCTTAGGTTAATAATTCCCATCCCTCCAAACTCCTTCTTCTTGCACACTCGTTCCCATTTCATCAGGGGAATCCCCTTTCCTTCCCCGTTCCCTTGCCATAGGAAGCGCCTCCTGGATCTATCAATTTTTTTTAATCACCCAGATGGGTATCTCATAAATGGACATCAAGTAAGAAGGCAGGCTGCTGAGGACTGAATTGATAAGCGTGATTCTCCCTCCTAATGAAAGAAACTTACCTTTCCACCCGGTAAGCTTCTTCTCAATTTTTTCAATCAGCGGCTCCCAATCCTCTTTTTTCAACTTTTTCAGTCTAATTGGCGTCCCTAGATAACGCATGGGGTAGGCCCCCTGGATGCACCCCATAAGAGATGCGGTGACTTCCATCGAGTTTGCTTGGTTATCGCTTAGACTGACCACACAACTCTTAAGCAAATTGACCGCCAATCCCGACCAGTACTCAAAACAGCGGAGTAGCATTCTAATAGCCATTATTTCCTCTACTTTGGACACCCCAAACAGCAGTGTGTCGTCTGTGTATTGCAGGATGGATAGTGGCTGTGTTATCCCTATAACTTTGACCCCCTTGATTATACCCCTTTCAATGCCTCTTTTATTCATTTCTCTCAATCCGTCGGCTATGATCGCAAAAATCAGTGGCGACAGTGGGTCTCCTTGTCTTAAGCCCCTCTTGCATCTAATTTCTGTTCCACTCTCCCCATTAAACTGGATAAAGGATTTGCCGTTCCTCACACACATCTTCATCCATCTCTTCCATTTATCTCCAAACCCTTTCAGATGGAATGCTTCATCCGCGCAGTCCCATTCCACTGTGTCATAAGCTTTTTCGAAATCCAGTTTCAGCAGGAATCCGTCAATTTTATCTTTGTTACCACGGAAAACCAATTCGTGGGCTGACGCGATACTGTCTATTATATCCCTTCCTTTAACAAAGCCGCTTTGCGAAGCGTCTACGATGTTTGCTAGGTGAGGTGATAACCTATTGGCCAACACTTTGGAGATGATCTTGAACGAGCCATTAAGAAGGCTAATCGGTCTAAGGTCCGATACCCTAAGAACCTCCGATTTTTTAGGAATGAGGACCACATTTGCATAGTTTAACCGCTCTATCTTTGTATCTTGCTCGTAGAGCCCTTGAAAGATAGCTAGGAAGTCGTTCCTGATGATAGGCCAGTAACTTTTGTAGAAGAAGATTGGGAACCCATCGGGTCCCGGTACCTTGTCCTGCCCTAAGCTCTTGATCGCCTTCACTATCTCCTCCTCGCTGAAGGGAACCTCAATACTCTCACACCCATCAATTCTTGACTCACTCCACATTTCGCGATCAAGTTCGCATCTACATCTTCTCTTCCTTCCCAATACCTCTTTGAAAGAGGAGTCAATATGACTTCTTATACTCGAAATGTCCTCCGTCCAAACATCGCCTACCATAAGACCCCCTATATGGTTCTGGCATTTTCTCCCGTTGGCCACCTTGTGGAAGAATGCTGTGTTCGCGTCCCCCTCCCTTAACCACTGAATCCTGGACCTTTGTTTCCAGTAGCATTTCTCCCTTTCCCCAATTAAATGGAGTTCTGCTCTACAGGAGGCTAGCTCTTGGAATTCCGCTTGTTGCAATACTCTATTCTCTTCCGTCGTTTCCAATTCCTGCGACCTTCTTACCAACCACTCTTTTCTATTCCTGTTATCCTCATTATCTTTCCGACCCCAAATTCGAAGGCATTTGAGAAGCCTTCTGAGTTTGAGGATCCAATTTGAAATCGCATCTCCTGAAGTTAGGGGAGCTTCCCACGAACGACTATTGAATTCGTTGCCTTAAACATGCTTTAGTAGATTTTATTCTGATTTCTTTGATTGTATTATTGTTGGGTTTGCGCACTCATATAAGCATGCTACTCTACTCTTGTCATTCTCTTGTTGACTTGATTGTCATTTGGCCCATCTGGTTAACAAATAATCATCCGAAGTGACTCTTCCTCAATTCGGGGGTGGCATATGTTTAGTCTCAGTTTTCGCTTTTAATTTTTTTTTCGGTACCAACGTATTTATTATATTCTACATATTTACTCTTGGTTTATAGGATACAATAAACCAAAATTCTTTTTTCTATGGCAGAGGATCCAAGTCCCATTCATGATACTACACCATTTAATTTTGGTATGAAATTTCATGTTTTGTGTATGGCAGAGGAAGAGGATCCACATCCTACCTTTTTCAACGAGTATGGGCAAAACAGGTTTGGAGTTTTTTTTTCTGGGACTAAATATAGCATCCACATCACTACTGATCACTTGAGTGAGTGAATGGTGGGATTTTATAATAATGAGTCCAGAAATATTGGGTAATGGGGACTTGCGACCAATTTGCCAAGGCCTCCTAGCTAGTTCCAGTTGGATGTATATTTGGAAAGTCAGGTTGTTGGCACGATGATGATGTTCATGTTCGGGGGAGAGAGCTAATGTAGACGAATATTGGAGGGGCACCAGATGGTTACAATTACCCGACACTACATGCTGACCTAGTGAGATGGGAGTCACCAGCCTGTTGCACTTTGAAGACAAAATTTGATGGGTAAGCGGGATATGGTTTCATCGTGACAAAATTCAGTGGGGAGGTTACTACTTGCTGGGGGTTGGGCCCGTGTTTACCAAGTCCATCAATGTGGCAAAGAGGAGAGGCATTTGGTCGGCCTTCATAGGGGTGTTCATCGGTTTAAAACCGAACCGAACCGAACTTTTCGTGGACCGAACTTTTCGGTTTGGTAAAACTGAAACCGAAATCCGAACCGAAACTCTACAAGTTCGGTTTAAACCGAACCGAATTTTATCGGTTCGGTTCGGTTAATAACCGAACTAACCGAACTTGGAATTCCATCATTTTTGGGTTCGCTTAGCATCTAACACTCATTGTGCATCAGATTGTTTTATACTCCATCAAATTACATTATGATACGTGCAGTGGAACTTATCTTCGTAAAATGAGGCCTCCTGCCCTACACCTCTCAAGAAGCTAGCAGGTCTATCTATACGACTATACATGCATTCTTCTTGTATAACCAGAATACCAATTATAATAAACTAATTATTTTTAGCTAAATAATTAACTCTTAACAGAATCTATAACTATACAGTGGTTCCAGGCTAAAGAGGGAAAGGGAACTAACAGATTCCAACCCCAAGTACTGTACTAATAATATTAATAATAAAGTATATTTATTACACCAACACCAATAATAATAAACCCTCTCCAGTGGTCTTGCTTGCCATCGAATAACTATGAAGATATTAGTACTTAATAAGTTTATAAAAGTTGGTATCTTCAATAATGAGGTACTTTTTCATGGGTCTTCATGCATAAAACAATTCATTAATTAATGAACTGTTCTTGATTTGTTACTGGACATGAAGGATAGTAACTAAAAATCCGAATAGTAACTGGACATGAAGGACAGTAACTAAAAATCCGAATAGTAACATTTAGTTGTGATACTAATCGTAACATTTTTTTGGTTGAAAAATGATAGTAAAAGTGTAGAGTGCGGGAGCAGCAGAAACGACGCTCCTTTTATGCATATATATGCCATGGGTCCAAAAAAACTTCGGTTTTTATTTCGGTTCGGTTTATTCAAAAGCCAACCAAAAACCGAACCGAACTCTCTATAAAAATTCCGGTTCGGGTCAAAACCAAACCGAAAAACCAAAAAACCGAACCAAATTGGCAAATTTCGGTTCGGTTCGGTTCTGTAATCGGTTTTAACCAAAGTATGAACAGCCCTAGCCTTCAAAGCGATACATTTGTGATTGCACATGAACATGGACATGGACATGATGGGCCTTTTTGCTTTTGAGGAAGATTGCTAAGAGCATCCACAGTTATTTGCAATTTATGCATAATATACATGTTTTAGTTAAAAAAATGCGTTGCAGTCGTTTGCTATTTATGCATATTTTGACGATTTTACAACAGTAGATTGCTATATATGAGAGTGGATATAAGAAAAATGCATATTATATAGAACAGATCTTCAAGATCCGTCCTATTAATTTTTTTATTTATTAGTCATACGGAACTAGACAGTCCGTCCGACCTTTATTTTAATTTTTTAAAAAATTTGTTTTAGGCTGAACAGTGAAGGGGGCTCAATTTTTTTTCAACTAAAAAAATCGTTTTAATTATTAAAAAATTCAAGAAAATTATTTAAAAATCGTGGGATAGATTTTCAAAGTCCGTCTGTCAGTTTTTTGGTTTTTTTTTCTTTCCTTCCGACGGATCTTCGAGATCCATCTAACGAAATTTTTTATTAAATAATTCATTCTATATACAATTCGCCCTGCGACGGATCTACAAAGTCCATCGTATATTTTTTTATATTAAATTGCTATAAAATAGCATTGGACAACTGCAGCAAACACTCCATATGTTATATGTAAATATGCATTTAGTCATTTTTTGACAATCACGACTGTGGATGCTCTAATTGTGGTGAATCAATTAGTGCAAAGAGCTGATGTGGACACTAATTAGTTTGATGTTCTTAGCTCACTTGATGAGATGACGATAACTTGATAACTTCTGTGAAGCATATTTTTCTTGAGATGAATTTCTACACTGTCCACTTGGCGAAGCTGACAGGATTTCAGTATTAGATTCAGTATTAGAAAGGTCTGGGTGATCGCAGTATATTCGGACCTGTAGTTAGCTCCGCTCACATTTTTATTTCACTTATTAAAGGAAAGAAAGAGCCGTAACGACTCCCTTCAACCTGGCAAAAAAGGCATAGGAAAATGCATGAACTCTTAGTTTACTCGTACGATGCATGTTTTAATAAATATTGTTTTTTAAAATAAAAATTTAGACGTAGTCTTGATTTGAACCTAGGATCTCCTTTATAATAGTTATGCACGTGTATTACACAGGTTGGTAGATTGACAAAACATTTACAAATGACACTAAGGTCTTCTCCCATTATAATATTAGAGATAATGATGTAGTCCTTGCTGCCCTCATCGAGGCTGGTTGACGCGCATGTAGCATCGAGCGTGAGTGGTTGTAGTTTGGTTTATGTTAGTTTAGTTTTGTTTATGTTAGTTTTTATGATATTTATAAATAATAAGGGAAAAGGGGTATGAGCAACTTGCTCATTTAGTAAATAAACAATTGATGATGTGTCATACATGTGATCGGAAAATCCTTAAGCAATTAACTGTTCAGTGTATCACATGCATGCTACATAATCAATTGCTGATTTATTAAATGAGCAAGTTGCTCATAACCCTTTTACCCAAATAATAATAATAATAATAATAACTATGCCGAATGATTGAAAGAAATGTTTCTTTGCTCAATTTTCTATACTTTTTTAGCCCCAACAAGCCCACATCCTCTAATCTGTGATGCCAGGTAATCATCCTTATTTTTAAGAATGGTAGGTAATAAACTGTCTTTCAAGAATTATCTTAGAGTAATGCTACATCCACTACTAATTTCACTACATTTCTCTTCACTATCTTAGTTGGCACACTCCGAATTTTTTGCCGTACTAGGCCACTTTTTGATAGTATTTGCGTTTTTAGACCAGGTCCCAAACTATTAGCGTTCGTGGGCTAGCCTCTGCCACGTCAGCAGCGGCCGCTATTGGGAATAGCGGCCTCTTCACAGATACCAATTTTATACCCCCACACTTGGCTGTGTACGAAGGGGATCAGGAAATGAAGAGGTCGCTATTGGCACTAGCGACCTCTTCTAACTGAGGTCGCTAGTGGCAATCGCAACCTCAGATGGGCCCCCGAATGCTTCTAATTATGAGTCTTGGATGTTTATACTAAGGTCGCGATTACCAATCGCGACCACAGGTATGATAGGTCGCGATTGACATTAGCGATTATGCTTTTTGTCAAATCAGCTTATGTGAATGTAACTCATAATAGCCTACCACTGTGGTCGCTATTGGGAATAGCGACCTCAGTTGGAGGAGGTCGCTAGTGGCATTAGCGACCTTCTTTACACATACTCAGCCCAATCCCCCCGTACTCTACCAAGTGTGGGAGTGCAAATTTGGTGGATATGAAGAGGCCGCTATTCCCAATAGCGGCCGCTGCTGACGTGGCAGTGGCTAGCCCACGAACGCTAATAAATTGGGACCTGGCCTAAAAACGCAAATACTATCAAAAAGTGGCCTAGTACGGCAAAAAATTCGCACACTCCAATAGGTAGGAAAAGATAGAATAGTTGGGGGATCTCTCCAATAGAAGTATGCCACCTAAGGTAGTGAAGAGAATGGTAGTAAAATTGGTAGTGGCTGAAGCATTACTCATTATCTTATGCTGGAAATGATATTTTCTGCAGAGAAAGGTCTTTCTTGATATTAAAAAATTTATTGAAAAATATATCCAACCATATTTGTGTTCGAAGTCCCTCACAAGCCTATAGTCAAACATATATTTTTTTTGTGAAATATACCATTCTCTAAAGCCCAAACCCCAAAAAAAGCACATATACTTTGGGACCCCACAACATCCATGAAAGCCCAAACCAAAGCTCCAACAAAAGCGGGCGCGGCGCGCATCTTAAAGCACTGGCTGCAGACAGAGGAGGAGAAGCATGCTCGGAAAAGAATGTTCGACATGCTGCAATTTAGGTTAATGAATTTCTTCACAGAGATCAGTTTTAGGGCGCGTTTGGGAACCCAAAAAACTAGGGAAAGGGATGGAATACTGCGGATGAGCCTATCTTATCCTATTCCACAACCTGTTTGTTTTGAAAAAGAAAACAAAGGAAACAACTAAATTTCATTCCCTAGAGAAAGATCTCAACCGATTTCTATTCCGACTCCACCCCCCTCGGAAAGCTGCGTAAAGGAATGGAGAATCAACCGATTTAAGATAAGATTTAATCTTTTGATAAAATTTAAGATAAGATTTCATTCACTTAATGATTTTTGTTTATGTTTTCAGTTTCAAGTAAAATTGTAGTTGCACGATCAGCAGTTGGAAATTGTGGTAGATTGAAGATTTTAAATTTATTATGATAGGATCTTGCAGGTCAAGCGGCCATTCATGGGTCAAGTCTCAACTGTGCATATTTTCTTTGTGTAAAGGCTCCAAAAGGGCTACGCCATAGCCTGTTATTTTGCCTCAGATATGTGTTTACCCATCCCACGTCTAGTGCTGATAGTAGTAGTATATGTTTATTAAATACGCATTCCACAGAATTTGAATCTGGGTGGCTTTGATACGAGAAATGTGGCTTTCACTTCACCAGTTGCCAAACACACACAACTTAAAAAACATAGGTTTTTTAAAATGCTGTAATCCATAGTATTCCAATGTTTGCCAAACAGGACTAGGGAATGAAAACAAAAAAAAGTCAATTCCATTCCACTAGTTGCCAAACATATACAACTTATAAAATTAATTCATCCCTTTCCTTTTCTTTCCATTCCTCTCCATTCATTTTCATTCCATTCCTTTCCATTCCCCAACTTAAATGTTTCCAAACAGACCCTTAATGTTCTACATGTTTTTTTTTAAAAGAAAGTTAGGGATGGCAAACGGGTCGGGCTGACCCGCGACTCGTCCGCCAAACCCGGTCCGTTAGAAGTTTGTTCGGGTTCAGGTCGAACCCGCGATTATAAGTGGGTCGACCCGGGTCGTGAAAACATGGATTTGGACCCGTATAACTCGGCCGCGAACCCGGATGAACAGTTCTCGACCCGCTCGCAAACCCGCGGGTCGACCCGCAGGTTTCGATCCGTTAGACCCGTACTTCGACCCGCAGGTCCAACGGTAGATTTGCCTCTAACAGCTGTTATAGCCATTTTTTTGTTTTTTTTTTTATTTTTGTTTTATTTTTTACCTATGAATACCCCTGAAACCCAAACTAAAAATTTCACACCTTACTCTCTTACTCTCTCTGCTACTACTACTCAATTCAATCTCAAATCATTCTAAATTTTGTGAACAAAGAAGCTATCAACATAGAAACGATCAAACGACAAATTCCGATCGTATCGAATTCAACATTCAAGTACGTCTTCAAGTCTTCAACTCCTCCAAGCTCCAACAAAGAAGCTCTTTTTCTATCTATATACGAGTCCGGACTTCTACTTTTATTTTCTCTCTCATTTTAGATACGAGTATCCTCGAAGTACGGTATCATAACTTCACAACCCTCTTATTGTCTTGATATTTTTTTTATAGTTATAATTTTGTTTATCATATTTGTTTGTTGGTTTTTTGATCTTCTCTCTCACAGTCCTCCTATTATTTTCTAGATTTTTTTTTTAAAACTTAACACGCCTAGATTGTATTTAATTTTTTCACATACACTACTATATCAACATATCTAGATCACGAGGTAGCGGCCGTAGCGAAAGTGGACAAGATTCCATCGGCACTTCTCGTAGGTCTCCAATTGTCCCACAAAAAGAGCCCGCCGAACAGTACCCTATAACCCAACACATTGGAATACACGATGAGTTTGTAGGAGACATACACATAAAAGAAGAACCACAAATACAAGCAACCGAAACAACACAAGCGGATAGTAGTAGAAAAACTAGAGGGAAAACTAGTGATTGGCACAAATTTTATGATTATATTCTGGACGAAGAAAATCCGGGTGTAGACATAAAAGTTTATAAAACATGTTCGAAGGCATATAAATGGAAGAGGGGTGAGGGAACGGGTACAATAAGACGACACATCCAAAATGTGCACAAAGAACTTCTTATAAACCTACCCGGCCAACAAAAAATCCACCCTTGGACCGGTGTAGTTGATAGCCATTCTTATGATCCCGAACTTGTTTGTCGGGAAATAGCCCGATTAGTAATCAAGGAAGAGTTACCATTTTCCTATCCCGAGAGTAGGGACTTAGAAAATTTTAATCAAACTGCCTTAAAACCGCATTTTAAAAGAATCCATAGGAATACTGTAAAGTCTGAATGTTTTAAAATGTACACTAAAATGAGAGAAGCTTTGATTGCTATTTTATGGAGTTTAACTTGTAGAGTTTCTTTAACTTCCGATTGTTGGACGGGTTGCAACAATACTCCAATGATGGGAATAACTTGTCATTGGAATGACAGTGATTGGATCATTCAAAAAGGATCATATCACTGCCGCGTTGCCCTATCCCCATAGTGGTAATGAAAATTGCAAATCGTATTTTAGAAATTTGTGATGTTTTTCATATTCGTAATAAAATTATGTGTATAGGTTTTAATAATGCATCTAACAACAATGCATCAATTAGGATATTAAAAACCGCATTAAACCCTCCATCTGACAATATTTTTCATGTTAGATGTGCATATCATATTTTAAATCTATGTGTTCAAGATGCATTAAAAATAGTCGAACCATATATAGTTAACATTAGAAATTGTGTACATTTTATTGCATTAAGTGGCACCATATTCCAAGAATGGAAAGCTTGGTGTAGGCTTAAAAATGTACATTTTAGAAAATTTCTAAAGGATGTTAAACACCGATGGAACTCTACTTTTGATTTGCTTCATGTTGTTACTGAATATAAAGAATGTATAAATGATTTTTGTATTGCAGAAAATATGCCAAATTTTGAAATGACTCCCCAACATTGGTTTTATGCCGAATCTTTGTTGAAATTTTTAGAACCTTTTAAATCCGTAACTTTCAAATTTTCAAAATCTTATGAATCTACTTCTAGTAGCATTTTTATTTCAATAGTTACTATGATGCAAACTTTCAAACAAAAGATCGATGATGTTTTTATTGGTCATATTGTGAAACTTGCATACACCAAAATTTTGAAGTATTTTAATCATCCTCCTATGTTGTATTGTATTGCTACTGTGATGGATCCTCGTATCAAATTAGAAGGTACGAAGAGTTTGATTGAAATATTTTTTACTTTACTTGGGGAAGATGAATCTGAAATTGATTGGGAAATATTTTTAGTTAAATTTGAATCGACATTAAATAACTTGTATGATTATTATGATAGAAGTTTTGCATCTCGTAGTACAACTTTTTTAGTTAGTTCTTCTTCTGCTACTTCTAAAGGTAAGGGAAAGAGTAAATTAAATAATGCCACATTTAATTTACTTGCACAAATTCAATCAAAAAAACCTAGGACTAATCAACCAAATGAATTAAATTGGTATAATCAACAAGATTCTGAATCTTTTACTTCTTCACTAGATATTTTACAATGGTGGAAAGACCATGAACATACTTATACTATTCTTAAATATATGGTTAAAGATCTACTAACTCCTCCTCTCTCTACAGTTGTTTCAGAAAGTGCATTTTCTACAAGTTTCAGGGTTCTAACCAATTACAGGAATCGCCTGAAGCCCCATTCGTTTGAGATGCTCATCTGCACGGAAGACTGGCTGAAGACCGAAGATAGGACTCAAGAAAAAGTATTCGACATGTCTACAAGTGGAAGCAACTCGCCGGAAGAACAACAACAACAACAACAATAGCAACCAAAATGAAGAATTGGAGACCAACAATAATAACAAATTGAAGACAATTGTAAATGTATAAAAAATTGTATAAAATCTTTGTTTGTTATTAAAATTAGGATAATTGAAGAAAATTGAAATTGTATCTAAGAAATTTGTTATTGTATAAAACAAAATTGTAGAAAATCTTTATTTCTTATTACAAATTGTGAAACTTGTATAAGTTGAAATCATATTAATAATATATACTTTTTTTTTTGCAATTTTACTCTTTGATTCTTATTATTTTATTACATTTTTTATTATTATTAAAATTACATTTTTTAATGTAAAAAAAATAACTTTAGCCGGGCCCAACCAGCGACCCGACCCAACCCGACCCGGGTTGGACCCAAAAGGGTTCGCGGGTTGGGCGAGTCAACTTTTTGCGCTTACGACCCGGCTCGGCCTGGCCCGGTTGGCACTTGGACTCGACCCGAACCTGCCCAAGTTGGGTTCCAACCTGGACGGGTTCGACCCTACCCGGCCCGGTCGACCCGTTTGCCAACTCTAGAGAAAGTGACCAACTAGTCACCAGTTTCATTAATGAGAAATTAAGGAAACAACAAGAAATAAAATATTACAAGTTTTAAAATTTCAATCTAGATCACCACCATCTAAACTCAAAATACATCACAATAAAGCCCAAGCCACCCACATATGAGATAAAGCACCATCCCCACTATGCAGAGTGATCCAAAAGCACAAGCCCGGTCGCACTTCTCCCTATCCACATACTGACTGCTCGTGAAGATCCGGTTGTAGCCTCCTCCTGATACCTTTCTTGCCTGCCCAAGCAGAGATAAGACTCAGAGTTTTGTAAAGCATAATGTTAAATCTACATCTTGTGTTACGAAAACATGTATTGTTTCTGTCTAGCCATAGAGTCCAAACACTAGCCGCTAATGTGATATCCCACAGGACCCTATATTCCTTTCTAACCCATTTAGCTCGCCAGGCACCCCAGAAATTCTCCACCCGTCTAGGGATTTCCACCAACCCGAAGCTCAAAACCGGAATTTCCCATGACAATTTTGCCTTAGGGCACTCTAAAAAAATATGATTGACGTCCTCATTCCCTTGGTTACATCTCGGACATGCACTATCGATCGGTAGGTTTCATTTTATAAGATTCGCTTTTGAGAGAATAGCGTTATTCATAACTAACCACAAGAAGGCTTTAACTTTATTCGGAGCTTCCGATTTCTAGATAATGTTTGCCTCTTGACACCTCAGACCCCCATCATTCAGCTGACAATACATCGATGCCACCGTGAAGGTCCTATTAGCCTCTAGACTCCACTCCCTAGAATCCTTATCTGTGTTGGAAAAATGGCACCTTCTCTAACCAACATTGCGAGTCTTTGGTACCCTATAAGATTAGGAGCCGAAAGAACTCCTTGGAACTCGATCGTTAGTCGACTGTTTGGCCAGATATCACGTGTAACATCCTGATTCTTTATTTATGGTTAAATGAAGGGTTTATTGGTTTTTACGTGTTTTGCATGTACTAATTTATGTGCATTTTTCTAAAAAATTATTTATTTTTCTAACATGAACAAATATTTTTCTATCTCTCTCTTTTATATTTTGAAAGCCTAATTAAATTCTAAAGCCTAATTATTTATTTTAAGCCCAACCTAATTATTTAATTATTTTAATTAGCCCATGAAGTTTTAGCCCACTAATTGAAAGCCCACTAGTTTATTTCTCTTTTAATTAACATGACTTGTGGTGTTAATCAACTTTGTAGACAATTAATTAATAAATCATGTACAACGTAGTAACTAGGGGTGGTACATTTGACACGTGCATTGCACTAGCACGGGTCTTAAGCCATGCATAGTGTAGGCCGGAATGGGAGAGAGGGATGGGGTGAGTTGGCTTAGTGGATAGGTGGTTACTTGTTCATGGGTGGTTGCTACAACTTCCCAATACATCCTAGCCATATCTTTAACCATCTAGATCAATCCTAGCCCTCCATTTCACTCAAAAATTAGTATAAATACCCCCCTTCTATTCATATAGTACACTAAAAAATTTTGTAAAGAAGAGAAAGAAAGAAAACACAAAAGGGAGTAAAAAGATTGAGAGAAAGTTAGAAAAAGATTGAGAAGAGTTCTAGTTGTGTGTGTTCATCACCAAAGGAGGCCGGCCATTCATCTAGAGGAAGAGAGGCTCGAGTTTCACTAGTGCAAGGAGGAGGCGTTCGTGGTGGCACAAACTAGGAAGAGAAGGACCGCTCGTGTGTTCAAGGAGATTCTAGGAGCTTTGTAGTTGTTTTTTTTTTTTTTTGAGGAAAAGGTGGAATAATGCCACCCTGTTTCATTAATAAGAGATTAATAAACAACCCCGAAGTCCCGGGAAAGTAAAAGTACAGTGCAGAAAATAAAACATAACCCCCAACAAAACCCTGGGGGGTGGGTAACATCATCCAGCCTAAAGGCAACCAAAACACAAATACAAAATACAGGGTCTGATACAAAATAAGTAGTAGTGAGGCGAGAGTCCACTCATTAGTCCAGAGTTGGTCCGATCTCTATCTCCTCGTCATCAAAATCATCCACCTGGAATACCCTTGCAATCCTCCCTCTTGCTCCTGAAGCAGCAGCTGTAGCCCAAAAGGAAATAAGATGCATGATATGAGTAAGATTACTAGAAATAGAATTACATGAAGCACGGAAATAAAAATTGTTCCTATCTAGCCATAACACCCATGTGGTTGCCGCAATGGCAATAAACCATGCATCTTTCATATCGTGACGGACTGATGCAAATCTGGGGCCAACCCACAGTTCCTCATAGACTCTTGGGTAGTCATTTGTTCCTAGTGCCCTCAGCACCTTTATCAGGATGGCCTTGCTTCTGTTGCAGTGGAGAAACAGGTGATTCAGACTTTCCACGTGTACGTTGCAGAACCCGCAATTGGTCGCAATGTGAGGTTGCCTCTTGGCAAGGTTCTCTCTAGTGAGAATGACATTGTTGAGCACCAGCCAGAGGAAGACTCTAATTTTCAGAGGTGTTTTTGTCTTCCAAAGTACTGCTGCCCAGCTGGGCCTGCATCCTCGGAAGTGAATCCGGTGGTAAAGTGATCTGACCGAGAACACTCCCTTGTTCTTGAGTTCCCACCGCATGTGATCTGGGCCTTGGGCACATTTCACCCCAGAGTGGACTATGCGCGTTTGTAACAGATGCAGTTGCTGTAGCAAATTTGGAGAAAGAGTTCCTTGGAACGACGGTCTCCAAGTCCCCCTTTTCAAAGTGTCCGCCACCGAGATATTCGGTCGATTCGTTTTAGCAAACAAGTCTGGGAACTCTTCTTTAAGAGAGTGAGGACCGCACCATTTGTCCCACCAAAATCTGGTGGTTCGACCATTGCCGATCAAAGAAGAAATTGCTGAGTTGAAAGGTCCGCTGGCTTTAACAACTCCTTTCCAGAACCGGGAGACTTTGGATCCTACTCGGAAGCCTAGACTTCTAGTCCCTTTCCCACGAAGGTAAGGTTGGATAAAGTCCTGCCATCCTTCCCCGCAGTTATGGAAGACTTTCCACCACCACTTTCCCAGGAGTGCCAGATTCATGTCTCTGAGGTCAATGATGCCTAGCCCTCCGTGCCTCTTTTTCATGCATGCGATATTCCATTTAATAAGGTGGTAGCCTCCCTTGTTTGAGTCAGCACCTTTCTAGAGGAATCTTTTCCTGATACGATCGATCCTTTGGATCACCCACTTTGGGAGTTCAAAAAAGGACATGTAGTAAATGGGCAGATTGGATAACACAGAGTTGATGAGAACCACTCTGCCCCCAAGAGAAAGTGATTTGCCTTTCCATCCGGACAGTCTGTCCTCCACCCTGTCTATAATGGGCAACCAGTCAGTCTTCGTGAGCCTCCCTGGGTGGAGCGGAAGCCCTAGATATTTGATAGGGAATTCTTCTATCGCGCAGTTGAGAATGGAGGCATGCTCCCGAATTTCAGCTTCTGAGAGTGAAATAGGAACTAGCGCGCTCTTATGGAAGTTAATTCTCAGGCCTGACCAGGCTTCAAAGCAGTAAAGGGCCCCTTTAAAGCAAATTGTTTCCGCTCTCGTCCCATTACCAAAGATAAGGGTGTCGTCAGCATATTGAAGGATCGTGCATCCCTGATTAGTATTGCTGCTGGCCACTGGCGAGATCCACCCTTTCCTTTGACAATTATCTAGCATTCCCCTGAGCACATCCGCTACAATAGTGAATAGAAGTGGGGATAGAGGATCCCCTTGAAGGAGTCCCTTCTTGCACGGGAACGAGGGACCAGGTCTCCCATTCACTGAAATTGCCGTTTTGCTAGACTGGAGACAATGTTTAATCCATCTAATCCATTTGTCCCCAAAACCTCTCCCCCTGAGAGCCTCTAGCACACATTCCCAGTCCACAGAGTCGTAAGCTTTCTCAAAATCCAGTTTGAGAAGGAAGTTCTTGGAATTGCTCTTGTGGCAGTGGTGGATAACTTGTTCAGCAGTAGCCACGCAGTCTAAGATACATCTGCCCTTAATGAATCCTGTCTGTGTTCTACTGATAAGACTATCCATGATGCCTCCCAAGCGGATGGCTAGGACCTTAGTGATGATCTTAGCCGAGCAGTTTATCAGGCTAATTGGTCTAAAATCCCCAACGCACTTAGCATCCTCCCGTTTAGGGATCAGCACAACTTCTGCAAAGTTGAACATTCCCAGCCTCAGGTTATTGTGAAAAAATTCCATCATTACATCCATAAATTCTCCTTTAATTTCTTCCCAGAACACTTGGAAGAACAACATAGGAAAGCCATCTGGCCCAGGTGACTTGTCAGCTCCCATCTGGTCAATGGCTGTTTTGACCTCTGACTCCGTGAATGGTACCTCCAAGGAGGAAAAGTTTTGCCCTGGATCAATCTGATACTCCTGCCAGAAGTGTGCCCCCATTGGGATCCTAAAATCATTCTTCTTCCCGAATAGACCCATATAGAATGACTGGAATGTAGTGGAGATCACCTTTTCATCCTGCGATGTACCAGAGTCCGTCTGAATTGAGAGGATCAGATTGGATCTCCTTCTTGCACTTGCAACCCGATGAAAGTAGGCCGTATTCGCGTCTCCCTCTTTGAGCCACGAAATCCTGGACCTCTGTTGCCATTTGATCTCCTCTAGTCTATACAGATTGGCAATATTATTACGAAGTTCTAAGAGCCTGTTTCGCTCTTCCTGCGAGAGGACTCTAGATTCCTCCACCCTCTCAAGCTCCTCAATACCTTCCAGGTAGGACTCTTTATCACGCCAGATTGATGAGAATCTAGACCGATTCCATCTACATAGCCTCTTTCTCAGTCTTCGAATTTTACCACACCATCGAGACGCCGCGTCCCTGCCGGCCATTGGGAGTGCCCAGTTCTCCATAACCATATGATGGAATCCTCGAATTTCCAGCCATGCCTTTTCAAATCTGAATTTCCTAGGCTTGCGGACTCCCCGATTCCCCACATCGAGGAGGATCGGTGTGTGATCTGAGGTTGGTCTGGGGATCGTTCTTGCCGAGGCGAGAGGAAATAAAGCTTCCCAATCCATAGAGACCAGAATCCTGTCCAACTTGGCCATAACCGGAACCGCTTGCAAATTAGACCAAGTAAACAGTCTGTCATTGATTGGGATATCAATTAATTCCAGTTCCGTGATAACTCTATTGAATTCCTCCCGGTGTCTGTCACTAGCGCCTCTTCCCTTGTGCTCAAAAACAAATCTAGTAATGTTGAAATCCCCACCCACAATCCAAGGTCCCGACCAGCGCTGACGGATGTCGGCTAATTCTTGCCAGAAGGCCTCCCTGTCTGTGGCTACGTTCGGCCCGTAAACCACAGTCACCGTCTGCATCCAATCATCTGAGCGTCTCTTAAGTCGGGCAGTCAAGGAGAACAAACCACAAAGTTTCTCTTCGCATGACAGCAGATCCGAATTAAACCCAATAGCAATCCCCCCTGAGGCACCAACAGAGGGGCGAAGCAACCACTCCTTGATTCTGTTACCCCCCACTCTTTTGAGTTTGTGCCCGTGCTGAAGTTTGGTCTCCTGCAACCCTACTACTTCCGCTTTGGAATTGTTGATGACATCTCGCACCATACCCCTCTTCCCCCTATCCCCCAACCCCCTAACATTCCAAAATAGTGTATTCATTGGGGGGAATTGTCAAGGAAGATCGTTGTGGAGGGTGTAGGGCCGGCTACATCCTCGAGAATGATAGTCGGCCCCACGCCGACTCCAAAAGCATAATCGTCAGATGTCCTAACTCTCTGTGTTTCCCAACCCCGAATTTTATTCAGGAGTAAGGCAATACGCTCAGTGTCCCAAACTTCTAACCCACATGTGATAGCTAGAGATAAAACATCAGAATCTGACATGCAATTTAAAATAGAGGCTAAAAAAGTTGTCGTACCTCCATTGTCGAGCTTAGCAACTTTAGCTGCAGCGGCGACCTCAAGATAGTCATCCAAGGACTCCACATGAGCCCTCTTGGGAGAACGGTGAACCCTGAAACTAGCTGCTCTTCGAGACTGTCCCGAGCTAATTCCGGGAGCTGAGTCTGGAATTGAAGACAGGACAAGCTCCGGTGAAATCTCCCTCTGAGTGTTAGCAATGAACTCCGTATCCTCTGATTCCTCATCAGAACAAGAGAACTCCACATCGAGGTTAAGCCGCCCTTCTGGATCCTCATCACTGTCTGTGAGAGCTGAATCATCATTAAGGTTGTGTACTATCACCACGGACCCCTCATTGGGCCCGTCGCTCGTAGACCCAATAATAATACCAGATTCAGCAATTGCGGTCCCCTCTTTGGGCCCGCTCCCATACTGGTGAAGTGTCAGGATGCTCGAGTCTTTAGAATAGCCGGCTCCAGATACAATAAGAGGCAATGTGGACCCCTCTTTGGGCCCGCAGTCAGCATTAGAGGGCCCACTCTTAGGCCCACTTGCAGACCCAGCAGATACCGCTTTAGAATAACCTGCCCCGCATTGTACCACACCACCTGCCTCGATAGACACGTTCCTCGAGTGTCCCATCGAGACGGTATGCCTACCGCCAGCAACAGCTGTCAGCTGTTGGTTGGTGGGTGAGCCGGTGGGTAAACTAATCCTCGCGTCCTCTTTAAGTGGCTCGCTCCTCGAGCTTTGCATCACTTCGGCAGGTGTAACGCCCAGGCCAGCTGTCAGCTCTATATTGGTGGGTGAAATGGTGGGTGTGAGACAAACTCTGTCTACCTGCTCTGGCATCATTACCGAGCGCTTCGTAAAGCCCAAGGAGCCCCTTCGCCTGCCTTCTTCTTGAACAGATCTACCCAACTGCTCCCCTACTTCGCTTTCTTCACCTTTCTTCAACTCGGAAACTTTCCCACCAACTTTCTTCACCCTTAGTACTGTGTTACTTTCAAGGTGCTTCTTATTGAACGACGAAAACTCTTCAGCTTCGTCTTCTTGCCTCTTTTTGGCCAGCTCCAGATCTAGAGCTTCCCTGACTTCTTTCCCAAACTTGCCATGTTCCAAAAACCTGTCATTTACACCCACTCTCTCCTCGCTCATCTCCTTTGAGCCTGTGCTAGTCCCTTTCCCCAGAACGCCTTCTGAACCCTGAACCACCTGCTCCCCACTCGCTGCAACTGCTTTTTCTGAAGAAAACCAGCTCCTTTGGACCCATTCCTTGGTGGAAAGCTTTCTTTCACTTGTCGCCTTCCCCAAAGAGGTGTTCTCGACCACCAACCCCCTGTTCTGAGGTTGCATGTTGTTGCAGATGGTTTTCCATCTATTTTTGGGGTCTGCCTCTGTAGCTCCTCCCTCTGCCCCTGCATGCGTTTCCGAAACGGGATAGTTGTTTGGGACCACCGCTCGATCCATTGTGTTGAAGGTCTCCTCTGACTTTTGACCAGTGGATCTTGCGGGCCGGTCCCTCCTCCTATCGTCGCTGTACGGGGCATCTTGCTTTGGCTGTGGGTGACATCCCCTCTCCATTGCCGCCGTCAGAATCTCCCGGTGAGCTCGTTCCACCTCGTGAGACCCATCGATAGTGAGATTGTTAGTTGGAGATGCCACTTCCTTGAAGGATCTGTGATCTATAAGGGAGGAAGACGATTTGGGGGTGGGGTTCAGCTCCTGTGTTGAGACGACTTTCTTGTCTAACACAAACCTAATGAGATACGACTCTACGAAGGAGTAAACCTTGGCGAAGCGCGGCATCAAAGAGATGTCGACGCTTCTGATCAAGACCCTCGCCGAGATAAGCTCCGATCGTTTAATCGTCTTCTCATCTACCTCTTTAATGCTTCCGAAGTCGGCGACCACTTCTTGAAGGGCCTCCCTCTTCCAAAAATGTAAGAGTATGTTATGAATCCAAACCCAAAATAAATCTCCCTGAGGTAGTTCGGCTCCGAAGTGTGGCGTCCACGCACTGAACTCCACTTGAAAGTGCCCAAAGTCAACAATTCCCATTCCGATAACCTCTGAAACCTTTGCCGGAGAGGGGAATGAGACCAAGAACTGCATGTGGCACAACTTCTTTGCCACCCAGTCCCTATCGGCGCTCATCGGCCATTTTTTTGTGAGTGCCTGTGTGAGGTGCACTTCCGATGGTCTTCCCTTCTTAATTCTGGCGATTCCACACCACTGCCGCAACCATTTTTCTTCGTTGCTAATGGCTACCAGACTGTTGGCCAATCTTATCACTGTGGGGCTGTCCGGTGATCTTCCTCTACTCACCTGCCTCTCATCGTCAGAATGCGTCTCTACCACATTGGTACAAACGTAAGATAGATGGCCCCATTTCAAACATTTGAGGCATCGAACTTCTTTTGTGCACTCACTCCTGAAATGTCCAAGATCACCGCAATTAAAGCACGGCACCGGCCTCTTTTTTCCTTTCCTCTGTTTCTTGACGGTGGTGGTCATACCAGGATGTGGGTAAGTGCTAACCTCTGTCTGTTTGTGTCTCTTACTCCTTACCTGAATCCAGTTTCCTTCCTCTGTCACCTCACCAGTTGCCCCAGCTGTAGTCCCGACTAGCTCCGCCCCTTCGTGGGCAAGCTTGGCGTGAGATAACAACTGGCGGCCTTCCGGTGATGGTGTCATGTTGAGAAGCTCAGTGTTTGGGTTTTGGGGTGGGGTGGGGGAAGTAGGGACTTGCTTTGGCTGTGCGACAGTCTCCCGAAGTGTACTTTGGTTTTCGGTTGGGTTTTTATAGGGGTACTTTGTAGTAGCATGATGTGTAAGATTTGGTGGTTGAAAATGTTTGCCAGTGCTGGTGTAGGCTTTAGAATTATAGCGTAGTTCCCTGCTAGAGTCGTGCTTGCGTGCTCCCCCCTCATGAGATCTCCGATATCGGCCCTTCGGTGGGGTTTCTTTCCGCCTAACAAGGCCTGGAGAGGGACCCCGTCGATGGGCCCTTCCCTCATAGACCTCCTTATGTCGGCGGTGATACCCATGGTCTCTAGGGGAACCGACGCACGGGCGATGATGAGTAATGTTCCTCTCCACGCGATGCTGATGTGCACGACTGTGCGCCCTCGCTGAGTGAACACCTCTGAGCTCAGCATCTTCTCGCTCTACCACTGGCAGACTCCTCTCTGTCGCATCCGTAGCAACTGGGTTTGGTTTTGGTTTAGGTAAAGAGATGGGTTGCATTGTGTTAACAGTTTGGTTGTTAGCACCGATGGTTGTCGTTTGCTGAGGTTGTACTATTGCTGATGCCGGTGGGTGTCGGACCCTCTCGTTGGGCCCGCACCCACTGAGCTCAAGCACCGATAACATTGTGAGGTGATGGGGATTATTGTTGGCTGTAAACAGGCAGTGTGAAGGGGTTGGGGGTGGTGTGGATATTGAAATGCAGAGAAGAAGGGTATGGGAATTGGGGTTGGGGTTCTGGGCTGAAGAGGAAGGAGACGAAAGGAAGCTTGAAGGAGGGGGGAAGGTGGACGGAGTCGTCGTCGGAGAGTGTAGCTGGGGAATGGGAGAGGGGAGTTGGTGAGAGCGTTTTCATTTTTTTCAACACAGAAGGTCTTTTTTGAATTGAAGAAACAAGCATCAGAAACATGATACCAAATACTAACTACAATGAATTTCACTTTCCTTTGTAGTTGTTTTTCTTCAAATAGGTGGGTGATTTTCTCTACTTCTAATCTAGACACCATGCTAGGGGTTTTTGATTAATGAGATTGCTAAAAAAACTAATAAGATAACCATGTGTTGGCTCTAAAAAGGACTTGGTAGATGATTAAATAAATGCTTGATGAATTGCATGCTATTTGCTATGAATCATGTTTATTGTAGTAAAATTGTTTTATTGCTATGGAAATGTGAAATTGGGACCAAACTAATTGTAGAACATGCTTGTGAATGATTAGTAGTGGAAAATATTGAATTTTTGCTTATTAAACTATAGTGACATTAGTTTAATGGATGAGACTATGACATAGGGTATTGTGGAAATAAAAAAGGAAAAATCAAGAGTTAGTATTCTGTTAATGTAGTTGTAATGCAAAAATTTAGTAGAGAGCTTGCTAAATTGAATTATTGCAATTGTAGGTATAGAACAAAAATTAAAATGAGGAATTCATGTTTTAATGTAAAAAAAAAAAATGTTTCTAAAACACTGGTTTGTTGATTATACATAAACTCAGTATTCTAGAAATTTTTATGACTTTATGTAGAAGAGAAACAAAGTTAAGAGCTTTTGAAAAACGAAATAATTTTTTATAAACAGAGATTCGAAACAAACCTAATTTAACCCACTCTCATATCATTTAACCCCTAAGGTCATACTGGTTAGAGGGGGGCGCCATTAACGCTCTACTGTAGCTCGGCGGCACTCTTTGTGCCTGGGTTCAACTCTCGGTAGAGGCTTTTATTTTTCAAATTTGATTTTCCCCAAAACCCGAGAACAGAACTCAAGCTTAATTAAACCCCTCCTTTAGATAGTTGGGCATGCACTGTGTCCCTTCTGGTTAGTGCGTGGTGGTTAGTCCGGTGATTGTTCACCTTGGGGCCTTTGTGTGTGGGTTCGAAACCGGCTGAGGCCACTTTTTTAGAAAAATCCGATTTTTTTAGGGCATTTGAGTTTTTTTTGGGTTTGTAAATGTGATAAAAAAAAATTGAGGAAAAAATTGGGAAAATTTCTGAAAAATATAAGGACTTCACAAAAATTATTTTTCTAAATATTTGGATTTTTAATGAGAAATAGGAGTAAAATTGAGAATAAAAATTCATAAAAATCTTGGACTTGATTCTTTCGTGATTTCAAAACAAATTAGAAAAATTTTATTGAAAAGAGATCAAATTGGGATTTTTCACTTATAATTGTTTGAGTAGAATTAAATGAGAAATTGGTTAGAGAATATGCAAGTTGTGCATGAAATGTGTTGAAAAAGAGAACATGATGAAATGTAAAGTTTTGTGAGTAAGTGTGTTTTCTTCTATGAACATGAAAAGAGGACTTAGACTAGAATTTTAGCTAAGACTTTACATCGGCAAGAATGAAAAGTATTGAAAAGAGAATTATGATAATTTGACCAAGTTTGGATAGTTGATAATGATTGATATTGGAAAGACCGATGTAAGGGTAACGCTAGTTTCTAGAATATTGATCTTTATTTATACATAAGGATTAGATACATAGTGGAGATGTGATGAACGTAAGAGAAAAACATGAGTATGAGGGCCACTGGATTGGCGACGCGAGAGTGTTCACAGGATGTCCTCATGATGCATCATGATTAGGGCGTGGACACTACTCCAGACTACCGTCCCGGTGGCAACGCTTATGGGGTGGTCTAATAACTACGGGTGGTGCCATGTTTGTGGTAGGAAGTGAATTGACCACAGGATGCCTGCATGATGAGTCATGTGTCAGTGCGTGGGGTTCTCACCAGGGCGCCTAGACGTGGGCTCGTAACTCATGGAGCACCTAGGATACTTACCGCAGTTACCGTAGTGGATTAAGTCATGGCGAGGGATCGAACCCTACACGATGAAGAACGATTAAGGGCTTGCCCTCGGACCTATGTAGTATGAGCTGCATAGACTCTGAACAAATGCGCATTAGTCTCATATAATATAAACAACTGCATTAAGGATTAAGAGCACCTCACAACACGACATCAATAGGATAGTCCTTCTGTAGCTTTGTCTGTGATCAAGTTTGTGATTTGTTTAAGTATTGAAGATCGTTATACTGTTCGGCATAGCGAGGATGGCCGTGTATAATATTTTGTCGTTTATAAGCAACTGACGTGCCCACAGTTTCTATGCATGACAAAGTGACTAGCAAGATTAAAGTATGCATGCTGCTTAAAGAATGATTCAAGAGTTGTATATTTTTATTCATGTAATTATTATAAATTTTTTCTGCTGTATAAGTGTAAAGTAAATGTAACTATGATGTAACAAAAGTTTTTAATTTCTTATAAAATTGTACGAAGAGAAGTGTAAAGATCCTGTGGAACTTCGAATTCAGTCTGTTTTGGAATTCGGGGTGTTACATCACGCACCAATAGATTGTCGTTACTCGTTTCTTTAGCCAGTATAGGAAACAATGATTGTAGCGTGTTATCCCCACGCCATTTGTCCTTCTAGAATCTTGTCTCTTTACTGTCTCCAACCCTCGATCTAGTGTTTGCGTGAAATATCTCTCCCCCCTTTGCAATTCCTTTCCACAGTTGTGCGGTCTTCCCTTGCGTGCTCCTCCCGCCAAATCTATATTCTTTCCTTCTTCTATACAACTCAAACAATTTGCACCACCATGATTTGCGATGTTTATTCATCTTCCGCCACCATCTGCTAAGGAGAGCGCTGTTCATGTCCCGTAAATTGACTATTCCCAGCCCTCCAAAATCTCTCTTCTTACAAACCCTTCCCCATCTGACAAGGTGAAACCCTTTGCTGTCTCCTTGGTTGCCTTTTCACAAGAAGTGTCTTCTACACTTATCTATTCGTTCAATTACCCAGCCTGAAAGTTCATAGATGGCCATTAAATATGTTAGAATGTTACTCAGCACCGCATTAATAAGAGTAATTTTTCTACCCAGGGAGAGAAATTTTCCTTTCCATCCTGCTAATTTCTTTTCAATCTTTCCACCAATGAGATCCAGTCCTCTTTCCGCAATCTACCTGGTCTGATAGGTGTACCAAGATATCTGATAGGGAAGTCTCCCTTAGCACATGTTCTACATGTTACAAGAATCATAAACAATATTTTGCATGTACCATTTGGAATTGATTGGCCTATGCGTTAAATTTAGATCTTTATGCTTCACATGTGAACAAATAAAATAGTTAATTAAGCTTGGAATTCTATTCCAAAAAAAGTGATGAATTTCAATTGTTTGTATGATGAAGTTACCATTTTGGGTGACAGATAGGTGTTAACAATCCCTTGTTTGTACTTTACTGAATCTTGATTGTGATATCTTGAATGAAATAAATTTTCGTCGTAGGATACTCACTAAACGTGTTGAGGTTTTCCAACTTCAGATGTTGGACAAAATGCTTAACATTGCATTTATTTGCTTACCAATTGTAGACATGCGTACGTTACACTTCTACTACTTCATGCTTGTAATCTTAAATTAGTATTTTGGTCTGATCAAACTTGTACCAGTTTTAATCTGATGCGGTTTATTTTTGAGGGGTGCCTGCACCAGGTGTGATTTCTTCTCGATTTGTAATTTTGCGGAAGCTTCGGTACTGGATGGTATGCCCGACTCTCAGCCGAGGGAATGGTACGGAAGTAGGCGGGAGCGAGGTGGAGGTCGGAAGCTCGGCTCGGATCTGGAGGCTCGGCTCGGCTCGGATCTGGAAGCTCGGATCCGGAGGTCTCGTGTACCTGTAATCGGCCTAGGAACACCGGGGTCGATCCCGGTGGCAGGCCCTCCGACGGTCTAATCAGTCACTGAGGAGTAATAGTAACTACGATTTGAGAGGAGAAAGATTGATTACCTGTTGAAGGGATAGATGGTCTGGTATTTACAGGCAGTGCCAACCGGGTCTGGACCAGTTTGGGGCCGGGTCAGTTGCCCGTGGGCCTGACGTGACGGAAGCCCAGGCAATTTAGGGCTGACGTGGTGGAAACCAGGTGGTTTAGGGCTAATGTGACAGATCTGATGATCGGGGGTGAACGGTTTTTGAGGGAATCTTGTGTCCCAGGAGGGGCCACGTCATCTGACCCATATCAGGAGCCCCCCACTCCTGGAGGGCTAGGTAATCCAGCTGTGTAGAAGTGGTTTTGCCTCTGTAGGAAGAGCGGGTTGATGTGTATGGCGAAGAATGAGATCTGTATCTTCCAGAAGAGGTCAATGAGGTAGGATGAAGGGATCCCCTCTTGGAGTCACGCGGGGCGTCGGAGCTCGGCTGGCTGAGCATCGAGGGTCGGTGGACGAGCCCCCTTACTGGTTGGAAAAGCAAGGGGGGTGTCGAGACCCGTGGAGTAAGAGTTCTTCTTGCCGAGCCTCTAGGATCGGCAAGCGAGCCATTCGCTGGTTGGGGAATAGTTTGGGCCTCGCAGTGATATCCGAGTGTCGACCCAGAGGTCATTTGGCCAAGAGAGTAGGGGGTCGGTAGGCGAGCCCCCTCACTTGTTGGAAAAGTCAGGAGTGTTGGAGTCTGGGGAGTAGTAGCCTTCCTGCCGAGCGTTGATGATTAGCAGGCGAGCCCCTCATTGTTGGGAGATACTTTCGAGGCTCGCGGTGATATCCGAGCGTCGACCCAGAGGTCATTTGGCTGAGAGAGGGGGTCGGCAGGCGAGCCCCCTCACTGGTTGGAAAAACAAGGGGGCGCCGAGACCCGTGGAGGAGGTTTTCTTGCCGAGCATCTCGAGTCGGCAGGCGAGCCCCTCATTTGTTGGGAGATAATTTTGGGGCTCGCGGTGATATCCGAGCGTCGACCCTTGGGTAGACGAGCCGAGTGTAGAGGTTGGTTGATGGGCCCCCTCGCTTATTGGAAAAGCAAGGGGACGTAGGAGTCTGGGGTCGGCAGGCGAGCCCCCTCACTAATTGGAAAAGCAAGGGGGCGCCGAGACCCATGGAGGAGTTTTTCTTGCCGAGCGTCTCGAGTCGGCAGGCGAGCCCCTCATTTGTTGGGAGATAATTTCGAGGCTCGCGGTGCTATCCGAGCGTCGACCCAGAATCCTTTGAGAAAAACTTTTTGGGCTCGCGGTGACATCCGAGCGTTGAGGTCCAAGCAGTTTGGGAGAAACTTTTTGGGCTCGCGGTGGCATCCGAGCGTCGAGGTCCAAGCAGTTTGGGATAAACTTTTTGGGCTCGCGGTGGCAACCGAGCATCGAGGTCTAAGTAGTTTGGGAGAAGCTTTTTGGGCTCGCGGTGGCATCCGAGTGTCAAGGTCCAAGCAGTTTGGGAGAAACTTTTTGGAGGAACTTGGGTGAATAATGGTGAAGAACCTGAGAAGTTGACCCTGCGGAACGAGGCACCGCGTTGGTCGACAGAGCCGAGGGTAAGAAGATATTTTTGCGCACTAGGCTGACATTATCAAGATCTTAGTGGCCGTTAGATCTTGATGATGAAGATCAGACGGCCATATCTTTTTGTGGAATTCGAGGAGTCCCGCCTGCGCTTATAATCCCCCCCCCCCCACCTCACTTTTTTACTCTGCTTTCAACTTCTTAACAATAGAAATTTTCTTGCGCACCGCCGGCGACCATTTTCTGTTGACCTTTGCGTACTCCGGCAAAACAGGTTAGTATTTTTGCTTTAAAATGTCACGGTCTCAGTCCGGTTCCAAGGCAAGTACTTCAGGTCATGGCGAGAAGGAGGTTCATTCGTCTTCAATATCTTTTTCATCGGGAGATATCCGCGCGGTAAAGGAGGAGGTTCTATCAGAAGGAGGGTCGGACGGCGAGGGTGACGTAGCCTTCATTGTAGAGCCCATGCAATCCCGTAAGCCGAGTAAGGAGCCTATAGAGGAGCACGAAGAAAGGGATCCTGAGGGAGAGGAGCTTGTGGAGGAGGAGAATGAATCTGGAGAAGGAGGTTGGGAAGAAGAGGAGCAGGTCAAGGAGGGCGATGATCAGGAGGAGTCCAAGCCAGGGACTGAGAGCAGTAGTGACCATGGCGAGGTCAAAGGGACCACGGAGGAGGTAGGGGAAGAAGAGGTAGACCTCCCACCGTTGCCTCCCCTAGCGACCCCTTCCCGTGATAGGAAAGATCGCCCTCGAAGGAGGAAGCGGAAGTGGATACGGCCCGACAGTCCGGCCGAGAAGGATAAGCATGAGTATGGCTCCGGGTTCACGTACCCCCTTATCTCCGGCAAAAATCCAGGATCGATCAGGATATATCATGACGTCGTGAAGGATCTTCTGGCGTATACATCGCTGTCGAGGGACGAGGGCCGGTCCATGATCAAGATGAACAGTGTGAAGTGTGCCCTGCCAAGGGACCACTTGCCCATCTTGAGGGCGGCTTACTTCATTCCTCGGGAGTTCGACCTTCTGGTTCCGAACCCAGGAATCCTCCCTACCACCGCGCTCGAACCGAGCTTCTGCATGTTCCCAGAGGATGCTTTTGTCTCGGGGTTGAGGCTTCCGTTGCACCCGTTCATCAAGAGGGTGCTGAACTGGGGGGAGCTGAGCCCGATACAGTATGGTCCTAACTCTTGAAAACACTTAGTGTGTTTTATTTTGAAGTGTCAGGAGAAGGGGATTATGCCGAGGCTGACCTACTTCCGAGCCATCCTGGGGATGAGCTCTCTCGGGGACCAGGAGGGGATTTTCTATCTTTCGCCCCGCCCCCATAAGAAGGTGATGCACGGCCATTCGGACTCCATCAAGGGTTGGAAAGAGAAGTACTTCGTAGTCTGGAGTGAGATGCCTTGGGACATCCCCACTGTTTGGAACTTCGAAAAGCCGAACCACAAGCCGACGAAGCGTAGAGACCTGACTAAGAAGGAGTGGGCGAAGGTCGACAAGATCGTTGAGGGCCACAGCATTGGGTGGCCTCGCGTCACAGAGCTACACCTCGCCCGAGTTGGACTGAGCCCGGCCAACCCTACTATGTTCTTGTTTCCATTCTGTATTTCTTTCTGCCTTCGCATTAACATGTTCACTTTCCTTCTTTAGTAGAAATGTCTGCCTAGGAGCTTGATAACCGCAACATTGTATTTTGGCGGGACTGTCGGGTCGCGGGACGCGCTTGCCCCGACATCTGATCGCGAGTGAGAACGGTGGAGCGTCTCATTGACATGGGTCCCTAGGATAGCCTCCATGATCTCTTTCCTGAAGTCTTGGAACTCCTGTTGGGTGACTGGAGCCCGTTTAGCCGGGTTGCGTGGGGGCTGCGGCCTCCGGCCGATGCAGTTGAGCGCTGGCTCCCTCTCTCGGAGCAGAGGTCTGAGACGATTCGGGACCGAGTTGGAAGTGGCCCCTCCCCTAGTCCGACTTGCCTGTCAGTTCTGGATGATCCGACGTAGGTCGGGTACGACCGAGCGAGAGGTGCCCGACTGGTGTTCGAGGCTGACCCTCGGATTGTTGGATCCATGAGTGTCGGCAAGGACGTCCTGAGGAGGAACGTCTGGCGACGTGTAGAGGTGACAGCTCTCCTGGGCTTGGGTGCCATGTGAGCTCGGATGAATGGGATGTCGTTGATGGTAGGGTTCGGACTGATGTTCGTACCGAGGTTTCCCACAGACGGTGCCAACCTGATGCGGTTTGTTTTTGGGGGGGTGGCTGCACCAGGTGTGAGTTCTTCTCAATTTGTATTTTTGCGGAAGCTTCGATACTGGATGGTACGCCCGACCCTCAGCTGAGGGAACGGCTCGGGAGTAGGCGGGAGCGAGGTGGAGGTCAGAAGCTTGGCTAGGATCTGGAGGCTTGGCTCGGATCTGGAAGCTCGGATCCGGAGGTCTCGTGTACCTGCACTCAGCCTAGGAACACTGGGATCGATTCCGATGGCAGGCCCTCCGGCGGTCTAGTCAGTCACTGAGGAGTAACAGTAACTAGGGTTTGAGAGGGAAAAGATTGATTACCTGTTGAAGGGGTAGAGGGCCTGATATTTATAGGTAGTGCCAACTGGGTCTGGACCCGTTTGGGGACGGGTCTGGACCCGGTTGCCCTTGGGCCTGACGTGGCAGAAGCCCAGGCGATTTAGGGTTGACATGGTGGAAACCCTAGTGGTTTAGGGCTGATGTGGCAGATCTGATGATCGGGGGTGAACGGTTTTTTAGGGGATCCTGTGGCCCAGGAGGGGCCACGTCATCTGACCCATATCAATCACCTAGTATTAAGAATAACAACTACCTAATCGTAGATAAATTTTCAATTACACTATTTCGTTAATTCATTCAGCCTTTCCTTTCCACGTATAGACCATAAAGTGAACTGCTGCCAGTTCAGTCCTGGCAGCTTGTGAAGAAGAAGCAGCAACCATCTCATCGCATTTGCGAGCTTTGCCACAACTTGTAAAATATTCAGGCACAACATCAAATAATCCATAAATAATATTTTGGGCTTTCATAAGTTTTGGATTTTTCTAGAACATGCTAGTGGTTCTAGATTCATCATCAACAAGTGCATAAACTTAGATCAATGTGGAAGGTTCATAAAGGAAGTATGAAGATTCATAAATGAGCATTAATGAATGTATCTAGATATTTTCTCCATGGCCTATATAAGAAGATGTCATTTCCTCATTCCAACAACACATTAATGTGATAGAATCATCTTCATCCAAGTAGAGAGAAAAGAGTGTCTACCCCAAGTTGAGAGTGTTGAGTGTTATACTAGTAAAACAATTATGAGAGAATGTTTCCTTCAAGTGGTGTTCTTGAAGTTGCATCTTTTTATACCCATTACTTTCATAGTTGATGTTCTTGTTGCCCCGGGGACATAGGCACCTTGCCGAACCATGTTATATCTGGTGTTCTCTATCCCTTACTCTTTTATTTTCTTGCATATTTCAGTTTGTGGTTTGAGTTGGTATTTTTCATTTTACTATTATCGATCCTATTTTTTCCTAACAGTGGTATCAGAGCACCAGGTTTGTGGTGCTAGCGTTAGAATGGAAGGCTCAAGGAGCATTATGGTTCGCCTCAACCACTCCAATTGGATTACATGGAAGCCAAGAATGGAGGACATTCTTTATTGCAAGGATTTACATCAACCTATTGAAGGAGTGGCAAGCCGGAGAACACTACCGATGCCAAATGGAAGAAGTTAAACCGCAAGGCTATTGGTCATATTCGTGAATGGGTGGATGATAGTGTGTTCCACCATGTTTCCAACGAAACCGACACACATACCCTTTGGCTGAAGTTGGAGGCGTTGTTCGAACAAAAGACCACCTCCAAGAACGCATTCCTCATCAAAGAGTTGGTCAACATGAAGTATAGGGAAGGCATAAAGGTGACTGAGCATCTAAACAACTTCCACAACATCATTAGTCAATTGGCCATGATGGACATGAAAATCAAGGACGAGTTACAAGCATTGTTGCTTCTTGGATCGTTGCCCAACAACTGGGAGACTTTTGTTATCACCTTAAGTAACTCTACTCCTAATTATGTGTTATCTATCGATATTGTTAAAGATAACATGATGAATGAAGAGACCAGGAGAAAGTCTACAAGTTCTGATACTAGCCAAGTGTTTGTGGCAGAGAATCGAGGAAGGAGCAAGAGTAAAGGTCTCAGTCGAGATCGTGGAAGAAGTGCAAACCGTTCGAGGACATGTTTCCATGGGAAGTGTCATAATTGTGGTCTCTAAGATCACATGATAAAGAATTGCAACATATTCAAGAATAAAAAGAATGATGAAAAAGAAGGCTCAACCTACCAAAAGAAGGAAGACATAAGCAGTACTGTTGCTACCGTTTCCGAGCAAGTATATGAGTTATTCGCTCTTAAAGGTGAATGCCTACATGTCAATGAAGATAAAGGCGATTGATGGGTAGCTGATTCTGGAGCATCTTTCCATAGCACGGAGCACTCGGAATTCTTTACCACATACAAAGCCAGAGACTTTGGGATAGTTAAGAATGGCAATGATAGCTATTTCAAGATTTCAGGAATCGGTGATGTTTGGTTTGAGACGATTTGGGCTATAAGTTGTTGTTAAAAAATGTGAGACATGTTCCTGATCTACGTCTTAATCTATTGTCAACCGGCATGCTTGATCAGCAAGAATTTCTTCATCATGGAGGTGACGGAAAATGAATGCTTACCAAGGGATCACCAGTGGTGGCAAGAGGCAAGTTATGTTGCACCCTCTACAAGACATATGACAAAATTTGCAAAGGAGAATTGAATGTCGTGGATGATTCTTATCCAAGTCTATGACACAAGAGGTTAGGCCACATGAATGAGAAGGGGTTACAAGTTCTGGCAAAGAAGTCTCTCATTCCCTTTGCCAAAGGTACCTCACTAGACTTTTGTGATATTATTGTTTATTTGGTAAGCAACACTGTAACACCCCGAATTTCAAATAAGGATAAATTCGAGATTTCACAGGATCTTTACTTCACTTCGTACAATTTTACAAGGAATTTAAAACTTTTCATTCATAATACATCAGAGTTCCATTACAACTTGGTTTTACACAGCGGAAGAATGAAATTTACAATAAAACATTTACAACATCTTTAAAATAAAACAGCATCAGGATATCCACTTTATAGCTCCATGAATAGTCCTTTACCTGCATATCAGTCTGTGGGCACGTCAGTTATTTACAACTGACGAAATGTTATACACGGCTATCCTCTCTATGCCGGGAATAGTATAACGATCTCATACTTTAACAAATCACAAAAAGATTGAATGAACATATAAAGTGTCAAAAGTGATTATTCTAAATATAAGTGTATGTCATGCCTTAATGCCTAATGCACACATTTCTATACTAGGATGACACTAATGCACACTTGTTCGGATTCTATGCATCCCATACTACATAGGTCCGAGGGCAAGCGCCTACGTACTCCACAATACAGGGCTCGATCCCTCGCCATGAAAACTATCCGGTAGCAAAACAAAGTTCAGACTATTCCACGAATGTGAATCCCAGCCTTGGAGTCCACCAACAGCTGTTATAACAGATTCCACATCGTACGAACCGTCCCGTATGTGACCCTCTAGCCCAGTATATATATATATACATTGGAGACGGTAAACACAAAAATCCATCCGTCCGACTACTCAAGATCCCGGAGTCCACCGCTGACCCGTCCTCATAGTCCCGGACTAAAATATAATAATCCGTCTCCCACAGGGCAACCTCAGTCCACCAACTGGGTCTATAGTCTTGGAGTCCACCAACAACTATATAGAGCACCCCACTTACGTTTTCCTAAGTTTACTACATCTTCACTTATGTGCCTAAATTTTCCTAAGTTCAATACATGAATAATCTCCACATGTAGAAATAGTTGTTACCTCCTACCGGACTTAGTCAACAAATACGAGATGGCTCCATAACCACATCTCAAAATCACAACTCAACATTCTTTCATTTCAATAATGCCGGTAATGAGGGTTTCACTAATTCTAAATCTCAGTTTTCATGTATAAGAAAAACATGGGTACACATACCCTTTTTTAATCATGTCTTAAACTTATGTAATTTCATCTTTCAATTCATTTCACAAAAATAATCAAATCTTGTCATCATCCATGATCTAGTCATTTATTCAAGATCTTTATGGAACAAAAGTAATTCCTTTCATATATACAATTTCTATCATAACCCAAGTTCTTGCAATGTCTCATTTAGCATTATATATGAATCTCTTATCATATATATTTCATTCACAAATCAACAACAATAATTCTTCACTCACATTTTCATTTGTAATTTCAAACTCATGTAATAATTCCAATAATCAAGTACAAGAACAATTAATTTCACATACCATATTTCTTTTATCCTTCTAAAATAGTATCATACCTTAACAATAAATCTTAAAACTTTACTTACTTTTTATTTCAATCTTTCTTTTTAAAGTCATAAAAATCTTAGAACTAACTTTAGTAAGTTCTAAATCATTTATAGGAATAATGGTATTTCTTTCCAAAATTTTAACTTGCTTTTAAAATTCATTAAAACATCAAAAAAATAAAATAAAAGGGCACCCCTGAGCATCGAACCCGTGACTATACTCAGTCGGCACCCGAGACCACCCGCTAGCCACTAACCCATGTGGACTTGGCTGTCACATGTTCAAACAAAATCCCATATGTATCGACTTTCGGCACTAGACTCACATCAAAGTCTTAAAAAGAAAATCATATTCTTAAAATAATTAACTTAAGAACAACATTTCAAAATGTCTCTTTTACTTCTCAATCATACATAGAAAATATTTTAAGCAATTTCAATAAAGCATTCATTATATTTATACCATTTGTAACACCGTATGACATCTTATTAAAACTTATGCCATTAATTAAAACTAGTATCATACACGTGCACACGTGCACGTGGGAAAAAGTGAAGGATAATGAAAAGGGTAAGAAGAAAATAATTTCCAAACCGATCCACTTTCGAAAACAGGTCAACTTTCGAAAATATTTACCCAAGTTAGTCCATAAGTAAAAAGAAAATAATTTTCAAACTGATCCACTTTCGGAATATTTACCAAACAGGTCCAATTTCGAAAATATTTACCAAAGTAACCCGACCCGTGCAACAGAGCGGTTATATCAGAGCATTGGCAATATTTATCCTCAAAGATTGGCATGACCAACATAAATAATATTATAATTCAGTCATATACAGTAATCTTTATAAACCCATCTTATTAATTCTAAAGTTTGGCAATATAATTCAGTCATATAATTTCCAATATACAACTCATCTTTTTGAGCTTGTCATAAACCCATGATTCTTATTACAAGATTAGAGATGGTGTGAATTACAAATATAATATTTTTAACTACAAGGGGAAAATCTCATAATTTTCAAGCAATTATATATCTTTAATATTTGTAAATTAACATGCATATTGTTCATAGTGATAACTCATTATTTCATTTTCTTATTTCCAACTAACACGATGACAATTAATTTCTTAATCGTATCAAAATTTTCCACAATTCATGACACACACAAGCATGTATTTGTTCTACATTTATCATATCAATTTTATCTATACTATTCATTTAACATATTAGCATGTACATTCTAAAAAAAATTTAGAAAGTAGGAGAACACCCACCTTATAGAGGCTTGACAATGAAAGAGAGTGAACACCTCCTCTAGCTCCAAAGTGACCTCCTAGATCTTCCCCTTCTAGCAAGAGCCTCCAAGCACAAAAACTTTCTTTCTTTTTATTACACTCTTTTCTTTCTCTTTTCTTTCTCTTGTTTTAATTCTAATTTTTTGTGTGTGAAATGAGAAGAAGAGATGTGCTATTTATAGGATATGTAGAGGGTTCAATTAGCAAAATTACCCACCTAATAAATTCTCATTTTAATTCTCTTTTTAATTCTCACCTCTTCATATTTTTAACTCCTAAAACTCCCATCCTTTCACATTCTCCAACTCTTCAAAAACTCAACCCCTAAAACTCCCAAACTCTCCAACTCCCCACTTCTACAAAACAAAAACATTAAATCCTACCCTCTCCACTAGCCAAACCGGCCAGCACACAAAGTGTGCTGTGCATGATCAAGTGGGCCCCCCAAATGCCATTATACCATATATACAACATATTTTTATATTTACCAAACCAAGCCCACCATTCATTCAATTTCTATTACACACATTAATCCAAATACCTTAAGCCCAAGCCCATTAGCCAAATCAAACAAAATTTCCAAGCCGTGGGCCCCCTTCACCACTTTCAAACCATTCACCATCCATCTCACATTTAAACTATATACATATTAATCCACTTTTCTACTATATATATACATGGACACTATTCACTATTAAGCAAAAATTTGTTAAATTAAATTTTATAATGCAAAAATAAATGAGCACATATTTTATTAAATTTATTTCGAGAAAGGATGCGCGCACCGAAACACGTGCATCGTACGTAAAATATCAAAATGCGAAAAATCGATTTTATTGATGAAAAATTATTAAATATAATCGAAAACAATATACGCAAAATTATATTTACTAGTTTATATATATTTCATGATGAAATCACAACACGTAGAAAGCACGTGCATTATACGTGCAGAAAGTCGAAAAATACATTTTAATCAAAACAAGGGGAAAACAAATTTTCGTTTTATAAAATAGATTTAAATACATAAAAATAAGTAATTTAAACCTATAGAAAATATTATACGTAGTGGTGGAAACACATTACAAAATATACGTGCGTAACACCCAGGGGCAAAATTGTAATTTCCAATTTTGCGGGGTGTTACAAACACAAAGCTAGTTTTTCTTGCACCTTTGCAAGAAAACAAAATATATTAGACTTAGTACAGTCTGATGTTTGTCGCCCTATGGAAGTTGAATTACTAGGTGGTAATAAATATTTTGTTACTTATATTGATGAGTTTCACGAAAGGTTTGGGTGTATATGTTGAAATCAAAAGGCTAGGTGTTCCAAACCTTCAAGCAATTCTATGCCATAGTGGATACAGAGATAGGGAGAGCCCTCAAAGGTATCCATGGTGACAATGGTGAAGAGTACACTTCGAACGAGTTTAGAGATTATTGTTCGAAGCATGGCATTCGGAATGAGAAGACAATTCATAGCACCTCACAACATAATGGTGTAGCTGAAATGATGAACTGCACCATTCTAGAGAAGGTCAGGTGTATGCTGAAGACGGCTAATCTTTCAAAATGTTTTTGGGCCGAAGCTGTATCAGCCGCTTATTACCTCATCAACCGATACCAAGTGTATCGTTGGGCTTTGAGACTCCTGAAGGTTTATGGACCGGCAGAAGCACTTCATACTCACACTTGAGAGTGTTTGGGTGCAAAGCATTTGCACGTGTATCCGAAGTGAATAGATTGTAGATAGATGACAGAGGCACACCGTGCATCTTCCTCGGGTACGGTAACGAAGAGATGGGCTACCGGATGTGGGATCCAAAGACGAACAAGTTATTCTGAAGCGAAAATGTGGACTTCTTTGAGGATCAGACTGTGGACGACATTGATAAATAGACAGTCGAGAATATAGATCAGTTCACCTATGAATCACTGCTGCGACAAGAACCCATTGACAATTCTCAAGAAGCTGTACATGAAGATGTTCCTGAGATGGCTGAAGCAGGAGGCACTGAGATAGTGTCTGAACCTGAAGACGATGATCAGGAGGATCATGATCCAGGGGAGTGCAATCAGGAGGAGCTGAGTCAAGGGGAGCAGCCAGAGATTTCCCAAGAACCAGTTCTGAAATCAACTAGAGTGGCAAAGCCAAGTACCAAGTATCCTTCTTCACAGTATATTCTTGTGACCAGTGATGGGGATAACCCATATTGTAACCCCTATTTTCCATTTTATGTATTTTAAGTGCATTTTCTTTTTCCCTTGTATTTGATTCAGTTTGTATCTTTTGGACCGTATTTTGGATCTTTTCTTCTATATATTCATTTTTTTGATTTATCGTCTCATTGGAGTTCTTGTTTTTACTATCGGTCTATTCTTCCCTTCTTGATTGATCGAGCTTTATTTTGATCCCAAATTTTCTAATTGTTCCATCCTAATTATTCTGTGCTTGTCCTATTTTGTTATTATTCATTTTGATGCTATCTTGATTTTTGGACTCCTAATTATTTTATAACCATTTGTTTTATACCCAATTTAATCCTACCTTATTTCAAACCCATTAAATATCCACTTAATCTACCCAAACCCATTACCTAATACTTAAACCCAACTACCTATGTTGATGCCCAATACCCGTTAAGCCCCAAACCTTAATCTATATACCCTATATATATGCTGTGCTACTCATGTTCATCCCTCTCATCTACCCTAGCCGCCTATACCCCTAAACCGAGCTCCTCCTACTTCCTGCACTTCTCCATCCCCTCCCGACTTCGTCTCCTACTCTCCTATCTCTCTACATCCTCTTCTGGCATCCCTGTGCCCTCCCCGATTGTCCCTCTCTCCGCTTCCCTGTGTGCACCTCCCGTTTGGCTTCACCCTGACCACCTCTTGCCCGTATATCCCTCCTGTTCTCCCTGTCTCCCGTCTCCCTAGCACACTGGTGCTCTCCCCCATGGTTCCCCTGCCCTGTCGCCCTTCGGTCGTCGCACCACTGCAGCAACACGGCACTGTAGTGCCGTGTTTCCCCTGCCATCTTCTCCAATAGTTGTAGCAACAACAACAGCAACCACAGCTAGCCACTGTCCCGTCGTCGCTGTGTCGTCGTTCCTCCCTATTGCTATTATCTCTTCCACCCGCTTGCTCTCTTGTGGCACATACATGAGTGCGCGTGTTTGTGGTGTTGGATGTTCGTTGTTTGGCTTGTTGGTTCGAGTTCTTATTCGTGGGTTCCGTTCGTTTGAGTTTGTTGCTCGGGAATTCGTTCCCGTTATTCTTGTTTTGCTTCGTTTTCGTCGTTGTTTCTCAGGAAAGTAATTTTTATTCTTTTCTTAGTGTAATAAAAGTACTAAATACCGCCTGTAGTGTAGTTCGATTCTAGAGACAATTTGTGTGTGAATCCCCTTGTTGATCTTGTCTCTATTGTGTTGATTCGACCATAGTTGCCTCACGACATACATGACATGAAATAACCTAGGGTTAACCACTTCTTGTTGTATATGTGCGTGTTGTTCATATGATATCATGTGCTCGTTCGTGTTATTCGTAGTAAACTTGTTGTGGACTTGTGAAATATCCTATATCAGGTTGCTTGGACATCTAGTACACTATATTTCATGTTTGGTTATGTTTTGGATGAGTTTTGGACAAACTAGTTGATTTTGCGTATGAAGGATATTTTAAGTTTTCCTGGCTTTTTTCATTTTGATCAGTATTTTAAACCCTATTAAGGTCAGTATTTGAAAATATTTTGTGAACATAATTTGTAGAGAACTCTGTCTATTTTCTAACTCTTTTGACGGATCTCAGTTTTAATTTTTGGTTTGCATGTTATATCTATTTTACTACAGTGGTGTCGAAAGATTTCTAGATTTTGTTTTCTATGGATTTTAGAGAGTAAACTATTTTTATCATGATGTTAAAAGTATTATTTTGATCTAAAATTTTGCATAGCATAACTAGACCTGATTGGGAATAACCCTAAATTTTATGGATTTATTTGATGAGTTTTACAAATCATTTTATGTTTCCAAACAATTACTATACTAGCAGACTTTTCATACTGTTCAGTAAAGAACCTGATTTTCAACCTATTTCTACTTGCTGTTTGTAAAATATTTGTGAATATGAAAGTTAACCTACTGTATCTATTTTATCATCGTTTTGGCGGATTTGGATTTTGATTTACGATTTGTGAGATATTGCTATTTTCTTTTCGTACTGCAATATTTGTGATTTCAGATTTACAAAACTACGGCATTTTGATATTTTTTGATTTTACTTAACTACTCTATTTATATTAGAAAATTATGAAACTTGATTTTCTGTTACTATACATATAGGGGAATACCCTAGATTTTTTGTGGATTTATTTGATGAGTTTTCATGCTATTTTCCTGACTTTGAATACGATCTTCTGATTTCTGGCTGAACGCATTTTCTGGTTTCAATTTAGTTTTGTGTTATGTTTTTGTGAAATAATATATGACTTATATATATTTGCTGGATTCGGCCGGGAGTCTATTTTTCAGATTCTTTGATGGATTCAGATTTTTATGTTTGTAGCAACGGGAATCCCTGTTTTAGTACAGTACTGTCTTGATGTCCTGAACTAGAATTCTCGTTGTTCTAATCTTTTATGAGTTATATTTCACCTATGCATGTTTATTCTTCATCCTGAATTTGTTACTTAATCATGCCATGTTATTCTTACCATGTTTTGTACACGCACATAATGATAATAATAAATAACCAAGCTGGGGTTTAAGGAAAAGATCTAATAGTGGATAATACAGAAAGTGTACTCGGAAGGGGATCCACAGATTCTACAAGATTACTTGATACATGATACTTGACACGTGATTACTTGCCACTTACATAACTTGACACGTGATACACGATACATGATACATGATACTTGGAGCTTGGAGCTCGATACTTGATACTTGTCCCTGAATACACTGCCGTCTATGGTCCACTATGAAATCTAAAATAAAATCGTTTGAATATAGTAACCATGTAGTAAAAACCGGGATACATGAAGTGCTGCCTAGATAGTAATAACTACAAGACTTAATCATGACACTTGAACATGATACTTGATACTTGATTACTTGTACATGATACATGATACCTGATACTTGTTGACTTGATACTTGCTACTTGTACTTGATACTCGACACTTGTTGCTTGATACTTGTTTACATGACACTTGTTTACTTGACATTTGATACATGCCTCTTACACTTGTTCACCTTACCATGCTAGTTATTTTATTTTGCTATCATGCCTATTCCATATTATTAGTTATCCTTTTTTCCATGTACTTGTATCCTGCGCTACAAGCGGCCCATAACTTGCATTGACGGGAGTTTGTTTTATTTTTTCTATTCCTGCAATTTATCTAATTGCAGACCAGGATGATCAGCTGTCAGATGGAGTTGGCGATATGAGATATTAGTGCTGGAATTTTGCTATTATTATTTCTTGTTGCTTGTTTGAACAATTGTATTTTGTACCTGGATTTATTTGGATTTGGGCAATGTGATCCAGGATACTGACTTATTCAGATCTGGATTATTTGAGAATATAATATTTTGGTTTCAAGTATTCTTGTTGGTTTTGACTCATATATGTATGCTTGGTTGATTTTTTTGCTTCCGACTCTGATTATTCTTGTAAAATGTTGTAAAGATTCCGAACAGCTTATGGATGATGAAAATCATTCGCTAGGCTTAGTCATATATATGTATTCTGTATTCTCTTTTGGGAAGCAGGACGTGACACATATTCCAGATATATTCTGTTGAATGATAATGGAGAACCTGAAAGCTTTGCTGAGGTAAAGACTCATGCACACAATGACAAGTGGATGTTGGCGATAAAGTCTGAGATGGTGTATTTTTTAAAAAATGATACATATGAGTTGGTGAAACTTCCTAAAATCAGAAAAGCACTCAAGATTAAATGGGTGTTCAAATTGAAGAGGGGCGAGAATGAGCAGTTGACGAAATTCAAGGCTCACTTGGTTTTCAAAGGTTTTTTGGGCAGAAGGAAGGAGTAGATTTTGATGAAATCTTCTCACCAGTGGTCAAGATGACTTCTATCCGACTTATTTTGGGCATGGCAACAAGCATGGATCTTGAGGTGGAACTGTTGGACGTGAAAACGACATTTCTGCATGGCGATTTGGAAGCGAAAATTTACATGGAGCAACCGGAAGGTTTTGAAGTCAAGGGAAAAGAACCATGGTTTGTAAGCTGAAGAAAAGCTTGTACGGGCAAAAGCAAGCACCAAGGCAGTGGTATAAGAAGTTTGACTCATTCATGGTGGGTTATGGGTATAAAAGTACAGATACAGATCCATGTGTGTACATCCAGCAGTTCACTAGAGGTAACTTCATCATTTTATTGCTCTATGTTGATGATATGTTGATTATGGGCAAAGAGGTTACTATGATTTGCAAGTTGAAATTAGATTTGTCAAAGTCCTTTGATATGAAAGATTTAGGGTCAGCTACGTAGATTTTGGGCATGGAGATTACTCGTCACAGGAAGACAAAGAAGTTATGGTTCTCACAGGAGAGGTACGTTGAACGAATACTTGAAAGGTTCAACATGCAAGGAGCTAAGCCAGTGAGCTCACCTCTAGGTAATCAATTCAAGTTAAGTAGAAGGTTATGCCCAGATACTCAAGAGGAGAAGGACAGGATGGCAAGTATTCCCTATTCATCAGCTGTCGGTAGTCTTATGTATGCTATGGTATGCACTTGCCCAGACATAGCACATGCAGTTGGTGTTGTTAGTAGACATCTATCTAACCATGGCAAAGAGCATTGGGAAGCAGTCAATTGGATACTTAGATATTTAAGAGGCACTTCAAAGTTGTGCTTATATTTTGGTGGAGCACAACCAATTCTAGAAGGTTTCATAGATGCAGACTTGGTAGGGGATCTTGATGTTGGTGTATACCCTAGAGGTCAGTTGTGTATTGACATTACTAGTTTACATTGTATCATGATGTTTATTTCATATACGAAGCATTTTATTTATTGTGTTTTTTATTGTGAGTAAATGAACATAACAAAGTTCTTAGAATAGTAGGTTCAATGCCATGAAATATCAAGTGCATGACTTGGTTGTGAGATCCTATTGGTGTAATCCAAACACTATTCTTAAATGTCCCTAGTCAAGTATTATTGTGAATTAGAACAACAATAATACATAGAGACTATTATGTGCGTAGACTGATGACCATATCTCACGAATTATGGATATGAGATATCAAGTCTTCACATGGGTACATATTAGAGTAATAATGTACTATACCGAACCACTATGAGAACGCTGCATGGACGTTACGTGAGTGTAATAAGCGGTTCTCACAGTGACCATGGTGTATGTAGTCCTTTGATTTGAAATCACTACGGTTCCCTACATGAGAAGTTATATATTTTAATATCGTTAAACGTTGCCTATAATAAGGTGATTAGAGAGTTGACTATTGGATATATTATAAATCATGCGGAGAGATGGGCGTGACTTAGATATGATATGTCCTTCTTACATAATAGGAGCGATATCTATGGGCTCCTTGATTGAGTGAGATTATAAAATACATTGTCGTGCTTAAATGAGTCAATATGAAATATTGATCTCATTTTCTTTAGTAAGTCTACTCGGACCTCAAGAAACCAAAGATTGAACTATACAAGGGTGACACGCTATATGCCCTGTGGTCAATTAAGATATCTGGATAAAGGGACTAGATTACATGGTAACATTGTTCACATATAGGTTATGTCTAATTATTGACATTCCCATTATTTGAGTAGCAGTGATATATTGCTAGATACCGCTCACTGTTTGTAATACTAGAATATGGTTTTAGTATTACTGTCAACGTATTGGGAACCTACAGGGTCACACACTTAAAATGGATCGAAATTGGTATTTAAATTCATAAGATGAATTTAATTGGGGATCCAAGTAAGACTTGGACTTCTGACATTGGTTGGACATTTAATTAGATTAAATGGGCTGACTAAAGTTCAAAGGCCCACACACAAATCTGAACCAGGTCAGATTGTGAGTCCAACAGCCATATTACTCTCTTAGGGTTGTTTTTCTGCATCTATATATGTCACGCCCCGCTTCCTAAAAATACGGAATGCCAGCACGTGACACGGCCCAGCGAATGACTTGCATCATCCATAGGCTGTTATTGATCCAACTCAATAATATAAACAAGTAATAAAACAACCATGCATGCAATAAAAGAATAATCACATAAATAACAACATTGGAAATTAAGCATAAAAATAACAAATATGAAAATAACTCAACAACTGGAAATTTAACAAACAACATTCGGGTCGAAGCCCACAATACAAAGAAACAACAATTGTTCAATTATATTAGAGTTCTCAAATAAAGCAACATTTATTTAAGCAACGCGGCAAAACATCTCCTTCACCATTGTTGCTCCCCTAGTCCGTCAGGTAATTCTTCTTCTTGATTACCTGTAAGTTGTTCAACTAAAGAGAGGAAAAAGTCCTTAGAGCAAGTCGTGGACATGCAAGTAGAGAAACAGAGAAACAATGACAATGGAAGTATAGCAATGCATTCAATGAACGATAAAATCAATAGTGTTGAACAGTGACAAAGTGATAACAGTACAATATGCAATAACGATAATTTATCACGATAACGATAAACAACAACAATAATGGTAACAATAACGATGACACTGTTCAATAAAGATAACAATATGCAATGACGATGTGATGAAATCCTTAAGTCTATTATTCATTTTTTTAATCCTAGCTCATGCACGTACTACTGAGTCCCATGTGTGCCGTACCACAGGTTCGATGCATACAATCAATTTCGTTTAGACTAAGGTGGTAGATTCTATAGCTCATGTACTGGGTATGATGACGATAACGGTAATAACACTGGACATGTGTAATTTCTTACACGATGTCGATAACAATAATAATCACTAGCCATCATCCAAGTACACTTACTATATTGTCAACTACCCTAGTCGACCCTTAACTACGGCTTGATTAACATTCTTTATTCAATTAACATACAACCATGCGATTTATAAGGAACACTAGGAAGAGGACAAAACAACCCTAAGATTATGCAATATACTCTATACAATTAAATGCACCAAATATAACATTATAGATTCAATTCCATATTATTAAATATAGAAATCCAATTCTGGACAGCAGTAGATTGCTGTACCAAAATCAGAATTTCCGTTACTATAGGATAGCAAAAGTGGATTCATCAAGAGTTCTTGAAACTAGACTCCTGTCCGGTTCCAACGCATATTTAAAGTCTACATTCCGACAATAATAGTTAGGTGAAATTCATTGTTCTTTACAGTTTTTAGTTTCTGGCTAGTTATCGTTATTGACTAATTTTAGTTGTAAGGACAGTAAATAATCATTGCAAAAATCAGTAAAAATAATTTTTATCACTCTAAGAATGTTATCTACTAATCTGGAATTTATCTTGGCCATATTTGATCATTAGTCCACTTAATTTATCAGCCTAGCATGGTATGTACATAAATCTGAAATTACAGCGCAGCAGTAGCAAAAAGGGTCCTAACTCAGGCAATACAAGTCAGAATTCGAAAATTCTGGATGTTATTGACATTTAGACACTTAGGGCTACGTTTCATATTCAGGAAGTGACTGATTTTAATAACGGTATCTAGGTTGAAACAGCACGACAAGGTTCAGGTTGGCATAAAATTTTCAAGGTGTCAATGTGTTCTTTTTGAATAAAATGATTAAAATGTTAAGAACGACGAATTGGGGTTTAAAAATCATAAATCATAGCAAGTCATTCCTATGTGAACATGGTATCAAGATATATAATGTCCATAACTTTACTCTTTACAATCAACTAATTTATCATTATCAATCACATGAATAATCAACCCTAATATACAATCTACAATAGTTGTGTGTATAATGTCATGAGATGAAATATAACAATAATTCCCTATTCTTGTATTCAATAACTAACTACATGAGTGCATGTAAGATCCATATACATTAGAGGCAAAAAGACGGCACGAAGTCAAAATTACCATTTGGATTCGCTCGTGTAAATCTGTGGTATCTCAACGATAGATACAATAATATTATATGATATTCAACATGGATCTACTTGCGGAATTTAATAAAATTCTCGAATACGATACAATAAATATTCGATAAGAAATGACTTGCCTTTAGATGACGTTAGTGGGCGACAATCCAAAACACGAGAATACGTGCAAAACACCGAACAGCGAAATACCAAATAGCAAATAGCACAAGACAGCAAAACAGCAACACTCTCAGATCTCCATAACAGTGAACAGCAACACAGGGGATCGGGAACTGCTACACGCTAGAACAGCAAACAGCGGGATCGACCAATCCCGCTTAGCCAAAACACCAAACAGCGGAGATACCCACTCCTGCTCCTTCTTCTTCAATCGACAGAGGGAGAGAGAGATCGCGGGAGAGACTAGCGGCTACTGCAGCGAGCGGGGATGGGGCTCGCGACGCTGGCGGCGACGATGTGCGGCGGCGACTGGTCGGGAATCGACGCAACGCCAGCTGCGACGGCTATCGACGAAGAGCTCTGTTTTCACACCGAAACAGAGGAGAAGGAACGGGGGTGGTGTTCGGGCTTGAGCGACGATGACGACGGCTAGGGGGATCAGCGAAGGTCGCGGTGGTGCACGGAGGGCGAAGACGAGGGCCAGGAACGAGATGGCGAGGACAAAGATGGGTCAATGGTGATGGATTTGTCGAGGTGAAGGCGCAATGGGTAATGGGTTTCGGTTGGGTTGCGGTGGGTTCTTGGGCGACGGGGAGAGATATGGAGAGGTTGACGAGGGAGGAAAGGTAGCGGAGCAATGGGTTTGTGAGTGATGAGTTCGGTGAAGGATGGGTTGCGGTGGATTGCGGGAGACCGGGCGAAGATGATGATGGTGATGAGGCGGAGATTAGGCGACGAGGAAAGGGGTTGATGGCGGCTAGGAGGTGCAGATGGTGGTCAGAGTTGGCGATGGCAATGGAGAGGCGATGCGATGGTGGTGTTTTGGTTCGGTGGGTGAAAACGAAATGGAGGAGGAAGGTGAGAGCGGGAGATGGAAGGAGGGGGTGGTTGCACAGTAAAGGGAAAAATGGGTTTGCATAGTGTTAAGGGGGTAGGGTTATGGCGGCTGTAGGGGGTTAGGGTTAGATTAGGGTTTTGATTGAAATAGTAATGGGAGAGATTATGGGGCTTAATAATAGGGATTTAATTCTTCAATTTTTGGGGGTTACAGATTGTGGGGAGTGATTAGGAGGGATCTTTGGGATTTTACTGTTAGGGAGAAATTGGGGGTGGTTTTGAGTTAGTGGGTTTGGGTGAGAGATCCAATAGGAGGTGGATATTGGGGTTTGGGTACAATATGGACAAATAGGAGAATAATTCACAACCCAAAGACAAAGGCAAATTATGACGTTAAATCTAAATTAGGAATACAAGGAGTAGATTTAAAATAAACAACTGAGATCAGGAATACATTATGAATAACATTAGAATTAATATTACTCAGCACAAATGAGACAAAAAGAAATGAAATAGAATTACAATGGAGATTACAATTGGGATCAATAACAAAAAGGGGAGAAATGAAAACGGGAGTTACATTATATATGATACGTATCTGTGGAAAAGCGGCACATGATAAAAAAGACTCTAGCCATTACAGAAATTGTGAGAGAGATAGATCATGAGAAACATCCCCTTCCCGTAGCTAGCACCACGACGTGAGGAAAAACTGGATTTGATCCGTTCGTGTGGATACCGTAGAGGCACCGTAATATTGTAGTGCTGTGATCGGCATACTGTGGAGACAGCAGATCCATCTTCAAGGTATAACTCCTCAACACGATTTATGGTTTTCACATAGATCCATGGCTAGGTTTCGATTCTTTTTAAAGTAATTTTTTTGCTGTATATTTAATCTGAGATTACCCTCGAAACCTAACACTTGATGCTAGAAAGTCCACTTCTGGTTACTTATTCACATTTTCGCGCGCGCGGGGGGGGGGGGGGGGGGGGGGGGGGGGGGGCTGTTTCGTGGCAGTCCAAGTTACAGAAGTATATTGCCTTGTCCACCACAGAAGCTGGGTATATTGCCACAAATGATGCGGGCGTGCAAGGAAATGGGTATGGCTGCAGAGGTTTATTCAGGAGTTGGGTATGAGGTAAGAGAGTTATGTGATGCACTGTGATAGTCAGAGTGCCATTCATCTGAGTAAGAATTCAATATATCACCTTCGCACTAAGCACATTGATCTCTGTTATCATCGGATCCGAGATGTAGTGTAAAAAAAGTTTTTTCATTTGAAAAAGATCCACACCAACAAGAACACTTCTGATATGTTGACTAAAGTCATTCCGCTGCAGAAGCTGGAGTATTGCAGCAAGTTCGCTAGGATGAACTTCAAGTAGATGTCGCTCATCGTATTGACCTGATTGGCCTGGAGGGGGAGATTGTAAAATATCCAGGCCCAACATCAACTAATCCATAAATAAAATTTTGGGTTTTCATAAGTATTGAGCTTTTCTAGAACACGTTAGTGGTTTTAGATTCATCATCAAATGCATTAACTTCGATCAATGTGGAAGGTTCATGAAGAAAGTATGAAGATTCATGAATGAGCATTAATGAATGTATCTAGAGGTTTCCTTCTTGGCCTATATAAGGAGAGATCATTTGCTCATTCCAACAACACATTGTGAGAGAATCATCTTCATCCAAGTAGAGAGAAAAGAATGTCAACTCCAAGTTGAGAGTGTTTGAGTGTTATAGTAGCAAAACAATTGTGAGAGAGTGTTTCCTTCAAGTGGTTTCTTGAAGTTGGATTTCTTTGTACCCATTACTTTCATAGTAGAGGTTCTTGTTGTCCCATGGACGTAGGCACATTGCCGAACCACGTTATATCTTATGTTCTCTATTTCTTGTTCTTTTATTTTCTTACATATTTAAATCTGTGGTTTGAGTTGGTATTTGCATTCTACTATTATTCATCCTATTTTTTCCCAACACAACTTATGCAACAGGGGAAATTGCCACCAGATACTTCGATTGAGGTCAAAACATTATCCAATTCCATCCAAAAGATATTAGATGCAAAGACTTTCCACATTAAGAGCAATGTACGAACTTGGCTTCACCAGTCTGAAGAAGTCGCCTCTGACATCAATGATTTCCTGCAATCGACTTACCCAAATGGAAAACTCAAAACTAGAAAAATATTATGTTTTCAGTTATTGTTGTTATTAGAAAGTACTGATCTTATCAATTTTGTGCGTATCAGATTCCTGCACCTCCCAAAAGCAAAGGCAAGATGGCAAGTTCCCACAATCAAATGGGTTATAAGAAGATATCTCCGCAGGAAATGGAAGCCATCAGAATGAAGCCAGATAAGATTTTGAGGAAGCTATATATCTCAGCCTTCAACTTAACATTGATCCTGATTCGGCAAAAAATTCACTGAACCATTCACCGGTGGATACACTCACTGTCTCCACTGGAACTGATGATCAAGAGAAGATAATTGATCTGCTGCTTGAAATTAAACATCGAAATCAAGCACCCTACATAATCCCTATAACTAGATAGGGTGGAGACAATATGACAGAAATTGTTGAATCCATCTTCAAAGACAAAATATTCGTGCATCATTTCGGTTGGAGGGCTTGGCGGAAAGCATCACCACTCATCGATTTGGGCAAACTTTCAAAATTAATCCAGAAGGCTCTGGGTAAAGGGGTGGCATTCGGGCTCGCCGGGCCTGGCCCGGGCCAAGGCAGGTCAGGCTAGAGAGTTAGCCAGTCCGGTCCGGGCCATGCTGGGGTTGGGGAAGTAGTGGCCTGGACACGACCTTAGGCCCATGGCCTGGGGGCGCGTCGGGCCTTAGTGGGTTGCGGTTTATGATTTTTTTAATTTTAATTTTAAATTTTTTTTTTGAATATCTCTAATAATATAATGGAAGAAGGCCTTAGTGTCATTTGTAAAACTACCAACGTGTGCATTGCACGTGCATAATCAATAAGAAGGAGGTCTCTGGTTCGAGTCCTCACTACGTGAGAATTTTTACTTTCATTTTTTTTAATATATTAAATGTGCATCACACGTGTAAATTACTATCTATCTATCTATCTATAATATAATATATAGTAACTATTATAATGGAAGAGTTGGAGTTGTGAATCTACCTACTTACGTACAATGAACGTGCAACTCTAACTCTCCCATTAGGCTTCACATTTACTTTTAAAAATATATAATCCTATTTATTAAGACATGCATCGAACATGTAAATCAAAGTTTTTATTTTAATTTTTTTATAAAAAAAAATTAATGCGTGCATCCCACGTGTATATTACTAGTAGAACATAGTAGAATAAAGGCATAAGTTTTTGGTGAAAGAATTTAGACAATAATTGTAAGAACATATAGATTAAAGAGAAACATTCATATATTAAATTTTTTCAATGAATTACAAAATTTAAAATATAATCAACATTTCATACATAGTGATTGAATTTGAATTTACAAGTTGAGGAGAAGTTTAGACTTTAGAGTTCAAGATGACCTTTATTTAGATTGAAGAGAAGGAATTGGACTTCTGTCATGCACTTCTGCCTAACCTAAATATAGAATCTCATTGCCCTAAATTTTCCAATTTTTTGAAAGACTTGATCCATAGTCAATCTTCATGCTTCATTCGTCACTACTTGATCCGTTTTGTGCAGCTTGAAGTAAATCTTGTATCCTTTTTTTGCGCTTTCATCCAATCTTTTGCGCATACTAGTGTAACGCCTTACCCCAATACTCAGACAATTCATTTATTTTTTTATTATTTATAGTTGTTGCCGCTGGATTCTGGTGTGGAGACAATATATGAGATTTGTAGGTTCGTGAGGAACTCGAACAAGCGGGATTTTCCTTCTTTCTTGTTGATAAGTTGACTCCTTGGTGCTCTCGCTGACCTGCACAAACGTTTGAAACACCGGGATGAATCTCGGCGACGAACCATCCGACGCTCTTGTCAATATCAGAAAAAATAAAGGGAAAGAGCTTAAGTGTGCAAAGAGTGATCACCTGTGACAGTAGGAGGTAAGGGGGTATTTATAGTCGCCATAGGGATCTCTTTCAGGATAAGAGTGAATCTCTACTTCCTGGTGAGGCTGGATAAGGGTGGTTATAACCACCTCCTCAAGATCAGGGCGAGCCAGGATTTCCTTCAATCCTGTTGAGCTGGCCCCTAACAGGTTAAGACCTGTTCTCAACTGAACAGATCCATTCATGGGTTAGCAGGTCCAAGGGGAGGGACCCGGTTCCCAATTCGGACCCGTCTGTAGGTGAAATTACCATCTTGTCCCTGGGATTTTAAGATTCGTGCTCACTTTGAATGGTTCTGATTTAACCCCATTCTGATTTAATCCCAAAGACTGTGTGTTACGGCCTTTGGTGAGTAGTTTTATTGTTTTAATGGCGTATAGGGCTTTATCGGAGTTCTCAAAGGGTGTTCGAATCTCGTCTGAGGGGTGATGGGTCTGAGGGGCGATGGTGCTTTTCTGAGCTGGTAACGTGCCCAAGTTTGCTCTCAGACCCTTCTAGATTTTTGGTGATTTTTTCCAATTTTATATTATTTTTTCGAACCATTTACTCAATTTTGCAAAATGACGATTTGTTCCCCAGGAGCATTAATTAATCATTCTAACCAATAATTATTTACCCAGGAGCTCAAAAATGTTCTCCTGAATTTATAATTATTTTTTAGAATTTTTAATTATTTTTTTCGTATTTTTAATCATTTTTTCGCAATTTTTTGAATAAATAATTCGAATTAATAAATAAAATATAATTTCAATTACCTAATTATGATGTGCCGAAATCTGGGCCGTCCATCAGCCTTAGATACGAAGATCTGGGTGATCGAATGGCTCTAGTCGCTCGGCAGTGTTTTTCCCATATGAGTAGCTCGGAACGCCTGTCGCTCGGATTGGGATTCCGAGCGATATGGCATAATCTAAATCGTCCATCTGAATGCGGCACGAATTTCGAGGTAATCTGACGGTAGATCTTGCACTTGGCCACATGGTCGAATCAGGGACGTCCATCAGGTCACGGTGCGAATTTCGAGGCGATCAGACGGCTCTCATAGCTCGACAACATTTTCTCCGCATGGGCAGCTCGGAATGCATGTCCCTCAGATTTGATTTCCGAGCAGTGTGCCACAATCTGGGCCGTCTGATGATGATCAGGTGTGAATAACGAGGCACGAAGGCGTGGATCACGAGAAAACGTGATTTTGGTCGACGTGGCTGAATTAGGGACGTCCATCAGGTCGCGGCACGAAATTCGAGGTGATCAGACAGCTCTCATAGCTCGGCGACATTTTCTCTGCATGAGAAGCTCGGAATGCAAGACACTCGGATTTGATTTCTAAGCGGCGTGGCACAATCTAGGCTGCCTGATAACGATCAGGCATGAATCACGAGGCACGAAGGCGTGGATCACGAGAAAACGTGATTTTGGTCGACGTGGCTGAATCAGGGGCGTCCATCAAGTCGCGGCATGAAATTCGAGGCGATCAAACGGCTCTCATAGCTCGGCGACATTTTCTCTGCATGAGCAGCTCGGAATGTAAGTCGCTCGGATTTGGTTTCCGAGCGATGTGGCACAATCTGGGTCGTCTAATGACGATCAGGCGCGAATCACGAGGAGAAAGTCATTTTTTCCCCAATTCGCAGCTCGAAATGCTAGTTGCTCGGATTTGATTTCCGAGCTACATGGCGCGATCTGGACCGTCTAATGAAGATCAGGCACGAATCACAAGGCATGACGGCGTGGATCACGTGAAAACGTGATTTTGGTCGACGTGGTGAGATCTAAGCCGTCCGATAATGATCAAGCACGAATTACGAGGAGAAAGTCGTTTTCCCCAATTCGCAACTCTGAATGCTAGTTGCTCGGATTTGGTTTCTGAGCGACGTGATGCGATCTAGACCGTCTGATGAAGATCAGGTGCGGATCACGAGGCATGATGGCGTGGATCACGAGAAAACGTGATTTTGGTCGACGCGGCGAGATCTGAGCCGTCTGATGACTATCAGGCACGAATTACGAGGAGAAAGTCGTTTTTCTCCAATTCGCAGCTCAGAATGCAAGTTGCTCGGATTTGGATTCCAAGTGACGTGGCACGATCTGTACTGTTTGATGAATATCAGGTGCGAATCACGAGGCATGACGGTGTGGATCACGAGAAAAAGTCATTTTGGTCAATCCGGCGAGATCTGAGTCGTCTGATGACGATCAGGTGCGAATTACGAGGAGAAAGTTATTTTTCTCCAATTCGCAGCTCGGAATGCAGGTTGCTCGGATTTGGTTTCAGAGCGACGTGGCGTGATCTAGGCCGTCTGATGAAGATCAGGTGCATATCGCGAGGTGAGAGACGAGGATTACGAGGATTTCGGCCCTTAAGCTTCTGGTGGGCAGTTGTGGGGGCCAAATGCACTCGAAGGCCCACCCGAATCCGCTTCAACACTTATAAGTTTTCACCGCCTCTCTTTCCCCTCATTTCTTACTTTCTCGTTTTCACTTCACTTTTTACTTAATTCACTTTTGCTCTCGAGCGACATTGCTAGCGTTCATGGCCAGGCATTTCTATTCTCCGGCGAACTATTCCAACCGTAGACGTCACTTCAAGGTAAATTATCTCAACTTAACTTGAAATTTCTAGAGCGTTGTCGGGGAATGAGACATCCACTTCGGACCAAGAAACCGACCGAGCTCTAATGGTCCCCCCGAGAAAAGGGAAGGAAGTGGCGACGTCCATCGTTGTAGAGATGATAGTGGAGAAGGTGAAGGGGCTGGAGCGCTGGGTCGGCTACCATCGACTTTATCGAACCTCGGAAAGGTCAGAAGCTACTTCGAGGACATTTTGGCAAAGGCGGTGCAGGGGAGGTCGGTCGTCTATGAGGAGAACAGCCCGAGGGACACTTCTGAGGTAGACGAGATTCCTTCGGTCATGACCGAGGCAGACCTCCACCGGATCAGGAAGGGATTCCCCATCCCGAAGGAGTACGCCCTTCTCCTCCCCGGCCCCGACTTTCGAGCGTGCACGGGGACGTCGCCAAATACGTGCGTCTTTCCATACGATGCACTAAATGTCGGGCTTCGGCTACCCCTGCCGCCCTTCATGGTTGAGGTGCTGCTGTGGTATGAGCCCGGTGCAGTTCATGTCGAACATGTGGCGGCACGTCATTGCCTTCATCCTCCAGTGCCAAGCGGTCAGAGTACAGCCCTAGCTCGTCATCCTCCGCAGTCTCTACCGGATCTGCCGAATGAGCAAGATGGAGTACCGGTATTATCTGTCGCCGAAGAAGGGGGTCAAGTTGATCAAGAACCCAGACTCCATCAAACATTGGAAGGAGAAGTATTTCCTGATCTGAGGCCCTGAGCCGTGGGGGTTTCCGACGACGTGGAAGGAGGAGGTCCGAAGTGGGCGAAGGCCGAACCGGTGCTCACCAAAGAAGAAAAGGAGATTGTTTCAAAGATCTTCGGTCTTTCGACCCTCGGTTGGAAGGATATTACTGAGGAGGTCTTGTTCGGTGGGGGTCTCGATCCAATCGACCCCAGTACGCTCCGTTACTTCTTTTTCTTTAGTGTATATGTATTTGCCTTTATCGTTTGCGTTCATTTCACTAACTCTTTTGCTCAGCTTTTTGTTGTTCAGAAGCCCCTGGTATGGACTACCGAGCTCTCATGGCGAAGAGAACTGCAGCCACGGCAAAAAGGGTGGACAGCAAAAAGAGGAAGAGGACGACGATGGGGCCCCCTTCCAACTGAGCTGTTCAGGCACCCTCGACTCCGGCAGTGGTCGTTGACTTGGTCGGAGACTCCCCCTCGGCGCCGCAAGTCGCACTCCCCTCAGCTGATGCCCCCGGATCTTCGAGTGGGGCATTCTCGGCCGGTGCTGCTCTGGCCCTCGAGGTGTCGCCGCTCACGACCGAAGCGGAGGCCATCCTCACCGACGAGCACAAGAAGCTCTTCGTCCCGGATTGGAGGGTGATGAAGCTCCACGGCTTCTTTGGTGATGCAGGGATGTGCATGCAGGCCGTGAGCCACTTGCCGACCCTGAAGGATCGCACAGCATTGAAGGCTGGCACGGTCAGCGACGACGCGTTGGAGATCGCCCGGTCAATAATGTCGGTAAGTAATCTTACCCTGCCTTCTTAAGTTTTGGAGTTAGCAGTTTTGGGTTCTTATGTTCTTCTTCTTGCTTTCAGTCCCTCTGCCACTTTATCCATATGTTCAAGCAGTTCGCTGAGCAGGAGAAGAAGATGAAGGCAATGAACGATCGCGAGCGAGCAGAGCACGCCAAGGCAGTGAAGTTGTTCGAGGCCGAACAACAGCTCTCGGCGTCGCGAGCTGCCGAGGTTGGGGCCCTCGAGACAAAGCTTGTCGAGGCACTCGAATGCTCGGCGACCGAGGCGGCTAAGGTCGAGGCTCTATAGAAGGAGAAGGCCCGGCTCAAGGAGGAGCTGGTGAAGGCTCGGAGGGTGTTTGAGGAGGCGTTGAAGGAGCAGGAGGCGAAGGTGAAGGAGGCAAGGAAAGCCATTCAGGATGAGGCGGAGGCCCACATGATGACGAACATGGAGGAGGCCTACGCTTGGGCTTTGAAGCACGTGGCAGCTCGTCTCCCAGACTTCGACAGTTTGGGGTACTACATCTACGACCCGGTAGAGGGCGAGGAGTTCCTTCCTCTGGCTGAGGTCGAGCCCGAAGGAGAAGGCGACGAAGACGAGGGCGTAGGCGAGGAGGAGGGGAATCCTTAGGGGGCGCTCGTCACTGTGCCGAGCGAGGGCGCTTCGAAGCAGCACCTAGAGGTGGCTCATTGACTTAGTCGCTTTTTCTTTTTCTCTTTTTTTGCTTCTCCATGTATTGCCGAACTACGGACTGGCCACCGTTCTAAATTTGAAGTGAATAAAATTCTATCTGTTTTTGTCTAAATGTTGAAAATTTTCTTTTCTTTCGAACTCTTTTTTTTGGTTAAGTGTTGGAGAGATCTTCGAGCTCTTTTTGTTTGAGTGTTGTAGCAATCTTCGAGCTCTTTTTTGGCTAAGTGTTGGAGTCGTGAGAACTCAATAGCTCCATGCTCTCGCTCTTTTCAGATTGTCGAAGCGCTGCAAATCGCCGAAGTGCCTCGAGTAGCCGAAGTGGCTTGTCTCAAGGCTAGTCTAGGGTCGACGAGATTGGGGCTCGTGAGGAACCAAGAGCGGCTTCGCGAAACGGAGTTGGATCTTCGTAAGGCGAAGTATGAGCTGAATCAGCTGAGATTGACCCTAGTTTGCCGAGAGATATAGAGGAGGCGATTAGAGGAGCAGATCAAAGAGAGGACCCCCAAAGGTGATGATGTGGGCTCGTTCGCAGAAGCCAACCTCGGCCTGAAGCTTAAGCGCCTTCACAACTCTCTATCTAAGGTGATAGCGGAGAGAGCCGAGCTGAAGAAGGTGACCCTCGGCAAGAGCATGGAAGTTGCTCACCTTCAGCGGACGATCACCGATGGCTCTCGAGGAGCAGGCTCGGTGCGACTGCCTCGCCTGAACATAAAGGTGAGAGATGACTCGCTCAAAGAGCGAATTGTCAAGCTCAAGGCAGAGGTCGCTCGTCTTCAATTGCGATCCGAGCGGAGCAATGTCAGATCCACTTCTTGCACTCGGGAAGAGCACGATAGAGGGATATCTTTCTACGAGCTTGCGCGCCGCTTGCCTTCAATGCATCGAAGCCCGAGCGATGCACAAAGTGGTGTGGCAGCTTCGTTGAACGGAGCGTCTGTTGGAGCCACTGTTAGAACGGGTGCCGATGATGTTTCTCGACTCGCCGGCTTAGAGATGAGCACCGAGGGGGGGCATCGGTAGTAAAACATTCGTCGCCCCCGGGTGTCTCTCAACCGAAGTATCCCTGTGCCTAAGAGGCACTGAAGTAGATATCTGTAGTCTTGTGCTTTAGGCTTCGCAAGTTTTGTATCTCATTGTAAAGATGAGTTGTTGGTCTTGTAATTAGACTTGTTCCTCAAAAAATGAAATAATACTTGTTTTTCACACTTGTGTGTTTTGTTAGCATTTGTAATTGTCAAAAGTTGTAAGAGCAATCTTGAATGGTAGGACGCTTGGCACTCACTCGTTCGCGAGTAGGAAAAAGTTGCGTCGAACTAAGTGTTGGACTCCGAACTTGTTGTTTAGAGGGTACCAACGGCTGGAGGAGCAATTTCGAATGGTAATCCGCTCTTTACTCGCTTAGAAGCAAGTAGTTGATGCGGAGTTGAGCCAAGTGTTGGACTCCAAGCACGTCGTTTTGAAGATATCAACAGTTGTAGGAGCAATTCCGAATGGTGATATGTTTCGTACTCGCTTAGAAGTAAGTAGTTGAAGTGGAGTCGAACCAAGTATTGGACTTTGAGCGTGTTGTTTAGAAGATATCAACAGCTGTAGGAGCAATTCTGAATGGTGATCCGCTTCGTACTCACTTAGAAGCAAGTAGTTGAAGCGGAGTTGAACCAAGTGTTGGACTCCGAGCATGTCATTTAGAAGACATCAACGGCTGTAGGAGCAATTCCAAACTGTGATCTGCTTCGTACTCGCTTAGAAGCAAGTAGTTGAAGCGGAGTCAAACCAAGTGTTGGACTCCGAGCATGTCGTTTTAACAAAAAAAAATAATTTGTATGTAGAGTTAGACTACCCAAAAATAGAGAATTTGCTAAGTAGAGTTAGACTACTCAAAAGGTAGAAAAGTTGTGGGGAAAGATTTTCTTTTATTGCAAACAACTGGGCGGCCGCTTCTAAGTTGCGAGCCACCTTTACATTTTGATAAAGGGAAAATACAAGCAGGGAGTTTGGACAAGTCTTCTGGAGCTCTCTTGGGGAAGTTGCTTGGAGCGGCGTTTAGACACCCTCTCGGTACTTCATTAAGTGCTCTGCATTCCATGTCCTCGGTATCTTCCTGTCCCCCGGGTCTTCGAGTTGATACGCTCCCGGGCGAATAACTCTAGAGACCTTATATGATCCTTCCCAATTGGGTGCCAACTTGCCTCTTTCGCTTGGATCGGAGATTGATAACTTTCTGAGCACTAAATCACCCTTTTTTAGGTTGGCGGGGCGTACCCTCTTATTGTTAGCCAGAGTGATCCTACGGCGGTAGGTCTCTTGCAGAATTGCGGCTCTCTCGCGGACTTTGTCAATGAGGTCTAGGCAGTTGCAAAGCTGGTTCGCATTTTGCGCTTCACTGTACGCTATGAGTCGAGGTGAAGGCAGACGCCCACCTCCAAAGAGAGCTTCGGATCTGTACGTAAGGTTGAAAGGAGACTCTCCCGTTGGAGTTCTTTTGGTGGTGTGGTAGTTCTAAAGCACATTGGGGAGTTGTTCGACCCATAGACCTTTAGTGGACTTGTCAAGCCTCTTCTTCAAGCCAGAGAGGATTTTTCGGTTTGCATTCTCCGCCTGGCCATTGGACTGGGGGTGCTCTACCGAAGAGAACCGCTGCTAAATGTCGAAGTCAGTGCAAAAGTTACGAAAGGTCGCTCCCGTGAACTAAGTTCTGTTGTCGGTTACGAGGATGCGAGGTACCCCGAACCGACAGACGATGTTCCTTTAAAAGAACTTCTGGACCTTGTGCTCGGTGATTGTGGAGAGAGGTTCAGCTTCGATCCATTTTGAGAAGTAGTCTATTGCTACCACTAGGAACTTTAGTTGGGCTGGTGCTGGGGGAAAGGGTCCGAGCAAATCCATATCCCACATTGCGAAGGGAATTGGACTCGCCAAGGAAGAGAGTTGTGCTTGGGGCAGTCGACGGATTGGGGCGAATTTCTTACAGGAGTCGCACTGGCGGACATACTCCTCGGAGTCACTTAGCAGTGTGGGCCAGAAGTTGCCGTAGTTCAGGAGTTTCCGGGCAAGTGATCTCGCTCCCAAGTGTGCACCACATAGACCATCGTGGGCTTCCTTAAGGGCGTAGAGCGCTTCCTCCAGGGAGAGGCATCTCAGATAGGGTCGCCCGTCTATCTGGGTGTAGGAGCACTTGTACATGACCCCGTCCAGGAATATGTACCGCTCTGCTTGTGTCTTGATCCTCCTTGCTTCTTTCGGATCTTCGGGAAGGACTCCATCTCGGAGGTACTCGAGGAGGGGCTTCAGCCAGTTATCCCCAAGTGCTAGGGGGTAGGCTTCCATTGGCTCCGAGCCATCTTCATCAATGCTTGGTTTGAGAAGGACCTCTATCAAGACGGTCTGTTCTTGTAATACCCCGCAAAATTTAAATGACAATTTTGCCCTCGGGTGTTATGCACGTGCATTTTGTACTGTTATTGATGATATCCATAACGTATTTTGATATGTATTTTGAATTCTGATTATTTATGCAATCACGTATTCTTAAAATTTCATTTGAGACAACTCAAATGCTAAATTTCAATCTTTGAGTTTTTACGTGCTTTTACGTATTATCGATGCACGTGTCGTTTTGGGTATTCCACCGTTACGTGCGAAGTTTTCGAGGAGTTTTAATTATTTATTTTTATAAACATGTTTAAATTCATTTTTTATAAATAGAATTCAATTTTTGTCTGTTTTAATCAAAATGAATTTCTACGTGCAATACACGTGTTTTCTGTACGTTTGATGTACATTATCGAATATGTATATTAAATATATTCTTATTTTTCATTCCGATTAATTATAAATATTTTTCAGGTTGATAAAGTCAATTTTTGTATTTTGAGATTTTACGGGCGACGCACGTGTTTCGGTGCACGTGTTTTAAGCGTATTATTCTTTCAAAATGAATTTCATGAAATTGGTTGTGTCTATTTTTATTGTGCATGAAAAATATAATTTTTAAGTTAATTTTACATATTTATTACATATATAAATAATTGTTTTAAAGGAATTAATTGAATAATTTATTTTTGGGTGTACACAAAGCACGTGCACGTGCACACGTGCGATGTGCACATTTTTGGGGGGACCGGGCTGCTTATGAGAAGAGGTAATTCTGAAAGTTTGATTTTGAAAATAGGAGGGAAAACAAGTTCCAATTTTAGAAAATGGGGTTAGTGGTGTTCATGTGGGAGGTGGTTATTCTAACTACCCATTAATTAATCTATAAAAATGCCTCTTAGTCCCTCATTCTCTCATCTCTTCTCCTCTCTCTCTCCTGCCCAATCCGAAAGCAACAAAACCAAGCAAGCCACAAGACAACAAATCCTTCTTTGCTTTTTGTTTATCCACCATACAATTCAATGTATGTATATATATATGTGTAAACATATGTATGTATATATATAGTATGTGCATGTTTGAAGATGCAAATGAAGTTGTTTTGCTTTCTTGGATGCTCACTTATGCTTGCCGAAATGGATTGAAGGCTTGGCTTTGGTGCGCGGATTTCGAAGAGTTGCAATTGGAGTTTCTTTAGGAGCTTCAAATTCTAGGAGTTCATTTGAGTACAAATCTTCAATTTAGGTGGGTATTTCTTAAATGCTTTCTAATTTAAGAATAGAAATTTGCATGATAGATGATATATAATTTATTTGGTTGAAATTGAATTGATTGCATGCAAATTAATGTAGAAATGAATCGTTAAATCTTGATTGGTGTGGTAGATGCAAATTGCTATTCTATTTTCTAAATGATTATGATTGTTAGTTGAGATGCTAGAATTGAAATGATTTATATAAAATTGATGCATGTTGAGACATGATTAGAATAATGCAAATATGTTGTTTGTTGAGAATGTGGCAAAGAAGGGTGATTATAACCTCAAAATATTATTTATACAAGTATAGAGATTTTTATAAAGTGATTTTGATAAAAGAAAACAGTTTATTTGGGGAAAGAAATTGATTGAATATGTGTTTTGATGTATTTTAAGGATTTCATTGAAAAATGAGAAACTTGAGAATTTGATAACATATACGATATTGTTTTTAAAAGGAATATATTCTGGAAATGATCTATATTTTTATATGGGAGTACAAATCAATTAAAAGGTCGAAAAATTATATGCAGGCTGCAATTTGTGTGATCGACAGTCGACTGTTTACTTTCCACAGTCGACTGGTAAGTATAAGAAATTGGTTTTTCGTCGGCAGGACAGTCGACTGTCCACTTCACAGTCGACTGCTGCTGGTGTTTGGGTTTTCAAAGTATTCGCGGAACAGTCGACTAATATTGTCACCAGTCGACTGGACCTACTGTGATGTATTGATATTAGCAGAACAGTCGACTGATACCGACTGAGATATTTTGATGTTCGCTGAACAGTCGACTGATACTGTCACCAGTCGACTAAACCGAACTGTTTATTTTGGTTTTGAGTTTGGATTTGATTTTGACAAATGAAAGTTAAATAAGTTGAATACGAGATTTTATGATTATTAATATTTGACTGAGTTTTATTGTGAAATGCACACCAGGATATGAAAGATGAAATTGATAAAGTTATCGAATTAAATGGTTCTCATGTTATGAGATTATAAAAGAAATGTTTTGAGAAAGAATTTGTGAACAAAAGAAATGGAAATATTATTTGAGATTGATTATGAAACATTGTTGATCTCTAGAAAGAGATAGTTGTTGTAATCTAGAGGCTAGGCGAGACCCTAGTGACCGGCAGTATTATTTATGATTTTAAGAGCTAACCGTTGAGGGTTTAGTGTCTCTCGAGAAGTAGCCAGGTAGGCTGACTGTCTCTACTGTTTGAATTAAGTCCGGTAGGGTAAGCTAGCTCTAGTTTGTGATGATTTTCTTTTAAAACAAATTTTGTAAGGCTGTGATGGAAGTAAGAGAAAAACATGAGTATGAGGGCCATTGGATGGGTGTTGTGAGGGTATGCACAGGCTGTCTTCACGATGCATCGTGACATGACGTGGATACTACTCCAGAGTACCATCCCGGTAGCAATGCTTATGGGATGTTTGGTGGCTGCAAGAGGATTGTGTGCCATGAAGGAGGCTGAATTGCCACAGGCTGTCTTCACGATGCGTCGTGACATGACGTGGGATTCCCCTCCAGGTTTTCTGTACACGTGCTTGTAATCATAGAACATCTATGATACTTACCGAAATTACAGATAGATACATAGTGGAGATGTGATGAAAGTAGGAGAAAAACACGAGTTGAGGACCATCGGATTTGCGGCGGAGAGTATATCACAGGTTCTTCACGATGAGTCGTGACATGACGTGGATACTGCTCCATGGTACCGTCTCGGTGGTGACGCTTGTGGGATGCTTGGTGACTGCATGAGGATCGTGTGCCATGAAGGAGGCTGAATTGTCACAGGTTCTTCACGACGAGTCGTGACATGACGTGGGATTCCCCTCCAGGTTTTCTGTACACGTGCTTGCACTCATAGATCATTTAAGATACCTACCGTAATTACAGTAGTAGATTGAGTCATGGTGAGGGATTGAACCCTACAAAGATGAAGAACGATTAAGAGGCTTGCCCTCGGACCTATGTAGTATGGGATGCATAGAATCCGAACAAGTGCGCATTAGTGTCATCTAATATAAATAATTGCATTAAGGACTAAGTGCACAATCACAACACGACATCAGCAGGATAGTCCCTTTGTAGCTCTGTTTGTGATCAAGTTTGTGTTTGCTAAAATATTTAAGAATCGTTATACTGTTTCCGGCATAGAGAGGATGGTCGTGTATAATATTTCGTCAGTTGTAAGCAACTGACGCGCCCACAGTTTTATATGCAGGATTTGGAGTTACATGAAGATATAAAGAGAATTGATGCTATTGATTACTTAATTGTTAAAGTTGTAGCAATTGTACATTAATTATTATTGTATTTTATTGATTCCGCTGCGTATTGATGTAAAAGACTCTGATGTAATTATTGTTGAAATAAAAGTTTTAAATTCCTTGTAAAATTGTACGAAAGAAGTGTAAAGATCCTGTGGAAATCTCGAATTTAGTTGTATTTGGAATTCGGGGTGTTACAGTTCTAGACCCTGGAGAGACGAGGAGGCGAGCTTAGAGAGAGCATCCGCTTGCACGTTTTCCTCTCAGGGAACCCGCTGGAGTTGGACATCTTCGAATAGAGCTAGAAGCTCCCTCACCTTTGCCAAGTACCTGGCCATACGATCATCCCTCGCCTCGTATTCCCCGGACACCTGGTTGACTACTAACTGGGAGTCACTGAAGACCCTTACGTGCACGGTGCTTGCCTTGCGAGCCATGCAGAGCCCCGCTATGAGGGCCTCATACTCTGCCTCATTATTTGATGCCGGGAAGTTGAGGCGGAGGGAGTACTAGAGGACAAAGATATCGGGTCAGTTAGGATGATGCCAGCCCCGCTTCCATCGGCGCAAGAGGACCTGTCCACATAAACGGTCCAGACAAAGGGGTCGGCAGATGACTCGCATGAGTCAGGGATGGTGTTCTCCACGATGAATTCGGCCAGAGCTTGAGCCTTTATCGTCGTTTTGGACTGGTAGCTGATGTCATGCTGACTCAGCTCGATGGACAACTTCATGAGCCGCCCGGAAGTTTCCGGCTTGTGGAGGACTTGTTTCAGCGGCTGGTCGGTAAGGACGACCACCGAATAGGAATGGAAGTAGGGGTGGAGCTTTCGGGCCGCCATGACCAGGGCGAGAGCCATCTTCTCTAGCTTCGGGTAACGGAGTTCGGCGTCGCGGAGCACCTTGCTCACATAATAGATGGGCTTTTGCGTCTTCTCCTCTTCCCTCACAAGGACCGCACTGAGCGTCTGTTCTGAAGCTGCAAGATAGAGGTAGAGGACCTCCCCAGGTGCTGGCTTGCTCAGGAGCCGGCAGCCAAATATTCCTTGATCTTGTCAAAGGACTCCAGTTGCTGCTATCCCCACTCGAAGCCTTTAGCCCCCCTGAGGGCCTTGAAGAAGGAGAGGCATTTCTCCCTGGACTTGGAGAGAAAACGCCCAATCGTGGCGATGCGCCCCGTGAGCCTCTATACTTCTTTGACGTTGGGGGGGGGGGGGAGCCATCTTGAGAATGGCTTGGATCTTTTCGAGGTTGGCCTCTATGCCCCTCTGGCTGACTATAAATCCCAGGAATTTGCCCGATGAGACACCGAATGCACACTTGTTCGGATTTAGCCTCATATTGTGCCTCCTGAGCACCCTGAAGGCTTCTTGAAGATCGATAGTGTGCTTCTACCCTTGGGTGCTCTTGACCAACATGTCGTCGACGTAGACCTCCTTGTTTCGGCCAATCTGGTCTCGGAAGACCCTGTTCACAAGACATTGATAAGTAGTTCCCGCATTTTTCAAGCCAAAGGGCATAACTCGGTAGCAATAGAGGCCTTGGTCCATCACGAACGAGGTCTTCGGGATATCGGGAGGGAACATCCTGATTTGGTTGTACCCTGAGAAGGCGTCCATAAAACTGAGGAACTCGTGCCCGGAGGTCGCATCAATCAGGGCGTTGATGCTGGGAAGAGGAAAAGGGTCCTTCGGGCACACCTTATTGAGATCGGTGAAGTCAATGCATATTCTCCAGCTCCCATTGGCCTTCTTGACCATCACCACATTAGAGAGCCACTCAGGGTAGTTTACCTCCTGGATAAAGTGGGCGTTGAGGAGTTTCTCAACCTCCTCCTTGATCGCCAATTGCCTCTCAGGGGAAAACTTCTGCCTCTTCTGTTGGACAAGATTGACCCCAGGGATGACGCTCAGACGGTGCATTGAGAGCTCCTCTGAGATCCCAGACATATCGGCTACAGTCCAGGCGAAGAGGTCGCGGTTCTCCCGTATGCACCGGGAGATGTCTTTCTTAATGGAGGGGGAGAGAGCCTTGCTGACGCGAAACATCTTAGTGGTGTCTTCTTCGGAGAAGGCCACTTCCTCTAACTCGTCCATGGGCTTGGAGATAGTTTGACCGCCTTCCTGAGGAAGTTCGAGCGCTTCCAAAGAGAGAACTGGACCCCCCATCGAGGTCATATAGCACTTCTGAGCTGCTTCTTGGCTTTCCCTCACTTCTCCCACTCCTGAGGGCGTGGGGAACTTCATCTTCATGTGGTAGGCTGAAGGGATGGCTTAAAGTGCGGCCAAACCTGGTCTACCCAGGATAACATTATAGACGGCCTTGACGTCGACCACCATGAAGTCCATTGGCTCTGTGCAAGTTACAATGGCCTTTCCAACCGTTACGTCGAGGGTTATAACTCCCTCGACCATAACCGGGACCCCAGTGAACCCGTGAAGAGTGTAGCCCGCGGGCTTGAGCCAGTCCCTCGACAGCGGAGGCCCTTGAAAGCCTCCAAGAAAAGGATGTTGACGGAGCTACCGTTATCCACCAAGATTCGATAAACATCAAAGTTTTCCATTCGGAGGATGATGACGAGGGCATCGCAGTGGGGTGTGCAGATGCCCTCCAGGTCCCTATCGGAGAACGTCACCGGGACCCCTAGGCCCTTGAGGGGAGGGTGGCTCTGCACGGAATTAACCTCCCTGACGAAGGCTTTTCAGGAGGAGTTGGAATCTCCCCCCATTGGGCCTCCGTGTATCAAGTGCAAGATGCCCTCTACTTCGGCCTCCATAGTCTCTGTGCGCTTCTCAGTTCACCTGTTAGCCCCCCTGGGCGGCGGGGCGGATTAGCTCGGTCCTTTCTCACAAACTAAGTGAGCTGCCCTCTCTGAATGAGGACCTCGATTTCATCCTTCAAGGCCCGACAATCATTGGTGTTGTGCCCGTAGTCCCAGTGGAAACAGCACCACTTCTCCTGGTTTCTCTTCTTCCCGGGGGTGTTCATCTTCAGAGGCGGTGGCAGGAGACCTTCATTCCCAATCTTCATTAGGATGGCGGATACACTCGAGTTTAGCGGAGTGAATTTCTCGAAGCGGGGGAGAGGACGCCGCTGACCCCCATTATCCTTCTGGAGCTTCTTAGCTCCTTCTTCTTCCGTGCCCTTCTGCTTATTCCCGGAAGTCGACGCCTCAAAGGTGGGGCGGTGGACAACTTCTTCCGCTTGGATGTACTTTTTGCTCCGGAGTAGGAGCTCTGAGAAGTCCCGAGGGGGCTTCTTGGCGAGGGACGCCCTGAGATCCGCATTGAGGATGTTGGACTGGAAGGCAACAGTGGCGACCGAGGGTTCTAAGGAGGCGATGGATCTGGCCTCAGCAGTGAAACACTTGACATAGTCCCTCAATCGTTCGCCCTTCTTTTGGCTGAGGAACAGTAGGGAGGCGCTTGTCTTCTCAGTGCGGCAACTGCTCACAAAATGCGTGAGGAAAAGACCCTCAAACTGGTCGAAGGAGAACATAGAAGCTGGTGCAAGTCGAGAGTACCATTCACGGGCCGGTCCTTTAAGGGTGGACGGGAAGGTCTTGGAAAGGAGGGCATCGGATGCATGGTGGATCATCATGAGAGTTTTGAAACTCTCGATGGGATCCGTGGGGTCCGACGCCCCGGTGTAGGTCTCGAAGTGTGGGGGCTTGAAGTTTTCTGGGACTGGAGCCTCCATGATGGTGCAAGAGAATGGGGGCCTGCTCGGGCGAAGGTCCCTAGCCATCGTTCTTCGTCTCGGTAGAGCTGGCCTAGGTGCCTCTCCATCTCGTGGAGACAGCAGTAGACCGATTCCTCCCTTCGGTCGTGTCTTGCTGAGCCTCGAGACTCCTCCTCATGTTGAGGAGGGGTGGGGCTGCGACGGCATTGGCTCAGAGTAGGTGGTGGACTAACTGAGCGACGGGGGTGACTCGGAGTAGGACGCGGACTTCGGGAGCGGTGGTGGTGATCAGGAGAAGGGCGGTGATGGCTCGGAGCTAGCCTGGGACTTCAGGAGCGACGGTGAAACCGGTCTGGGACTTCAGGAGTAGCGAGGGTGACGAGGAGCTGGCCGAGAGCTGGGTGCCCGAGGGCCATTGTTAGAGGTAGCATGGAGCGCTCGAAGGACCGCCTCCTAAAACTGCTGGAACTCTGCCCTTGTGATAGGGGCCTCCTGCTTGCGGTCGGCTCGAGCTGCAGGACGGCCAGCAGGGGAGCGGCTTTGCCTTGGGCACTGTGGAGGCGAGTCCCTTCGTCTGTGGGGGGAGTTAGACCCCCTGTGGTCTGATCGGCATGGCGACCTATCCCTCGCATGCTCCTGGTGAGGGTTCGCCTTGCGGGTCCGCCTCTCCTCCAGATGAGTTCGAAGATCAGGCCCTGGCTCGGTTTGCCGATTTTTAAGCACGTCTCGCAAATCCTTTGGGGTAGGAGGACTGTGGGAGGCCTTAGAATCCGTGGAGGCATTATAGATGGACACCCGAACCTGATGCATGGGTTGCTTGTGGCGGCTCTACCTAGAGGGCTCCCCCACGTAAGCTTGGGGCCCTATAGACTGCTGAATGGACTGGGGAGCCTGCTGCTCAAGCTGTAAGGTCTGCTGGCCGGGTGGAGGGAGATCCTCCAGAGGAGGAGGATGAGAAGAGGTTATTCTTCGGTTGGATGTTGCGGGCTTCCTCGTGGGAGGCATGGCTAGGAGTAGCTTCGGCTAGAGGAGGAAGGCGTGGTTGTTTACCGAGTATTTTTCATAGACGGCGCTAATCTGTTGCCGCTAGATTCTGGTGTGGGGGTAATAGATGTGATTTGTAGGTTCGTGAGGAACTCGAACAGGCGGGATCTTCCTTCTTCCTTGTTGATAAGTTGACTCCTTGGTGCTCCCGCTGACCTGCACAAATGTTCAAAACACCGGGATGGATCCCGGCGACGAACCCTCTGATGCTCTTGTCAATACCAGAAAAAGTAAAGGGAAAGTACTTAAGTGTGCAAAGAGTGATTACCTGTGACAGTAGGAGGTAGGGGGTATTTATAGTTGCCATGGGGATCTCTTTCAAGATAAGAGTGAATCTTTACTTCCCGGTGAGGCTAGATAGGGGTGGTTATAACCACCTCCTCAAGATCAGGGCGAGCCAGGATTTCCTCCAATTCTGTTGAGCTGGCCCCTAATGGGTTGAGATTCGTTCTCAACTGAACAGATCCATTCATGGGTTAGCGGGTCCAAGGGGAGGAACCCGATTCCCAATTCGGACCCGTCTGTAGGTGAAATTACCGTCTTGCCCCTGGGACTTTAAGATTCGTGCCCACTTTGAATGGTTCCGATTTAACCCCATTTTTAGCCATATCAATAGTACAACTGCCCACCATATGTGGCCTCTCAAAAGGTTATTAACCAACTAGGTGACTCTTGATCATAGGCAATTATATTTATTTATTAATTAATCTTGCAATTCTCCTGACGTGGGACAAATCAATCCCACACCCTCTCCTCTTTCTCTTACGAGCACGCACAGCGGCTCACCTCCACGGGGGCCCCACTGCCCATGTCATCACACACCCTGACCAGCAACAGAGATGCCCCCTCTCCTCTGGGCCCCATGCCATGTCACCCACGTGACAGGCACAGCAAGCATCAACTCCATTCATCACATCTCATTTCACATATTAAATCCCATCATTATTACAAGATTGCTATTCAACATATTTACCATATTGCCATCAACCTTTATATCCAGTAGTAAGAAAATCAATGGTCCAGATCTAAGCTCCTAAAAGACATTTTTCCCTCAAAAGTTTTCCCCCAAAACTCAAATTAACTCAAATTCAAATACCCCCCCCCCCCCCAACACAAAAAAAATAAAATAAAAAATAAAAAATTCCCTCCTTTATTTATTTAATTATCTCTCTCTGTCTATATTTACTAAAATATATATATATATAGATTTACATATTTTAGGTTTGTAAATTTTCAATTTTTTTATGTTTTTATTGCTCATGTTATATTGAAAATAACAAATATCTCCTCAATAGTTAAATTTCATTATTTTCCACCCTCAAAGTTCTAAGAAGTTGGATTTTATAGAAGACGTGTCGTAGGCACGTGCCCACGGGAAAATCTAGTGTATATATATATATATATATATATATATATATATATATATATATATATATATATATATATATATATATTATATCTCTTGAAATTATGGGGTGTTACATACCCCTCCCCCCCCCCCCCTTTTAGAAATCAGCATCCTCGCTGAGTATGGGGCATGTAACCAAGTCGTACCCTGATTCAACTAATTTTAGCATACTGCCCCTTGCCAAACTGCCAGCGTACTGACCTCAGCTCCCTCTCAGGCATACCCACCCTGACACACAATCGGTGTCGAAAGTCAGTTCTGATACCATTTGTAACGCCCCACCCCAATACTCAGACAATTTTATTTATTTATTAGTTATTTATCGTACAATTTCCCACCACAGATTGCCTCTCAAAAGTTGGTTAACCAATTAGGTGACTCTTGATCATAGACAATTATATTTATATATTAATTAATCTTGGAATTCTCCCGATGTGGGACAAATCAATCCCACACCCTCTCCTCTCTCTCTTGCGAGCATGCACAACGACTCACCTCCACGGGGGCCCCTACTGCCCACGTCAGCACACACCCTGACCAGCAATAAAGCTGCCCCCACTCCTCTGGTCCCCACGCCATGTCACCCACATGACAGGCACAGCAAGCATCAACTCCATTCATCACATCTCATTTCAATTATATTAAATCCCACCATTATTACAAGATTGCCATTCAACATATTTACCATATTGCCATCAACCTTTATAGATATACTAGATTTGCCCGTGGCCACGTGCCTACGGCACGTCTTCAAAATGATACAGCATATGAAAAGTCTTGTAAACAGTAAGTCAACAATTATGTAGCTGAAGTTTGAATAGTATGACAATAATTAGTTGTAAATAAAAGTCCATGTTTGCATTAGTATATGGTGAAAAATAATTATAAATTGGGGTATAAAAGTCCATGTTTCCATATATATATATATATATATATATATATATATATATATATATATAGAGAGAGAGAGAGAGAGAGAGAGAGAGAGAGAGAGAGAGAGAGAGAGAGAGAATTAAATAAATAAATGAGTTATTTGGGGGGGGGGGGAGGGGATTTGAATTTCAGTTTTGGGGGGAAACTTTTAGGGGGGAAATGTGTTTTGTGAGGTTAGATCTGGAACTTTGATTTTGAGGGGATTGAAGGTGAGCCACTTGATAGCTTTCTTTGTGTTTTATTATATAGATATATATATAATACTATATTATATCTCATGAAATTACGGGGTTTTACAACTAGCATCTCCAAATTCTTCGAAAGCAAGTGATTCATGTTTGGCCTCATAATTCTGCCACCAAGAGAAAAAAAATAATTTTCGATGCAACAGTTGACACCGGGGGATTAACCAAATTTTTAACCATACGAGAAAGAATAGAAAAGTAGTTTTATTGTGTTTCCAAAAAAATTAACACATCATCTATATCATCGGCTGGAGGTTATGCATTATACTAATTCAACTCATTATGTGCATTTTTTCTTGGTTTTATTTTATTTTATAAGATTTAAAACAACACTTGTTGAAAAACAAGACCCTTTCCCTTTGATATGGAAAAAGAAGGAGAACTAACATTTTGTGATTGTGTAAAGTCTATCAAAGCTATCATACAAATTATTCAAAACATGCTCAAATTGTATAGTAAAAAACATGGTCATAACCTTGTACTTCTTTGTGTGGAGCATATGAATGAAAAATAACAATTAAATTTTTGGTGCCCTCGAACTTTATTACGGGATTCATTACACTAGCAACACAATATAACATAGGAAGATGATGAAAACCTTGTCACGCCCCGCTTCTCAAAATACGAAATACGAGTGCATGACGAAGCCCAGCGAATGATCTTAACATCATTCATAAGCTGTAGGATCAACTCAGCATCACAACAAGAATATAACAAGAGAGGTATATATATAACCAAGCATGTATGAATAATTTATTAGCAAAAGAAACAATTGAAAATATGATAATAACATCCAAATAGTTTCAAGTCTGGATCAAGTTAAAACTTGGGAACCTCAGCCCGTTACAAGTTCTTAAATAGCAAGAAATAATAATTCAGGAAAACAAATAATTCAAGAGAACAAGTATTCTAATCAAGTCCTTTCTTCACTTGAAAACTAGAACCTTTGCTCACCAATTCCAGCGGGTAGCTCGTCTCCAAATTCTGCTTAATAAATATAAAAAGGAAAAAACAGGAAAAAACAAGAGAAAATGCCCTTAGTGCAAGCTAGGGCCACAAATAGTAAAAACAAGTACAAGTAATGGAAAATTGGAATCAAGAATGTAACAGGGATATAACAAGTAATGGAAAGAACCAAGAACTAGCTAGCAAGGGGAACATCTTAGTAACCAGGTTGGATAACAACTGCTAATGATAAAACACGTGTCAAGTGAACTTGTGGGGGTATCTAACATCAAGTGACAAGTCTCAAGCCTAGTGTCAAAATTTTATTTCAAGTGTCAAGTCTCAAGTAACAAGTTGTTGAGTATCAGGTAACAAGTCTCAAGTTCATGTTTCATATTTCAAGTCTCAAGTATCATGTTTCATGTATCGTATCATCAAGTATCAAGTAACAGGTGTCATGTTCAAGTTTCATGTCCAAGTCTTGTGGTTATTACTATCTAGGTAGCACTTCATGCATCCATACTTTTACTACATAGTTGCTACAGTCAAATCAGTTACGTTTAGGCCTAGTAATGGAGTCTATAGGGCGGCGTACTCAGGTATCAAGTATCAAGCAAGTGATCAAAACATGGGCTCTAGAGGTGGCCCCTGTAGGCTCTAGATGTGGCCCCCGTCACCGTGACGTGGCACTTAGTTCTACGTGGCACTTAGTTCCATGTGATCTCAAGTATATATCATGTAATCATATAATGGGCTCTAGAGGTGGCCTCTGTCACCCATGATGTGGCACTTAGTTCTACATGGCACTTAGTTCCATTTAACATAAAATTATGGAAAACACGAGTCCCCTTCCGAGTACACTTACCTATATTGTCCACTACTATGGTCTTTCCCTTAAACCCCGGCTTATTACATTTATTAATTTTTGGCAAGCAAGCATACAAGTATGTGAAATGTTGTAAATTAATTCTAAGAAAAATTGGGGATGTCCTATAGGTTGTCCAGCAACAGTATATAAAATTTCAAGTCAAACGCTTGCTATTAACATAGTTAAATTAATTCGCAAAGTAAAGGTGTGCAGCAGTTTTGTAAATCTGCATCTACCGACACAGCTGCAGTAAAACTGCAATAACTCCTAGACCGCGACTCCAAATTCAAAAATTCCAGAGGCTATCGACATCTAGACATCTAGAGATATATTTTCTATTCAGGGCTCGGGTTCATATTCTGATGTTAAATGGGTCAAAACAGCATAACAAGATTCAGGACAGCAACATGTGCGAATATCTTACTAGTATAGGTTACATGAAAATTGGTTATTAGGCGTCTAGGTTAATGTGTGATATAAATACGGGGCAATAGTTTTCAAAACAGCAAGTAATAATTATTTTTCAAGTCAAATGGGTGCAAGTTCATCAAATGTAAGATATAACATGTGTCTACAAATCTAGGGCTCCTTAATTTCATGTGTCCATGTGTTCAGGGGGTAAAATGAGTCCAAGTAGTTATAATATAATACAATGAAATTATTGTGACTCTTAAGATTATAAAATTGAGGAGGTTTAATATTTGATCAACAACGACAGTCAAGGAGAAGTCACAATTTCTAACTATTTGTAGTATTTTCAAGGAATGCTTGTACAGAACAAAAATATGTACAAGAGGAATTTTTGCCTTGATTGGCGACGAATAGATCCATTAGTTGAAGAAAATGGGATCGAAAATTCCCGGGCGAAGTCTCCCAAAATCACGTGTGAAGCACGTGCGAAAATCAACTGTAGAGTGAAAATTTCTCCACACCAGATCGGCCGAACAGCGTACAGCAAGTCGGGATTTGGCGCGGCAAAACAGCGAACACCGAACACAGCGAATCAAAATCCTCCTATGCAGCAGATCTGCGCCAGAACAGGAAATGGCGATGCTGGATTTGCTTTAGCTGAACACCGAACAGCGATCAGACTGAGCTCGATCGCACGGATCTTGATGCAATCTGATGGTTGAGATCGAATCCTACCAACCCCATTCTTCTTCTTCTTCGTTCTCTTCTTCGACGAAACAGAGAACGAGAGAGAATGGCGACGGCGGCGCTACGTCGAGGAGCGACGCGGCGATGGGGTAGCACGGCGGTGATGGCTATGGCAGCGCTACGTCGAGGAGCGACGCCTGGCGATCCTGTTTATGGGTTTCGATACAGGGGAGGAGCGAAGGAGTGGTTCGGGGAGTGATCGTGGCGTGGACGGAGGTGGAGAGGAGGTCGAGGGGATGATGCAGTGGTCGGAGATGGTGAAATGGGTTTCGGAGGTCGAGAGTTGGGTTCGGAGTTTCGATGGCGTATGGTGATGGCGGTGAGGTGGTTGACGACGGGATGATGGTGGGTGTTGGCGATGGTGTTGACGAAGGTGAAGGGGACGATCGGAGTAAGGGAAATGGATCTGGCGATGGGTATTTGGGTCGAGCGGATTGAGAGAGGACGAGGGAGGTAGAAAATGAAAGCGGCGGGGATGATTGGGTTAACATAGTAGTTAGGGTAGGGGTTAGGGTTAGGGTAGGGTTATATAGTTAGGGTTTCGGGTTTTGGGGTATCCGTTTCGAGAGGGATCCAACTGGAGAATTGGTCAAAAAGTGATAAAATGGGGAACAAAGGGATGAATGAGAAGAAATAGTCATTTCTTCATGAATAAAAACACAAAGAGCACACAAATGAATTCGATAAAAGGATCAAAAATTGAGTCGAAAACAATTTAATGGTTTTCTTCAATCAGAAACAAAATACAGGATCTCAAATAGATGAAGGAGTATAATGAGGCAAAATACAGTGTAAAATACAAATGCGGGAAAATAGGAGTTACAAAAATATTTCATAAATTTTAGATAAGCGGCATAAACCGTTGTTTCAGTATAAGGGTCGCTTATCAAATCTTTAATAGTGGTCATTATAGTTACAATTGTAAGTAAAATGCCACTAGAAGTAGATGAATATGTTTTGGAAAATTACAAAGTGGCATAATTAAAATGTTCTAAACTTATTAACAAACTATCGGCAAAAAATCAAAAATCATCATCTATTCTTCAATCTTTCATACCCGTTGCAACACAAAATTCTTTTAAACCTTGACTATAATGAGTAACTACACTTAAGAGTTCATATGTCGAATTTGAACGATGTCTAACATCTTTAGGAAATCGTTTAAATGTGATTTCCCTAATTTTACACAAATCATGAAAAGATTGATATGTAGGACCACTCTAAAAAAATAAACACAATCTCTCATTGCACTAATTTTATCATGTCCGTATTTTAGTCGTCTTGTACACAAAAATTTGAATTTGACAAACACATCTAACATAAAAAATAATGGGTTCTATAGGATTTAACATATTTTTCAAAGTAGAAATTTTGTTTGTATTATTAGAGCATCCACAATCGTCATTGTTTAAAAAATGCATAAATGCATAAATTCATATAGCATTTGGCCATTTTGCTGCAATCGTCCAATGGTATTTTTTAGCAATTTAAATTAAAATAATAATAATTTAAGATCAGACGGAGCTTTGAAGTTGATTCGGAGGAATTAAATTATTTTTAAATTGACAGATGCAACTTCACATTGCGTCGGAAGAGAAAAAAAAACAAAAACAATGTTCGGGGCAAAGAAATAGTCGTTGGATTGATCTTGGAAAGCAAAAAAGAGCCGTTGAATGAAGAGGAGGCAAATGGTAATTCAATATATATATATATATATTTTTAAAACCCAATGGACGCAACATGAAGTTGCGTCCGAGGTGGTGCTTCGTTTTGGGATTTTTTTTATTTACAAAAAATAACTTTTTTTTGGAGGGACGCAATGTGAAGTTGCGTCTGACGATTAAATTAATATTTTTTTAGAGTGACGCAACTCGAAGTTGCGTCGTTTAAATTATGCATAATTCTCATATCCGCTCTCATTTATAGCAATCTACTATCGCAAAATATGCAAAATATGCATATTTAGCAAACGACTGCAGCGTATTTTTTGCGAAAATATGCATTTTATGCATATTTAGTAAATGACTACAGATGCTCTTAGAAGCATTATTAAAACCAATAGCAAAAACTTTATCAAAAATACTAAATTTATTATATGCATCCATGATGTGTGGCGTAATTATCTCACCCTTATGTGGGTACCTAACAAATTCAAAAGGAATAAACCTTTTTTGGATTAACCAATCGGAATCGATCCAATGACATGTTACACACATCATTGGTATATCTTTAACTCCTACCCAACTATCAGATGTCAAAGACCCTACAATTTAGTGATGTCAATGTTGCAACTAATAAACCTTAGTCTCTTAGTCTCTTCGTAGACTAATTTGCAATCTCCTTAACCACATTCCCAGGATTCATTTATAATAGGGAGTTTAATGCGATTTGGTTAAAACTTTCTAAATTCCTTCTCTCGGCATACGAAAAAGGTAATTCATCATTAATTACTAATCTAGTCATTTTCCTACGAACGGTATCGTGATCGTAGCTATGACTTTCTACGTAACCGGTCCTAGGATTTATCTTTTGTTGTGTAAGCGTGTCTTGTGATAATTCGGATTGGTATTTATCTAAGTGACACTTAAGTGTACCCGTTTCCGCACCTAATTTAAACTTGTATGTCATTTTACACTTATTGCAAATTTTAAGTCATACACTTTTATCGTTTTGAGAATGGACAAAAGTGAAATATTTGTGTACTTCGGAAGTATGTCCTCTTGATTTATGGGATTGAAATGGGCTTGTTCCATGTCTTGTGAATCTGTCTTCTACTATTACACCATCTATGTATGAGGAATTTCATGAAAATCAGGAATACTATCAAAATTTCTAAATCTTTCTTCACTATCTATTTGTGGAATGAAAGAAATGCAACAAGATGAGGTGGAATCTTGGCTACGGCCACTACCGCTTAATCGGTTTGATGCTATCTAATTATGAACTGGTGTATCTGTAAAAAAAGAACATAAAAAAGAGGAGAGAGTTCGAAAAAACATTTACAATCAATTATGAACTAGTGTATGTTGTTAAAAAAATTCTACAAAACAAGTAAAGTGGGTTTTAGACAAAATCTAAAAAAGAAGAGGACAGAGTTTTAAAAAAAACAATTAAACAAAAGAGCTAGTGTAAATCTAAAAAAAGAAGAAGAGGGAGTTCAACAAAACACAAACAATAAATTATGAACTAGTAAATTATTAACTACTAAAATCTATAAAGAAAAAGAGAAGAGAACAATGCTACTATAAAAATTAAACAAATACAGTTTTACCAAACGAGTGTAGATTGAAGAATGAGAGTAGAGAGAGTTGAGAACTTGTTCTTGCAAGATTGAGAACACTTGAGTCTTGAGAGGGTTGAGGGAGTTGAGAGATTGAAAGCACTTGATGTTGATCACTTGATTGAGTTGATTCCACAGATTTCCAGAAAATAGATTGTAAATGATAGAATTTGTGAAAAGAAATTAAAGAAATGAGCTCGTATATATAAATTTTTTTTTTCTTCGGATTTTCCATAATACCCTAAAAAACTAACTAGTAAATATCCGTTGGGGGTATTTTAGTAATTTAATAAATCAGTTTTTAAAAAAATCAGAAAAAAATCCTAAACCAACGGTCGGCCCGCTGGTTTGGCCCGGACCGGGCCGGGCCGGTTCAACGCGGGTTTTCGACGCCGAAGTGACAGCCCGGCCAAGCCCAGGTTGCCATGGTGGTTCGGATCCGGTTTGGTCCGTTTTGGTGGCGGGCCGGGCCGGGCCGAGCCAGGCAGTCCCGGGCTGAACCAACCCCGATGCCACCCCTAGTTAAACAAGAACTATCTGGATGAGGAATTTGTCCTGATCTCTTGATGATGATATTAGAAAACAGACAGTTGATCATAAGAATATGAGCCTTGGTCAAGAGCATGTGGGGAGTTGACAAGATGTTTGGCGAAGTTGTTGTAACCTCTTGTCGCGTAAACTCTGCTCTGTATGAATTTTCAGAGTGGGGCTGAAGTCAAAAACAGATTAAAGTGCGAGAAGAGGTATTCACCTCAAGAATCTTGGATGGTTTTCAAAGAATATCTAACTGAGTGTCGTGGCCGAACATGCCTTGGCAACGTGAGTCTCCACATGAATATTGAATTGGAAGGTATTGGTAGAATATTGTCAAGAAGCTTGGAGGCTCGCACTCAATGATTAAGACCGTCGGATACATCTTATCCTCCAATTGAGATCCATATTTTGGAGGTTGATTTCAGAAAGTGAAGTTTGGAAGCTACCAGTGGAAGAGTTGGTCTTACTCAAATTTCTGGAAGTATGCTATCTCAAGCGACTTATATGCTGGCATTGTCGAACATGATAACAGTTCAATGGAAGCCGAAGCTTAAGCTTGGTGTAAGTTTCAATTTCAACGTACTCTCAATATGAGAGCGCGAACATTCTGAACATAAATTTACTATTTCATATGAGTGAGACAATCAAGTTGCGTTCATTAGGAATAGTCAATAATCGATCAAAGACTCCAGACCCTGATGTTCTGCCCCATTGTTCTGTTATCCTCCATTTGATTAGCTTCTATTGCAGTTACCAGGGCTGGTCCCCCACCTTGTGGCAGGTGAGGCGGCCACCTCAGGCCCCCGATTTTTTGCAATTTTAGGAGCACTCAAATTTGTATTTCCCTTGTAAACATAGGTAAATATATATTTTGCTTGTAAAATAAATTATATTGTAATTAGGGTCCAAAAATAATTATTTGGATCTTGAGCCTTGAGCTGTCGGGAACTCACGGCCGGCCTGCCAGTTACGCTATGAATTCAAAATCACTGTAAAGGAAAAATACTAGAGACTTTTGTATAATTGAATCCTGAAACAGATATTTGATTGTTTCAAAAATGTGTGGTGTAAACTGTATGTTTTCCATATTGGGAAACCTTTAACAGTAGATTGTACCATGTTTAATCTGGTGCATGGTTACTGACAACGATTAAATTCGTTGTCTCATACATCCTTTAGAAGATTGTATTCATATTATTTGATTTGTGGCCTTGTAAAAGCATGCTACATCATGCGGTTTGTTTTTGGAGTGTGGCTGCAACAGGTGTGAGTTCTTATAATTTGTATAGTAAAAGTTGCGGTACTGACTACATGTTCGACCCTCGGCTGGGGGACCGGCTCGGGAGTAGCATGAGTGAGGTGGAGGACGGATGCTCGGCTCGGATCCAGTAACTCATATAAGATCTTCGGGACTCGGCTCAGTCTTGTGTATCTGCACTGCCTAGAAACACCGGGAGAGATCCCCGCGATAGGCCCTTCGACGACCTAGTCAGTCACTGGAAAGCAACAGGAGCTAGGGTTTTGGAGGTGAAAGATTGATTACCTTTTCCAGTGAGGAGGAGGTCTGGTATTTATAGGCGGAGCAAACGGATCTGAGATCCTGCTGGGCTGGGTTGGACCCGTTTGCTCGTGGGCCTGATGTGGCAGAAGCCCAGGAGGCTCTAGGTTGACCTAATGATCAGGGGAGAGCGGATTTTGAGAAGATCTGGTGGCCCAGGAGGGGCCACATCATCTGACCCATATCAGGAGCTTCCCACTCCTGGTGTGCTGGATAATCCAGCCGTGTAGGAGTGATTTGCCTCTGTAGGAAGAGCAGAGCGGTGTGTACGCAAAGAATAAGGTTCGCATCTTCCTAGAGAGGCCAGCGGGGTAGGGTGAAGAGGATCCCCTTTTGAAGATAAGAGGGGCATCGAGTACCTGATGCGGGGGGTTGGAAGCCGAGCGTCGAGTGTCGAGGGCCGAGCTTTCGTGAGCTCGAGTGACGAGGCGTGCATGGCTCGGATCAACGACCGAGCCCCGAGCCCCGAGCCCCCTACTTGTTAGAAAAGCTAATGGGCGTCGAGAGCCGAAAAACAGGGGGTCGAGATTTAAGCATCGAGCGTCGAGTGACAAGCTCCGAGGGCCGAGCCTTTACAAGCTCAGGTGACGAGGCTCGCATGGCTCGAGGTCACGACCGAGCTCCGAGCCTGAAAAATTATTGGGAGAGCTTTGGCGTGGCTCGAGGTTACTACTGAGCTCCGAGCTCCAAGACTTATTGGAAAAGCCTTGGTGTGGCTCGAGATTATAACCGAGCTCCGAGCCCCAAGACTTGTTGGTAAAGTCTTTGTATGGCTCAGACTCACCACCGAGATCCGAGCCCCAAGACTTGTTGGAAAAGCCATGGTGTGGCTCGAATTCACTACCGAACTCCGATCCCCAAGACTTGTTGGAAAATTCTTGGTGTGGCTCGAGATTACAACCGAGCTCCGAGCCTCAAGACTTGTTGGAAAAGTCTTGGTGTGGCTCGAGGTTACAACCGAGCTCCGAGCCCCAAAACTTGTTGGGAGAGCTTTGGTGTGGCTCGAGGTTACAACCGAGCTCCGAGCCCCAAGACTTGTTGGAAAAGCCTTGGTGTGGCTCGAGATTATTACCGAGCTCCGAGCCCCAAGACGTGTTGAAAAGCCTTGGTGTGGCTCGAGATTATTACCGAGCTCCGAGCCCCAAGACTTGATGGAAAAGCTTTGGTGTGGCTCGAGATTACAACCGACCTCCGAACCCCAAGACTTGGTGTGGCTCGAAGTTGCAACCGAGCTCCGAGCCCCAAGACTTGTTGGAAAAGACTTGGTGTGGCTCGAGGTTACAACCGAGCTCCGAGCCCCAGGTTTGTAGGGGAAGCTTGGTGTGGCTCGTGGTGACACCCGAGCGCCAAGCCTCAGCTTGTTGGAAAAAGCCTGGTGTGGCTTTCAGTGACATTCGAGCGTCGAGACACGAAACTTATTGGAGAAGCTTGGCGTGGCTCGGTGTGACATTCGAGTGTTGAGCCCCAAGTTTTTAGGAGAAGCTTGGTGTGGCTCGCGATGTCATCCGAGTGTCGAGCCCCATGCTTGTAGGAGAGCCTTGGTGTGGCTCGTGGTGACATCCGAGCTCCGAGCCCCAAGACTTGTTGGAAAAGTCTTGGTGTGGCTCAAATTCACTACCGAGCTCCGAGCCCCAAGACTTGTTGAAAAAGTCTTTGTGTGGCTCAGGTTCACTACCGAGCTCTGAGCCCCAAGACTTGTTGGAAAAGCCTTGTGTGGCTCGCGGTGACAACCGAGCATCGAGCCACGAAACTTATTGGAGAAGCTTGGTATGGCTCACGATGTCATCCGAGCGTCGAGCCCCACGCTTGTAGGTGAGCCTTGGTGTGGCTCACGGTAACATCTGAGCTCCGAGCCCTAAGTTTTTTAGGAGAAGCTTGGTGTGGCTCGCGGTGTCATCCGAGCGTCGAGCCCCACGCTTGTAGGAGAGCCTTGGTGTGGCTCGCGGTGACATCCAAGCTCTGAGCCCCAAGTATTTTAGGAGAAGCTTGGTGTGGCTCGCGGTGTCATCCGTGCATCGAGCCCCATGCTTGTAGGAGAGCATTGGTGTGGCTCGCGGTGACATCCGAGCTCCGAGCCCCAAGACTTGTTGGAAAAGTCTTGGTGTGGCTCGAATTCACTACCGAGCTCCGAGCCCCAAGACTTGTTGCAAAAGTCTTGGTGTGGCTCGAGGTTACAACCGAGCTCCGAGTCCCAAGACTTGTTGGAAAAGACTTGGTGTGGCTGGAGATTATAACCGAGCTCTGAGCCCCAGGTTTGTAGGGGAAGCTTGGTGTGGCTCGCGGTGACACCCGAGATCCGAGCCCCAGCTTGTTGGAAAAAGCCTGGTGTGGCTCGCGGTGACATCCGAGCATCGAGATACGAAACTTGTTGGAGAAGCTTGGTGTGGCTCGCGGTGACATTCGAGCGTCGAGCCCCAAGTTTTTTAGGAGAAGCTTGGTGTGGCTAGCGGTGACATCCGAGCGTCGAGCTTCAAGCTTATTCTTTTGTCCTGGGAGGAAGGTGGAGCAGCGGCATAGAAAAAGGTGCGGTACTTGAGCAGTTGGCCACGTGTGTCGAGCCGTCACACCGGCTGACAGGGCCGAGGGTGAAGAGGTATTTTTACGCTCTGGGATGACATCATGGGCGTGATAATCGAAGCGTTTCAGATCCTGGTGGCCGTTAGATCTTGATGATCAAGATCCAACGGTCAGATCTACTCCTGAAATTCGAGGAGTCCCTTCCTCTATTATAAATCTCCCACCATTCACTTCATTTCTTCACCTTGAACTCAATCTCTAGACAATAGGAGTTTCTTTCATAGCCGTCAGCGACCATTTTTCGGTGATCTTCCCGTTTCCCGGTATATCATGTTAGTATTTTTATTTCGTAATGTCGCATTCTCAGTCCGGCTCCGAGTCAAGCTCTTCAGGTCATACTGTGGAGGAAATCCAGTCGACATCTTGGTCTCTTGATGACTTTGAAGTGAAGGAAGAGGTCCAGTCGGATTTAGGATCAGGGGGCGAGGGTGTCGTGATTTATGATGTGTCCCCTTTACGAATCCGTTGGCCAGAAGAGGAGCTTGTTGAAGAGGGTGAGCATGAGGAAGGAGGCTCCGAGGGAGAGGAGCTTGTTGAGGAGGAAGGCGAGCCTGAGGAAGGGGGCCTCAAGGGAGAGGAGTTTGTTGAGGAGGACGACCAGAAGGAGTCTGAACGAGGAACCGAGGGAGGTAACGATCGGGGAGAGGGGGAAGGAGGAACCACGGGAGAGGTAGCGGAGGAAGAAGCAGATCTTCCACCTCTACCCCCGTTATCAACCCCATCTCCGGAGAGGAAGCCTCGCCTCTGTAGGAGAAAAAGGAAGTGGATTCGTCCCGATAGTGTGGACGAGCCAGACAAATACGGATCCGAGCCTAGGTTCAAGTTTCCCTCTCTGTCCAATAAAAACCCAGGGTCGATTAGGATGTACCCGATGACATGGAGGGGCCTCTCACATTTACCTCACTGCTGCGGGACTCGGGTCGATCCATGGTCAAGATGGACAGCATCCCATGTGCTTTGAGGGCGGACTACCTGCCTATCTTAAGGGCGGACTACTTCATTCCGAAGGAATTTGAACTTCTGGTGCCGAACTCTGGAATTCGTCCAACCATAGTGCTGGAGTCAAGCTTTTGCATGTTTCCCGAGGACGCCTTCATCTCGGGATTGAGGCTACCGTTGCACCCATTCATTGAGAGGGTATTGAAGTGGGGAGCGCTGGGTCCAATGCAGTACGGCCCCAACTCGTGGAATCACCTGGTCTGCTTCATTCTGAAGAGCCAGGAGAAGGGGATGAAACCGAGGCTCACGTACTTCCATGCCATCCTAGGGATGAGCTCGCTCGGAGACATGGAGGGGATTTTTTACATCTTTCCACGTCCTCACAAGAGGGTGATGCACGGCCACCCGGACTCCATTTAAGGATGGAAGGAGAAGTACTTTATCGTTCAGAGTGAGAAACCTTGGGAAATTCCAACTGTTTGAAATTTTAGTAGGCCAAACCATAAGCCCCCGAGGCATAGTGACTTGACGGATAAAGAGTGGCCGACTGTAGAGAAGATCGTGGAAGGGCATAGCATAGGGTGGCCGCGTGTCACGGAGTTGCATCTTTCCCGAGCTGGACTGAACCCAGCCAACCCTAGTATGTTTTTGTTTCTAATCTGTTTATCTTTCTGCCTTCATTTCCTTTTTTCCTTTTCGTAAAGATGATCGCAAAGGAGCTCGACAACCGACAGGCTTTGGTGGCTTTGGCCGCCAAGATAAGGGCTAACCAGGAGAAGAAGGCTGCCTCGGCAGCAGGGCCCAATAAAGGGGCGGCCTCAGGGCCTTCGGAGCCACCCCCGAAGAGGACGAAGAAACACCACCACTCGTCGAGGTTGACGAAGGAACTGGGGGAAAGCTCCGGTAGTTAGAAAGTGGCCGCCGTCTTGGAGAAGGGGCTCCCGCCACTTCGTCCCAATGCTAAGGAGATGGTGGGTAGGCAGGGCATGATGCCGTACGCCCCAGAATTGGGGGTCAAGGCCGGTGAAACCCTGACCGAGGGGCCTGTGGCGCTGGAGGTGGTAAAGCATCTTGCCACAGAGCAGGATCGGATGACTCTGGCATTAGAGACATCCAAGACGGCCTACATGAGGTGGGCTCAGGCGCACATTTCGGTAAGTGTTTGGTATTCGCTTTATGCCTAGAATTTAGGGATTTTTCTAACTTGGTCTTCCGCGGACAAGCATTGCTTCATGTGCAACACTTCTACAAGTGCCTGGAGAAGGAGGTCATTGTCAAGAGGAAGAACGTCGAGCGGCATTTTCATGAGGTGACTCGTCTGAAAGACGAGCTGACGGAGTCCCAGTCAGCCCAGGTGGTCTTCCAAGCTCAGATGGCCTCGCTGCAAGACCAGCACGCACACGAGCTGGCGCATTTTCGGGCTAAGGCCAAGGCGGAGGCTGAGGAGCTGCAGAACACGTTGGCGGACACTCTGATCCAGGCTCAGGACGAAGCCTACGCCAAGACCAAGGAGCACTTCCTATAGTTCTACCCGAAGGCTCGGGTCGACCACCTCCATTAGGGTGGCGGCTTCCCGTGCATCCACTGACGCCCGGCGGCGAGGATGAGGAGGAGATGGAGAACCTCGTATGGAGGAAGCCGGGGGCGATCCGGCTGTCGAAGAGGTGTCGTCCCCCTCTAAAAAATAGTTTAGGAATTTTACTTATTCTTTTGACTTGTATTTGCCTCGCGCGGACTGGCCACCGCTTTTTTGTAACCCAAATTTTTTAATTTATAAAATAAAAGATTTTTGGCCGCTCCTCTATGACTTGTAGTTTTTCACAAGCTTCTTGAGTGACCCGTTGTTTTTCCCCTCTTCTTGATAGATGCATGTGACCATCGGCACCGACCTGTGTTCCGCACAGGTCTCTCGGCTCCGAAATGAGCTAGGATCCAAGGAGAGTGTGCTGACTCGCCATCGTAAGCAGGCTCGTGATCAAAAAGTCGTGGTAAACTATTTTATGAACAATTCTAAGGAACTCAACCTAGAAGCTGCTCGCTTGAAGAAGGCCATAACCGACCAGGATTGGAAGAGTATCGAGACAAACTGGTCAATCTCGGATGCCTCCACCAGGCGACCGGATTCGGAGTCCTTTCTTCGCGAGGTCGTCGTAGAGAAAGAATTGGAGATTCGGAGGTTGAAGCTTATGCTAGGCACGGTTCAGCATCGACTCGGTCCATTCGAGGGAGCAAGCCATTCGGTATTGGGTCCTTCTCCGACCTTTTATCTGGAAATGGCGAGGCCTGCCGATGCGCAAAGTTCCGTTGTTGTGAAGTCCTTACTAGCCATACAGGTGGAGCATGTTGGGGAAAGGTCTCGCTCCGGAGAGCTTGAGGCGGGTGGCATCGGCCACGAGGGTCCCGTGGGAAGCACTGAGTTCGAGTTTTAAGTCGAGTGATTTGTAATATCTTTGTTGTATCGTGTGGCCGTTCACGACGCTTTATGAGTAATGAAACTTCATTTCTTAACTTTGATAATTTGTCAAGTGAGACTGGCAGGAGCGTAGCTCGAGGCCATCACCGAATGTGGCCTTGCTCGAGGTCAATGACGAGCCCCCTTGTTGTTTTTAAGAAAGCTGGAATGAGTGTAGCTGTAGGCCATTGCCGAGCGTAAAGGTCGCAGGGCTTGAAAAAGCCAAGGCCTTGCTCGAGGTCGATGCCGCGCCCCTATACTTGTTCTAAGATAGGTAGTATGAATGTAGCTGGAGGTCATCACCGAGCGTAAAGATCGCAGGGCTTGAAAAAGCCGAGGCCTTGCTCGAGGTCGATGCCGAGCCCCCATACCTTAGGAGAAGCTGGCATGAGTGTAGCTGGAGGCCATCGCCAAGCGTAAAGATTGCAGGGCTTGAAAAAGTCGAGGCCTTGCTCGAGGTCGATGCCGAGCCCCCATACCTGTTCTAAGTAGGTAGTATAAGTGTAGCTGGAGGTCATTACCAAGCGTAAAGGTTGTAGGGCTAGAAAAAGCTAAGGCCTTGCTCGAGGTTAATGCTGAGCCCCCATACCTTAGGAGAAGCTAGCATGAGAGTAGCTGAAGGTTATCGCCGAGCGTAAAGGTCGTAGGGCTTGAAAAAGCGAAAACCTTGCTCAAGGTTGATGTCGAGCCCCCATACCTATTCTAAGATAGGTAGTATGAGTGTAGCTGAAGGTCATGGCCGAGCGTAAAGGTCGTAGGGCTTGAAAAAGTCGAGGCCTTGCTCGAGGTCGATGTCGAGCCCCCATACCTTAGGAGAAGCTGGCATGAGTGTAGCTGGAGGTCATCGTCGAGGGTAAAGGTCGCAAGGCTTGAAAAATCTAAGGCTTTGCTCGAGGTCGATGCCGAGCCCCCACACTTGTAGAAAGAGCTTCGTGATAACTGAATGTTGAGCCCCAAACTGGTTGGAAGAGCTTGGCGTGGCTCGCGGTTACTACCGGGCATCAATTCCCAAACCTTGTAGGAGAAGCTTGGAGTGGCTCGTGGTGACATCCGAGTGTTAAGCCCCAAACCTTGTAGGAAAAGCTTGGTGTGGCTCGCGGTGATATCTGAGCGTCGAGCTCCAAACTTGTTTTAAAGAAAGCTGGCATGAGGCCAAAATAGGTAAACAATTACATTATATTGACTTTACAAAACAAGGCACGAGGTGCCGATTACATCTTATTATTTACAGAAGGGTATCTACAAGGGCTAATCCTCCCCTTCAAGGAATTTGATAAGGTGCTCCGTGTTCCAGGGTCTCTTCATAGCCTTGCCCTCTGGGTCGGTGAGGTGGTATGTACCGGGGCATACAACTTCAGAAATCTTGTATGGGCCTTCCCAGTTTGGAGCCAGCTTCCTCTTTTGGCCGGGGTTAGATACCGCCAGCTTTCGGAGTACGAGGTCCCCTAGCTTGATGTTGGTGGGAGTACCCTTTTGCTGTAGAACCTCTCGATCCTTTACTGGTATGTGCTCCTTCTAATGGCGGATTTTTCCCTGACTTCGTCTATGAGGTCCAGATTGGCACACAGCTGCGCCGAGTTGCTTTTTCTTCAAAGGCCATGATTCGGGGCGAAGGGAGCCCGATCTCGAGGAGAATTACTGCCTTCGCATCATAAGTCAGATTAAATGGCGACTCTCCCGTGGAGATCCTCTTTGTCGTTCGATGGGCCCAGAGAACGCTCGAAAACTCGTCGACCCATAGTCCCTTGGAAGAATTATCAAGCCGTTTCTTCAGACCGTCAAGGATCTGGTGGTTTGCATTCTCGGCCTGACCGTTCAACTGCGGGTGGCACACTGAAGAGAAGCATTGTTGGATTCCGAGATCCTCGCAGAACTTTCTAAAATTCTTACCCGCAAATTGGGTCCCATTATCCGTGATGAGTATGTGCGGAATTCCGAACTGGCAGATAATGTGTTTCCAGAAGAATTACTGAGTTTGCTGCTCGGTGATCGTGGCCAGGGGCTCGGCCTCGATCCACTTTGTGAAGTAGTCGATCGCTACTACCAGGAACTTCCTTTGGTCCTTTGCTTTCTGAAAGGGGCCTACCAGGTCCATCCCCCACATAGAAAAGGTGGTCAGACTGGCCAGGGACCGGAGGTTTGCTTGTGGAACCCTTCTTACCGAGGAGAATCTTTGACAAGGACCACATTTTTTGACCAGGGCCAAGGCATCTTGCAACATTGTGGGGCAGTAAAACCCGTAGTTCGGAGCCTTTCGGGCAAGCAATCGGCTTCCTATGTGGCACCCGTCAATTCCTTCGTGGAGCTCCTTGAGAGCATACTTGGCCTCGTCAGGAGCTAAGCAGCAGAGGTAAGGTCTTCCGTCCGTCGTTGTGTACAAGCATTTGAAGAGGGTGAGCCCCGCGATCATAGCTTCGTATTCTGCCTCGTTGTTAGAGGCTGAAAAGTTGAGGCAGAGGGAATATTGGAGAAGGAAGTTGTCAGGTCCTCGCAAATTGATGCCCGCACCACTACCCACTTCACAGGAAGAGCCATCGACGTAAACTTCCCACGTCTGGTCGGCCTCCCCACTTTCGAGTTTCTCGGAGATGGTGCATTCCGTGATGAATTCGGCGAGGGCCTGTCCCTTTATTGCTGTCCTTGGTTGATAGCTGATGTCGTATTGATTTAGCTCGATCGACCACTTGACCAAGCGGCCGGAGCTCTCGGGCTTGTAGAGTACGGCCTTCACGAGCTGGTCCGTGAGGATCTGAATCGAGTGTGCCTGGAAATAAGGGCAGAGCTTCCGCGCGGCCATGACCAGGGCGTATGCCACCTTCTCCATTTTCGCATATCTGGTCTCGACCGAGAGCAGGACTTTGCTTACACAGTACAACGGCTTTTGAACTCTGTCTTCTTCTCGAATGAGAACAGCACTGAGTATGCTTTCCGAGGCCGAAAGATAAAGCCGGAGAGGCTCGTCCGACTCGGGTTTTCTAAGGAATGAAGGATTGGCGAGGTACTCTTTTAATTGGGCGAACGCTTCCTGCTGCTGAGTGCCCCATTCGAAGCCTCTGGTTCCGTGCAGAGCTTTGAAGAACGGGAGTGACTTCTCTCCGGACTTGGAGAGGAAATGGCCGATGGCTGCCAGTCTTTCTGTGAGCCGCTGGACTTCCTTGATGTTTCTTGGAGGGGCCATGTCTATTATGGCCCGGATTTTCTCGGAGTTCGCCTCGATGCAGCGCTGGCTGACAATGAACCCGAGAAATTTGCCCGATGAGACGCCGAACGCACACTTGGCCAGATTGAGCCTCATATTATTGGTCCGAAGGATGCCAAAAGCTTCTTCCAGGTCGGCTACGTGGTCCTTTCCTTATTGGCTTTTGACGAGCATGTCGTCGATGTATACTTCCATGTTGCGATCAATCTGGTCCTTGAAAACTCAGTTGACGAGCCTCTGATAGGTAGCATCAGCATTCTTCAGCCCGAAGGACATAACCCGGTTGTAGTAGAGACCTTGGTCGGTGATGAAGGATGTCTTGGCTATATCAGGGGTGAACATTCGGATCTGATTGTAGCCCGAGAAGGCATCCATGAAGGACGAGCTCGTTACCCGACGTTGCGTCGATCAGAGCGTCGATGCTGGGGAGAGGAAAAGGATCTTTAGGGCATGCCTTATTGAGATCCGTAAAGTCTATGTAGATCCTTCAGCTCCCGCTGGCCTTTCTCACCATTACGACATTCGCCAACCACTCGGGGTAGCTAACCTCTTGGATGAACGGGATAGACAACAGTTTATCTACCTCTGTTTTCACAGCTTGCTGCCTCTTTGGGGAGAACTTACGCACTTTTGGACGATTGGCTTCGATCCAGGGACCACGCTTAGTCTGTGCATGATCAGGTCTTCGGAGATCTCAAGCATGTCGGATGGCTTCCAAGCGAAGAGGTCGACGTTGCGGCAAATGCAGTTGATTAGGTCAGACTTCAGGTCGGGCACGAGGGAGCAGCTCACGCGAAACCACTTTAACTTATCTTCTGTCTCAAATGAGACTTCTTCCCATTCGTCCCCAGGTTCGGGCTCTGGTTGGCTCCTTTCGGGTTGCAGTTCGACGATGTCCAGGGGAAACACACCGCCTCTGACTACCGTCATATAGCATGATCGTGCATCCTCTTGGTTCCCCCGAATGACCCCGACACCTGACTTAGTAGGAAACTTCAATTTGAGGTGGTAGTTCGAGGGAACAGCCTGGAGGGAGCAGATTCATGGTCGGTCAAGGATAGCGTTGTACTCCGCTTTAACGTTCACAACCATAAAGTCCATCGACTCGGTCCGTCTGAGGGGGGGTCGTATCGGCAGTAACATCCAAGGTCACGATCCCCTCTATCGGCACTGGGACGTCGGAGAACCCATGGAGGGTGTACCTGGGTGGTTTCGGCTTATCTCAGGGGAGCTTGAGGTTCTCGAACGCTTCTAGGAAGAGGATGTTCACCGAGCTTCCATTGTCCACGAGAATCCGACGGACTTCGTAGTTCGCCATGACGAGGCTGATGACGAGCGCATCGCAGTGCGGGAGCCGACCCCCTCCAGGTCTTCCCCCAAGAAGGAGACAGGGAGCTAATGGACGTGGGGGGAAGGGAGGACTTGGACGGCATTTACCTCTCTGACGAACGCCTTGAAAGAAGTATTAGAATTCCCTCCCATAGGCCCCCCATGTACGCAGTGTAGAATGGCCTGGCCTCCGGTCTCTTCAGGCTCCGAGTCCCGCTCAGGACGCTGTTTGGGTCCACGAGGAAAAGGAGAAGGCCTTCGGTTCCTCGTATCCCTTCGGTCCCGGGCATTTTCCCAGATGAATTCTCGGAGGTACCCTCGTTGGATGAGGGCCTCGATTTTGTACTTAAGGGCCTGACAGTAGTCGGTGTCGTGCCCGTTGTCCCCGTGGAAGTGGCAGTTGAACCACTAGTCCCATTTCTTGTTGCTGGTTGGTCGAGGGCGCATCTGGATGAGGTCCTTGTCCTCGATCTCTAAGAGGATGGCCGACGCATTTTGTGTTAGTGGCATGTATCTCTCGAAATGCGGGATTGGAGGGAACCTCTTCATGCCGGTCCCGTCTTTCTGAACCTTCTTGGCGTGCTCTGCCTCATCGGCCTTGCGCTTCCCCTTCCCCGGGACCTCTTTGGCGCCCTCGGAATTTAGGGCCTCCTCCACCCGAATGTACTTCTCGACCCGATTGAGCAGGTTAGGGAAGTCGAGGGGAGGCATCTTGGCCAAGGATGCCTTCAGCTGGTCGTGTCGGACGTTGTGTCAATGCCGCCAAGGCGACCCCAACGTCAAGGGAGGAGACAGACCTCGCCTCTGGTGAACCTCCGGACGAACTGGCGGAGTGACTCTCCTTCCTTCTGTCGGAGGTCCAGTAGGGACGTGCTTGTCTTCTCAGCCTTCCTGCTGGTCACGAAGTGGGTAAGAAAGTTGGCCTTTAGCTGATCGAACGAGTAGATCGAGCCGGGGACGAGCTTAGCGAACCATTCCCGAGTCGAACCCCAGAGGGTGGCGGGGAAGGCACGACATAGGAGGGAATTCGAAGCGCTGTGAATCATCATGAGGGTCTTGAACCCCTCCATGTGATCAGCAGGGTCATCCTCGATGTCGTAGGTCTCGAACTGAGGAGGCCGAAAGTTCCTAGGTATCTCTGCTTGTTAGATTGGAGCAGAGAAAGGAGGTCGGGTCGGCCCATGACCCTGAGCCGGCCTCGGGCCACCCTCGCGAAAATGGTCGAGGCGGTTCTCCATTTTCTGTAGGCATCGCAGGATGCCCTCGTCCCGTTCTAGCGGGTGGGTTAAGCCGCAAGACTCGCTGGCTCCGGCATCCGATCGCGAGTGAGAGCGGTGGAGTGTCTCGTTCCCGGGGGTCCCTAAGATGGCCTCCAGGATCGCGTTCCGAAAGTTTTGGAACTCACAACGTGTAACCGGAGCTTGTCCGACCGGGTTGCGTTGGGGTGGCGGCTTCGGTCTGTGCGACTGAGCTCTGGCTCCCACTTTCGGGATGGGTGCCTGGGATGGTTCGGGGCCGAGTTGGAAGCGGCTCCTCCCCTAGTTCGGCTGGCTTGCCGGTTCTCGATGACTGAGGTCAATACCAAGGTTTTCCACAGATGGCGTCAACCTAATGCGGTTTGTTTTTGGGGTGTGGCTGCAACAGGTGTGAGTTCTTGTAATTTGTATAGTAGAAGTTGCGGTACTGGCTATATGTTCGACCCTCGGCTTGGGGACCGGCTCGGGAGTAGCAGGAGTGAGGTGGAGGACGGATGCTCGGCTCGGATCCAGTAACTCGGATCGGATCTTCGGGGCTCGGCTCGGTCTTGTGTACCTGCACTCTGCCTAGAAACACTGGGAGAGATCCTGGCGACAGGCCCTCCGACGATCTAGTCAGTCACTGGAAAGCAACAGGAGCTAGGTTTTGGAGGAGAAAGATTGATTACCTTTTCCAGTGATGAGGGGGTCTGGTATTTATAGGCGGAGCAAACGGGTCTGAGATCCTGCTGGGCTGGGTTGAACCCGTTTGCTCGTGGGCATGACGTGGCAGAAGCCCAGGAAGCTTTAGGTTGATCTGATAATTAGGGAAGAGCGGATTTTGAGGGAATCTGGTGGCCCAGGAATGATCACGTCATCTGACCCATATCACTGCTCTTATTGTTCTCTTGTTATCTTGATTGTCATTTTGTCCATCTGGTTAACAAAAAATCCAAAGCGACTCTTGCTCAATTCAGGTGTCGCATATATACTTCTAATCTTAGTTGTCGCTTAAGTTTTTTAGGATGCCAAAGCTTGGTCCATTAAACTAAAATTTCTTAAAGTACTACATATTATATTTTCCTTCTACTCTTGGTTTATTGGATGCCAAAGCTTGGTCCTAGAGCATTTTTTTGTATTGAAATTTTATTTGGTATTGTCTTTGATAATTAACTTCACCAATAATGAAATCAGTAGTTCTGTGCTCTATTATTATTCTTTTTTGGAAAATTTTATGATACCAACTCCTAGCTCCCGTAGCTAACCTTAACAACTAAATTAATTTCTTACTAATCCCACTTTGACTGTCAGTCGTTAGATTATCATTTTCTATCTCAAGACCAGTCAACGACATTCTTGTAAGTAAAGAGAAGTTACAAGATTAATGTTTGTGGTTAACTTGCTTTATGGTTACCCGGTATTATATGGCCATTACTGAATTAGATGGTCCCACAGTGGATGGCAACGCGATCCAAGTCAGAATTGGTGAAGCTATTGGATGAAGTTACAAGTGAGATCAAATATATTGAAATGGGTCTTGTGCGATATGGAGAGTCGAGAGCATCACATATGTTGGTAGATAGGGTTTGGACTTTAGAATGGAAGGAGGAGAGCAATGGCGAGTGCAGACTTGGAGAGTTGCCAGCATTGCGGCCGACTCCGATTGAGATCAAGGACAAGCCGGCGATGGAAACGTAGTGGACAGAGATGATGGTGATGACAGTGAACTCGAGTATGGGTGGTGGAGACTTGATAAGTTGAGGAAGAAGATGGATGGAAGAAAATAAAAAAGGAAATAATCATGATATCACATGGATAAGATCTTGACTCACTTTTCTAGACAATTTAGTTGTTCTTGTTATCTTATGTATCAAATCATATGGTTTTTTTATTTAGAAGATTTAAATTCAAAATGAAGAAACTGACAAAAATAGTGAGCGCACAATTTCCGGATTATTTAACAAGTAAATGATAGAAATATCCTTTAAAAAAAGATAAATTAACTCCAATTTTTAAGGGGCTGCCTGAATATTGTTAAATTAGTTACTAGTTTGTTTGTATCATAGATGAACTCTTCTTTTTTTTAATGTGCCTCAGCAAACCCACCACCATTTCTAATTATGCAATGGTAGGTAATTCCCGTTATTTTTAAGATGGGTACTAGTACCCCCAAGAAGGATCAATTTTTATTGCAAATGCAATTTTTTGGGACTCTTTCTTGTGAATGCCAAAAACAAACAAACAAAGTAATTTCCTGTTGTTAGAAAGAGGCTTAACTTGAAAAAAAAAAAAAAGAAAAAAAAAGAAAAAAGAAAGAAAGAAAGAGAAAAAAGAAAAAAAAAAGAAAAAAAAGAGTCTCCCTTAACTATAGAACACCATTTTTTTTTTTGGGGGTGTGTGTGTGTGTGTGTGTGTGTGTGTGTGTGTGTGTGGGTGGGGGGGGGGGGGGGGGGGGGGGGGGGGGGGGGGGGGGGGGGGGAGGAGGGAGGATAGCCCTCATTATTTGGTTTCATTTGGTTTCATTGTTTCAAAATTTTGTGGTGTAAATTTTACATACTTTACTATTTGGTTAATATGTTTGTTATGATGAGCGCTAGTGTATTGAGTTTGCTTTAGTATATTCATACTAACCAAGGCAAATATTAGGAGAAAGTATACTCTGCAAAATTTTATTCCTATGTAACTTGTACTCCACAAAGAAGAAATATTAATATTAGATTTTTTTCGTTAATTAAAAGAGAAAGATTTACACAATGATACTACCAAATCTTATTGCATATTACTGTAATAAATGGATACTCACATAAGCTGCAAGTTTGAATCTCAACAAAAAGATCTTGTTTGTCTAACGGCACAAGGTTTATTGTGAAATTACTATTGTCTACCTTTCTTTGCAAGCGCAGTTGCAAGATGTAGTTTTCGGTAATCAAACACATGACCTGCACTAGTTGGCCGAATTGCTTTTTCCAGTCAACCAATGATCACATAAAACATGCCTAGTTTCATATCTATATCTTTTCTATCTTAGGATTTATCTTGTCTCATTTTTTCGGCGAGAATTTCAGTGGATAAATCCAGCCATACAGATACAACTTATATTTTCTACTATGAACTCATCTTGTTATTTTCTTATTAATAAAACACGATGGCATGTGCCATCTTTGAATTAAAAAATAAAAATAAAAAATAATAACAAACACTTATATTTTCCAAGGAATAAAATTCATTCATATTAAATTTGGTTGTAATTTCATTTATTGGAGGTGGCATTAGCAAAGTGTACCTCTCTAAATATGAAATAAACTAAATAAAAAATTTCGACTCCATCTTTCACTCACTTTCTCTCCTCTAAAATGATGTCTACTCCTCTTCCCATTGCCTCAGACTAGGGGTGACACTGAGCTCCAAGGAGGCACGCATCTCAGAGCAGATACTCGAAACAAAGGAAAGAGAAGGAAACCTTTGTAAGCCAAATATTATTTTGATTTTGAAACTTGATTAAATCCTTGCATGTGAGAAAAAACTGAATTAGATATTGGTTTGTGTCTTATGCTAGATCTTGATTAGCACGGGTATAAATACCCGATATCCGGACCCGACCCGGATCCGGCATTGGATTGGAACCAACCCAGTCTATACGGGTCTGGGTCCTAAAATAGGACCCGTTGTACTTCCGGGTCCGGGTCCGGATAGGAGTCTGCTTATATTAGACCCGACCCGGACCCGGACCCGTTAAAAATAAAAAAAAAAAAAAAAAAAAAAAAAATATATATATATATATATATATATATATATATATATATACACACACATAAAAACCGGGAAAGATATGGACTTTGAAAACTTGGTTTTCTGCTTTGTTTACAAATTAGAGTTAGTGTGTGGATTGTTGATTGTTTACATATTAGAGTTTGAAATCTGGGAGTGTGTGGATTGTCAAAAATATGTGCTTATATTAGAGTTAGTGTGTGAACAATTTTCTCTATTTCTGAGCAATATAATCTTTTCTAGTATTATGTTCAATCTTATTATCACTAATATGCTTAATTTTCAAATCTCTTTCTTCTTACTAATATGATACTAAATTTCTCGAATCATGATATTGATGGCTGGGTGTTTGATATTTAGTGGTTTATGCATACAAGTCTACTGTATTTGTATTTATCTATGTAGATGTACGTAATGTTTAAGAAAAAAAAATTGTCCACAAGAAGAAACTGAACTCGTCTGAGATGGAAGTAACTAGTTTTGGACCCGAACGGGTAGAAAACTTTTAATAGGACCCGGACCCAGAACCGAACCCGGTCCTCACGGGTCTGGGTCCGGGTCCGGGTCTAATTTTTGGACCCGTAGGGGACCAGATCCGGGTCCGGGTAGTGAAGGACCCGATCCGACCCAACCCGATACCATTGCTAATCTTGATTAATAAAAATCTTCTTCATGTGTTCAGGTCATGCACAAATTTGAATATTTGATAGCATTAAAATAGGGATGGCAACTGGGTTAGGCCAGCCCGTGGCCATGCTGGACTAGCCCGAAATGGGCTTCAGCCCAAACTGGACCTCCATTAGGCGATCCGGGCCCGGGTTGGCCCGCCAAAAAATAGCAAGCTGGTTCGGGTCAGGCCATCCTAGCTTGGTCTGGCCCAAACAACATTCGAACTGGCCCACTGGCTAAACCAGACCAGACCGTCAGGGTCCAGTCCGATTCAGCCCGGCCGGGCTGGCCGTCTGATTTGGCTTTCTAGTTTTTACCCCTATAATGGCTATAAAACAACTATTTTTTTAAGATAAAATAGGAAATCCGAAAACCATTTAATTCTAAAAATAGCCACCCCTTCCATACAATTTCTTCACACCTAAACTTACAGTACTCTCTCAATTCATTCCAAACAATTCTCTCAAATTTTCAACAATTCATTACAAATCATCTCTCAACTCTCTCAAGTTTCAAGCTCAAGTCTAGTGATAATCTCTTGCAATTTGTCGAAGAAGTAATCAAGTGAAGAAACAATCAAGAAACTTTCGCAATTTTCAAGTCTCAACTCTATCGTCTGAAGTAGTCTCAAACTAGTTATCTACTCTTGTAATTCTTGAAGTGTGATATCATTTTTATAGTTCAATTAATATTTGTTAGTTGTTAATTTATAGCTTATTAATTTCTTATATATATCTCATTTCAATTATTCAAATTTATAATTTTTATACACTAATCACTAATTGCATCATCACGATAAAGTTTTTTCAATGATCCAACAATAATATGGCGATTTCCATATTAATTCAAGATCTTGATTCTTCATTGCATGAAATATTTCATGTTAGATATGCATGTCATATCCTTAACTTGTGTGTGCGCAAGATGTATTAAAAATAGTTGAACCATATACGACTGCAATAAGAGATTATGTTCATTTCATATATTTGAGTGATCCTAATTTTCATTCGTTCAAACAATGGTGTAATCTTAAGGGAGTACATTTTAGAAAATTTTCTAAAGATGTTAAACACTGTTGGAATTCTACTTACGACTTACTTGTAGTTGTTACTAAATACAAATCGATTATAAATGAATTTTGTGTTGCCAAAAACATGGAAAACTTTTAAATGAATGATTACTCCTGGTTTTTTGCCGAAAGTTTGTTAAAAATCTTACAACCTTTTAAGAACTCAATCTTGCAATTTTCAAAATCTTATTATTCAACTTATGCTGGTATTTTTCTTTCAATAGTTAGTATGATGTCAACTTTTCAAGAAACTATGCATGACTCTTACATTGGAGATATTGTTTCTTCCGCTTACACTAAATTGTTGAAATATTTTCATCATCTTCCTATGGTGTATTGTGTTGCTAGTGTAATAGATCCTTGTCTCAAGTTAGAATGTAAGAAGAATTTGATTGAGTTGTTATAGTATGGTGGATGATGATAATTTTGATCACAATGCATTTATAGTTAAATTTGAGTCCACGATAAATAATTTATATGATATTTATGATACAACTTTCGCATCTATTTCTAAAACACAACATACAAATACATCATCTTCTTCTAGAGGTAAGGATATTGCATTTGACGATACAACTGTTAATTTATTGAGTCGTATTCAATAAAAAAAACCTAGGATTATTGCACCAAATGAATTACATTGGTATAATTCACAAGATTCACTATAGTATGAACAGAAGATTGATATACTAACATGGCGAAAACACAATAAATGTTCATATCCTATTCTTCTCACATGGCAAAAGATCTACTAACCCCTTTATGTGTTCACAATTGCATCAGAAAGTGTTTTTCTCTCGGTGGTGGGATATTGAGCAAGACAAGGAATAACTTGAAGCCGGAGACTTTAGATATGCTCGTGTGCAGTGAAAATTGGATGAAAGCAAACATGACACAAGGAATACTACAGGACACCTCAACCAGTGGAAGCAACACTTCAGAAAACGAAGCTGAAACTCACTAGAGAATTTAAAACAATGAGATTCTAGGTTTAGGTTAAGTTGAGGTGCACAAGAGTAATCCATTGTCCTCTCTTCAATCTAACTCTAGGCTATCTTGAACTCTAGATCAACCCCTCACCCTTACCATGTAATTTTGTAACTTTTTATGAATTATTAATTTATTTTAAAAAAATTGTTGCAAGGAATAACTCCAGACTTAAACAATTGAGAAAAATAACACATACTATTTTTTATATAATTCTTGGAAATTGGAATTTTCTATTATATTCTATTATATTATTTTTACTTTTTTATTTTATATGCTGATTCTATTCTCAACTGATAGAGGGAGATGGGAAAAAAATATAACAAAAACACAGAGTGTGTGTGTGTATATATATATATACACACTTTCTTTTTGTTATATAATTCAATTTCCAACCCGGCCCGTCCCAGATCAGCCCGAGACCAGGGCTTGCGAGTTCGGGGGCCAGTCCAGCCTGGACTTCCACTCCATTGGGACCGGCCCGAACCAATCCCAGCCTGGCCTAACATCCGGCTCGCTATAGGTGCAGGCCCGACGGGTTGCGACCCAGACCGGTTGCCACCACTAGGTAAAAGCACTGGAATTTCATTCAAGATGTCTGGAATGGTAGAAAAAGTCAAATCGCTCGACACAAATGTGTCGTACAGAAGCTTAACTAGTCATAGTTTTTAGGTCTTCACTACGTCAATCATCCCATATCTGCTACTTTCTTGGAGAAGCAGGCATCTGCATATATAAGATTGATAATGGACCACAAGAATGCCTAGTGAACACCTAAAAATCAACCATCCTCTAAGCTCAATCATGCTCCCCAATGTTAGTTTGCAACAGTATCCACGTGCAAAGGAAAAATCTCGTATGTTTTTCTCAGGAAAAAATCTCATATATTTAAGTTTGACGTTGAACATTTCTTTCCCCTATTCGCTGTATGAAAACCAAGATTTTCTTTATTGGAAATAAGGAGGTGGAATATAGCAACCCCAAAACAAGCATTTCAGTCTTCACCGAATCTCATTTGATGAAAATAAGATGTCTTCAATATCACATTAAATTCATGACTTATAGATGTACAACCAAAATATAATCTAGCGGATATAACTAATCAGGAAAAGCCCTAACACGATCCAGAAGAGAGAGAGGGGGGGGGGGGGGAGGGATTTTATAGAAAAAACTGACAAAATCAATGTAGGTGAGTTTTCTTTCGGGCTTTTAATTGGTTTCTTTCCTGAGAAAAAAAGAAAATAAGATTGACTGATACGGTTTCAAGTCCAATGTCTTCTTGAGCAAATCAGTTTGGTTAAAAGGCTTGTGTTTCGAGCGGACCATAGAGGTTGCTCGAAGGAGGAGAACAGAGGGCAAAGGGAGAGGACCTTGGTGGAGAGGCAGAGACGCCGCTCGTCGGAGAAGGATATAGAGGTTATCCGAGCTCCGTCGAGGCAAAGAAAGTCATACGCTGAGGTGATTAGGAGGGGAAAATTTGCTACTGTCCGTGACAATCCGTGAAGGGACTGAAGCTCACCGGACATGGATGGACAGAAGAAGGAGAAGGTTGAGGAGGGCAAATGGGTTTTGTGCAAATCCAAGAAAGTGAGGAAGGTGGAAAAGAAGAACTCCTTATTATCCAGAAAATTTTGCCGCACTGCCCCACTTTTTGAAAATATTTAGCGGACTGCCCTACTTCCCAAAACAGTTAGCGATATGCCCTTGTTTAGGACACGTCAGCAACAAACGTTATTGGGAAAAACGGCATAGGTTATTTCCATGCCGTTTTTCCCAATAACGGCATCTGTTTGAAAAAAAAATTGCATGCCGTTATTTGGAATAACGGCATCAGTATATTTGTCTTACAAGTGTGAATCTTCTAAGTTTAAAAAGTTCTAAGTGTGAAAAAAACTTATAAACAATGCCGTTATCCTGAATAACGGCATTCGAATGACTGATACCGTTATTGGAGATAACGGCATAAGTTATATATCAATATGCACTCTTGCCGTTGTTTGGAAACAGAAAGAATTAATAAAAAGTAAAAAAAAATTAAATTATAACTGATGCCATTATTCGGAATAACGACATCAGTTATAATTTTTTTTTTTTACTTATTCATCAGAGAGGATGAATAATAAGTTACTATTTTATTAAAAAAATTTATAACTGATGATGTTATTCCAAATAACGGCATCAGTAATTAGAATGCCGTTATTTGAAATAGCGGCATCTATTATAAGGTTTTTTATACTTGTAATTTTTCCTCTAAGTGGAGACTACAAGCTCTCGAAAAACAAAATAACCTATGCCGTTATTCCAAATAACGGCATGCAATTTTTTTTTCAAATAGATGCCGTTATTGGGAAGAACGACATGGAAATAACCTATGCCGTTTTTTCCAATAACGTTTCTTGCTGACGTGTTCTAAACAAGGGCATATCACTAATTATTTTGGGAAGTGTGGCATAGCGCTAAATATTTTCAAAAAGTGGGGTGGTATGGCAAAATCTTCTATTATCCACTGCTTCCGGGAAGGCATCGATAGAAATTCAATGTCACAAATGTGCGGTAAAGGGACATCCAATCCATGAGTGCCCCAACTGTAACACCCCGCAAAATTGAAAATGACAACTTTGTCCTTATGTGTTACACACGTGAATTTTGTACCGCTATTGGTAATAATTGTAACGTGTTTTCATTACGTATTGTGATTTCTGACTATTTATGCATTCTCCGTATATTTTATCCTATTTAAATCAACTAAAATATTAAATTTCAATCTCAGCATTTTTGCGTGCTTTTTACGTATTTTTGATGCACGTATCGATTATGTGTTTTCACAGCTACGTGTATTATTTTCTGTGTGTTTAAATTATTTATTTTAGCTATTCAAATCTATTTTATAAAACGAAAATTTCATTTTTCATATTTTGATCTAAATACTTTTCTACGTGTAATGCACGTGTTTTTCTTATGAAAATTAATAAATATATTTTTCTCATATTGTATTTTTATTATCTTTAACATTTTTCATCTTTATTTTTCTTACTCTCATTTACTATTTTAGCATGCAAAAATCTTTATTTAGCCTTTTATTAAACCCATGGACCTAAAAATAGATTCTAGCCCACTAGACTAATTAAATTAATTAATTAAAAAGCAACCCCACTAGACAAGCCCATTTAATTAAATCTCATTTTTAGTTATGCATGAACTCACACATGACATGTAACAACTTTTTAGAACTATAGGATTTGTATTTATCTTTCTGTATGTGTGTGTGCATGTGTGGAGATGGAGAGAGAAGGGAACCAGTTTGGAAGAGAGAGAAACCGGGATTGAGTGGGAGGTTAGGAAAGTGAAGAGATGGGGGTTAGGATAGTGAAGAGATAGAGTTAAGTGGATAATTATTAGAAGGGTGAATTTTGCAATTAAGCCTTTCTTTTGTCATATAAATACACCCTTACTTTCTTCACATTTCACACCTAAGATAAACCAAATTAAATAGAGGAAAAAGAAAGAGAGAAAGAGAGTGTTTTTGTGCATTGGAGGCTTGTTGGAGAGCTCTTGCTAGGAGGAGAAGGACAAGGAGTTTGCCTGTTAGAGCTAGGAGCTAGGAGTTGTGTTCCATCATTCTTGGTTGTTTATTCTTCATTAGAGGTGGGTGGTCTTTGTACTTTCTAATTCATAGATTTAACATGCTAGAATATGACATTAGTAATGTAGATCTAATTGATGTAATATGGGTGATCTTGTGCTTCTAAATATAGGAAATGCATACTAGTATTTAAATGAGTAGTATAGATAAATTTGATGAAATAAATGTAGAACAAATCTATTCTATTGTATGTGCTATGAATGGTAGTAAAATTTTGTATGATTAAGAAACTAATTGTCAACATGTTAGTTGGAAATGAGAAAAAAAAAAATAATAAATTATTACCATGAACAAATATGCATGTTGAGAAATTGTATGAAACTTATAGATTTTTCCATGTGGTTAAAATGAACTTTTGTGAGTAAAATTGATACACATAGAATAATTTTAAATTGTTTGTAAGAGATGCAATTTGCTTTTTTGATTAAATTAAAGAAATGAAATTCTTGTTTATTAAAGAGAAGAAATGATTTGCAATATGTGAAAAATATAAGTTTGGAAAATTTTGTGAATCTCTGATTTCAAGTAAAAATCAGTATGAATGAGATAATTACAATCTATTAAAAAGATTAGATCAATCATATGTTTGAGTTTTGTGAAATAAACTAGTTACTGAACAGTATGAACAAAACTACATCAGTATGTTTCCCAATCAGTAATCACACTTGGGCTTATTTGCTAGCGGGTGCATCTTAAGTCACTAAAGCCAGTGGGAAGTCTTGGGTTTGAAACTTGTTAAGAAGACCCTTTTATTTTTGTTTTTCGTTTTTAATTAAAACCGAAACCCGAAATTAATATTTGGGGATTACGACTTGGCTTAATGACAGCCAAGTCATATGGACTATTTGGCATGCGGTTTGGGCCTTTGGCGCTGACTGTATTGGACAGGGGAGTCTTGGGTTCGAAACCTTGTGACTTCAAAAAAAAATTGGGATTTTTAAATCAAAATGAGAGTTCAAATGCAAATTAAAATTTGGGGAAAAATTCCAGAATTCCTATAAAATGAAATATAATTTATTAAAAATAGTTTTAGAATTTTTCCATGTATATTTGAGAAGTTAAAAATAAGAAAATGAGATGGAAAATGAGTTTTGACTGAAAAATTAATTATCAAAGAGTGACATTTATTTTTGAAGGAGAGTAAAGTATTGTTGTGTGAATCGAATTCTCTTGAACAAATTATACACTTATTTTGGTTTAAGAAATATTTGATGTGGTTGAGATATATTATATGAGCTTAAATTGCTAATGAGACTTAAAGTGATGAATCTATCTTCATGAAAAGAATTATTGTTTGATTTTGAATTGTAAATGAATGAATGAATCATGAATGGTGATAAGACAAGACATTGATCAAATTATGAATAAGTTGAAGATAAGAATAAATCGAGTTTAATACATGATTATGAAGGGTATGAGTACCCATGGATTCTTGTACATAAAAGGTTATGATTTAGAGTTTAGTAAGACCCCGGATATCGGCATTGTTGATTTGAGTTATATTTTTTAGATATGGCCATGGTGCTATCTCGGTATTTATGATTAAGTCCGGTAGGGAGTAAGACTAACTCTAGGTATGATAATTTATTCATGTCTTGAACTTAAGAACTAGGCACATAAGTGAAGATGTAGTAAAACTTGGGCAAACGTAAGTGGGGCACTCAATATAATCGGGCGGTGGATTCCGGGACTATAGACCCAGTCGGACGGTGGATTCCGGAACTGTGGTTGCTTCATGGAATACGAGCTTTTATTTTAAATCCAAAACTATGCGTAGTCAGGCATATAGTTTGCCGTACTCCAATGTATATACATATATCGGGACTAGAAGGGCACTTGCGGGATGTTCGCACGATAAGGAGTCTGTTATAACAGTCGGGCAGTGAACTCCGTGACTGGGATCCATACTTGTGGAATGATCTAAACCTTGCTTTATTACTGGGTAGTTTTCATGGCGAGGTATCGAACCCTTTAATGTAGAGTACGTAGGTACTTGCCCTCGGACCTATGTAGTATGGGATGCATAGAATCCGAACAAGTATGCATTAGTGTTATCTTAATATAAAATATCTGTATTAGGCATTAAGGCATTGCATACACTTACATGTTTAAAGTAGTCACATTTAACACTTTATTTGCATTCAAGTTTGTTGTTTGTTGAAGTATTAAGATCGTTATAATTTCGGCATAGAGAGGATGACCGTGTATAACATTTTCGTCGATTGTAAGCAACTGACGTGCCCACAGTATTATATGCAGGAGATTGATTTTCATGAAGAGTTGATATGCTGCTGTTGATTTACTTAAATGTTAAATATGTTACAATTGTATAATTTTTCATTATTGTACTTCATTTTATCTTCTGCTGTGTAAATAAATGTAAAGAACTCTGTTGTATTATAAAAAGTTCAAATTTTCTTGTTAAATTGTACGAAGTGAAGTGTAAAGATCCTGTGGAACTTCGAATTCGGTCGTATTTGGAATTCGGGGCATTACAGATGGTATCAGAGCCACGCTTCATAAGTAGTACAAATTTATAAGGAACGACACCCTAGAGTGGACATTAGAAGTGTGAGTTCAGTTTATTGAGATTTAAATGTAAGTAATTTACATTTGTGTTGCTCTATAGGCTGATATTTTCTTTTTTCTTTTCCTATTGGATGACTGGAGTCGTGAATGAAGGTTGTTATTGAACTTGCATTCAACTTCATTCATGATACTCTCCTCGTATACATTGATGTGAGAATGTATGCGAGCATGTTTTCCTTGGGTATCAGAGTGGCGCAGTGGAAGCGTGGTTGGCTTTAACCGTCATTCTTGATACCTTACATGTAGGCACATTTCCCTTTCAAATTATTTTTCATGTATTTTCATCCTAGCATTTTTTTAACATTCAATATTTTTCAATACTATTAAATCACTTGAATATCTATTATTTTGTCTATCTTCCTCAGTATCAATCTTTTGAATTTGTTTTATCTGTTTTTTTCAATCTTAAAGTTTTGTCCTTCGTGTTTTTGTGCCACTCCGTTTACATTTGTTATTACTTTTCGTATTATTGCAACTATTATTTTCTTCATTGATTATTTCTATTATACTTTGAATTTTGCTTATGAAAAAATTTCATATGTGCATTCACTTTATATGATTTGACCTTGTGATACTATATTTTTCATTATCTTATATTACCCTATATTTCAACATATTCTTAACAAGATTGAAATTTTCTACCCGTATAAATATGACATACTATTTTGTTTTATTGTCTACATTTGATACTATTGTTATTACATATTATTTGCTGATTTGTTTTGTTTATTCACTTTCATTATAAATCGCTAATAATTAATTTTGTAGTTTTACGCTTCTTCAATATAATACATACACTACATAATTGTTGTTTCATTTGTGTTTTCATCTCTTGCATATGCTTTATTTTCGTCTTAACGTTATAAATCATTTTCATTACTGCAATTTTGTAGTCTATCTATTTTAATATTTTATCGTCATAATTTCCTACTTTATTTGCAACTTTTTCATCCACTTTTATATCACTAATTTCAAACATAATACTATATTTTATTAAACATCCCAATATCCAAGAGTACATGAAAGATTACATCTTTCCATCTCTCATTTTGGTGCAACCTGATGTCGAGAGGGCAAATCTGCAACTAGACATCAATGGAGGCAAACTGCAACTGGACATCGGGGAGGCAAAGTCTGCAACCGAATGTGCAGAAGGCAAACTGCAATCGGATGTCATAGAGGCAATTATGCAACTTGAGATCGTAGAGGCAAGTCTGCAGTTGGACACCAACGAGGCGAACCTACACCAGAAGAAGATTTTCTACTTTGATAACTCCTACTTTGTTTCTATAATATTTACATACCACTATTCTATTTTTGTACTAGCTTATACTATTTTACAACCTAGCATTATATTAATTAAACTGATTTCCATCCTACTTGTGTATTTACTACCTAATTTCAACTATCTTCATCCTAGTATTTTAAATCTTCTAGCATTTCATACTGCTTTATCGTATTTTACTTTGCTACTAACCTATCTTAGATTTGATGTCTACTCACCTAACAAAAATAAAATTGGTGTTTGTACTTTTTTTCAATTCGTAAGTTATATCTATAAGATTAGTTTTCGCACTATTTCAATAATATGTTATTACTTTTACTACTATGATGTTTCGTTTTACTCCTACAAACTATTTATAATTTTCATATCATAATATTGGTTGTCTCACTCTATAACTTTTATGCCTATGTACGTATATAATTTTGTTTGTTGGTTTTTCTTGCTCTACTTGACAATTCAAAAGTATTTCGATGTATGTCTTCTATATCTTTAATTTTTAAATCGTATGTATAATTATTATAGTTACCTTACAAATTATTTTATGACTAGATTTGCCCGTGGCCACGTGCCTACGCCATGTATTCAGAACGATACAGCATATGAAAAGCATTGTAAACGGTAAATCAACAATTATGTAGCTAAAGTTTGAATAGTATGACAATAATTAGTTGTAAATAAAAGTCCATGTTTCCATTAGTATATGGTGAAAAATAATTATAAATTGGGATATAAAAGTCCATGTTTCCATATATATATATATATATATATATATATATATATATAGGGGGAGAGAGAGAGAAAGAAAAATAATTAAATAAATAAATGAGTTGTTTTGGGGGAAAATTTGAATAGAGTTTTGGGGGGAAAATATGTTTTGTAGATTAGATCTGGGCCTTTGATTTTGGGAAAATTGAAGGAGAGCCACTTGATAGCTTTCTTTGTATTTTATTATATAGATATTAATTGGTATACAAAATCATTTTTATGTTGTCTATACTTCTGACTATATTTCATTATCGTTTATTTTTCAAACTCTTATTCAATAGTCTTCTTTTAAATTGCTAATTCAATTTTTGGTCATACAATGCCAATTCAGTTTGCGATTTTCTACCGCTTATTATTTTTGATAAATTTTGACTACTAAATATATTTATAAATTAACTATTGACTATGTTTCTCTTTATTGCACTGTTTTCCGAACTATTCGACAATTGATGACTAAGTTTATTTTCCTTTTATCTAATGGTTTACCTAATATTATTTTATATGAAAATGTCTATCAATCCATCCTGTCACTTTGTCACATTACTTTTCTTATGTTATTTCCCTAGTTTTCTCGTTCCGTTCTTGTAAAATTTTGATACTCATAGTTTTCTTATATAGAGTTTGTCTTGTTTTTCCTCGTTGTATATTTTCATACTACATTTATTTTTCTTAAAGTTTGTAGTTTTTTCCCCTGATGTGTACAAAATATAACCTTTACCCTAGCGAGTTCCGGGGACGAAACTATTCTAAGGGGGGGAGAGTGTAACACCCCGCAAAATTGGAAATGAAAATTTTGCCTTTATGTGTTACGCATGTGTATTTTATACCGTTACTGGTAATAATTGTAATGTGTTTTTATTACGTATTGTGATTTCTGACTATTTATGCATTCCCCGTATATTTTATCCTATTTAAATAAACTAAAATATTAAATTTCAATCTCTTCATTTTTACGTTCTTTTTGCGTGTTTTTGATGCACGTATCGATTATGTATTTTCACCGCTACGTGTAATATTTTCTGTGTATTCAAATTATTTATTTTAGGTATTCAAATCTATTTTATAAAACAGAAATTTTATTTTTCGTATTTTGATCTAAATACTTTTGTACGTGTAATGCACGTGTTTTTCTTATGAAAAGTAATAAATATATTTTTCTCATATTCTATTTTTATTATCTTTAACATTTTTCCATCTTTATTTTTCTTACTCTTATTTACTATTTTAGCAAGCAAGAGTCTTTATTTAGCCTTTTATTAAACCCATGGACCTAAAAATAGATTCTAGCCCACTAGACTAATTAAATTAATTAATTAAAAAGCAAGCCCACTAGACAAGCCTATTTAATTAAATCCCATTTTTAGTTGTGCATGGACTCACACATGACATGTAATAACTTTTTAGAACTATAGGATTTGTATTTATCATTTTGTATGTGTGTGTGCATGTGTGGAGATGGAGAGAGAAGGGGACCGGTTTGGAAGAGAGAGAGAGAAACTGGGATTGAGTGGGAGGTTAGGAAAGTGAAGAGATGGGGGTTAGGATAGTGAAGAGATAGAGTTAAGTGGGTAATTATTAGGAGGGTGAATTTTGCAATTAAACCCTTCTTTTGTCCTATAAATACACCCTTGCTTTCTTCACATTTCACACCTAAGATAAACCAAATTAAAGAGAGGAAAAAGAAAGAGAGAAAGAGAGTGTTCTTGTGCATTGGAGGCTTGTTGGATAGCTCTTTCTAGGAGGAGAAGGACAAGGAGTTTTCTTGTTGGAGCTAGGAGCTAGGAGTTGTGTTCCATCATTCTTGGTTGTTTATTCTTCATTAGAGGTGGGTGGTCTTTATACTTTCTAATTCATATATTGAACATGCTAGAATATGACATTAGTAATGTATATCAAATTGATGTGATATGGGTGATCTTGTGCTTTCTAATTATAGGAAATGCATACTAGTATTTAAATGAGTAGTATATATAAATTTGAAGAAATAAATGTAGAACAAATCTATACTATTGTATGTGCTATGAATGGTAGTAAAATTTTGTATGATTAAGAAACTAATTGCCAACATGTCAGTTGGAAATGAGAAAAAGAAACAATAAATTATTACCATGAACAAATATGCATGTTGAGAAATTTTATGAAACTTATAGATTTTTCCTTGTGATTAAAATGAACTTTTGTGAAGTAAAATTGATACACATAGAATCATTTTAAATTGTTTGTAAGAGATGCAATTTGCTTTTTTGATTAAATTAAAGAAATGAAATTCTTGTTTATTAAAGAGAAGAAATGATTTGCAATATGTGAAAAATATAAGTTTGGAAAATTTTGTGAATCTCTGATTTCAAGTAAAAATCAGTATGAATGAGATAATTACAAACTATTAAAAAGATTAGATCGATCATATGTTTGAGTTTTGTGAAATAAACTAGTTACTGAACAGTATGAACAAAACTACATCAGTATGTTTCCCAATCAGTAATCACACTTGGGCTTATTGGCTAGTGGGTGCATCTTAAGTCACTGTAGCAAGTGGGAAGTCTTGGGTTCAAAACTTGTTAAGAAGACCCTTTTATTTTTGTTTTTCATTTTTAATTAAAACCGAAACCCGAAATTAATATTTGGGTATTTCGACTTGGCTTTATGACAGCCAAGTCATATGGACTATATGGCATGTAGTTTGGGCCATAGGCGCTGACTGTATTGGACGGGGGAGTCTTGGGTTCGAAACCTTGTGACTTCAAAAAAAAAATTGGGATTTTTAAATCAAAATGAGAGTTCAAATGCAAATTAAAATTTGGGAAAAAATTCTAGAATTCCTATAAAATTAAATAGAATTTATTAAAAATAGTTTTAGAATTTTTTTCATGTATATTTGAGAAGTTAAAAAGAAGAAATTGATATAGAAAATGAGTTTTGACTTAAAAATTAATTATCAAAGAGTATGACATTTATTTTTGAAGGAGAGTAGAGTATTGTTATGTGAATTGAATTCTCTTAAAGAAATTATACACTTATTTTGATTTAAGAAATGTTTGATGTGGTTGAGATATATTATATGATTTTAAATTGCTAATGAGACTTTAAGTGATGAATCTATCTTCATGAAAAGAATTATTGTTTGATTTTGAATTGTAAATGAATGAATGAATCATGAATGGTGATAAGACAAGACATTGATCAAATTATGAATAAGTTGTAGATAAGAATAAATCGAGTTTAATACATGATTATGAAGGGTATGAGTACCCATGGATTCTTGTACATGAAAGATTGTTATTTAGAGTTTAGTGAGACCCCGGATACCGGCATTGTTGATTTGAGTTATATTTTTTAGATATGGACATGGTGCTATCTCGGTATTTGTGATTAAGTCCGGTAGGGGGTAAGACTAACTCAAGGTATGATAATTTATTCATGTCTTGAACTTAAGAACTAGGCACATAAGTGAAGATAAAACTTGGGCAAACGTAAGTGGGGCACTCTATATAGTCGGGGGGTAGATTCCAGAACTATAGACCCAGTCGAGCGGTGGATTCCGGGACTGTGGTTGCTTCGTGGGAGACGAGCTTTTATTTTAAATCTGGGACTATGCGTAGTTGGACGGATAGTTTGTCGTACTCCAATGTATATACGTATACTGGAGCTAGAGGGGCACTTGCGGGATGTTCGCACGATGATGAGTCTGTTATAACAGGCGGGCGGTCGACTCCGGGACTAGGATCCGTACTCGTGGAATGATCTAAACCTTGCTTTATTACTGGGTAGTTTTCATGGCGAGGTATCGAACCCTTTAATGTGGAGTACGTAGGTGCTTGCCCTCGGACCTATGTAGTATGGGATGCATAGAATCCGAACAATTATGCATTAGTGTCATCTTAGTATAAAATATCTGCATTAGGCATTAAGGCATTGCATACACTTACATATTTAGAGTAGTCACATTTAACACTTTATTTGCATTCAAGTTTGTGGTTTGTTAAAGTATTAAGAACGTTATAATTTCGATATAGAGAGAATGGCCGTGTATAACATTTTTGTCGGTTGTAAGCAACTGATGTGCCCACAGTTTTATATGCAGGAGATGGATTTTCATAAAGATATAAAGTTGATATGCTGCTGTTGATTTACTTAAATATTAAAGATGTTGCAATTGTATAATTTTTCATTATTGTATTTCATTTTATCTTCCGCTGTGTAAATAAATGTAAAGGACTATGTTGTATTATAAAAAGTTCAAATTTCCTTGTAAAATTGTACGAAGTGAAGTGTAAAGATCCTGTGGAACTTCGAATTCGGTCGTATTTGGAATTCAGAGCGTTACACCAACTACTGGTTTTGCTATTGCTGTAACTGTCACAAACACATTTTGAAGGTGTGTCCTAAGGTCAAAGGCTCGTCGAACTCACAATCCATATCGCTACCAGTGAGGGAGTCTAGTGTTGCTGTAGCAAGTAAGGAAGAGGAGGGAATCTCGGTGGAGAGCTTTGCTGGAGGTAAGAATGGGATCAAGGCTATCCTCACACCTACTCCGATAATGGCAGAATTTGAAAGCCGCTGCAAATTGTGCATCATGATCAAGGTACATACCGGTAATCTGTGTATTAGCACCATTGAGGAGCTCATGTTTATCAACATGAAGAAAACCGCAAACTGGAATTGGAATGTAGAGAGGGTTAAGCAAGACACATTGATGGTTTTTTGCAAAATCGAGGAGAGAGTTCGGGAGGTGTTGTCTTTGGGAGGCCTAGAAGGAAATGATTTCTATGTCACTTTTAGCAGATGGTCGCGAAGCTTCAGCGGCTTGAAGGTAGATTTCCTTCCGACGGTTTGGATTCGCCTTTTCAATTACCCATTCCATTGTTGGGTCAGATCGGGATTTCAAATGCTAGTGAGTGGGTTCGGCCATGTTGTTGCAATATATCAAAGAACCCCTCTTCAAACCTAACATGAATTTGCATACATTCATTTTGGTGTCAAATCCACTGCCCTCATTCCGTCAATTATACGAGTACAATATGAGGATGAATGTCATGAAGTAAAAGTAATTGTGGAGCAACGAAAGAGGGTGTCATTCCGAGAGTCACCGGAATACTCGGGTTTCCCGTCAGATTCCATGAAGAATGAGAAGAGGGGGTGGAAGATGTACACAGGCCGTCGGATTTGAATAGGGCTAATCTAAACTGTTCAAAAGATTCTTCAAAATTAAAGGAGGTAAAAATATCACAACCGTTAGATGTTGAGAGGCATAATTGTGGCCGCTCGTTTGATCCAATCAGCATTGTAAATAGTCAAAGTGAAAACGAGGAGGGGAGGGGGAATTACCTTGTGGGGGATAGCTGTCAAGGAGAGAGAGGGGAAGGGGTAAAAAGAGACATGGGTGGCTTAGAGGAGACGTACGACAACATGATTATCATAGAGGGGATAGGTCAGCGTGTTTGTCACATCGGCTGCTGTCATTGGGGCTTGAGGCCTTGTACCCTCAAGCCCAGTGAGGCCTGATGAGAAGGTGTGTCAAGTGAAAGTGGGCCCCGCTAGTTTTGGCGATTTGCAGGTTAGGGGTCAGCGGGGCCCACTTCTAACAGTGGAAACATGAAAGGAAAATTGGAGGGACCCACCACTGCATATGACAATATTAGTCTCATAAAGAGCCAATATCAAGATGCAATTATGCCTGCAATTGAAGCAGTAGCTCAAAAATGGGAGGAGAGTGGGCTAGGCCCATATAAATATGGCTATATTTTATTGATAAAAACTCACTTGAGGAAACGGATTTGGGCTTAAATTCAATTAAACAGGAGGGAGACAATCAAGAGAGGTAGATTTTAGGCTGGAAACAGGGAGCATCGAGAATTTACAGGAAGAGGATGATAAGGAAATGGAGGCAGAGAAAGATGGTTTTAAGGAGGAGGAGGAGGACTATGGGGACGAGGAGGTAGGTTTGGAGATGGATGATGTGGTAAGAGGGAAAGAAGAAAAAGACTTCGAAGGGCACCAAATAACCCTATCAAATAGGGATGAGAGAATAGGAGCCTGGGAAGGAGTTAATGAGGATGCTATAAACTTTCCAAACAACAGCGATGCTAGGGATAAGAGAAGTTTGGAATTGGCGGGGAGGGCAACAAAGTGAGAAGCAAAGCCGAGGCAAAAGTAAAATAATTTGTATCTGCCTGCGGAGGTACACCGAGCAACAAGTTATCAGTTTTGAATTTTATCTCTAAAAATACGCTTATGTAATACACTAGTCTTTTTGGTCTGGCCATGGGTTCCACTAGGGAAAAGAAAATAGAGAAGGTCAATATTCTTAAAGGGGAGGCAAATAGACTATGTCTATAGCCTTGTGGTCATCTTCTAAGAGGACTAGAAGTTAGATGTTTTCTATGTGTCAAATGTTATACATCTTTTGGAATGTGAGGGAGATGAGACAAAGAACTAATAGTAGACTAATTATCAATACTTTAACAAAGAAAAAACCATCCATCTACGCTTTACAAGAAACTAGGATCGAGAATCCTAAAGATGAGAATTTTCATTGTCTTATATCCTTGACGTGGTTTCAGTGGCGTTTCAAATCTTTTATTAGCTTGTCTAGGGGCATCGCTAATGGTGTTGACCTGTTTATTTTTTAGATTGTTGATGATATGATTGGGGTATTTTCAGTCACGGTTAGAATTAGGCGTAGGAGTGATTGTTGGGAGTATATGATGACATCGATATATAGTCTGTATGGCTCTAGACTTCGGGGACAGCTATGGGACGAACTTAGATGCATAAGAAATAGATGGCATGGCCTTGGGTGTTTTTTTTTGGGGGGGGGGGGGGGGGGGGGTTAATATCACTAGATTATAGCACAAGCATAGAGGTAGGGGTGCTAGTGTAACGCCCCTGCCCCTGCTCGGACCATTTATACAATTTATCAGACAAATTATTTATAGTATAGTAAAACTGTCCACCACAGGCTGCTTCTCAAAAGGTGGTTAACCGGATTGGTGACTCTTGATCATAAGCTATTATATTTATAGTTATTTATTTTATTACAAATCCCGATATGGGACTATCCTATAAACTCTCTTCCCTTGTCTCTCTCAAGCCCAGTCAAAGAAGCCTCATGTGAGCCCCATTGCCTACATCAGCAGCAAGCAGCACTCACACTGCTCTTCAAACAGGCAGACCCCCTTATGGTGACGTCATCAGTGACGTCACCTGAAACCACACACATAGCAGCTGCTGTTTCCCATATGCGTGGGCCCCCTTCCATTCTCACTTATTTACACTATTGTCATCTTCTTTTTACCCTTTATTATTATTATTATTATTATTATTATTATTATTATTATTATTATTATTATTATTATTATTATTATATATACACACACACACACACACACATACTATTATAGCTAGTTTGAAATTACGGGATGTTACATACCCCCCCCCCCTCCTTAGAAATCAGTGTCCTCGCTGAGCACGAGGTATACAGGATCTACTTTCTAGCCAGTGTGGAGCATCTGCTCTTCTATCCGCCCGATCAATCATAATCCCAGATTTAATTGAGCTGCCCTCCTATCCACCCGACTAATCATGATCCCGAAATCCACCGCCCGATCAATCACATTCCAGGATTTAATTGAGGGTTCACTACAGTCCTGGAATTCACTGCCCGACTATATAGACATGCCTCACACTCGGTGTCGAAAGTCAACTCTGATACCATTTGTAATGCCCCTGCCCCTGCTCGGACCATTTATACAAGTTATCAGACAAATTATTTATAATATAGTACAACTGCCAACCACAGGTTGCCTCTCAAAAGGTGGTTAACTGGATTGGTGACTCTTGATCATAGGCTATTCTATTAATAGTTATTTATTTTATTACAAATCTCGATATGGGACTATCCTATAAACTCTCTTCCGCTGTCTCTCTCAAGCACAGTCGAAGAAGCCTCACATGGGCCCCATCGCCCACGTCAGCAGCAAGCCGCACTCACGCTACTCTTCAAATAAGTGGGCCCCCTTATGGTGATGTCATTAGTGACGGCACCTGAAACCACACACACAGCAGTAGCTGTTTCCCATATGCGTAGGCCCCCCTCCATTCTCACTTATTTACACTATTGCCATCTTATTATTATTATTATTATTATTATTATTATTATTATTATTATTATTATTATTATTATTATTATTATTATTATTATTATATATATATATATATATATATATATATATATATATATATATATATATATATATATATATATATATACTTTTATAGCTATTTTGAAATTATGGGATATTACAGATAGTCTGTAGGACAGAAATGATTTTAGTTCCACCAGCGATGATTTAGAGCTTTTGGAGATCAAGCCTTCAGATAGAAAGTTTACGTGGACTAATATGCAGGTCAACCCGATCTTGGCCAACCTTGATAGGATTTTAGTGTCCACTAATTAGGAGGACGCCTTCCCATTAGTGGTTGTTAAATTTATTGCTAGATTCACATCGGATCATATACCGTTAGCACTTGATTGTGGCGTTGGCCAAATCTTAATTCAACGTCCTTTTCGATTTGAGAAAGCTTGGACCCTTAGCAGTGGCATTCGCAGGATTATTGAAGAATCTTGGAATACCACCACGGACGTCTAGTGTGCAACGGGGATATGGATAGCGAAGATTAGGAGATTACGAAAATGCCTAAAAGATTGGGCAAAACAGGAATTTGGATAAGTGAAAAGAAGGACGGAGCAATTAGGTGAGAGGATTCAAGAATTGGAATCTTTAGAAGTGGAGAGGGACCTCCTTGGCTCTAAGGTCGAAGAGCTGGAAAGTAGTAGACAAGAGATCCAATGTATTGGAGAGATGAAGGAGCAGTACTAGAGACAACGATCAAGGGTCCAATGGCTAAATGAAGGAGATGTCTGTAGCGCCCCGAATTTCCTATATGATATCTCAGAAATATGTGGTACAATTCCCAGCATCAACTTCAAATGTAATATTAAACACATCCCAAAATACCAATAAAATTTTTCTCAATATATTTTTACAACAATATTTACATAGCACGACGGAATACATACACCTTGAATTACAAACTTTATTTCTTTACAACACTTTCTTTTACAAAATCACACAATCCATTACATCACTTTAACTCAAGCATCCAAATCCCAAGCTATAGGGAATCACCTGTAAAATATAAGGTTAGAGATAACCCTAACCCCCAAAACTAAAGGGGTCAGCCATAACGGTGTGAGTGACATAAAAATAAACAACATAAATAGAGCATAGATTCATTAACAACAGGAAATAAACAAGCGTAAATGAATTAGGGAATAACCTTGAAACACGAAAACATCAAGTGAAGCTAGACTAAGTATCAAGTGTAGAAAACCGAAAACACATGCATAATACCAAGTCAAGAAAACATCGATGCTATATGCTGACACTCTAATGCGTACTTGTCGGAGTCTATGCATCCCACTCTATATAGGTCCAGTGCAAGCCATTAACTTTCTCCACTTTATAGGGTTTAATCCCCTGCTATGCAACTAATCCTACTTCTATGATTACTACGAGATATAGATACACTGTGAGTCCTAGCCCATGCCCCGATATTTCTGGAGGTCAATCTCTATCCACAGATAATTCCGGAGACTATTTCACTCACATCTGGGAATCTTCGAGAATATCCCATACTCCAAGCTATGGCACCTCATCACACGAATACCACATGAGTGTTGCCTCGATCCCGATAATTCCGGAGATTAATTCGACACCACAGGTAATTCCGGAGACTAATTCACTCACACCTGGATAATTCCAGAGATTATCTCACACCGCGAGCCATACTGAGGCCATAACTCATGTTCTCATTCATCATATCACTACTAGTGTCTGTCCTTATCATTTAGGTTATTTAATTTCTTTACGAATCTCCTAGAGTTGGTGTACCCTACCGGACTTAACTCAACAACTGATTAACTAAAATGCCTCAACAGGCCCAAAACGCAAATATCTCAACCGCCGGTATACTAGGGTCACACACACACCCTCTAGAGACTCACACCCAAATATCCAAACCAACCTGCCATCATAAATTACTCAATTAAAACAACTTGAAAACATATGTTCGGTAGAAGATAAGGTATAGAATAGTAAGTTGTAGATTAAAACATTAAGATAATGAATCATTTAAAAGAACATTCAAATATATCAAGATACATTAGTATCAGTCGACTATAGACAAGCGTCGGTCGACTGTCCAGAGCAAAAAATCCAAAACTTCAATTAAAATAATTCTAAGTAGCGCCAGTCGACTGTAAAAAGTCATCGGTCGACTGTCCAGAACGAAATTTCAAGAAAACTAAAAAGCACCGCAGCCAGGTCACGACGGTCGGCTGTAAAATACCACCGGTCGACTGCCGACCCTCAGACTGCAGATTTTTGGTTGTGCACATTTCAACCGATACGGAGTTTTACTTTATGAAAACGATTTGTACAAAAAACATATTTTTTATATGATCAAATACAACTTGTAGGATATATAAACCAAATCAAAACTACTTGAATTTATGAGAATACCAATTTGTTGATTTCTTTCAATTAAAACATGAATTGTGCATATAATCAAAATAGAGTTTCTTAAGAATCAATTATTCATTGAAATAGCTTCGTATTCAGTTTCAAACCATATCAATACCAAAATAGGTCGAGATATAGTCAAATTCTTCGAAAACACATAAAAACTCAATTTTCTTCAAAACTCATAACATAAGGTATTCATGAAAAATATTGTGCATGTTTATACACCAAAGAACTTCACAATCCATCAATTAAAATAAAACATATTCAGAATTAAATCTCAGGGTTTATGAAATCCAAACGCAAACAAACCTTTCACCAAAATCTCAAAATCCCCAATTTGGTTATACTACATCAAACCCCAAATCAATTTCCACCATTTAATTCTCAAGACTTAATCTCTTGATTCATTAGCCCTTCTCAGGGTTCCTCAAACTCAATCACCATGACTAACTCATGATCATAAACAAATTTAACATTTCCATATCAATTGCATTCAACCATTACTCAAGGGTAATAAAAATCTCATCTTTATTCAATCTATGCATGACAATCACCATACTAAATCAAGTCAACTTCTATCCCCAAGAAATAACCTACCCATGATCCATAATAGGTCGTTCAACATTTTCAAATCATCCACATAAAATTCTACTCATAAATAATTAAGGTTTTTACAAAAATCCAATTTTTGACCATCAATCCAACATCTATATTAATACCCAAACCCTAGCATGATTTCTAGGAGACGAAACACCACATACATCATTCAAAGAACAAAACAAAACCAATATATCACTCACATACAACATACACCAACACAAAATAAAACAAAACATGTCACTCATCTTGTTGAAGAGATCGAACGAAGATGAATATAAAAAAAATAAGAAAAGCTCCTCCTTCGAAATCCAAAATAATAAGAAATAAGAATTCTCCAGTGCCGTATAGCAAAAGACTGCTGCACACACCCTATATAGTCCGGGATTTAAGATTCTAGGGTTTTAGAAAACATTTGCAAAATACTCCTTTTAAAATATCCCTTCACATAATTAGATCTTTTATTGGAAATTAGTTAAAAACCAATTTAATCAAGTTCAAAAATAAAAAAGATCCCCTCCAGCCTCAACCGGCTCTGTAGGAAAATCCATAAAAACAGTTTTGCACTTTCACCCCTTAAAATAGCAAATTTTGCGAAAAAATCCTCTTTTATCAAAACTTGTAAAATAAATCGAATATGTTGAAAAAAAAGGTAAACTCGGTATACCTGAATTGACTAGGCATTATATCCAGCCTAAAAATCCAAAAATCTGGAGTTTTCACCCTATTGGTAATTTTGCACAAAAGTCCTTCTTTTTGAAATATTTGCAAATAGATTCAATAATTATCAGAAAAATCTAGAAAAATCACGAATAATCTCAAATAATAAATAATGAGTTTTCCCGAAATAATTTTTGGCTTTAAGCTTTCAAAGACAACATTCGCACGTGTTTGCACATGTAAAAGATAAATTTCTAAATGAACATTTATAAAATCACAAAAAAAAAATCATTTCAATTCATTTTCTAATCTCAAAAATAGTATTTAAAAATACGGGGTACTACATCACTCCCTCCTTAGAAGAGTTCTGTCCTCAAAACTACTACTAATAGGGTCCAAACAAACATACAAACAAAGGAATGCAATATCTCATAAATGGAAACATAGTCTAATACGATCACATATGAGAACATAATCAAAAAGAAGAAATACAACTCAACTCAAAGGTACAGTCATACAAAAGAATTACAATCACATATAAGAAAATACAATCATACAAAAAGCTCAGGGAAATCCTTCTGCATGCAATCCTCTGGCTCCCAAGTAGCCTCCTCGAACTGTTGATTCCTTCACAACACCTTGATCATAGGTATCACCCTGCTCCTTAGAACCTTCTCCCTACGGTCGACAATCTCTACCGACTGTTCCTTATAACACAAGTTCACCTGTAGACCTTCAGGAACCTCTACCAACTGATGACTCTGATCTGGCACATACTTCCTCAACAACGACACATGGAACACATCATGCACCTGTGCCAACTCCTCAGAAAGCTCCAATCTATATGTCGTCTTGCCAATCCGCTCCACAATCCTGTATGGCCCAATATACCTTGGCGCCAACTTTCCTCCCTTACCAAACCTGATTACTCCTATGGTCGGAGACACCTTGAGGAAAACTGCATCCCCAACCACAAACTCCAAGTCTCTTCTTCGAGAATCTGCATAACTCTTCTGCCGACTTTGAGCCTCAACCAACCTCTTGCGAATCAGCTCAATCTGCTCTGACGTATGCTGCACGATCTCAGGCCCAAACATCTGTCTCTCGCCAACCTCATACCAACAAACAGGCATCCTGCACCTCCGCTCGTACAAAGCCTCATACGGAGCCATCTTGATACTCGCATGGTAACTGTTGTTATAAGCAAACTCAACCAATGCCAAGTATCTCTCCCAGCTACCACCGAAATCCATAACACAAGCCCTCAGCATATCTTCCGGCACTCGATTCACCCTCTCAGTCTGACCATCAGTTTGTGGATGAAAAGCGGTACTGAAATCAGTTCTGGTGCCCAAAGCTGCTTGTAGGCTCTTCCAAAATCTTGAAGTGAATCTTGCATTCCTGTCGGAAACAATTGACACAGGAACTCCATGAAGTCTCACAATCTCACCAATGTACAGCTCTGCCAATTTCTCCAACGACAAAGTAATCTTCATGGCCAAAAAGTGAGCCGACTTAGTCAAACGGTCCACAATAATCCAAATCGAGTCATTGCCCTTCGAACTCCTCGGCAAACCCATGATGAAATCCATACTGATATTTTTCCATTTCCACTCCGGAATGGGCAACGGTTGCAACAAACCTCCAGGTCTCTGATTTTCTGCTTTGATCTGCTGACAAGTCAGACACCTCACCACAAAATTTGCCACATCTCTCTTCATACCAGACCACCAAAAGTGCTGTTTGATATCCTTGTATATCTTTGTGCCTCCAGGATGTACTGACAACAAGGTACTGTGTGCTTCCTGCAAAATACTCTCTCTCAAATCTGCATTATTCGGAACACACAACCTTTCACCCATCCATAGAACTCCATCATGGACACGAAACTCTGATAGCTTTCCTACTGAAACCTGCTGCAACATCTTCTGAATCTCTGAATCTGATCCCTGACCTTCCACAATCCTCTCTCTCAAGGAAGGCTGCAGCCTCAACTGAGCCAAAGATACCCCCAAACCCTGCAGTACCACCTCGATACCTGCCCGATCAATCTCTCCTGCCAACTCACTTCGAGTAGTGATCAAACTCGATAAACTACTCTTCCGACTAAGCCCATCTGCTACCACATTCGCCTTGCAATCAGGAAAAATGTCTGTTTGTTGATCTCAGGAAAAAGTCTTCCAACACTTCCAACCACCTTCTCTACTGAAGATTTAGATCCTTCTGTTGATAAATGTACTTCAAGCTCTTGTGGTCAGTGTATATGTTGACCTTCTCACCATAAATATAATGTCTCCACTGCTTGAAGGCAAAGATAATAGCTGCTAACTCCAAATCATGCATCGGATAATTCTTCTCATGCGGACGCAATTTCCTGGAACCATAAGCAATAACCTTGCCTTCTTGCATTAAGACACACCCCAAACCTCTGAGAGATGCATCACTGTAGATATCATAATCCTTCCCAGCTTGTGGCAAAGCTAAGATAGGTGCAGTAGTCAATCTTTCCTTTAGCTCAAGGAAACCCGTCTCACACTTATCAGTCCATGTAAATGCCACATTCTTTCGGGTCAAACCTGTCAAAGGAACTGCAATCTAAGAATAGCCCTGAATGAATCTTCTGTAGTAACCAGTCAAACCCAAGAAACTCCTGACTTGTTTCACAGACGTTGGTCTGGGCCAATCCTTAACTGCTTCAACTTTCTGAGGATCAGTAGCCACTCCCTCCTTAGAAAGGATATGACCAAGGAAAGCTACCTCAAATTTTCAAAACTCACACTTTGACAACTTGACATACAAGCAATGCTCCTGCAATTTCTGTAATATCGCTGTCAAGTGCATAGAATGCTCCTCCTCCAACTTAGAATACACCAAAATATCGTTGATGAAAACCACCATGAAGGAGTCAATAAATGGCCTCAACACCCGATTCATCATATCCATGAACACTGCTGGCGCATTCGTTAACCCGAATGGCATCACCAAAAACTCATAGAGCCCATGACGAGTCCTGAAAGCTGTCTTACTCACATCTTCCTCCTTGACTCGAACCTGATGATACCCTGATCTCAAATCAATCTTCAAAAACACAGCTGCTCCTCGAAGCCTATCGAACACATCATCAATCCGTGCAGTGGATACTTGTTATGAATAGTCACCCTGTTCAACTTCCGATATTCAATGCACATCCTCATTGACCCATCTTTCTTCTTGACTAACAACATTGGCGCACCCCACGGTGAAGAACTCGGCCTGATAAACCCCTTGCTCAACAACTCCTTAATCTATTTCTTGACTTCATCTTGCTCTACAGGTGTCATCCTATACGGAGCCTTAGAAATCGGAGCACTCCCCAGCTGAACATTGATGCAAAACTCCACATCTCTCTGCGGCGGTAATCCTAGCAAATCTTCCAAGAATACCTTAGGAAAATCTCTGACAACTGGAATGCCTCTGACTTCATTTGGAATCACCATCTTGGATACTATTACAGCCACTTTCGGAACTTTCTTCTTCCCTTGAAAAGTCACTGCGGGACCACCTGGTGCTTTCACCAACATCTCTTTCCGCTTGCATTCAATTGTGGCATCATATATTGCCATCCAATCAATGCCCACGATCACATCCACTCCTAAGACTTGGAGCTCAATAAGATCAATGCCGAACAATCTTCCACCAATCTCGATATTGCAACCTCCATAATATCGATCAGCAATCAACTCTTCTCTTGATGATGTTGCCACCGTCAAGACTCTGCCTGGAAATATCTTAGGTTCCACACCTAAATCTTTTGCAAAATTGGGCGACACAAAAGTATGCTGTGACAGTGTAAAAATGGCCTGAGGCCCAACCAGGGCCCAATACTATTCCTACTCAGAAAAGCAAGAATAACAACCTGGTTCGGCTCCGGACCCCTTTAGGGTCGGCGCCGAACCTCGTGTTTGCCCCCACAGTGCCGGCTTCCTCGTGCTGACGAGCCTCAGTATCCCCCGGAGTCCGATCCGGAGCAGTCCCTCAGGCCGTCCCCCCTCTCTGACGGGGCGGGAGGATGACCTGGCGCAGCCTAGGCCCTCCGATTCCCCCAGAGGCACAGAGGACTCACGATGGACCACGTCAGATCCAAATACCGCCAAGGGTTTCGCCACGTCAGCCCTATACCACTCCTGGTATCACCGCAACCGCCCTAAACCCCCTGGGCCTTCTGCCACGTCAGGCCCATGGGCTTCCGGAACCAAACCCGGTTGGGATTCTCTATAAATACTAGACCCTCACCCACCTTTTGGAGGTAATCAATCTTTTGCCACTTAAATATACCTAGTTATTGCTACTCTCTCACAGAGACTGACTAGAGCGTCGGAGGGTCCGCCACCGGGACAAACCCCGGTGTTTCAGGACCGTCTGCAGGTACACAAGACCTCGGATCCGACCCTTCCGATCCGAGCCCAACCTTCAACGTCTTTCCGAGCTCATCGTAGGCCCCAGAAGGTCAACCGTCGGTCGGCAGACGAGCGGCAATCTCCTTCAATACAAATTGAGTTCGAACTCACACCTGGTGCTTCCACACGTGCCTCAGAAATAAACAGCATCAGGTTGGTGCCGTCTGTGGGAACCGCTGCTCCAGAAGCCGATCCGACCCAGACCCTCGAAGGCCATCGACAGCCGAATCTTCATGACCTCCAAAGGCAAGGGGGCTGCTCCTTCCGTCAACCAACGGGACCCGCCCCCACCCTCTGATGAAGCCGGGCCCCACACGTCGAAACACAAGGCCCCCCCTCGGGAGTCCCAAACGAGCGTCGGCGGGACAGCCCAGCCCGACCTACAAAGAGTAATCATCAGCCGCAAGATTACCCACAACTGGGGAAGGGCCGCTTCCAACTCGGCCCCGAACCATCCGAGGAGGACCCACAGGGATGACGGCCCACGGGATCGGCAAGGTGATAGGAACCGGGGATCACCAACCCCGAAGCCTGACCCAAACCGTACCCAGGGTCAGGATCCCGAATACGAGGTATCCCTGGATACGCCCTTCACCCTACACAACATCCACGGGGGACCGGTGAGGGGAGAAAATGATACTTCCCAAAGAACCTTCACCCAGGGGACGAACGCCATTCAGTACAGCCCCTCCCCTGAGCTACAACCGCGGCCAGTCTCCTTCTCAGGAGAGGGCCCCGAAGGAATTCACCTCCCCCACGGCGGGGGCCTCATCGTTAGCCTCAGCATGGCCAATTGTGAAGTTCGCCGAATCCTTGTTGACAGCGGCAACCCGGTAAATATTCTCTTCCTCAGAACCTTCGAAAGCCTCAGATTGCCCAGAGGGAAACTCAAACCAGCAGGAGGCACGTTGCTCAAGCTTGCGGGCGTCCCGATCATGGTGAAGGGAATTATTACCCTCAACGTCACCACTGGACCGGATCCTGTCAAGAGGACCGAGTCCTTGGATTTCATGGTCATCCATGCCAAGGCGGCCTACAACGCCATCCTCGGCAGACCCGGGCTAAACTCCATCCAGGCGATACCTTCGGCCCACCATCGGGAACTCAAAGGGAGAAGGGGCGTACCCCCCCTCAGCATGGGCGTACTCCCCCTCAGCGCCGTTGAACTCGAACCCGAGAAAGACGGCCCCGCCCCCGAGCCCGTGGACGAGCTGGAGGAGATCCTATTCGACGCTGAAGATGAGTCCAAATGGTTCCGGGTGAGCCGCTCACTCGCCGAGGACCTGAAGGCGGGCATCATCGCTTGCGTCCGCCGCAACGTTGATCTCTTCGCTTGGAAGCCCTCCGATATGCCCGGAATCTCCGAAGACTTGATCATGCACCGACTGAGTGTCCTCCCTGACTCTAAACCGATCGTCCAAAAGAGGCGCAAAGTCGCCCCGGAGAGGCAACTAATTATAAAAACAGAAGTAGACAAGCTCTTGTCCGCTCGATTCATCCAGGAAGTCACCTACCCCGAATGGTTGGCCAATGTCGTCATGGTGAAGAAAGCTACAGGGGGTTGGCGAATCTGCATTGACTTCACGGACCTTAACAAAGCGTGTCCAAAAGATCCTTTCCCCCTCCCGCGCATCGACGCTTTGATAGACGCGACCTCAGGGCACGAGCTACTGTCCTTCATGGACGCTTTCTCGGGGTACAATCAGATCCGGATGTTTCCGCCAGACATCTCCAAGACCTCATTCGTCACCGACCAAGGTCTTTATTGTTACCGTGTCATGCCCTTCGGGCTGAAAAACGCCGGAGCCACGTACCAGCGACTCGTCAACAGAATCTTCAAGGACCTGATCGGCCGCAACGTAGAAGTTTACGTCGATGACATGCTTGTCAAGAGCCGGGCTGGGCCGGACCACGTCGCCGACCTCGAGGAAGCCTTCAGTGTCCTCCGACGCCACAACATGAGGCTTAACCCGGCTAAATGCGCCTTCGGCGTCTCCACGGGGAAGTTCCTAGGGTTCATTGTCAGCCAGCGCGGCATCGAGGCAAACCCCGAAAAAATACAGGCCATCATCAACATGTCCCCACCCCGGAATGTCAAAGAAGTTCAGAGGCTCACGGGTCGGTTGGCGGCGATCGGCCGTTTTCTCTCCAAGTCAGGGGAGAAATCTCTCCCCTTCTTCAAGGCCTTGCGCGGGAAAGGGGGCTTCGAGTGGGGTACCCCTCAACAAGAAGCCTTCGAACAGCTGAAACGGTACCTCGCCAACCCGCCTCTCCTCAGCAAGCCCGAACCAGGCGAGCCGCTTTGGCTCTACCTGTCCGCCTCGGACCACGCCCTCAGCGCCGTCCTCGTCCGAGAGGAGGCAGGAGTTCAGAAACCCCTGTACTATGTAAGCAAAGTGCTACACCCGGCCGAGACGAGATACGCGAAGATAGAAAAGGTAGCCTATGCCCTGGTTATGGCAGCCCGAAAACTCCGACCTTACTTCCAGGCCCACTCCGTCCAAGTTCTGACCGACCAACCGCTGAAGACCGTCCTCCACAAGCCCGAAAACTCCGGCCGATTAGTCAAGTGGTCGATCGAGCTGAGCCAGTTCGACATCAGCTATCATCCCAGGGCAGCCATTAAAGGGCAGGCCCTCGCCGAGTTCATAACTGAATGCACTGTCTCCGAGCAACCTGACGTAGAAGAGCCGGATCTGACCTGGGAGGTCTTTGTTGACGGCTCATCCTGCGAAATGGGGAGTGGGGCGGGCGTCATCCTTCGTGGCCCCGACCAATTCCTACTTCAATACTCCCTGCGCCTCAACTTTCCCGCCTCCAACAACGAGGCAGAATATGAGGCCATGATCGCCGGACTGACCCTCGCCCACCGAGCCGGTGCCAAGCGAATCCGGGCGTTCAGCGACTCTCAACTCGTGATCCACCAGATCAACGGAGAGTACGAAGCCCGCGACGACCGAATGGTGAGATATTTGGCGGCGGTCCGACGACTCTTGGCGCTCTTCGACAACACTGCGGTTGTCAGAGTCCCCAGGGAACAGAACGCCCAAGCCGACGCGCTATCCAAACTCGCCTCTTCTTCATTCGAAGGCCTCGATCGTACGGTGCTCGTCGAGGTCCTCTTGGAGCCAAGCATCCTTAGCCCAGAGCCGGAAGCAATGTGCGTACAAGAAGGAACCAGCCCGGACGACTGGACCACTCCCATCCAAAAATTCTTGAGCCAGGCCGAGCTTCCTGAAGACAAAGCCGAGGCCAGGCGAATCAGAATCCGAGCGGAAAGGTTCGTCATAATCGATAACATCCTCTTCAAACGCTCGTACACCCTGGCCGACGGCAAACCCTACCTCCGCTGCCTCGCCAAGGACGAGGCCAGCTACGTCCTCAAAGACCTGCACGAGGGGATCGGCGGATGCCACATGGGGAGTAGGACGCTTGCCCGAAAGGCTCTGAATCAAGGGTACTATTGGCCCACCATGCTCCAAGACTCACAAGACTTAGTCAAGAGGTGCGGCCCCTGCCAAAGGTTCTCTCCCATCAAAAGGCTTCCTCAAGCCAACCTCCGATCCTTGGCGAGCCCTACGCCCTTCGCCATGTGGGGAATGGACCTTGTGGGGCCCTTCCCCCCAGCGGTAGGACAGAAGAAATTCCTGATTGTCGCCATCGACTACTTCACCAAGTGGATCGAAGCCGAACCGCTGTCCAGCATCACCGAACGCCAAGTGCAACAATTCTTCTGGAAGAACATCATTTGTCGATTCGGGATCCCCCGAATCCTCGTCACGGACAACGGAACCCAGTTCCAAGGGCAAAACTTCCAATCTTTCTGTCAGGACATCGGCATCCAGCAACGTTTCTCCGCCATTTGCCACCCTCAATCTAACGGCCAAGCAGAAAATGCGAACAGGCAAATCCTCGATGGCCTCAAAAAGCGCCTTGACAGTTCCCCCAAGGGGCTCTGGGTGGAGGAGCTGCCCAGCGTACTATGGGCACACCGAACCACGCAGAGGATCCCCACGGGGGAGACACCCTTCAATCTGACCTATGGGACTGAGGCAGTCATCCCGTCGAAGTCGGATTGCCTTCCCCCCGGATCATAGCCTTCGATGAAGACGACAACGCGTCCGCCCTGAGGGCTAACCTAGACTTCGTCGCCGAGGTACGAGAAAAGTCCGCGGTCCGAAGGAGCATTTATCAGCAACGGATCGAGAGATTTTACAACAAGAAAGTCCGCCCCACCAGCATCCAGGCAGGGGACCTAGTGTTGCGAAAGCTATCTGTCTCTGACCCGACCAAGAAGAGGAAACTGGCTCCCAACTGGGAAGGCCCATACCGCGTAGTCGAGGCTGTACGCCCGGGTACATACCGACTGACGGATATGAATGACCGACCCATCAGCCGACCCTGGAACGCTGAGCACCTCATGAAATTCTGGGGAGAGCAAGCTTAGGTTCCAGCGTGGCTTAAGTAAATTAAAACTTTTGTAAACATTCATGTGTAAAGGGCCGCTTCAGCGACCCCCCCCCTCAGTCTGGTATAAAAGAAGTCTCTTCTGTCAAAAGTTAAATACCTCGGCAACGCCGACCCGGTACCGGGCAAGGCGGGCGGCATCAGGGTTCTCCCTCGGGTCTCATCCCCAAACGCCTCGGCAGGTGCGACCCAACAACGGGCAGGAGGTCTCCCTGTCGCCCCGCATCGATTCCTCACGAATCAGCGGAGCCCGACCTCGCCTAAACCGCCCTTCACCACCCCGATAACCAGAGCAAAGAAGGAAATGAAAGCTTTATTCATACTCTTTTACTTTTGTACGGAGAAAACAAGCAAATACCGTTACAGAACCACTCCCCTCATCTCAAACTAAAGGGGATCTCCGACTTAGGGCCCCTCGGACCCGGTAAAGGGAGGAACCACTCCGACCAAACGACTGGGGACTCTCTCCTCGTCATGACGATCCTTCGGTTCTGCCACCGTCGACACCCCGGCCACGGAGCTCTGGGCATCCACGGATCGAATGCGCTCCATCAGTGGCAACGCCGAGGGAGCCCCCTCTGCTCGCCGATCCCTCGAGGAAGATGTCGAAACACCCAACATGGTCCTATAGCGGTGTATCTCCATCTCCTTTTCCACTATCACGTCGCGAAGAAGCTTCTCGGAGGAAGGCCTCTGCACCGAAGAACTTGACATGGTGTATCCAAGACCAACGCCCCCTAGCTCCCGATCCACCATCGCCCTCCTCAGCCGGCTCGCCTCCTCACTCAGGGCTTCAGACTTGTTCCTGTAATAATGGAAGGCCGCATCAGTGTCGCGAGCCCTCTTTCGATACCGAACCAAAGTGGCCTCTAAGGCCTCGACCTTGCCTCGAAGCCACGCCACGTCGGAACGAAGGGGGTCCACCTCAGGAAGGGGAGCCGTGACCTACAAGAGAACCAGCCCGCTCAAGACATATATGCAAGGAGGTTCAGAAATTTTTCAAAGTTGGAACACTTAGCCAGCCAGAAAACCCTCTTTTTATAAATTCAGTTTCCCCATACAAAAAATGCGGTGGCCAGTCCGCGGAAGGCAAATACAATCGAGAGAAGGAAAAAGAAGGACAAAAATTATACAGCGGGTTTTCCCACCTCGATATCAGCCGGATCCGTTGGAGGGTCGGTAACCAATTTGTCATCTGACCCTTGTCCGCCAGGAGTCTTCGGTGTCCCCTCAATCTCCATATCATACTCGAAGTTGGACAGGTCGATGGTCGGATAAAAGTGCCTCACATGGCTGAGGGCCTTCGCATAACTACTATCCTGGGCATTGATCACCAGGATCTGACACGACTTAGTCACCTCGTCCTTCTCCTTCTCCGACCTCTCCTCCTGAGCCGCCCTCGCCTTCGCCCATTCCTCCTTCTCCTTGTCAAAAGCCACCTTCGTCTCCGCCTCCCTCTTACGAGAGCCTTCGAGCTCTCCCTTCAATTCCGTCACCTCCTGCTCGGCCTTGTCAGCCCGATCTCGCTCTCGCTGCACCGCCGCCTCGTAGAGGCCCCTCACATGGGCCCCCTGCACGGTCGCCTGCCAGGACCAGACACTACTAAGAAATCTTCCTTAAATAACATCACCTGAAAGCTAGGAGGTTCGATCGACTTACCAGCACCGTGGCCTGCGCAAGACGAACATACGCCTCGTCCAGGGTCTGGGACTTCATATCCGAGCGGTCCCGAGGGGTCGCCAACTTATCTGCAACCTCCACGGCCTGGCGCCCCCGGACCAAGCAATCACCCTCGCGGATCGACCAATCCGGCACCCACCTTCGCCGAAGCCTCTCCTCAAGTCCGGGATCCACCGGGGGACCCTTCCCCTTATCAGGCGCGGCGGCCGCACCCTGATCCGAACCCCCCTGGACCACGGCGTCCCCACCCGTCTCTGATCGAGTCCTCTTCATCCTCGGCTGAATGGGGACCTCGGAGACAACCTGGGACAACTCGGTGGTCTTCACCGCGACATCCTTCTTCTCGCCCTTCTTCTTCTTCATGGCGAGCCTCAGCGCCTTAATCGACTCCTCATCCATTTCTGTAAAGAGATCCATTAAGAACAAATGAGCAAAAAAGTACAAGAAGAGTGTGAGGAAAGAAACAACCACGTACGAGGCACGGCCGGGCTGGGGCTCAGTCCGACGCTCGCCAGGTGGGCCTCCGTCACCTTCCCCCAATTAATGCTATGCGACAGACGGAGGCGCTCAACGAGTCTCCACTCCTCCGCCGTCAAATCCCCTGGCCCCGGTGCTGGGTAGCTCGGCTTAGTATGGTTCCACCGAGTAGGGATAGCCCAAGGGTCCTCACTCCGGATCACCAGATACTTCTTCTTCCAGAACTTAATGGAATCCGGATGACCGTGGACAACCTTCGCCTTACCTCGAGGCGAGATATAATATACCCCTTCTGCCGATGAGCCAATCAATAGCATCGCTCGGAACACGCCCAGCCGTAAGGGTACCCTCCGTTCCTCGCACAACAGCACGAAGCAGATGATCTGCTTCCAGGAGTTCGGCCCGAACTGCATCGGCGCCAGGGACGACCAATTTAACACCTCCCGAACGAATGGGTGGATGGGCAGCCTCAGGTCGGAGATAAAGGCGTCCACAGGGAAGATACAATACCTGTCCGGCAGGAGATCGGTCGGTCGAAGAGAAGAACTCGGCAGCATAAGCTCATAACTGGGCCCTATGTGGTAGGCCGACTGCAGAGCCCCCAAGTCGCTTGCCTCCAGAGCGGTCGGGGAGGCGTCCACCATCAACCTCTTCCGGCTTGACGACGACGGCTGGACCCCCGAGGACTCCTTATCGGAGAGATCGTCGGGGTAGCAACGGAAAGGCCGGGGTTGTGCGGACGACCCTATCCCCAAGTCGCTCGGGCCGCCAATCTTCGATTTCTTCTTCTTCGGAACCCTCCTCCTCTTAGTCCGTTCCGGCGAAGGTGTAGACAAGCGCCCCAGAACGGGCGGATTCGGAGACCCCGCGGAACCTTCTCCCTCGGAGCCACCCTCCTCTCCGGAAGCCGACCCTAGGGTTTGGACTTCGTCTGAGCTGCCGCCCCCCTCCTCAGAGTCGCTGCTTTCTACCACGAAATGCCTCCGAGATCGCAATGGCTTCACGCTGTGTACGACCTCCTCCTTGCCTACCGGCCCCTCCCCAGAGGTCGACGCCAACGAGCCGGACTGAGCCCTATCCATCCGTGCCTAAGTTAAAACAGGATTACCAACTAACCTGAAATCACCTCGGAAACACGACCTTGCTGCCGGAAGCTGAAGGGGCGAGCGCTGAAGAGTTGAAGGATTTTTTCAAAAAGTAAGAGGCAGGAAAGAAATGGGCGACGGGAGGAGAGGGGGGAACATTTATAGGGGATAAGAACAACTCCTCGATTTTCGCAGTCACTATTCACCGATTGACGTACAACTACCGCCTAGGAAATCACGCCACATCCTCGAAGCACGTGCTGCTGACGTCACCCAGTGCCAGGCTGGCAGCACGGTACGGGGCCGGTTCGGGCAAAATAACGACTCGCCTTCGCCAACACTAAAGTACTCTTCTTCAGAAGATCCACCGGCGGGCCATCACCCTTACCAGCCCGTAATCCCCCCTCGTCTCGAGGTTCGGCCTGGCACCGGGGTACTCTTCCCAAGAAGAAACTACGGCTCGCCTTCACCCTCACCGGCCCATAATCCCTCGCCAGCTCGAGGTTCGGCTCGGCACCCGGGTACTCTTCTTCGGAAGATCCACCGGCGGGCCATCACCCTTACCAGCCCGTAATTCCCCCTCGTCTCGAGGTTAGGTCTGGCACCCGGGTACTCTTCTCAGGAAGAAGCAACGGCTCGCCTTCACCCTTACCGACCCATAATTCCTCGCCAGCTCGAGGTCCGGTCTGGCACCGGGGTACTCTTCTTCGGAAGATCCACCGGCGGGCCATCACCCTTACCAGCCCGTAATTCCCCCTCGTCTCGAGGTTCGGCCTGGCACCGGGGTACTCTTCTCAGGAAGAAACAACGGCTCGCCTTCACCCTAACCGACCCACAATCCCTCGCTAGCTCGAGGTTCGGTCTGGCACCCGGGTACTCTTCTTCGGAAGATCCATCGGCTAGTCATCACCCTTACCAGCCCATAATTCCCCCTCCTCTCGAGGTTCGGTCTGGCACCCGGGTACTCTTCTCAGGAAGAAGCAACGGCTCGCCATCACCCTTGTCGACGCGTAATCCCTCGACCCCTCGAGGTTCAATCGAACACCAGGGTACTCTTCTCCGGAAGAGACAACGGTTCGCCATCGCCTTCACCTACACCTTGACCCTCGACTAGCTCGAGGTCCTATCCAAGCTTCAGGATAGCACCACCAGAGAGGCCCTATGATCCGCCCTCCCATTTTTTACAATCATGAACACTCCTCCACGGCTAGCTCCCGCACCCCCTGCAGGAGTGGGGGGCTTGTGTGACAGTGTAAAAATGGCCTGAGGCCCAACCAGGGCCCAATACTATTCCTACTCAGAAAAGCAAGAATAACAACCTGGTTCGGCTCCGGACACCTTTAGGGTCGGCGCCGAACCTCGTGTTTGCCCCCACAGTGCCGGCTTCCTCGTGCTGACGAGCCTCAGTATCCCCCGGAGTCCGATCCGGAGCAGTCCCTCAGGCCGTCCCCCCTCTCTGACGGGGCGGGAGGATGACCTGGCGCAGCCTAGGCCCTCCGATTCCCCCAGAGGCACAGAGGACTCACGATGGACCACGTCAGATCCAAATACCGCCAAGGGTTTCGCCACGTCAGCCCTATACCACTCCTGGTATCACCGCAACCGCCCTAAACCCCCTGGGCCTTCTGCCACGTCAGGCCCATGGGCTTCCGGAACCAAACCCGGTTGGGATTCTCTATAAATACTAGACCCTCACCCACCTTTTGGAGGTAATCAATCTTTTGCCACTTAAATATACCTAGTTATTGCTACTCTCTCACAGAGACTGACTAGAGCGTCGGAGGGTCCGCCACCGGGACAAACCCCGGTGTTTCAGGACCGTCTGCAGGTACACAAGACCTCGGATCCGACCCTTCCGATCCGAGCCCAACCTTCAACGTCTTTCCGAGCTCATCGTAGGCCCCAGAAGGTCAACCGTCGGTCGGCAGACGAGCGGCAATCTCCTTCAATACAAATTGAGTTCGAACTCACACCTGGTGCTTCCACACGTGCCTCAGAAATAAACAGCATCATATGCGAAGAACCAGTATCAAATAAAACTTTTGCTTTAATTCCATTAACCAAAACAATTCCTGTTACATGAAGAATGATACTCAAATCTCCAATTATTCTCAAATAAAAGTTTTACTTAATACATTGAATAAAAATAAATTCAAAACTCTTGCATACCCTGGATCACATCTTTCGAGTTATCTGCATCCTCCTCAGTCAATGCGAACACTCGCCCTTGCCTCTAGAATTTACCTCCACCTGGACCATCCTCCTTAACTGTGGACAATAAAGCTTAGAATGTCCTGTTTGCCCACACTAGAAACAAGTCTGCTTCGCTAACTTAGGACACGCTGACCTGTAATGATCTACCTCCTTACAGTAGTAACAAGTCACTTCCTGAGTTGCAGGTGCCTTCTGAACTGGACCACTGAACTTGACTTGCTTCACTGGGAATCCCTTCCTACTCTGACCCGTTGCTGGCCTCTTGTTCCTGTTCCAGGTCTCTTGCTTCTTCTGGAACTGATCCATGTCATCCTCTGTCATAGCTGCTGTCCTGACCAGCTTATCGAACCTCCTTATGCCCAAAGGAATCATCTTCGACCTCAAATTTGGCCTCAAGCCCTGCTCGAATTTTCTGGCCTTTTTCGTCTCATCAACTATCAGCTCCGGTACATACTTCGACAGCTGAGAGAACTCAGTCTCATACTCGCGTACAGTCATGCTGCCCTACTGTAGATTCAAGAATTCTGTCGCCTTCTTCTTCTGAATATCTAGGAGAAAGAAATGATCCCTGAATTCATCCAGAAAAGCCTCCCATGTCATTTGCTGGTCCCCCAAAGTCCTCTTCACTGATTGCCACCAAACACCAGCGTCCTTTTCCAACTGCATAGTGGCCAACATTACCTTATTAGCTGCTAGAGTTTCTGGGACCTCGAAGATTGTCTCCATCTGTCTAATCCAATCATTAGCCTCATTTGGATCAGACTACCCCTCAAACACGGGCGGCCTCATCCTCTTAAAAGACTCAATCTGCTTGATAGGATCAGCGTTAACAAATACTGGTCCAACCCCATAATTCTGATTCTGGTTCTGATTCTGTGCCATATTAGTTGCCATTAGTGCATTCAAAGTCTGATACACCCTGGCAAACTTGGCCTTGAGATCAACTCTTGCCCCTGGGGAACTTTCAGTTCCATCACCATTGTCACCATTCCTGGTTCTGGGTCCAACCATTCTGAATACTGCGAAATGAGGGAAAAAGTTAGAGCACCACAACACAATCCATATTCACATCAATACCCTCTGGCAAAACCTCAACCATAGCCCAAAAGTAAAACATCATGTTTTAGCACTATGTGATACTCACTCTCTAATGTCTACACCTAGGTACTCACGCTCTAGTGTCCACACCTAGGTTATTTTTATACCATGTTTATTATTACTATTGAAGCATGCTCTGATACCAATCTCTGTAGCGCCCCGAATTTTCAATATGATATCTCAGAAATATGTGGCACAATTCCCAGCATCAACTTCAAATGTAATATTAAACACAGTCCAAAATACCAATAAATTTTTTCTCAATATATTATTACAACAATATTTACATAGCACAGCGGAATATATACACCTTGAATTACAAACTTTATTTCTTTACAACACTTTCTTTTACAAAATCACACAATCCATTACATCACTTTAACTCAAGCATCCAAATCCCAAGCTATAGGTAATCACCTGTAAAATATGAGGCTAGAGATAACCCTAAATCCCAAAACTAAAGAGGTCAGCCATAACGGTGTGAGTGACATTAAAATACAAAAACATCATGTGAAGCTAGACTAAGTATCAAGTGTAGAAAACCGAAAACACATGCATAATACCAAGTCAAGAAAACATTGATGCTATATGCTGACTCTCTAATGCGTACTTGTCAGAGTCTATGCATCCTACTCTATATAGGTCCGGTGCAAGCCCTTAACGTTCTCCACTTTATAGGGTTTAATCCCCCGCTATGGAACTAATCCTACTTCTATGATTACTATGAGATATGGATACACTGTGAGTATTAGCCCATGCCCCGATAATTCCGGAGGTCAATCTCTATCCACAGATAATTTTGAAGACTATTTCACTCACACCTGGAAATCTTCGAGAATACCCCACACCGCAAGCTATGGCACCTCATCACAGGAATACCACATGAGTGTCGCCTCGATCCCGATAATTTCGGAAATCAATCCCACACCACAGGTAATTCCGGAGACTATTTCACTCACACCTGGATAATTTCGGGGATTACTCACACTGCGAGCCATACTGAGGTCCATAACCCATGTTCTCATTCATCATATCACCACTAGTGTCTGTCCTTATCATTTAGGTTATTTAATTACTTTACGAATCTCCTAGAGTTGGTATACCCTACCGGGCTTAACTCAACAACTGATCAACTAAAATGCCTCAACAGGCTCAAAACACAAATATCTCAACCGCCGGTATACTAGGATCACACACACACCCTCTAGAGATTCACACCCAAATATCTAAAACAATCTGCCATCATAAATTACTCAATTAAAACAACTTGAAAACATATGTTCGGTAGAAGATAAGGTATAGAATAGTAAGTTGTAGATTAAAACATTAAGAGAATGAATCATTTAAAAGAACATTCAAATATATCAAGATACATCTTTTATCCCCTTAAAATAGCAAATTTTGCGAAAAGATCATCTTTTATCAAAACTTGTAAAATAAATCGAATATGTTGAAACAAAAGGTAAACTCGGTATACCTGAATTGACTAGGAATTATATACAGCCTAAAAATCCGAAAATCTGGAGTTTTCACCCCATTGGTAATTTTGCGCAAAAGTCATTCTTTTTGAAATATTTGCAAATAGATCCAATAATTATCGGAAAAATCTAGAAAAATCACGAATAATCTCAAATAATAAATAATGTATTTTACCAAAATAATTTTTGGCTTTATGCTTTCAAAGACAACATTCGCACATGTTTGCACGTGTAAAAGATAAATTTCTAAATGAACATTTATTAAATCACCAAAAAAATCATTTCAATTCATTTTCTAATCTCAAAAATAGTATTTAAAAATACGGGGTACTTCAATGTCAATACTAGATTTTTCCACAAAGTGGCCAATGAAAGAAGAAGATGCAATCACACTGTAGGTATGTACCTGGGAAATAATTGGTACAAGGATGAAGAATTACTGAGACATCATATAGATGGTAAATTTAGAGAGCTATTTGGAAACAAAGAAGTGAAAAGATGTGTTATGATACCAGAGATGTAGAATACCTCGAGAATTGATGGATCCTAAGGGATTGAGAGCATCTTCACAGAAGAAGATGTCCTACAGGCAATCAAGTGCCTAGTGCAGGATAAGGTGCCAGATCCGTTTGGTTTCCTAATTTTCTTCTAAAAATTATATTGGAAAATCATCAAGGAGGATTTGATGGTTATTTTTGGGGATTTCTATAACAGTTGTGTTGAAATTGATTGATTAAATTACGCGAACATTATTTTAATCCCAAAAAATCAGAGGTGTTAAGGGTAGCGGATTTAAGACCGATTAGCCTACTTAATGGGTCATTTAAGATCATTACCAAAGTCCTGGTGCAAAGGCTGTCTCTTCACTTAAACGAGGTGATGGGGGAAGCATAAAGTGGTTTCATCAAAGGGAGCGATCTCATGGACAGCGTTGCGTCTGCCCATGAAATTGTCTTCAGAGGATGAAAGGAAAAAATCAGACGATTTTCTGCTAAAACTAGATTTTGAAAAAGCGTACGACTCAGTAGAATGAGATTGTGTGGATGAGGTCCTACAGCTCAAAGGATTTGGTCCGAAGTGGTGATTGTGGATTAGAAAGTGTGCTAGAGGTGGAAAATCTTTTATTCCGGTCAACAAGAAAATAGGAAAGTAAATTCGATGTCGTACGGGACTCAGACAGGGGGACCTTTTGTCTTCTGTTTTGTTCACCTTAATTGCGGATGAGTTGACTGAAATGATTAAGAGAGGTAGTACCTCTCCTAATGGCCCGATGAGTCCAACTTATATAGTATAGAACTAAGAAAACAGTACGTTCTGTCTCCAGCCATTTAAGAATAGTATGTTATACGGGGTCTTGCAATCAAAGGTATACCCAAGACAATATCGATACTACAATATGCGAACGACATCTTATTGTTCAGTGCAGCAAAAGAAGAAGAAATTTTGGCTTTAAATATTGTTCTCAACTGTTTTGAGTCTTGGGCGGGTCTGAACGTGAACCCCCATAAGAGTTGTGTTATCCCTCTTAGCGAAAATTTGTCCATCCAGATTGGTGCAATCAAGAACTACTTAGGATGTGAGATAGAAGAATTTCCCTTGAAGTATCTTGGTATGCCCATTAGGCCAGGATCAATGTGAAGAGAGGATTGGCAACCTCTGCTAGAGAAGGTAGAAAATAGATGGGCCGGATTGAAGGGGCGCTTTGTCGCTAGGTAGAATAATTAAGCTTATTAATTCAGTTCTAAGCAGTTTGCCAACGTACCTTATGTCAATCTACGAACTTCAAAATGGGTTATTGGTAGAATTGACAAATATAGGAGAAGACTCTTGTGGAAAGAAGTAAACGAGGACAATAAAGGTATTCACCTAGTTAATTGGAGTAAAGTTTGCAAGAGAAAAAAATTTGGGGGATTAGGAATCATATTTCTGGGCGACATGAACAAAGCATTGATGAGTAAGTGGTGGTGAAAAATGAAAAAAAAGACACAATAATTGGTGGTACAAATCTTTCATGCTGTATCGGAGAAGGAAGAAGTACAGGTTCGGAGTGAGAAGTAAGTATGGTACGACTCCATTCCTCTAGAAAGAGGTTGCAAAGGTGAGGAAGACTTTTCATGCTAATACAATATGTGTGGTTGGCACCGGAAAAGATATACGATTCTGAAAAGATAAATGGTGCGGGAGAAACACACTTCAATCCCTTTTTCCAGAGGTCGCCAGAGAATCAGTGAATGTTGATACTCTTATCTACGAGGTTTGGAGAAATGGTAGATTTAGAATTCAATTACGTGAGCCAACTCAGGAATGTCTACATCAACTGCAGATACTAAAGGACTTCATTAGGACGGAAGGCTAGTACCTTAACGGAGTGGACGACAAGAGGAGTTGGAATTTAGAGCGTAATGATATATTCACGGAGTCCTCTATATACAAGTGACTAAATGATGGGGGGATTAGAAGAAAGGAAGCAAGTTCAATCCGTAACTCATGGACCAATGAAAGTGAAAGCTTTCCTTTGGGTTGTTGGGAATGATGCAATTCTTTCAAAAGTCAACCTTCGCAAACGCAACCTGCAAGTGGATGTTAGGTGCTCGAGATGCCCGGTAGAAGATGAAGACACTAATCACATTTTATTCACTTGTCCTAGGGCAAAGGTTAGCTTAGGAAGTAATGTGCTTAAGCTTTGGGATATTTGAGTGTCCGAGCTCGACATTGAAGATTTGGGCTCAATGGAGAGCGAAGGTAGTCAGGAAGGAGCTTAAAGAAGCTTGGAATACCTCTACAGCTGCTACGTTATGGGCATATGGCTAGATCGTAATGAGTTGTGTTTTCGTAATCACAACAGCATATTTTCGGTCATGATACATAAAATTTTTGCGTCCATTCATGCTTGGGCAAGTCAAGCAAATACAAAGAGTGGAGAACGCACGGAGGAGGGGATGTCAGCAAAGCATGAGTTGTGGTGGGGGGCGAGTTAGAGTTGTGATTGTATCTGTACCTTCTTTTGAGTAGTAGATATAGTAATAGTCAAGATCCTTGTAATCAGTCCTACTTTATTTCGTTAATTCATCATTAATGAAGCAGTGACGCGGTCACCTTTATTCTAAAAAAGCTTGTGTTTCATTAAACCGATTTCAGCATAATAATATTACGTACAATACAAAAATACAAAATAATATTACGTACAATATTATTTCATCATTAATGAAGCGGTGACGCGGTCACCTTTATTCTAAAAAAGGCTTGTGTTTCATTAAACCGATTTCAGCATAATAATATTACATACAATACAAAAATACAAAATAATGTAACTTATCTCACTTCAAGTAAATCAAGATGAAATTAAAGAAAAACATAGAACAATAGAGTTTACCAAGCAACTTAGCTAACTTAGCTAGTAAGCAAGTGTTGTTGTGGTCTAATGGTGAGCTTTTTAGCTAGTAAGCAAGAGATCGGTGTTCAATCCCTGCTTACATCATCCCTTTATTATAGTATTGAGATAGTGTGTGCATACGGTGTGCGTGTGTGGCTGCGGCCCTTTTCCAAATTCCCAAAAAAAATAAAAAATAAAAAATAAAAAATACTACTACTCCTTTTCTACTCAAGAAAGAGTGGAGCTCACAAGGTATTATCGATAAAACTTGCTCCCCAAGCTTCTTTCTCGCGCAACAAGTTTTTTCGTTTTGGGTGTACAATAAATGTTTAGAGAATCAATTATTTATAAACACCTCTAGAAAGCATTTATAGTTGATCATCACTTATTCACTCCCACGGTTGATCCATTCCAGCCACTGCTTTGAACACATTAGAAACTGAATTGCATTGAGCTCAGTCCTGGCAACGGATCAAGAGGAAGGAGCAGCCTTCTCAACATTTTTGCAAGCTTCGACTCAGCTACTGCAACAGGGAACATTAACGCAAGACACTGAAGAGCAGATGAAAAGTTTGTCAAATTATATTCAAAAGATATTAGATACAAAGGTCATCCAAACTAAGAACAATGTTCAAACTTGGCGTCGACAACTTGAGGATGTTGCTTCTGACATTGATCATTTCCTGTACTTGACATGCCCAAAAGGCGAAAGACATAGGGTAATCAAAATTTGAAGTTAGACAATTGTCGTTATTAGAATGTGCTGATTTACTTGCTGTGTGTATCAGATCCCAGCAGCTCTCACAATTGACAACAGGATGAGCAAATTCTGCAATCAAATGCCTAATCAGAAGATGGTTCTCCAGGAACTGAAGGCCATCAGAACAAAACTAGATATGATTCAACGGAAATTAAATTTTTTTCAGCCTTCAATCTAACACTCAGCATGAGATTGCAAAGATGTCGTTGAATCATTCTCCAGTAGAGACACTCACTATGTCAATTGAAAATGAGGATCACGAGAATATAATCAATCTGCTGCTATCAGAACAAACTGATCGAGCAGGACCCTACATTATTCCTATAACCAGAAGAAAAGTAAAAAAGTTGAGGCCACAACAACAACAGAGTTAGCTCAAGCCATCTTCGACAAAAGAGTAATGAGTCATTTCAGAAGGAGGATTTGGGTGAATGCATCTGAAGTCATCGATTCGGGCAAGCTTTCAAGATTGACTCAGAAGCCAGCAAGTACCCTATTCTGGGTACACAATAACTATGTGGAGAAGGAACAGATCCTCGATCATTGTTGTTAATGACATTAAGAAAGAGGCTGTCCGTAAGAAGCTAGAGCTCAGGGTTAAGGAGAGTGAAAGCAAAGTAGTTGTAGGTACTCTGACACTCTGCCCAGTACTCTATAAATTCGGATCATCATATTGGGATAAAATCAAAGACCAAAAGTGTTCACCTCATGAATCTTGGATGATCTTCGAAGAATATGTAACCATGACTGGAAATGGATTTGAGAAACGCAACCAAAAAATCTGCAATTAGAAGGTATCGTCAAGAAGCTGGGAGGGTCTGCTTCAATGATTAGGACCGTTGGATACATCTTATCCTTCAATCTAGATCCAAGTTTTTGGAAGTTGATTTCAGAAAGTCGAGTTTGGTAGCTACCAGTAGAAGAACTTGTCCTGTTTTTTTTTTATCATAAACTTGTCCTGTTAAAACTTATAGAATTGTGTTATTGCAGATTACCGTCAGTACCAGAAGGCAGGCAGCATCAAATTTAACCTACTTGTAAGCCTCCCTGTCTTCGACAATGGTGGTTGTGGCCTGCAGAGAGGCAACATGATAACAGTTCGACCAAGCTAATGGTTAGTATATATAGTTCGTCTCTCTTCAATATTTGAACATAGTCTGGATATGAGCTAATATTCTTTACAGAAACTTGTAATTTCATCTAATCAATGTGAATTTTAGAGCAATAAGCTGCGCGGTTGTCACCAAGCTCACTGTTTCATAAAAGGAAGGAAATCAAGTTGCTTTCACAAGGAAGAGTCAAGAAGCCTTTAAAACCCACAATGACTGTTGTTTTCGCACTATTGCCATCTTATCCCGAATTTGTGAAACTTGTGTCACGAAAGTACCCATACCAGTCATGTCCTTAACATAAACTATAAACCGAAATTGTTGGCGTATGCATCGGCTTAATCAACTCCGGTCTTTAGCATTTTATCTAAATGTGTTTTGTTAGTGAAATTTTGTTGTTTCAAAACTATTTGGTGTACATGGCTCATTTAACAATATATTACTCCATCCGTTTCAAAATACAAGTCATTCTAGTTTTTTTTTTTTTGTGGAAATATAAGTTACTCTAGGTTTTCAATATAGGTATCTTGTCATTCAATTATGCATAATTAGTAATTCAGAACACCAGTAAACGGTTTTGTTAGCATTCAATTACTATGAGTTAGATATTATTTTAGATTAAATATTGGTTTAGTCCCGTATTGATTATGTATCAGTTTAGTCTTCCATTCTCTCCTATATATAGGAGCCAATTGTATTCAGTTTAATCAATCAACAAAAGAATATTTTTCTATTCCTAATTCTAACATGGTATCAGAGCCTATCGTTCTATAAGGCCTATACTAATTTTATCATCGTCGTTGAGGTGGAGTGGTTCTCGTCTTCATCGGAATCACTCCACCTCCCGACATCTCTCTTCCGCTTCCGATCAAATACCAAAACCCTAATCTCCCCCAAAACCCTAGCCGTCATCCCTCTTCCTCTCCCAATCAAATCCTCCAAATCTACCAAAAATTCCCAAACCCTAAAATCCCCAGATCCGATTTTGGTGTCTCTCTCCACCGCCAATCCCCGTCCCCTACCTTCTTCTTCACACCCAAATCAATGGCGGCCGCACCTCCAGCGACCCCCTCCCTGTCGCCACTCTATCCTGGCGCTGCACCTCCTAGCGCCGCCAGCCAACCCCCCTGTCCTCCTTCTCCTCTTCCGTTTCACTCGACAGAGCGCCAGAACCCAAATCCCAATGCATGTAACTCTTCTCGTACATGAGAGCGGAGGGGAGGGAGTCGAGAAAGGCGCGCTCGAACTGGAGGGGGCGCTTGGGGCGGCGAACGACGGGGCCGTGGCTGATTATTGGCTCTTCTTCCTTGTCGGCGGTGGTTTGGGGGTGTTCAGAGGGTGGATCGTCGTTTTGGGGGGATTCCGCCATCCAAGAGATTGGGGGAGATGGAGTTAGGGCACACAGAAATGGGATTTGGTGAGGTTTTTGGGGAGAAAGCCGGAAAGCTGTTTGTCTTGATAGCTCGGTTCCCATTGCTGCCAGTGCTGCTCTCTCTCTCTCATGCTCTGTTGATGTTGTCTCTTTGTTTTGTTTGGGTACTCTTTTGCACGTATTGTGCACGTGCGATCTTGTGTTTGTTCGTGTGTTGCTATTTTCCAAAAAAAAAAAAAAAAAGAAGAAAAAATTTTCTTGCAGGTTCTTGTGCTTATACATCCAGATCGTCAACTCACTCTGGTTGATCGATCGTGATCGTCAACTCGCTCCGGTTGATCGATTGTGATTGTCAACTCACTCTGATTGATCGATCATTTCTTGTGCTTCTACATCCAGATGTCAACTCACTCTGGTTGATCGATCGTGAGTTTGAGAGGGGGTATTATCAGCATTCAGTTCTCAATTCATAAATTAGATCACAACATCGACAATTCGCAAGTCTGGGGTGAGATCCTATCATCGACTATGTCTCAAGTCAGGGGTGAGATCCCATATATTTCTCAGTTTAGGGGTGAGATCCCATCATCGACTATGTCTCAAGTCAGGGGTGAGATCCCATTACAGATCGGGATATGGAGATCTCACCACTGTTCGGGGTGAGATCTCAACAGTGCGCCACCACTGCTTCCTTCCGCCACACTTTACTTCTCAGTTTCCGTCACATGCGTCGTTTCTGCATCACAGTTTGCCGTTTCTTTCACATGAACATCGTCAGTATTCCAAACTCTTGTTGTTTGTACCAACTTGAATTTGAGAGGGGATGTTAGATATTATATTAGATTAAATATTGGTTTAATCCCGTATTAGTTATGTATCAGTTTAGTCTTCCATTCTCTCCTATATATAAGAGCCAATTGTATTCAGTTTAATCAATCAATAAAAATTTTTTTCCTATTCCTAATTCTAACACTATGTATTAGTATAGCGCACCTCCCTACAACCAAAAAGAAAGGTAATTTTTGCTGCAAAAGTGTGTTAATTATTTCAAAATTTTATACTCTAATAAATTAAAATTTTAGTGCTTCATTAGGGCACTCGCCAGCAAAACCCTCAAAAAAATTCCTTTGATGTTCCTAATTCTTTTTTGTTTGGAAATGTACATAAATATCAGTCTTGTCAGCTAATTGATTGTTCTATCCCCTTCCCTTTCTATTATTAACTGACAAAGAAAGGACGAAAGAGAGAGATCAAGTTTGTTTTTAGCAAAAGAAACAGTGTTCAAAGGTGCCCTGTCCACTCCCATGATCTTCTTCTCATCAAGTTCGTGACACTCACTCATATCCATTTCACTATCAACAACCTCCACTCTTCTCCCCTTTAAAGCTCTTCTTCTTTTTTTACATGATCCATGTGAGAAAAAGGCCACACCTTGCTACTTAAAGTTGAATAGATAGAAAGAAGAAGAAGAAGAAGAAGAAGAAGAATCCATACCAAGTTTTGTTGTGTGCCAATGGATGATCCTTCATCTAAACATCAGGATTTACTGCCCATGTGTGATGATGCTTCTTCTTCCTCCAAAAAAAAGTGAAACATTCTTGTACTTTTATAAGTTCTCTTATAGTCTAGTCAATTTCAACATAGCTAATAGATAAATTTTCACTTTGTGTTGAGTGAAACAGGAAACTGCTTCAGAAGACTGTTGTCACTGTAAAAATGGAAGCAAATGAAGGGAAGAACAGGGGTGAAGGGCCACCTTCTGATTTCTGGTCTTGGAGGAAGTATGGACAAAAACCCATCAAAGGGTCTCCTTATCCAAGGTACTTGCCTAAGTGTTCATTAATTTTTTTTTTATCATGAATCAATTATCATAAACTCAATTCATAGGTAAAATTTCCCTCTTCTTTTTTCTTGACATTTTTTTTTCCCTTTGACCTTTAATCTTCCCTTCCAAATTTTAGTTTGTTAAACATGTAAAATGAAGAAAAAGTAAGATCAATCAGGTAGAAAAGTAAGGAAAAAAGAGAGGAGGTACACAAACGCAGAACATTGTAGCTAGCTTCTGCATTAATATTCTATTGTTTTACTCACGTCTAACCATGAAAACAACTTAATGGTGTGTGATCGTCTCATGGCTCCTTGAAGAAAGTACGGAAATGAAGCTTTTGCTTGCAAACAAATTACATTCTGACTCTCTCTCTCTCTCTTGTAGTGATCTTTCTCGATTTTACGTACAACCAAACTAGCGCCGCCGCGAGCAGTGTCTGTTGGCTCTGGAATTCACCAATTAGCTAACCACTAAAATAGCACGAAAACCTACTCTACTCTTGTTTGTCTCTCACTATAATCACACTAATGACAAAACTCACTGTCATTGTTGCTTTTCATTATGTTACTGTACTGCAGGGGTTATTATAGGTGCAGCACCTCAAAGGGTTGTTCAGCTAAGAAGCAAGTAGAGAGGAGCAGAACAGATGCCTCAGTTCTTATCATCACTTACACTTGTGATCACAACCATCCAGGCCCTAATCTCCAAAGCCTCCCAATTCCTGATCAAGAAAACCAACCCAAATGGCTCAACACTCAGACACCTATCCCTAAAAGTAATTCAATGTTAGAAATGAATCAAGAGGTGAGGAGGGAAGAAGAGTCCAACGATGGTAAGCCCAAATCATTAGAAGTAGAAGAGGACAATGACTTCTATGATGAGCTTGAGGAGTTGTTGCCCATGTCTTCTATCTCGTCATCCTTCTCAAGCTTGACGAGAGGAAGTAATTTCTTTGATGAAAGAATCCTTCTTCTACCTTAAGTAGTGCTTCCATGTAAAAATGGTTTAATGTTTTGTCTTGTTTGGAGTTAGCAAGAATCATTGATCTGCTGTAGTCGTTGTAAAATTCTATATTTAAGGAATAGAAATAGGAATTTGAGTTTTGGCTAAAGTCGTTTATAGTCAAAAATGTCAAATTTTGGGAGAAAATACGAGAGAATCAAAATGATCTTGCTTCCCGTTCAATGCTTCCAAACTTTATTATTATTATTTTTTGAAATTCACGTCTGATGTCCCACAAATTTTTTTTAAAAAAATTGTTGGGACGCAAGATCATAATTTCTTTAAACAAAATTTGTGGGACACAAGGTGATCTTGCGTCCCACAATTTTTTTTACAAAAAAATTTGTGGAACACAGGATGACCTTGCGTCTCATGAAGGAAAAAATTATTAAAAAAAAATTGCCGGACGCAAGATCTTATTGCGTGCGAAAGATCTCATATAAAAAAAAATCGATGGACACAAGAACATATTGCGATTTTTATATTTGAGAATTTCCTATATCTTCTTTCTCTCAAATATAGAAGCCCACTGTTTCCCAAAACTCATATTTTTCAAATATAGGAAACGACTACAGCCTCTTTTTTGTCAAAATTTTCATATTTTGGAAATTAAGAGAACAATTGCAGATGCTCTTACTTTCCACATGTGAAATTATTGAATGTCAGTGGCCAAATAGGTAAAGGTTAAATCCACAAGCACCCAAAAGATATCAGAGGTGATTAGGGTGGTTTCTCTTTTGTTTAGTGGGTGATCATGATGAACCTTGAGCCTTGAGTGCTTATGCACTTGAAATGAGGTTTACTTCGCTACATTTGTAATAAATAAAATAAAATAATAATAATAATAATAAAATTTAAATAAAAAAAAAGAACTAGCTGCAAGCATTGTTTTTTTGTTGTAACTGGTCTCCTCTATAAACACGGATATGAACATATGCTGACATTGAGACAATGTTGAACAACGCTAAATATAGGAAGGGTCGTATCAGGTACAAGTGTGCAACATGGGGGCTATCAAATAGACGTTCCCCGTGGCTCATAGCTTAAAACTGAAAAAAAGCAACCTAAATTTTGATTTGGCGCAATTCAACTCGTAACCCAATTTGAAGGTAAATAAAAAACAAATAAACTTACATATACTTGAATGATCAACCAATCTTTTTGGTCCAGATCAGAAGTCACAAAAATCTATTCAAGGGTCCATGTGCTGCCACTTAGTTTGTTATCCATGCACTGTTAATGATAGGAATGGCCATCAATAGACCATTTCAAAAATCCCCAACCAATAAGTGAAAATGGGACCATGAAAAACAAGTAGGTAGTTACGACATAAATGAATCTGAATGGAGCATTAGACAAAAGTAACAGAGACTATGGGCTTTTGATAGCGAGTGTTAGCAGGCCTATTCATGCACCGTTTTCGGCTTTGTGAGCATCAAACTTGACGAACATTCTAACCAACCAGTCAAGATGAGGTTGATGCCTGTTCATGTACCTCACAATTATCAAAACAAATATTCATGAATCACAATAACTCAGAGAGAAACCCTTACTAGCTTATCTAACACAATTTTCATTTGTTGAACAGCAGAACTGCATGGAATAAAATTTAGTTAAATGTAATAGAAAGATATCAGCCAACTGCAGAAAACACAGATGACTTCCTTCAACTGAGATTAGATCGATGTATAATAAATGTTAATAAAAAGTCAGTACAAATTATCTGTAGGATAATTGACATGATTTACATACTTTTCTGTTTTTTTTTCTGTTTGAAAAAAAAAGATCAGAAATCGTACAAAACATTTCATTCCCACGCACGCATTGGCCATCTGCACATGTTGAACAACTTTGATAATGCAACTCGAAGTGAGAATCCTCCACTTGTAATGACCTTTCAAGTAGAAAGAGGAGGGAAGTTCAAGATAGCAGAATCAGTGAAGAACGATTCTAAGCTCATCTTTTGGTCATTTAATGGGATGCATACAGTTGAACACATGTAATTATCGTACTAGATTCCTCAGGCACCTGCACTGCAGAAGGAAACCAAAGATTGTGCTTCGCCCTGTTGGTTGTCTCTGCCTAGAAATCTGAAAACATGATACTAAAGTTCAACCACTTGATGAATGTGATTATTAAGGATATGTGACTGAATAAGAGAGACCCATCTAATAAACTTTTTTGCACATGCACTGCAGCAGTCGACCATACACATAACCTGATAACCCCTTTTCTTGTTATATCGTACTATAAATAAAGAGACGACAGAAGTCATATATTAATTGAGCTAGTCTAGATAAATAGTCTTGCTTAATCATTACCAAACAGCAATAATCCATGAGGCCGAAGGCAATTGCTTGAATGAAAGAAAGAAAATGATCGATTAATTCATATTTTGGTATTAAGAAACTAGATTTTCATGGAACCACGACTAGCTATTTAAAGTTAGACAGAATGCACCCTCTAACTTATAGTATGATTAAGAATCTATGGATTAAAATCTTTGCATTTGAAAATCCAAAAGATTGTATTGGTTGTTAACCTGGGCTACTATATGATATAAGTCTCCAAAGTGATCAAGTAAAGCCGTAAAGGTATGGCATGCATGCAGGTTTTACCTCAACTAGATTCAGATTGATAAATCAATATATAAAGTTCAAGAAAGTTACATTTAGTGTGGCCACAAGCTGGATCCGAATCCATGAGCCTGCCGATCCCCACTGCAATATTTTGGCTTAAGTCTACTGAGGGTTTCGACATGATCAGCTTGAACATCTGTGCTCGAAAATACTTGATCCCAAAATCGATGAATCTCTGTTTGAATAAAAAAATGATGCATTAGCACTTCACTTGAATGATCGGCTTATTTCCTTTTATTTCTATATTTTAATTTACAGAGGTGACAGAAATTTCTTCGAATTATCAAAACATGACCACCAGATATTGGCACCTGAATGGACAATGTGTACGTGGTTGGAAAAACGTATGATGGAGAAAAATACCGTCTTAAGCCCCTCATTTGACTGCCATCTTTAATTTAATAAAACTTAAACCCCTCACCGCCTAAAATATTTTGGAAACCTCCTTTATTTAATTTTTTTTATAAAAAAAAACTATTGCCTCTTCTTTAAATCAACTAGAAAAGAATTTATTAGATAAATACCCTAGTTGAAATAAACTATTTTTGTTAAAACACATAATATTAAATTTTACGTCTTCTACTACCGGTGCACCATTTTATGGTAAGATGAAGTTTTTTTTGCTATGTGTAAAGTTTTTTAGTGACATTGACTACTACGGGGTATCTTCATCCACAAAAGTTAAAGTAAACTGCTAGTAACATAAGTGAATTTTTACGATAAAAAAAAAAACATAAGTGAATTTTCATAGTAGCTCGGATGATGAGAGGGTTGAAGTATATATATAAAATAACCCAAGGGGCAACTCAAAATTCACCATGAAATGAGGGGCATTGAACTAATTTTACCTTCCATATAGTCCTGACTATGTTTATCATGTTTAAACTGAAATTTCAAATTAACAAAATTTAAACTTACCAGTATGATCCACAGCAGAAATAGAACTTTTGCCAAGTTCTCCAAATAGCTCACAGCAATATCAGTGTCTTCCCTAAAACATTAATTAGAATGTAAAAAAGGACCATCATTGCATTACCTACTCAATCAAGAAAAACTATTAACAAATTTTGAAATCACAGACTTACTTGAAAAATGTGGCGGTACACTTGATAATCTCTATCTGGTGCAGAAAGTGCATTTTTGAAAAACTAAGGTAAAGCAGCTGGTACTAAAGTCTGACAACACAAAACTAAAAAAAATTAATATTAATAATCATTTTGGAGTGAAAAAAAAACTAATATTACTATCAAAAAAGACACAGAAAAAAAATCCTAATGCACCTACAGCATTCTGTACAGTTGCTTAATCTTTCCTCCGAGCTGAAATAGAACTTCCTATGAAAAATCTACCTCCTTTTCCCTTCTTAACCATTTACTGCAGTTAATGTGAAGTATGAGGATGTTAACTAGTCATCTATGATATTGACAATCACCTCCTTCAACATTTTTTCTCATCCAGGAGTTTAGCATGAAATAAGTAAAGTTTGATGTAAAAAATTACCACTCAGTCGTAAAATTTTGTGATATCTTCTGAGGAGCCGAGTGTTACATAGTCTTATATTTACAGGAAAAGACTTAAATTGAATGGGTTTGTCCATCAGATGAATTTGAGTAGAACAATATTGTAGTACCAAACCTGAATTTTCTGAGTCCTTTTACAACTGAGTCACCCTTACCCAAGCACGAATCTGGCCGAATTCATATGCATGTACATACATATTTTATATTTACAAACATATATACATCATAGTTAGCCTCTTTATAATAAAATCATCTATTTGTTAGCATGAATAGGGTTAACCTATTTTCTCCTTAGGAGGCATTTCATCCGAAGGAATGTGCAAGCGAATTCCGGATCCCCCCCTCCCTCCCTAGATTAGCTTGCCTGGAAAGTGGCAATTATATTTTTGGAAGGAACGATGGATTCCCATGGGAATCCAAATCCTTGGTTGAAATGATTTTCATTCCCCCCAAAACCACAGGATTCGAGGATTCTCATGGAATTTCCATAACAAACAATAAAATAAAAGCAAAAAATAGAATAAAAAAATTACAATAATAAAGGATTCCTGTGAATGCAATGTACTACCAAACGTGGTAATGTAACTGATATGGCTAAAAATAGGATTAAATCAGGACCGTTCACATCGGACGCGAATCTTAAAGCTCAGGGGTAAAACGGTAATTCCACATACTAACGGGTCTGAAGTGGGAATTGAGTCTTTATTCAAAGCCCAATAACCCATGAACGGATCTGTCTTACTGGGTGCGGGTTTCAACCCACAACGAACCCAGTCCAGCCGGATAGAATTAGGGTCCCTGATTAATACTAATCAACGGCTCTGATTCACATATATCCTTTCACTGGGAATTAGGGATCACATTCCTAATCTGATCACAGGGATTACATTCCAAATCTGATCACAGGGATTACATTCCTAATCTGATCCCAACGGCGACTATAAATACCTCCCATCCATCTTCATTAAGAGGTAATCAATCTTTTCCCAATTTACGCTTTTTCATAATCATCCCTGATTACTGACTTGAGCGTCGGAGGGTGCGTCGCCGGGAACAACCCCGGTGTCTCGCACTTTTTGCAGGTGTACGGCAGGAGTCAGTGTCAAACTCCGACGGAACAGGTAACAGGTTTGCTATTCAGTTTACCTAAGAATCCACAAATACTATCTGTTTGCCGCCACACCGAATTTAGCAGCAACAGATTGGCGCCGTCTGTGGGAAACAAACGAATAGCGGCCTCCCCTCTTCCCGTTGGTCAGATCTTCTCCAGCTATGCATCTAAAACAGAAGGGGAAGGCAGCGGTCTCCAACCGAAGAACCACTTCTCTTCCTCCTCTCCCTCCTCCAGTTCATGGTGCTCCTACTCAACAGGCCCCTCCAGGGTCTCGGGGGGCTGCCCAGGGGCGCTCCCGTCAGAGTCGTCCGAAGCAACATCCTCCTCATGATCAAGTCGAGGGTCCCAATCCTTTAGTTGAATCTGTGGCCTCTCAAAGTGTAATGCCCTGATTTTTCATTTAATGAAAAATTATTTATTTTGCACGTAGTGTGCACATGCAATATTTTGGTTGAATTAAGTGTTATGATTATTTCCATTATGATGAGTATGGATTTTTAAATATGTGCTTTTAGATTATTTTCACAAAACTTTCTTTCAATTAGACAAAAAGCCTTTTTCCTAAAGCCCAAAAATTTAGTTTATTTATTTTATTTTTAAAATAATTATTTGGCCCAAAAACTAAAGCCCATGAACTATTTTTTATACAACTTGTCATGTAGAATACAATTTAAAGACTATTTTATTTTTATACAAAAATTTAATGCACAATTTTTGGACCTAGTTGCATGCACGTGCACTACACGTACACGTGCAATATGCATTCCTATGATGGCCGGTTGTGATCTTTTGGAGGGAAACCAAAATTTGAGTGGGATCATGGTGTGGTGGTTACTTGGTTGTGGGTAGTTAATGCAACTCCTACTTTCATCTTAGCCCTCCATCTTATAACCACTTACTTGATCCTAGCCATCCATTCTCCTTGATTTTTAGTATAAATACCCCCCTCCATGGCTAATTATTCTTGTGCTTATTACTTCCTACAAACCTATAGTCTAAATTATATGATCTAGTAGTGATTGTGTGAGTTAAAAGATTGAGAGTATGTGGGATTTTTGCTTGCAACAAGGAGAGGAGGCCGGCTACCACTAGAAGGAGGAGCTCGATTTACTTGGGTGTGCTTAGGAGGCTTGTGTGCACGTGTTCAAGGAGGAGCATTTTCGTTGCAATGACATTTGTCTAGGGATTGCTAGTGAATTTTTCTCTCCATACATGGTGGGTAAATTTTCTATATTTCTAAATAGGGATATATGCTAGATTGGAATGGAAAAATGATGCATGAAAAAGGCTAATAAGAGTACACATTTTAATTGGAAAACTGAGCTATAAATTGATTGGAATGTGGGTGTGCAATTGTATGTGATTTGATTAGTAAAAATCTAATTTTTATGTGAATTAATTATGGCCATGGATTGTTGAAGAAAATTTCATTATCTACATCACAAACTATGTATACAAAAGTTAGTAGATTGTTAATGCTATTTCATGTGTTAAATAGATCTTTTGTGCTAATGTGGGAATGGATAAATTCAAATATAGATTTGTATGTTGGGTAAAAGATTAGAAACAGAGAATTAAGGTGAAATTTTGTTAATAAAGAGATTAGAATGTTAATTGCTAAGAAATGTCAAAAAAAAGGAGAAATATGGTAGTTACAATGTAGAATTCGAATTAATTGTATGAAAATATGTTTTAATTGCTACAAAAATCATTTTGTTCATATTGGTATATAAATTATGTGAAAAATAATCAATCTGGAATTTTACAGTAATTTTTATATATAAAAAAAAACAAAGTGAAAGGAGGTCTAGTTGAACATCGAAATGTTTTGATAACAGAAAAGATCAATTTAAGTGAACTTAGAATTATACTATAGACAACCCGAGCGCATAGCTCAAGTGGTTGGGTCGGTTTTAATCGCTACAGTGGTCTGAGATTGCTGGTTCGAATCCCTGTGGAACCATACTTTAAAAAAAAATAATAATAACATAAGCAGCAGCCGAGAACATTTAAGGCTCTCAGCGCCTCTTATACCGCCAGTAGCCTTCGGCCTAGTGGTTTGTGCTTTGGGTTAGGTTCTCTGTGGTGCTGGGTTCGAATCTTGGCAAGTTGGGAAAAAATATATTTTTTTGTGTTTTTAGTGATCGAAAAATTATGAGAAAAATATGGTTATTCCTCTAAAAATATATGGGACTTATTAAAAATAATTTGGGAATGATTTACATAAAGTAAGGTATAATTTGTGACTAAATGAGTAAATAGAACTATAGTCTACATTGATATTCTTTGTGAAATTGTATCTTGCAAAAATGATTTGAAATGAAGGATTAGAAAATTAATGTGGCAAGAAGAAATTATATTGTGTGATGTGATGCAAATTATTCTCATTTGAGAATAGTGTAAAAAATGTGAATTGTGAATATTCGTTAGTGATGTGAATTTCAAAGTGAAATTGATAATTGATAAAGCATATGAATTCCATGTATAGTTATGGACTATTTGAAAGAATTAGAAATCATGATTGGAAAAGAGAAATAATTTTGAGTATGACAAATCAACAAATGAATGTATGTGTTGGAAATGCTCGTTTTGGAAATTGTGAATTGAAAATTGAAACAAAAAGAGTAGCTAAGTCTCCCTCGGCATTTTGGAAATAAATGAAATGAAAATTGAAAAGAAAGACCAAGGTTGGTCATGTTTGAATGAATGAATAAGTCCGGTTTAGTGGAGAGGCTAACTCTAGAGCTTTGATTTTTGTTCATGATTTTGATAAGAACTAAGGATTAGTACATAGTGGAGACGTGATGAAAGTAGGAGAAAAACACAAGTATGAGGGCCATCGGATTAGCGGTGTGAGAGTGATCCAAAGGCTGCCTGCTTGATGCGTCAAGATATGGCGTGGGCACTACTTCAGAATTATCGTCCCGGTGGCGACGCTTGTGGGATGTTTGAGTGGCTATGGGTGGTGCCATTGTTCCATGGCGGAGGCTGAATTGTTCATAGGTTGCCTGCTCGATGTGTCGTGTCAGTGTGTGGGATTCCCCTCCAGGATGCCTGGACATGGGCTCATAGATCATAGAATATCTAAGATACCTACCGTAATTACAGTAGTAGATTAAGTCATAACGAGGGATTGAACCCTACAAAGATGAAGAACGATTAAGGGCTTGCCCTCAGACCTATGTAGTATGGGATGCATAGAATCCGAACAAGTGCGCATTAGTGTCATGTAACATAATTAACTGCATTAAGGACTAAGTGCACAATCACAATACGACATCAATAAGGTAGTCCCTTTAGTTTGATATGTGACAAGTTTGTGTTTGCTAAATATGGAAAATAAGTTATACAATTTCCGGCATAGAGAGGATGGCCGTGTATAATGATCGTCGGTTGAATAAACTGACGTACCCAAGTCTTATATGCAGGTAAATGTCATGATAAAGATTAAAGAAGAACAGATGCTTAAAGATTATTCAATGTTGTTGTACATTTGTTTCATTGTTGTAAAGTTTACTTCCGCTGTGCGGTGTAAATTGTAATGTATTCATGTAAACTCTGATGTAAAGTGAAAAGTTCAAATTTCCTCGTAAAATTGTACTAAGGGAGGCGAAAAGATCCTGTAGAACATCTCGAATTCAGTGTATTTGGGATTCGGGGCGTTACAGAGTGGTATCAGAGCCACGCTTTCCACACTTGTACAAATTTATAAGGAACGACACCCTAGTAGTGGACATTAGAGTGTGTGTTTGAGTCTATAAATTTAAATGTAAGTGACTTACATTTGTGTTGCTCTATGACTTATGCTTCTTCCTCTCTATTTCTAAGATGGCTGATCCCTTCGACACTGCTGGAGACCTCTGAAGGCAGTAAGGTCAAGTTGGCGGCTCTGCAACTTGAGAAGGATGCGGCTGTTTGGTGGCAGTCGATGAAGAGGACAATGGGAGGCATAGTGCTTGGCTGGGAAGAATTTCTGGAAGAATTTCGCAGTCACTATTTCTTCTCCGATGTTCAAGGGAAAAAGGCTATGGAATTTCTATCACTACAGCAAGGTAGCATGTCAGTGAGAGAGTACGAGACCAAGTTTACTCTGCTCTCTAGGTATGCTCCTGAATTAGTGATGGATGAAGCTAAGAAGGCTCGTAAGTTCGAGCATGGATTGAGGCCGAGCTTGAGGTCCTGGATGATACCTCTTGGTATCAGAAGATTCGACAAGTTGGTCAAGAGAGCAGCAGCGACGGAAGCATATATGGAACAATTTCATGTTGTTCAGAATCGGAGGAATAACTGGCAGTCTGGAAAGAGGCCCGCCAATTCTGGGAGTTTCAAGGGGCAACCATCTGCACAAAGGTTCAAACTGACAGGGGCGAACGCTATTAGTGTGGCTAGAGGACCTGGGAACAATGTGGTGAGACCTCCTGCGGTAACTTGCTACAACTGTGGTGAAACAGGACATTACCGATCTCAATGTCTCAAACCATAGAATGGTGATCGCAATGTACCAACTCAGCAGAATGGGAAGAGACCGTACCAACCAGGGTGAGTATTTGCCTTGATGGAAGCTGATGCTGATGAGGTTGATCATGTCATCACTGGTACGATGGCAGATGTTTAGAGGTTTTTGTCATTTTTTTTCCTGCTGTTTAGTGAACTGTTACGTAATGAGTGTGTATTATGTAACAGGAGAACTTTATCTTAATGGAATGAAAGCTGTTGTGTTGTTCGATACTGGATCCTCTCATACTTTTGTGTCTCCTAAATTTGCAAAAGTGTTGGGAGTTGAACCGAAGATTTTTCCAGGCAAGATCTTAGCAGTAGCTACTCCGTCAGGGGAAACTTTAACCACTGATCGGTATTATGCTGATTGCGAGATTGTGATTGGAGATCAAATCTTTGGGATTGATCTAATCGAGCTGACTATCTTGGGAGTCGATGTTATTATTGGCATTAATTGGATGTCGGTGGACAGTGCAAGCATCGAGTGTAAGACCAAGACGGTAACAGTGAAGGCTCCAGGTAGACCTGATGTCACTTTCCAAGGGAAGCAGAAATGTTCTAGGCTGGTGGCAGCTATCCGCAAGGAAGAGGCTCCTGTGGAAGTGCAAAGGATTCATGTAGTTCGGGACTATCCGACCGTGTTCTTGGAAGATTTTCCTGGGTTACCTCCGCATCGTGATGTAGAGTTCAGCATCACTGTTCAACCGGGAAGTGCACCCATTTCTAAGGCACCGTATAGGATGGCTCCAGTGGAACAGGATGAGGTGAAATGGCAGATTGAGGAACTGTTGGGAAAAGGCTTTATTCAACCTAGTGCGTCACCTTGGGGAGCACCAGTGCTTTTGGTAAAGAAGAAGGATGGATCGATGAGGATGTGTATCGATTACCGGGAGCTGAATAAGGTCACTGTTCAGAATAAGTATCCGATTCCTCGAATTGATGACTTGTTCGATCGTCTACAAGGAGCAGTTGTATTCTCCAAAATAGATCTTCGATCAGGCTACCACCAAGTTCGAGTGAAAGCTGAAGATGTGCACAAAACTGCGTTTAGAACTCGGCATGGGCATTACGAATTCTTAGTTATGCCATTCGGAGTGACGAATGCACTCGCAATCTTCATGGACTTGATGAACAGAGTTCTGAGGCCGTTTATCGATTCTTTTGTCGTGGTGTTTATCGACGATATTCTCGTGTACTCCAAGTCGGAGGAGGAGCACACCGAGCATCTGGCAGCAGTTTTGCAGAAGTTGGAAGAGCAGCAGTTGTATGCCAAGTTATCCAAGTGTGATTTCTGGAAATCTGAAGTGGCATTCCTAAGTCACATCCTTTCTAAGGAGGGAGTGGCAACTGACCCTCAGAAGATAGAGGCAGTGAGAGATTGGGCTAGGCCTACTACAGTGAAGGAAGTCAGAAGTTTCCTTGGGATGACTGGATACTATCGGAGATTCATTCAAGGTTATGCTCAGATAGCTGTACCGCTTACTGGACTGACCAAGAAGAATGTGAGCTTCAAGTGGACTGAGCAATGTGAGGCGAGTTTTCAGGAGTTGAAAGATAGACTGACTACTGCACCGATTTTGGCTTTGCCTAGAGCAGGTGTTGAGTATGACGTTTATAGCGATGCTTCACATCGGGGGCTTGGCTGTGTCTTAATGCAAGAAGGAAGAGTAATCGCTTATGGGTCTAGGCAACTACGACCGCATGAGAAAAATTACCCGACTCATGATCTGGAGTTGGCTGCGATTATCTTTGCTTTGAAGCAATGGAAGCACTACGTGTACGGTGAGAAGTTGAATATGTACACGGACCACAAGAGCTTGAAGTATATATATCAGCAGAGGGATCTCAATCTGAGGCAGCGGAGATGGTTGGAAGTGCTCGAGGATATGCGACCTGAGATCAAGTATCATCCTGGAAAGGCCAATGTTGTGGCTGATGCACTTAGTCGCAAGAGCAGTTTGGCCAGTTTGATTACAACTCAGAGGCATCTGATTGAGGAGTTGGATCGGGCAGGTATTGAGGTTGTCTTGCAAGGATTGGGAGCATCTTTGGCTCAGTTGAGGCTTCAGCCTACTTTGAATGCAAGGATCATTGCAAGTCAGGAAGTTGATGCTGATATTTTGGAGATGAAGGAGCAGGTCAGTGCTGGCAGGTTGCCCGGTTTTCAGACCAGGGATGGAGTGCTGTGGTTCGGAGATAGACTGTGCGTTCCAAATCAGGCGGACCTGAAAGAGAGTATTCTTCAGGAGGCGCATGCTACTCTTTTGTCGGTACATCCTGGGAGTACTAAGATGTACAAAGACATCAAACAGCATTTCTGGTGGTCAGGTATGAAGCGGGATGTGGCTGAATTTGTCGCGAAGTGTGAGGTTTGTCAGCAAGTCAAAACCGAAAATCAGAGACCCGGAGGTCTATTACAGCCGTTACCTATTCCGGAATGGAAGTGGGATAACATCAATATGGATTTCATCACGGGTTTGCCTAAGAGTTCTAAAGGCAATGATGCAATTTGGGTTATAGTCGATCGACTGACCAAGTCCGCTCACTTTTTGGCGATGAAACTCACTGCTTCGATGGACAAGTTGGCTGAGATGTATGTTGGTGAGATTGTCCGACTTCATGGCGTTCCTTCGACCATTGTGTCTGATCGAGATGCGCGGTTTACTTCGCATTTCTGGAGGAGTCTTCAGACAGCTTTGGGTACCAAGACAGATTTCAGCACTGCTTTTCATCCGCAAACCGATGGGCAGACCGAGAGATTCAACCGTATTCTTGAGGATATGCTACGGTGTTGTATACTAGACTTTGGAGGCAGTTGGGAAAGGCATTTACCCTTGGTGGAGTTTGCCTACAACAACAGTTTTCAGGCTAGCATCGGGATGGCGCCGTACGAAGCTCTGTATGGCAGGAAATGCAGGACTCCTGTTTGTTGGTATGAAGTAGGGGAGCGTCAGTTGTTTGGTCCTGAGCTTGTGCAGCTAACTTCTGAGAAGATTGATCTGATCAGGAAAAGGTTGGTGGAAGCTCAGAGCAGGCAGAAAAGCTATGCAGATAACCGGAGAAGGGACCTTGAATTTGAGGTTGGTGACTTCGTCTTTCTGAAGGTATCGCCCAGCAAAGGTGTGGTTCGTTTTGGCAAAGGCGGGAAGTTAGCCCCGAGGTTTATAGGCCCGTATAAGATATTGAAAAGGATCGGGAAAACTGCTTACCGGCTTGAATTACCGGAAGAGTTGTCTCAGGTGCACAATGTCTTTCATGTGTCTATGCTGAGAGGTTATATTCCAGACCCGAGTCATCATTTGCCTGAAGTGCCGGAAGGTTTGCAGTTAGACCTGAATTACATCGAGTCTCCTGTTGAGATTGTTGATCGTCGAGAGAAAGTCTTGAGGAATAAGACGATACCGATGGTCAAGGTAGTCTAGAGAAACCACTTGGTTGAAGAGGCTACTTGGGAGTCTGAGGAGAGGATGTTAAAGGACTATCCTGAGCTTTTTGCTTGATTGTATTTTTGTATCTTCTGTTCTTGTTGTGTGTGTTGTATTTTTGTTTTTTTACTCGCTCTTGATTGTAGTTCCGGGGATGGAACTATTCTAAGGAGGGAGTGCTGTAATACCCTGATTTTTCAATGAATGGAAAATTATTTATTTTGCACGTAGTGTGCACGTGCAATATTTTGTTTGGATTATTTTATCATGATGTGTATATTTAAATATATTTTCTCAAATTATTTTAGTACAAAAAACCTTTCTTTAAAGCCTTATTTTAATTTAATGAAAAGCCCTTTTCTTAAAAAGCCCAAAAGTATTTTATTTTATTTTATTTTAATAAACTATTTTGGCCCAAAAATAAAGCCCATGAATAAATCTATTTTTAATTAAACTTGTCATGTAGAAGACTAATTTATCATTATTTTATTTTTGTACAAATTAAAATGTACAAATTTGGCCTAGTTGCATGCACGTGCACTACACGTACACGTGCAATGCACACTCTCTATTGGTGGCCGGGATTCATTCTTTTTGGAGGGATTTTTGATTTTGGGTATGGTGATCATGAGGGTAGTTTCATGGAAGTGGGTAGTTCTTCTAACTCCTACTTTGATCTAGACCTTTTATTCTACAACCACCAAAACAATCTTGGCCCTCCATCTCACTCATTTCCTAGTATAAATACCCCCCCCCCCCCCTCTCATGGCTAATTTTCATATGCAAAGTATATTTCAAAGTTATAGCATTGTAATAGTGTGAGTTATAAAAGATAAGAGAGTTGTGTGGGTTTTTGGTTGCTTGGAGTGGCCGGCATCACCAAGGAGGAGAAGCATTCGGTTTGGGCTAAAGGAAGCATTTGGCTTTGGCTAGGAGGCTTGGAGTTGTGCACTCTTTTGGCTAGGAGGTGGTGCTTTCATCTACAAGGACTTGGTTGCTTTGTTTGTGTTTTCTCTCCATTTAAGGTGGGTAAAACATTTCATATTTCTAATATAGATCCATGCTAGGTTTCAACCATCAAAGATGCATGAAAAATATTAATAAGAGCCCACTTGCATTGAGTAGTTAGTATGTGAATTGATTGAAATGTGGTGATTAATTTATATGGCTCTAGTGTTAAAATTAAATTGTGTGTAGATTGCTCCATGTTTATTAGTATGAAGTTATGATGGTGATTAAATTTATTTAAGAATGTTGTTATTATGATTAGAGACATAATGCATGAATAAGAATGCTTATTAATTGTGAAATTGAAACATGGAACTTATTAAGAAAGAGTACACCTTATTTTTGAAGAAAAATGAAATACTTGTATGTTTGAGATGTGATTTGTACAATCGATAAGTGAGTATACTTCATTATGACATAGGTTGATTAATGAAAGTACTACTCATAAAATTAGTAGTTGAATTGTGATGAATGGACCTTTATGTTGATATAGATGTGGACTATTATAAACATATGTATCGGTTGAATTAAGAACTAATATCAGTAAATTATCACCATGAAATCATTGAAGAAAAAGACTAGTAGATCAATTATTTGGCAATGTCGAAAATACAATATATTGTAGTTTAATAAATAACTCTTGGATTTGTGTGTGAAAAATACATTTCATTAGTACCAAAAAATTATTTTTCCTTATTGGTATGAACTTTATATGAATGGGGATTAATCTGGAAGTTTTTAGAAATTTTTACCAAAGCAATAAGAAACTATGATTATTTGAATATCGAGTTGTTTTTAAAGCAGTACGAATATAATACATATGGATTTTTTATTTGGGTTTGTGACAACCCGAGCCAGTGGCTCAGGCGGTCGTGGACTGCGGTTTGCTTCTCTGGTTTGCACAGTTCGAATCCCAGTATCAACACTTCTTTTGTTTAAATTCTCTAAAAACTAGTAAACAGCGAACCAGGAGTATATATAACTCCCAGTAGCTTTTATACTGTGTTCGGCGACCGGCCTAGCGGTCTGGGCTCTGTGCTGCGTCGGTGCTGTGCCTGGTTCGATTCTTGGGATCGGCATATATGGAAAAATATTTTTTTGGGAGTTTTTGAAGTCCAAAAATTATGAAATAAATATGGTAATTCTCATAAAAATACAAGGAATTTTATAAGAGTGATTTGGGTATTATTTGAATGAAATACAATATGGTTTGTGAACAAAAGGCATAATTAGAGCTTTGGTTATAAGATACATACTTATGGAATTTATAACTTATAAAGATTAAGTGAAATAGGCTATTATAAAGTGATTGGCAAAAGTACTTTGTTGTGTGACATGATATTATTTATTCTCACTTGTGAATATTGTGCAAAATATGAAGTATGAATGTTTATTAGTGATATTATGAAGTGCATGAGTTCATGTATGATTATGGAACTTAGAAATCATGTTGATGAAAGAAAAAGAAATTGTTGGCTATAAATATGAACTTTATGAGTTAAAAGTATTCACTATGGACTTGTGAACAAAGTGTAATCATGAATTGAAAGAGTATGAAAACTCGACATGGAAATTGTTATGAGTTGAAGATTGTGAAATGAAATTTGAAATAGAGTAGCTAAGTCTCCCCGGCATTGAGAAAATGAATTGAGATGAAACTTGACCGAGGTTGGTCGTGATGAAACAAATGAATAAGTCCGGTTGATGGAGAGGCTAACTCTAGAGATTATTTTGTTCATGATTTTTAAATAAAACTAAGGACTAGTACATAGTGAAGAGGTGATGAAAGTAGAAGAAAAACACGGGTATGGGGGCCAACGGATTTGCGGCGAGAGGGTATTCACAGGTCCTTCACGATGCGTCGTGACAAGGCGTGGATACGGCTCCCGAGTACCGTCCCGGTGGCGACGCTCATGGGATGTTCGAGTGGCTATGGGTGGTGCCATTGTTCCATGGCGGAGGCTGAATTGTCCATAGGTTGCCTGCTCGATGCGTCGTGTCAGTGCGTGGGATTCCCCTCCAGGCTGCCTGGACATGGGCTCATAGATCATAGGACATCTAAGACACTACCGTAGTTACAGTAGTAGACTAAGACATAACGGGGGATTCAACCCTATCAAGATGAAGAACGAATAAGGGCTTGCCCTCGGACCTATGTAGTATGGGATGCATAGAATCCGAACAAGTGCGCATTAGTGTCATGTAACATAATAAACTACATTAAGGACTAAGTGCACAACCACAACACGACATCAATAGGGTAGTCCCTTTAGTTTGAAGGTGACAAGTTTGTGTTTGCTAAATATGAAAAGTTAAGTTATACTATTTTCGGCATAGAGAGGATGGCCGTGTATAATGTTCGTCGGTTGAATAAACTGACGTACCCACAGTCTTATATGCAGGTAAATGACATGTTAAAGATTAAAGAGGAATGGATGCTTAAAGATTATATCATGCTGTTGTACTTTTATTCAATTGTTGTAAATTTTACTTCCGCTGTGCAAAAGAAAGATGTAATTATGATGTAATCTCTGATGTATGATGAAAAGTTTTAATTTCCCTGTAAAATTGTACTAAAGAAAGTGAAAAGATCCTGTAGAACATCTCGAATTCAGTGTATTTGGGATTCGGGGCGTTACAGCTTTTACAAATTTATACAAAACCCTTTCAAATTAATTCCTCTCAAAACTAACTCAAGCATCCAAACCTCCAAACTCTAAGCAACAACCTGCAACACATGAAGCTAGAGATGATCCCTAACCCCCCAAACTAAAGGGGTCAGCCATAAATGGTGTGAGTGACATAAAAGCAAACAAACAACATAAATAAACATTAAGCAAGAATTCTTAAGCAACATGTAATAAACCAAAATACATAAATTATGAAGTAGCAAGAAATGTAAACAACAAGTGATACTAAACCAAGTGTCAAGTGTAGAAAACAGGAAACCACATGCATAAAACCAAGTCAAGAAAACACAAATTCTATATGCGGACTCTCTAATGCGTACTTGTCGAAGTCTATGCATCCCACTCTACATAGGTTCGATGCAAGCCCTTAACGTCTTCACTTCATAGGGTTCAATCCCCCGCTATGCAACTAATCCTAACACGATGACTACTACGAGATAAAGATAAGCTGTGAATAGTAGTCCATGCCCGATAATTCCAGAGATCAATCCCACACCACAAGTAATTACCGTGGTAATTCCGGAGATAAATCCCACACCACAAGTAATCTACCGTGATAATTCCGGAGATATATCCCACACCGCAAGTAATCTACCGTGATAATTTCAGAGATTAAATCCCACACCGAAACATTGACACATCATCACACGAATACCACATGTGCTTCGCCTCGACTCTGATAATTCTGGAGATCAATCCCACACCGAAAGCAACTACTTGGATAATTCCGGAGATATATCTCACACCCAAAGTAAAATACTTGGATAATTCCGGAGATAGATCCCACACCCAAAGTAAGATATTTCGATAATTCCGAAGATTAAATCCCACACCGAAAGCCATACTGAGGTACTTGACTCATGTTCCCGTTCATCATATCACCACTAGTGCCTGTCCTTATTATTTTTGGGTTACTTAATTACTCAACGAATCTCCTAGAGTGGTGTACCCTACCGGACTTAACTCAAAACTGAATAACTGAAATGCCTCAACAGGCCTCAATAAAATAACTCAATACCGGTATACTAGGGTTACACACATCCTCTAGTGACTCAAACTCAAAAGTCTAAACCAACTTTCCACTAAACAAAATAGCTCAACTGAATATCTCAAATTCATATGCTCAACTGAAGACAAAGTTTAATCTCAAAATATCTGAAGACTAACCATTCGAAAAAACATTCAAGTTTACGAAAACTCATCAGTACCAGTCGACTTATACTGTAGTAAGTCGACTGCCCAGAGGACAAATATTAATGATTTTAAGAAAATAGACTAAGTCATATAAGTCGACTTAAGAAGTCATCGGTCGACTTACCCGAGACAAATTCCAATAATTTTCACAAAAATATTCTAAGTACCAACGGACGACTTAAGGAGTTATAGGTCGACTGTCCAGAGAAGAAACTGCAATAACTTTACAAAATATTTTCTAAGTATACCAGTCGACTGAATAATGGTCTAACTCGACTATCCAGAATGGATTTTCAAAAAGAACTGAAGATACAGCAGCAGGGTCGTACCAGTCGACTGAATAGTAGACCAGTCGATTGTCGGCCTACAGTTTTCATAACTTAGGTCTGAATACAATAATCATAACTGGAGTTTTTCTAAAGATTCATTGTTTATGAAAATAATTCGTGTTCAGGTAAAATGACAGATCTCAATAAATCTTCATTATGGATACATTACTCAATCATCCAATCTTTCAAAACTCAATTCTCATGTTCTAAATTCTTAATTCTTCCATTAGGGTTTCTCAATCCTAAATTTCTTTCTCAACTCATAACCAAAATCTGATTTAAAATCACAAGATCCAGATGTTCATCCATCCGATCATAACCATACTCAAATCTTAAACCTGCTTTCTAGTATACAATTTTATAAACCGAGATCTACTAGTCATTCATAGATTTCACATACATGGTACAAACAACAACCTTTGCATCGTTCTCATGCAAAAATACTAAATGACATACATGCCAAACCAACAATAGAACAATCGATCACATTAATCAAACCACAATACAAGATTCATATCATTCACAACATCAAAACAAAACAAAACATTGTCACTCACCTTTGAATTGAAAAGATCCAATGAAAAAGCCTCCCTTTTTACGAGATCCAAAGTTTCCTCTTGCTCCACCAAAATAAATCACAAAATTCTGTATATTGAAGTAAATGATGGCTGCCAAAAATCCTTTTAAATACCCGGGGTGAAGTTTAGGGTTTTACCCATTTTTGCAAAATAATCCCTTCAAAATACAAGTTTACATATATAGTTCTATTCTTGGAAATTCAATAAAATTCATTTAAATTAGGATTTAAAAGTGAAATATAGCCCTTAATCTCAACTGGTACTGTTCAAAATGACCAGAATATATATTTTACATTTTAACCCCTAAAAATGACAAATTTGCAAAAGGTCCTTCTTTTCTCAAAATTTGCAAATAGTTCCAATTAATTTCAGAAAAATCTGGAAAAATACTAAATAAATCCCAAATATTAAATAATGATTTTTCATGAACAAAACTTGACTTTCAAACTTCTCAAGAAAGTATTTGCACGTGTTTTGCACGTGTAAAAAGATAAATTTTTCTGAAAATATTCATAAATTCTCCAAAAATCATTTTAGTCATTTATAAACCTTTAAAAATAAAATTTTAAAAATATGGGGTTCTACACTCGATGTAATTCAGATCCAATTGCAAACCTTCCGGCACTTCAGACAAATGATGACTCGGATCTGGAATATAACCTCTCAGCATAGGTACATGAAAGACATTGTGCACCTGAGATAACTCTTCCGGTAATTCAAGCCGGTAAGCAGTTTTCCCGATCCTTTTCAATATCTTGTACGGGCCTATAAACCTCGGGGCTAACTTCCCGCCTTTGCGAAATCGAACCACACCTTTACTGGGTGATACTTTCAGAAAGACGAAGTCACCAACCTCAAACTCAAGGTCCCTTCTCCGGTTGTCTGCATAGCTTTTCTTCCTGCTCTGAGCTTCTACCAACCTTTTCCTGATCAGAACAATCTTCTCAGAGGTTTGCTGTACAAGCTCAGGACCAAACAACTGACGCTCCCCAACTTCAAACCAACAAACAGGTGTTCTGCACTTCCTGCCATACAAAGCTTCGTACGGCGCCATTCCAATGCTAGCCTGAAAACTGTTGTTGTAGGCAAACTCTACCAAAGGTAAATGCCTTTCGCAACTGCCTCCAAAATCGAGTATACAACACCGAAGCATATCCTCAAGAATACGGTTGACTCTCTCGGTCTGTCCATCGGTTTGCGGATGAAAAGCAGTGCTGAAATCTGTCTTGGTACCCAAAGCTGTCTGAAGACTCCTCCAGAAATGCAAAGTAAATCGCGCATCTCGATCAGACACAATAGTTGACGGAACACCATGAAGCCGGACGATCTCGCCAACATACAACTCAGCCAACTTGTCTATTGAAGCAGTGAGTTTCATCGCCAAAAAGTGAGCGGACTTGGTTAGTCGATCGACTATAACCCAAATCGCATCATTGCCTTTAAGACTCTTAGGCAATCCCGTAATGAAATCCATACTGATGTTATCCCACTTCCATTCCGGAATAGGTAACGGCTGTAATAGACCTCCGGATCTCTGATTTTCGACTTTGACTTGCTGACAAACCTCACACTTCGCCACAAATTCAGCCACATCCCGCTTCAAACCTGACCACCAAAAATGCTGTTTGATGTTTTTGTACATCTTAGTACTCCTAGGATGTACCGAAAAAAGAGTAGCATGCGCCTCCTGAAGAATACTCTCTTCCAGGTCCGCCTGATTTGGAACACATAGCCTATCTCCGAACCACAGCACTCCATTCCTGATTTGAAATCCGGGCAACTTGCCAGCACCAACCTGCTCCTTCAGCTCCAAAATATCAGCATCAACCTCCTGACTTGCAATGATCCTTGCATTCAAAGTAGGCTGAAGCCTCAACTGAGCTAAAGATGCTCCCAATCCTTGCAAGACAACTTCAATACCTGCTCGGTCCAATTCCTCAATCAGATGCTTCTGAGTTGTAATCAAACTGGTTAAGCTGCTCTTGCGACTAAGTGCATCAGCAACAACATTAGCCTTCCCAGGATGATACTTGATCTCAGGTCGCATGTCCTCAAGCACTTCCAACCATCTCCGCTGCCTCAGATTCAGATCCCTCTGCTGATAAATGTACTTCAAACTCTTGTGGTCCGTGTACATGTTCAATTTCTCACCGTACACGTAGTGTCTCCATTGCTTTAGGGCAAAGATAATCGCAGCCAACTCCACATTATGAGTTGGGTAATTCTTCTCATGCGGTCGTAGTTGCCTAGACCCATAAGCAATTACTCTTCCTTCTTGCATTAAGACACAACCAAGCCCACGATGTGAAGCATCGCTATAAACATTATACTCAACACCTGTTCTAGGCAAAGCCAAAATAGGTGTAGTAGTCAGCTTCTCTTTCAATTCCTGAAAGCTCGTCTCACATTGCTCAGTCCACTTGAAGTTCACATTCTTCTTGGTCAGTCCAGTAAGCGGCACGGCTATCTGAGCATAACCTTGAATGAATCTCCTGTAGTATCCAGTCATTCCAAGAAAACTTCTGACTTCCTTCACTGTAGTAGGCCTAGCCCAATCTCTCACTGCCTCTCTCTTCTGAGGGTCAGTTGCCACTCCCTCCTTAGAAAGAATGTGACCTAGAAATGCCACTTCAGATTTCCAGAAATCACACTTGGATAACTTGGCATACAACTCCTGCTCTTCCAGCTTCTTCAAAACTGCTGCCAGATGCTCAGTGTGCTCCTCCTCTGACTTGGAGTACACGAGGATATCGTCGATAAACACCACGACGAAAGAATCGATAAACGGCCTCAGAACTCTGTTCATCAAGTCCATGAAGATTGCGGGTGCATTCGTCACTCCGAATGGCATAACTAAGAATTCGTAATGCCCATGCCGAGTTCTAAACGCAGTTTTGTGCACATCTTCAGCTTTCACTCGAACTTGGTGGTAGCCTGATCGAAGATCTATTTTGGAGAATACAACTGCTCCTTGTAGACGATCGAACAAGTCATCAATTCGAGGAATCGGATACTTATTCTGAACAGTGACCTTATTCAGCTCCCGGTAATCGATACACATCCTCATCGATCCATCCTTCTTCTTTACCAAAAGCACTGGTGCTCCCCAAGGTGACGCACTAGGTTGAATAAAGCCTTTTCCCAACAGTTCCTCAATCTGCCATTTCACCTCATCCTGTTCCACTGGAGCCATCCTATACGGTGCCTTAGAAATGGGTGCACTTCCCGGTTGAACAGTGATGCTGAACTCTACATCACGATGTGGAGGTAACCCAGGAAAATCTTCCAAGAACACGGTCGGATAGTCCCGAACCACAGGAATCCCTTGCACTTCTACCGGAGTCTCTTCCTTGCGGATAGTTGCCACCAGCTTAGAACATTTCCGCTTCCCTTGGAACACGACTTCAGGTCCTCCTGGAGCCTTCACTGTCACTGTCTTGGTCTTACACTCGATGCTTGCACTGTACACCGACATCCAATCAATGCCAATGATAACATCGACTCCCAAGATAGTCAGCTCGATCAGATCAATGCCAAAGATTTTATCCCCAATCACAATCTCGCAATCAGCATTATACCAATCAGTGGTTAAAGTTTCCCCTGATGGAGTAGCTACTGCTAAGATCTTGCCTGAAAAAATCTTTGGTTCAACTCCCAACACTTTAGCAAACTTCGGAGACACAAATGTATGAGAGGATCCAGTATCAAACAATACGACAGCTTTCATTCCATTAAGACAGAGTTCGCCTGTTACATAATATACACCATTACATAACAGTCTCACTAAACAAAGGGAAAAGAAATGACAAAGACTCTAAACACCAGCCCTCATACCAGAGATGACCTGATCTGCCTCCTCAGCATCAGCTTCTGTCAAGGCAAATACTCGCCCTGATTGGTACGGCCTCTTCCCAGCCTACTGCGTTGGTGCGCTGCTATTACCATTCCGTAGTTTGGGACATTGGGATCGATAATGCCCTGCTTCACCACAGTTAAAGCAAGTCACCGCAGGAGGTCTCACCACATTGTTTCCAGGTCCTCCAGCCATATTAACAGCGTTCACCCCTGTCGGTTTGAACCTCTGTGCAGATGGTTGCCCCCTGAAACTCCCAGAATGTGCAGGCCTCTTACCAGACTGCCAGTTGTTCCTCCTGTTCTGAACAACTTGGAACTGCTCCATATCCGCCTCCGTCGCTGCCGCCCTCTTGACCAGCTTATCGAATCTCCTGATACCAAGGGGTATCATACGAGATCTCAAACTAAGCCTCAGACCATGCTCGAACTTGCGAGCTTTCTTGGCCTCATCCATCACCAGCTCTGGAGCATACCTGGAGAGCTGAGTGAACTTGGTCTCATATGCTCTCACCGACATGCTGCCTTGCTGAAGCGACAGAAACTCCATCACCTTCTTCTCCTGGACGTCGGAGGGGAAATAATGACTGCGGAATTCTTCCAGAAATTCCTCCCAGCCAAGCAACAGGCCTGGTCCTCTTCATGGATTGCCACCAAACCGCCGCGTCCTTCTCCAGCTGCAAAGTCGCCAACTTGACCTTGCTACCCTCCGGTGTCTCCAACACCTCGAAGATTGTCTCCACTTGCCGTATCCAGTTGTCAGCCGCATCTGGGTCTGACTTTCTCTCGAATACGGGTGGTTTCATTCTCTTGAACGATTCCACCAGCTTAATCGCCTCGGGCACTGGATTCGCCGGCCCTCGACCTTAATTCTGAGCCACTGCATTCAGTGTCTGGTAGACCCTAGCAAGCTCAGTCTCCAGATCCAAACCTTCCCCATTCCTTGCTCCTCTTCTCGACATATTCTGATGCAAAAGATCCGTCAAATTCGAAGTATATGACAAGAATTTAAACCAACTTGCATTTCATTGAATTCCAAAAGTTTATACATTCGAATTTAAAAAACATTTTTGACATCAGAATGAAAGAAACAGAAGCTACAACACTCTAACTCCTACGGGTCCTCTTCGCTGCTCGAAGTTCTTCCCGCAGTTCATCCACTTCATCCTTCAGCACATCAGTTAGGTTCTTTTTCTTCTCAAGTTCCCAAATCCGTTGGCTAAGAACAGAATAGTCGGCCTTCCGCTTCTCCAGCTGAGCCTCCAACAATCCAACTCTCTCCTTCAGGGTTTCCACTTGCCTCTGAAGAGAAGTCACAAGACCACTTGGAACTGGTACTTCTTCTTCGTCAGAAGAAGAATCATCAGATGAATCCGGAGGTGGGGTGATCTCTCGGGATTCAGGCCATTCTTCACCGTCAGAATCAGCTTGCCCAGGGTAGTACTCGTCCTCGGAATCTGCCTGCCCAGGATGGTACTCTTCCTCAATGATATGCCAGTCGTCGCCTCCAGCAGGGTCGAAGTGATCAGCAATCTTAGAAATAGAGAGGAAGAAGCATAAATCTTAGAGCAACACAAATGTAAGTCACTTACATTTAAATCTCTAGACTCAAACACACACTCTAATGTCCACTTCTAGGGTGTCGTTCCCTATAAATTTGTACAAGTGTGAAAGTGTAGAAAGCGTGGCTCTGATACCACTCTGTAACGCCCCGAATCCCAAATACACTGAATTCGAGATGTTCCACAGGATCTTTTCACTTTCTTTAGTACAATTTTACAGGAAAATTAAAACTTTTCATCATACATCAGAGATTACATCATAATTACATCTTTCTTTTGCACAGCGGAAGTAAAATTTACAACAATTGAATAAAAGTACAACAGCATGATATAATCTTTAAGCATCCATTCCTCTTTAATCTTTAACATGTCATTTACCTGCATATAAGACTGTGGGTACGTCAGTTTATTCAACCGACGAACATTATACACGGCCATCCTCTCTATGCCGGAAATAGTATAACTTAACTTTTCATATTTAGCAAACACAAACTTGTCACCTTCAAACTAAAGGGACTACCCTATTGATGTCGTGTTGTGGTTGTGCACTTAGTCCTTAATGCAGTTTATTATGTTACATGACACTAATGCACACTTATTCGGATTCTATGCATCCCATACTACATAGGTCCAGCCCTTATTCGTTCTTCATCTTAATAGGGTTGAATCCCCCGTTTGTCTTAGTCCACTACTGTAACTACGGTAGTGTCTTAGATGTCCTATGATCTATGAGCCCATGTCCAGGCAGCCTGGAGGGGAATCCCACGCACTGACACGACGCATCGAGCAGGCAACCTATGGACAATTCAGCCTCCGCCATGGAACAATGGCACCACCCATAGCCACTCGAACATCCCACGAGCGTCGCCACCGGGACGGTACTCGGGAGCCGTATCCACGCCTTGTCACGACGCATCGTGAAGGACCTGTGAATACCCTCTCGCCGCAAATCCGTTGGCCCCCATACCCGTGTTTTTCTTCTACTTTCATCACCTCTTCACTATGTACTAGTCCTTAGTTTTATTTAAAAATCATGAACAAAATAATCTCTAGAGTTAGCCTCTCCATCAACCGGACTTATTCATTTGTTTCATCACGACCAACCTCGGTCTAATTTCATCTCAATTCATTTTCTCAATGCCGGGGAGACTTAGCTACTCTATTTCAAATTTCATTTCACAATCTTCAACTCATAACAATTTCCATGTCGAGTTTTCATACTCTTTCAATTCATGATTACACTTTGTTCACAAGTCCATAGTGAATACTTTTAACTCATAAAGTTCATATTTATAGCCAACAATTTCTTTTTCTTTCATCAACATGATTTCTAAGTTCCATAATCATACATGAACTCATGCACTTCATAATATCATTAATAAACATTCATACTTCATATTTTGCACAATATTCACAAGTGAGAATAAATAATATCATGTCACACAACAAAGTACTTTTGCCAATCACTTTATAATAGCCTATTTCACTTAATCTTTATAAGTTATAAATTCCATAAGTATGTATCTTATAACCAAAGCTCTAATTATACCTTTTGTTCACAAACCATATTGTATTTCATTCAAATAATACCCAAATCACTCTTATAAAATTCCTTGTATTTTTATGAGAATTACCATATTTATTTCATAATTTTTGGACTTCAAAAACTCCCAAAAAAATATTTTTCCATATATGCCGATCCCAAGAATCGAACCAGGCACAGCACCGACGCAGCACAGAGCCCAGACCGCTAGGCCGGTCGCCGAACACAGTATAAAAGCTACTGGGAGTTATATATACTCCTGGTTCGCTGTTTACTAGTTTTTAGAGAATTTAAACAAAAGAAGTGTTGATACTGGGATTCGAACTGTGCAAACCAGAGAAGCAAACCGCAGTCCACGACTGCCTGAGCCACTGGCTCGGGTTGTCACAAACCCAAATAAAAAATCCATATGTATTATATTCGTACTGCTTTAAAAACAACTCGATATTCAAATAATCATAGTTTCTTATTGCTTTGGTAAAAATTTCTAAAAACTTCCAGATTAATCCCCATTCATATAAAGTTCATACCAATAAGGAAAAATAATTTTTTGGTACTAATGAAATGTATTTTTCACACACAAATCCAAGAGTTATTTATTAAACTACAATATATTGTATTTTCGACATTGCCAAATAATTGATCTACTAGTCTTTTTCTTCAATGATTTCATGGTGATAATTTACTGATATTAGTTCTTAATTCAACCGATACATATGTTTATAATAGTCCACATCTATATCAACATAAAGGTCCATTCATCACAATTCAACTACTAATTTTATGAGTAGTACTTTCATTAATCAACCTATGTCATAATGAAGTATACTCACTTATCGATTGTACAAATCACATCTCAAACATACAAGTATTTCATTTTTCTTCAAAAATAAGGTGTACTCTTTCTTAATAAGTTCCATGTTTCAATTTCACAATTAATAAGCATTCTTATTCATGCATTATGTCTCTAATCATAATAACAACATTCTTAAATAAATTTAATCACCATCATAACTTCATACTAATAAACATGGAGCAATCTACACACAATTTAATTTTAACACTAGAGCCATATAAATTAATCACCACATTTCAATCAATTCACATACTAACTACTCAATGCAAGTGGGCTCTTATTAATATTTTTCATGCATCTTTGATGGTTGAAACTTAGCATGGATCTATATTAGAAATATGAAATGTTTTACCCACCTTAAATGGAGAGAAAACACAAACAAAGCAACCAAGTCCTTGTAGATGAAAGCACCACCTCCTAGCCAAAAGAGTGCACAACTCCAAGCCTCCTAGCCAAAGCCGAATGCTTCCTTTAGCCCAAACCGAATGCTTCTCCTCCTTGGTGATGCCGGCCACTCCAAGCAACCAAAAACCCACACAACTCTCTTATCTTTTATAACTCACACTATTACAATGCTATAACTTTGAAATATACTTTGCATATGAAAATTAGCCATGAGAGGGGGGGGGGGGTATTTATACTAGAAAATGAGTGAGATGGAGGGCCAAGATTGTTTTGGTGGTTGTAGAATAAAAGGTCTAGATCAAAGTAGGAGTTAGAAGAACTACCCACTTCCATGAAACTACCCCCATGATCACCATACCCAAAATCAAAAATCCCTCCAAAAAGAATGAATCCCGGCCACCAATAGAGAGTGTGCATTGCACGTGTACGTGTAGTGCACGTGCATGCAACTAGGCCAAATTTGTACATTTTAATTTGTACAAAAATAAAATAATGATAAATTAGTCTTCTACATGACAAGTTTAATTAAAAATAGATTTATTCATGGGCTTTATTTTTGGGCCAAAATAGTTTATTAAAATAAAATACTTTTGGGCTTTTTAAGAAAAGGGCTTTTCATTAAATTAAAATAAGGCTTTAAAGAAAGGTTTTTTGTACTAAAATAATTTGAGAAAATATATTTAAATATACACATCATGATAAAATAATCCAAACAAAATATTGCACGTGCACACTACGTGCAAAATAAATAATTTTCCATTAATTGAAAAATCAGGGTATTACAAAAGCAGATTTGAGATAGTTTTGTGTTGTAAATAAAAAGAAATTTCGAGTTGAGATGTTTTGAGTTTCGCTGTGCTATGTAAAAGTTTATTGTAACAAAAGTTGAAAATTTTAGTGGAGTTGGTTAGGTTTAATGTTACATTGAAGTTGATGCTGGGATTGTGCCACGTATTTTCTAAGATATCATATTGGAAATTCGGGGGCGCTACATCGAGTCTCCTGTCGATATTGTTGATCGTCGAGAGAAAGTCTTGAAGAATAAGACGATACCGATGGTCAAGATAGTCTGGAGAAACCATTTGGTTGAAGAGGCTACTTGGGAGTCTGAGGAGAGGATGTTGAAGGACTATCCTGAGCTTTTTGCTTGATTTGTATCTTTGTATCTTTTGTTCTTGTTGTGAGGGTTGTATTTGTGTTTTCTCGCTCTTGACTGTAGTTCCGGGGACGGAACTATTCTAAGGAGGGAGTGCTGTAATGCCCTGATTTTTCATTTAATGAAAAATTATTTATTTTGCACGTAGTGTGCACGTGCAATATTTTGGTTGAATTAAGTGTTATGATTATTTCCATTATGATGAGTATGGATTTTTAAATATGTGCTTTTAGATTATTTTCACAAAACTTTCTTTCAATTAGACAAAAAGCCTTTTTCCTAAAGCCCAAAAATTTAGTTTATTTATTTTATTTTTAAAATAATTATTTGGCCCAAAAACTAAAGTCCATGAACTATTTTTTATACAACTTGTCATGTAGAATACAATTTAAAGACTATTTTATTTTTATACAAAAATTTAATGCACAATTTTTGGACCTAGTTGCATGCACGTGCACTACACGTACACGTGCAATATGCATTCCTATGATGGTCGGTTGTGATCTTTTGGAGGGAAACCAAAATTTGAGTGGGATCATGGTGTGGTGGTTACTTGGTTGTGGGTAGTTAATGCAATTCCTACTTTCATCTTAGCCCTCCATCTTATAACCACTTACTTGATCCTAGCCATCCATTCTCCTTAATTTTTAGTATAAATACCCCCCTCCATGGCTAGTTATTGTTGTGCTTATTACTTCCTACAAACCTATAGTCTAAATTATATGATCTAGTAGTGATTGTGTGAGTTAAAAGATTGAGAGTGTGTGGAATTTTTGCTTGCAACAAGGAGAGGAGGCCAGCTACCACTAGAAGGAGGAGCTCGATTTACTTGGGTGTGCTTGGAAGGCTTGTGTGCACGTGTTCAAGGAGGAGCATTTTCGTTGCAAGGACATTTGTCTAGGGATTGCTAGTGAATTTTTCTCTCCATACAAGGTGGGTAAATTTCCTATATTTCTAAATAGGGATATATGCTAGATTGGAATGGAAAAAATATGCATGAAAAAGGCTAATAAGAGTACACATTTTAATTGGAAAACTGAGCTATAAATTGATTGGAATGTGGGTGTGCAATTGTATGTGATTTGATTAGTAAAAATCTAATTTTTATGTGAATTAATTCTGGCCATGGATTGTTGAAGAAAATTTCATTATCTACATCACAAACTATGTATACAAAAGTTAGTAGATTGTTAATGCTATTTCATGTGTTAAATAGATCTTTTGTGCTAATGTGGGAATGGATAAATTCAAATATAGATTTGTATGTTGGGTAAAAGATTAGAAACAGAGAATTAAGGTGAAATTTTGTTAATAAAGATATTAGAATGTTAATTGCTAAGAAATGTCAAAAAAAAGGAGAAATATGGTAGTTACAATGTAGAATTCGAATTAATTGTATGAAAATATGTTTTAATTGCTACAAAAATCATTTTGTTCATATTGGTATATAAATTATGTGAAAAATAATCAATCTGGAATTTTACAGTAATTTTTATGAAAAATATAAAAAAAACAAAGTGAAAGGAGGTCTAGTTGAACATCGAAATGTTTTGATAACAGAGAAGATCGATTTAAGTGAACTTAGAATTATACTATAGACAACCCGAGCACATAGCTCAAGTGGTTGGGTCGGTTTTAATCGCTACAGTGGTCTGAGATCGCTGGTTCGAATCCCTGTGGAACCATACTTTTAAAAAAAAAATAATAATAACATAAGCAGCGGCCGAGAGCATTTAAGGCTCTCAGCGCCTCTTATACCGCCAGTAGCCTTCGGCCTAGTGGTTTGTGCTTTGGGTTGGGTTCTCTGTGGTGCTGTGTTTGAATCTTGCCCTCGACAAGTTGGGAAAAAATATATTTTTTTGTGCTTTCAGTGATCGAAAAATTATGAGAAAAATATGGTTATTCCTCTAAAAATATATGGAACTTATTAAAAATAATTTGGGAATGATTTACATAAAGTAAGGTATAATTTGTGACTAAATGAGTAAACAGAACTATAGTCTACATTGATATTCTTTGTGAAATTGTATCTTGCAAAAATGATTTGAAATGAAGGATTAGAAAATTAATGTGGCAAGAAGAAATTATATAGTGTGATGTGATGCAAATTATTCTCATTTGAGAATAGTGTGAAAAATGTGAATTGTGAATATTCGTTAGTGATGTGAATTTCAAAGTGAAATTGATAATTGATAAAGCATATGAATTCCATGTATAGTTATGGATAATTTGAACAAATTAGAAATCATGATTGGAAAAGATAAATACTTTTGAGTATGACAAATCAACAAATGAATGTATGAGTTGGAAATGCTCGTTTTGGAAATTGTGAATTGAAAATTGAAACAAAAAGAGTAGCTAAGTCTCCCCCGGCATTTTGGAAATAATGAAATGAAAATTGAAAAGAAAGACCAAGGTTGGTCATGTTTGAATGAATGAATAAATCCGGTTTTGTGGAGAGGCTAACTCTAGAGCTTTGATTTTTGTTCATGATTTTGATAAGAACTAAGGATTAGTATATAGTGGAGACGTGATGAAAGTAGGAGAAAAACACGAGTATGAGGGCCATCGGATTAGCGGTGTGAGAGTGATCCACAGGCTGCCTGCTTGATGCGTCAAGACATGGCGTGGGCACTACTCCAGAATTATCGTCTCGGTGGCGACGCTTGTGGGATGTTTGAGTGGCTATGGGTGGTGCCATTGTTCCATGGCGGAAGCTGAATTGTCCATAGGTTGCCTGCTCGATGCGTTGTGTCAGTGCGTGGGATTCCCCTCTAGGCTGCCTGGACATGGGCTCATAGATCATAGAATATCTAAGATACCTACCGTAATTACAGTAGTAGATTAAGTCATAATGAGGGATTGAACCCTACAAAGATGAAGAACGATTAAGGGCTTGCCCTCGGACCTATGTAGTATGGGATGCATAGAATCCGAACAAGTGCGCATTAGTGTCATGTAACATAAATAACTGCATTAAGGACTAAGTGCACAATCACAACACGACATCAATAAGGTAGTCCCTTTAGTTTGATATGTGACAAGTTTGTGTTTGCTAAATATGGAAAATAAGTTATACTATTTCCGGCATAGAGAGGATGGCCGTGTATAATGATCGTCGGTTGAATAAACTGACGTACCCACAGTCTTATATGCAAGTAAATGGCATGATAAAGATTAAAGAAGAACAGATGCTTAAAGATTATTCAATGTTGTTGTACATTCGTTTCATTGTTATAAAGTTTACTTCCGCTGTGCAGTGTAAATTGTAATGTATTCATGTAAACTCTGATGTAAAGTGAAAAGTTCAAATTTCCTTGTAAAATTGTACTAAGGGAAGCGAAAAGATCCTGTAGAACATCTCGAATTCAGTGTATTTGGGATTCGGGGCGTTACACAAAGCCCTCCTGAGTGGGATCTTCGTCAAGTGATTGCCAACCGTCAAAAGGGGGTCGACCTCAGAACTTGCCTGAATGGATGGCAAGCCCTTGGTGGAGTCCATCAACCCGAGAACTCAGGGGCTTCAAGAATCCGAACCCCCCGCCGACCGAGGACTAGAAGATCCCCTCCCCCGAGGAGGCAAAGAGAGTCCCCTCAGCGTCATCGGCGGAGAACTCATTCTCCAATAAGCCGAACCACACATAGGAACCGCCAAGTTGGAGAGGCACCAGTCACAAGGGCAGATCTTCAAGACTTCCAAGCGACAGTCTTACGGGCCCTCACTCTCACCCCAAAGAACGACCAGAGGCCACATACTCATGAGCCATCTAGGAGCCACCGCTTTCACACTCTCAGTCCTCGTCCTTTTCCAAGCTACCATCGCCGCAGCCCTAGTCCATCCTCGTACGAAGATGAGTCCCGGGGCTCGGCAAGATATGATCAAAGAGAAGACTCAGTCTACCGCCGTCTCCACGAGATGGAGAGGCGCCTCGGCCGAATTGACAAGGAAGAAGAGCAACGGGTGATAAACCTCCACCCGAGCAGACCTCCATTCTCCCGCTCCATCATGGAGGCCCCCATCCCAGAAAACTTCAAGCCGCCTCACCTCGAGACGTATACCGGGGAGTCGGACCCCGCAGATCACATAGAGAGTTTCAAAACTCTCATGATGATCCACATGCTTCAGACGCCCTCCTCTGCAAGATCTTCCCTGCCACGCTGAAGGGGTCTGCGCGAGAATGGTACTCTCTACTCGCCCCGGCCTCCATCTTCTCATTCGATCAGTTCGAAGGGTTCTTCCTTACTCATTTCGTGAGTAGCCGCCTAGCTGAGAAAACAAGTGTATCTCTGGTGACCCTCAACCAAGAAAAGGGTGAACGCCTAAGAGATTACGTTTGACGCTTCACTGCCGAAGCCTGGTCCATTCCCTCCCTCAACCAGTCAGTAGCCTCTGTCGCATTCAAGTGCAACGTCACTAATGCCAACCTCAGGGCGTCCCTTGCCAAGAAGCCTCCTCGGGACTTCTCAGAGCTCCTACTTAGGGTGGAGAAGTACATACGGGCGGAAGAGGCTCTCAACCCCCTTGCTCTTGAGGAGACATATTCTGGGAACAAACGGAAGAATACAAGTGAAGAGGGGTCCCAAAAATCCCAGAAGGATAGTAATGGCCAGCGCCGCTCGACTCCACGTTTTGAGAAGTTCACTCCCCTCATTGCTAATATATCAGAAGTCCTTATGGAGGTAGACAAGAAGGACTACTCCGTGCTCCCCCTAGAATGAATACCCCTGGCAAGAAGAGGAACAAAGATAAGTGGTGCCGCTTTCACAGGGACCACGGCCACGACACTGATGATTGTCGGGCTCTGAAGGAGGAGATCGAAGAACTCATACAGCGGGGGCACCTAACCAAGTTCGTCCAAAAAGAGGGGGCCGAGCTTCCCCCCTGAGGAGCCAACAAACGAACCGAAGGGCCCGCCGAGCTTTAAGACTCAGAATCTCCCAGCTCCTCCCAAGAGGTCTTCACCTTATTGTAGCAGTAGGATCTTGATTTTCAATAAGGCCGATGCTTGTAACTCGGCCAACAACATGTAATAATGGCTCGCCCTATTGGAGCGGCCACTTAGTTTATTTCAATAAAACTTCACATCTTTTCTTTGAAAATTATTGCTCTTGCTTCTCTATCTCTCCAAGTCACAACTCGCTAAATGGTGAGTTCAGAGTCCAGCTTCTTCTACATGGCTGCTCCCGCAACATACTAACCTTCAACAACGAGTTCGGAGTCCAACACTTGGCTCGATTCCGCTTCAAATAACTTGCTCCTCAGCGAGTTAGAAGTGTTTCGCCATTCAGAATTGCTCCCACAACCGTTGAATCCCTCTAACAACGAGTTCGGAGTCCAACACTTGGCTCGATTCTGCTTCGGATAACTTGCTCTTCAGCGAGTTAGAAGTGGTTCGCCATTCGGAATTGCTCCCACAACCGTTGAATCCCTCTAACAACGAGTTCGGAGTCCAACACTTGGCTCGATTCCGCTTCGGATAACTTACTCTTCAGTGAGTTAGAAGTGGTTCACCATTCGGAATTGCTCCCACAACCATTGAATCCCTCTAACAACGAGTTCAGAGTCCAACACTTGGCTCGATTCCGCTTCGGATAACTTGCTCTTCAGCGAGTTAGAAGTGGTTCGCCGTTCGGAATTGCTCCCACAACCGTTGAATCCCTCTAACAACGAGTTCGGAGTCCAACACTTGGCTCGATTCTGCTTTGGATAACTTGCTTTTCAGCGAGTTAGAAGTGGTTTACCATTCGGAATTGCTCCCACAACCGTTGATACTCTCTTAAATGACAAGTTTGGAGCACAACTCTCTCCTAGAGTTCCTCCTCACACTCGTCTCACAAATGGCTCTCTCTCAGAGCCGAGCTCTTCACTTCTTACTCTGCTTGCCTCCAAAGCGGACCTCTTCTCAACGAATTCAGACCACAACTCTCTCCTAGAATTTCTCCTCACACTCGTCTCATAAATAGGCTCTCTCCCAGAGCCGAGCTCTTCACTCCGCTCACCTCCGAAGCGGACTTCTTCTAAACGAGTTCGGAGCTCACAACTCTCCCGTAGAGTTCCTCCTCACACTCGTCTTCCAAATGGCTCTCTCCCAAAGCCGAGCTCCTTACTCCGCTCGCCTCCGAAGCGGACCTCTTCTCAACGAGTTCAGGGCATAACTCTCTCCTAGAGTTCCTCCTCACACTCGTCTTCCAAATGGCTCTCTCCCAAAGCCGAGCTCTTCACCCCGCTCACCTCCAAAGCGGACTTATTCTAAACAAGTTCGGAGCTCACAACTCTCCCCTAGAGTTCCTCCTCACACTCGTCTTCCAAATGGCTCTCTCCCAGAGCCGAGCTCGTCACTCCGCTTGCCTCCAAAGCGAAGATCTTCTCAAACAAGATCGGAGCACAACTCTCTCCTAGAGATCCTCCTCAAACTTGTCTCTCAAATGGCTCTTCCAAATCTGAGCTCTTCACTCTGCTCGCCTCCAAAGCGGAGATCTTCTCAAACGAGTTTGGAGCACAACTCTCTCCTAGAGTTGCTCCTCAAACTCGTCTGCCAGATGGCTCTCCTAGAGCCGAGCTCTTCACTCCGCTCGCCTCCGAAGCAGACCTCTTCTCAACGAGTTCGGAGCTCACAACTCTCCCCTAGAGTTGCTCCTTACACTCACTTCAAAGAATGGGTCTTCCTATGGCTCTTACGAGGATCTTTCTAGCACCTCTTCTCCACCCCTAGGAGTGGAGCTCCTCTTCAAAAATCTCCAAAACCAAACAGAGCATTACCTCTTCCATATGCCGACCCCCTTCCTTGACAAGCTCCGACCCATCCCCTTCATAAACTCGCCGAGCTTCTCCTCACGCTCGAGCCGTCCGAACTCCGAGCTCCACTACACCGAGCTACTACGGGCAGAGGGTGAACTACCGAGTCACCGAGCCGAGTGGACGAGGTACCGACCCCCACATATGGAGAAAAATTCTGCCAATCCCATCTCATCGTCGGATCATCTCAAAATTCGTGCTAGAACATGATGAACGGCTCAGATCGTGCCACGTCTCCACAAAACGACAAGATAATGTTTTCTCAAAATTTGAGCCTCTTGTCTTGTGATTCGCGCCACGATCGTGATCAACCATCCAGATGGAGCCACGTTGCTCGGATCTGAAATCCGAACTACCGATCTACCGAACTGCAAAGTGGCGAAAAATGTGCCTCAAAATCCGTGCTCGGATTCGCCGAACAAGCAAGCAGATGAAGAAGAAGAAAGAAAAAGAGGCTAACGGGTCGGGGTCGAATCCGATACCCACGGTCCGAACCATACCCTTCTTAGCTCCTTCATTCTTCTCCTTCTTCTTCAATCTTCCCGCCAAAAGTACCCAACACTTCTCCTCTTCTTCACTGTGTGAAAGAACAAGGCAGAGGAGAGAACCCAAATGCCTCTTCTCCCCTTCTTCTTTCTTCTCAGGGCCGAGCTCCGCCATGGCCGAGCTGCCGAGCCGAAGGGACGAGGTACCGACCTCCACATATGGAGAAAAATTCTGCCGATCCTATCTCACCGTCGGATCGTCTCAAAATTCGTGCTAGAACATGATGAACGGCTTAGATCTCTCCACGTCTCCACAAAACGACAAGATAGCGTTTTCTCAAAATGTGAGCCTCTTGTCTTGTGATTCACGCCACGATCGTGATCAACCGTCCAGATGAAGCCACGTTGCTCGGATCTGAAATCCGATCTACCGAACTGCAAAGTGGCAAAAATGCACCTCAAAATCCGTGCTCGGGTCTGCCGAACAAGATGCATCTGCCGAGCAGCAAGGAAGAGAGAGAAAGAAAGAAAAGAGGAAAAAAAAAGGAGAGGCCGGGTTCGGACCCATTAAGGGGACCCAAACCCAAACCGAGCCAACCCCTCCTACTTCACTTCTCTTCTTCTACAGTCTCCCGCCAAAACAAAACCCAATCAAAAAAAAAAAAAAAAACAACACAGCTGGTCCCTTCTTCTTCGCCAAGCTCGTCTCCCACGCGCATCCATGCGCTCGTCTCCCTTGCGCATCCATGAGCTCGTCTCCCATCGTCAAGCTCACGAAGCTCCGACCACCATCAAGCATCGGTGTCCCCTCTCCATCAGCATGAGCTTCACCGAGTTTCGAAGCTGAGCTCCTCCGCTCGGTTTTGTCGAACTCCAGTGGCGAGCCTTCCACCATGCCCTCGCCGAGCTCAAGAACTCATCACCGAGCTACTTCATAGCCTCGCCGACCTCGAACTCGCCTTAAAGACTCACCACCAAGCTCCTTCTTGGCTTTTTTTACCTCAAGAGTAAGCTCGCTGAGCTCCCCCTGTCTCAACAATGCAGCTTCGCCGAGCTTCCCTCCGTCGCCGAAGCTCCTCTCCGTCGTCGCTACCGAGCCGAGCTCCTCTCTAATGAGTCGCCGAGCTCCGAGCTCGAACCGCCTCGAGCGAAACTGTCACAGGCCTCTTCTTCCTCTGGCTTCGTCCCAAGCTCGACGTATTCCCAAGCTCGAGCGACAGATTGTCATCTTCAACCTCCAAAACCGAGTTCCCACTCTCGCCAAGCTCCCTCTGTCGTCGAGCTCACTTCCGCTCGCCTCCTTCTTCACCGAGCTCCATCACTGAGCTCGACCCCATCGCCGAGCCGATCTACTCTATCCGCCGAAGCCAACAAACGAAGCTCAGCCATGGCCGACCACCTCCACTCCGAGCTCCGATGCCGAGCTCCACCCTCGTCTCCTTCGCGAGCTCTACTCCACCTCCGAGCTCCAATGCCGAGTTCTCAAAGCTCCGAAGCATCGAGCTATTGAATATGCCGAAGCATCGAACTCCGAACTCCCACTTCGCTGGAGCTCCAATCCCGTCGAGCTTCTTCTCCAAGCTCGAACCCCATTTTTCCACGGTGCTGAGCTCCCTTGCCGAAGCTCCAAGCTCTAGTATGTCAACCGCCTTCGCCAAGCTCCGTTCCAGTCGAAGCTCGAACCCTTCGCCAAGCTCCGACTCCTTGCCGAGTTCACCTCTTCGCCATCGCCGAGCACTGCGGAGGCGATGCTGGAGCAGAGGCGGGGTCGAGTCAGCACGAAGGAGAGGAAACAGAGCCGAAGAGAGGATTCGAAGGAGAAGAAGAAAGAAAGAAAAGAACAGAGGAAGAAGCGAAGAAGAAGAAGAGGAGAAAGAAGCAGCGGAGAAAAGAAAAAAAGAAGAAAAAAAGGGAAAAATCGCCACGTGATTGCCACGTGGCTTTGTCTAGTGGTCGGTTCGCCGAGGTGCCGAACCGAAGGAACGAGGCACCGAACCTGAAAATTGGAGAAAAAATCCCACCGACCTATACTAGTCGTCCGATCTTCTCAAAAAGTGCACCACGACACGATCGATGCACAGAAAAGCGCCACGTGTCTAGAACGTGATCTGCTTTGCGATGCGCGCACATCTGATCATGATCGATGCTCAGAAACGTGCCACGTGTCCAAAGCATTATCTGCTTTGCGATGCGCGCCATCTGATCACGATCGATGCTCAGAAACATGCCACGTGTCCAGGTAATATTTAATTTATTTATTTATTTATTTATTTGTTTTAATTATTTAAAAAATCCGAAAATAATTAAAAAATCAGAAAAAATTAATTAAAAATTCTAAAAATAATTATCAATTCAGAAAAATTATTTTTAATTCTGAAAAAATTAATTATTTAATTAGAATAATTAATTTATATTTTTGATAATTAATTATTTAATTCGGAAAATGAATAAAAAATTCAAAAAATGAGAAAAATTCAGAAAAAATGTGGAAAAAAATTACCAAAATTCCAGAAAATTCTGAGAATATTTTTGGGAATTTTATAAGCCCAGAATAACACCGTTACACCCCGAGCAAGATCCAAACTCCCTTAAGAACACCGATAAAATCCCGTACGCCATTAGAACAACAAAACTACTCCTCGAAGACTATAAAACTCAGTCTCCAGGAGTGGGGGGCTCGTGATATGGCTAAAAATAGGATTAAATCGGGACCGTTCACATTGGACGCGAATCTTAAAGCTCAGGGGTAAAACGGTAATTCCACATACTAACGGGTCTGAAGTGGGAACTGAGTCTTTATTCAAAGCCCAATAACCCATGAACGGATCTGTCTTACTGGGTGCGGGTTTCAACCCGCAACGAATTCAGTCCAGCCGGATAGAATTAGGGTCCCTGATTAATACTAATCAACGACCCTGATTCACATATATCCTTTCACTGGGAATTAGGGATCACATTCCTAATCTGATCACAGGGATTACATTCCTAATCTGATCCCAACGGCGATTATAAATACCCTCCATCCATCTCCATTAAGAGGTAATCAATCTTTTCCCAATTTACGCTCTTTCATAATCATCCCTGATTACTGACTTGAGCGTCGGAGGGTGCGTCACCTAGAACAATCCCGGTGTCTCGCACTTTTTGTAGGTGTACGGAAGGAGTCAGCGTCAAACTCCGACGGAACAAGTAACAGGTTTGCTATTCAGTTTTCCTAGGAATCCACAAATACTATCTGTTTGCCCCCACACCGAATTTAGCGGCAACAGTAACATTCCCAGAATTCCTCTCATTCCCGGGAATCCTCCAATCAGCGTACCAAACACCCCCCTCATACTACTAAACCTTTTTTTAATTGTACTGTTCGTATATTATCTTCTTTGATTTTTCATTTGAAACAGTCCAAACGCACCCAACCAAATTGCATGCAACCTAAACTCCTGCCATGTTCAAGTATGCTAAAACATGCCCAACCCAAACCCAAACCCATCCCCTATTGATGATGATGACCAGGGCCGGTCTTGAGTTCCCAGTAGCCCAAGGCGAAAGGCCAAAATATATTTTTGGGAGCCCCTAATTACAATATAATTTTTTAACACGCAAAATACGTGTCTATATTTACAAGAAAAATACAAATTTGGAGCCCCTAAAATTGCAAAAAATCCGGGGACTTAAGGCGGCCGCCTCACCTACCTCAAGGTGGGGGCCGGACCTCATGATGACAGACCTTTAGCAAATGAGCTTGCTTTTGCCTTCCAAGAAACTTCAAACTCGTACGCAGATTTAGGTGTAGAAATATTTATGACAGCAATGGCCATAACTCGAGACGCAGCACGACATGCAAGATCCTGCAATGAATCACCTAGGTCCTTCTTTCGAGGGCTAACATCTTGATGAATCTATACATAATGATTTGATGAGTTGGAAAGAGAAAATCCCTATAAAAGCAAAAACTTAGTTCCATAAGTACTACTTTAAAAGTGACTAATCAGTGATAGAGGGAATCAATACAAGAATTCAGCCCTTGATTACAATATTATTGATAACAGGAATTTCCTACTTCATTAAGTTTGTCAGAGAGAGAGACATACAGTTATTGCAATAGTATGGGTCGCTGTAATGTCGTACTACATTTAGTTGTCACTGCTATATATATATATATATATATATATAGAGTAAGTCTATTAAGAGCTGGGAAGCTGGAATCCTTATCTGGAGCTGGAAATCTCAGCCATCCGAGCGATCTTGATCGCGATCGGACGGCTGAGATCGACAGCCGCTTATCTTCAGATAGAATCAGGGGTAAAAGGGGTATAATCGAATTCCCCTATCTCTCTTATCTTCTCATGCTCTCCTCTCTCCCGCTCTCTATCTATCGAAACCCTAATCCCAGTTCTTATCTTCTCGCGCTCTATCTCCCGCTCTCGAAGATCGTCGCTCTCTTCGAAACCCTAATCCCTATCTCTTCCCTTCTCACGCTCTCTCTCCCGATCTCTATCTTCGAAACCCTAATCCACCTCTCTTCGAAACCCTAATCGAAGAGAGCGAAGTGGAGCTCTCTCTCCCGCTCTCTTTCTTCGTCACCTGTGTAAACCCAACTCCACGATCAACGAAATCTCCAGCCGCTTATCTTCAGATTTGTCGAGGGATAAAAGGGGTATAATCGATCAGCCCCTATCTCCCTTGTCGTCTCAGCACCAAAGAAGAGCTCTCACAAGTTCGTTCTCTTACTCCGACAGAAAACCCAAACCGCGATAAGGGTTCCGATTTCTCGGCTCATTGGGTTCTGCCTTTCTCATATTCTGGAGGGAAGTGTTTGACTCTCATAAATGCTTTTATGATTTCTGTTTAATTTCTTGCATTTTTATTCGGTTTTGTGTGTAGGCAATGATGAGATTGATTTTGATATAAGTTGGTTACAAAATTTTTGGGCATTGAAATTATTGTTTTCAAGGGTATTTGGTTGTGTGCCATGATAATTATTCAATGTTGAATAGAGATTGGGGTATGAGCGGGAGAGTAGATGGTGAAGAAATGAAATAAAGGTGTTTGAATGTCCAATGCCCTCAACACTTACCTTACATTTATGTGATTTGAGACTAGCTCAATTCATCAAATTTTTGGGCACCGATGACACACAATGATTGATAGTATCAGTATAACTTTTGTAACTGACGTTGGATACGTATGTGTTGGATACTCATTTAAGCCTTTTGGTGTTTGATTCTTTCCTTCGGTGTGTTGGTTTAGGCAGTGATGCAAAACACTTTATGATCTGAATAATTATTTCAATCCTGTTTTAAGTATTCTTGATTATATATCTATCATATCCTAGTTGACGCGGCACTCCAATGCAGCCCTACTTATGAATAGTGTGTTCTGAGCCTACTGGTTTTTTTAGTCTATATATATTCATGAGTAAGTCTATTATGTGTGCTTGGTGGATTGATTGTGAGAAGATAAGAGATAGGGGTTTTTGATTTTACCCCTTTTACCCCCAAACATTCTGAAGATAAGCGGAATCGAATATGAGTCGTTCCATCGCGATCAATCACGAACGAATGGCTAAAAACCCCCGCTCTAGATAAGGATTTCAGCTCCCAAGCTCTTAATAGACTTACTATATATATATAAGACAGTTGATGATAAGCTCCGAACAACACAAACAGAACATGAAGTATCAAATTTTGTCAGCTCAGAACAAACAGAAACTATATTTTTTTGGTAACTGATGTAGGATGTGTATGTGTTGGATACTCATTTAAGCCTTTTGGTGGTTGATTCTCTCCCGTGGTGTGTTGGTGTAGGCAGTGATGCAAAACACTTTATGATCTGAATAATTATTTCAATTTGTCGTATTTATTCTTGATTATATATCTATCATATCCTAGTTGGCACGGCACCCCAATGCAGCCCTAGTTATGAATAGTGTGTTCTAAGCCTACTGGTTTTTTTTAGTCTATATATATTCATGAGTAAGTCTATTATGAGAGGAGGTCGATTGATCATGAGTAAGAAAGAGAGATAGGGGTTTTTGATTTTACCCCTTTTACCCCGAAACATTTTTAAGATAAGCGGGATCGAAGATGAGTTGTTCGATCGCAATCAGTCGCGAACGAATGGTTAAAAACCCCGGCTCAGGATAAAGATTTCAGCTCCCAAACTCTTAATAGACTTACTCTATTTATATAAGATAGTAGATGATAAGCTCAAAATAACAGAAACAGAGCATGAAGTATCAAATTTTGTAAGCTCCAAACAACAGTAAACTAGATTTTATAGTAACTGACGTTGGATGCGTATGTGTTGGGTACTCATCTAAACCTTTTGGTGTTTGATTCTCTCCAACTGTTTGTTGGTGTAGGCCGTGATACAAAACACTTTATGATCTAAATAATTATTTCAAGCTTGTTGTATTTATTCTTGATTATATATCTATCATATCCTAGTTGGCGCGATACCCCAATGCAGCCCTAGTTGTGAATAGTGTGTTCTGAGCCTACTGGTTTTTTTAAACCACATGTTCAGTGTCTGTTGTTCTGAGCTTACAAAATTTGAAACTTCATGCTCAGCTTCTGTTTGTCTTGAGCATACACAATTTGATACTTCATGTCAAGTTTCTCCTGCTCGTTTTCTATTCGTTCTGAGTTAACAAAATTTGATACTTCATGATGTGTTTCTATTTGTTCTGGGTTTACCAAATTTGATACTACATGCTTTGTTTGTGTTTGTTATGAGCTTACAAAATTTGATACTTCAGACTCTGTTTGTTTTATTTATGAGCTTACAAAATTACACACTTCATGCTCTGTTTCTGTTTGTTCTGAGCTAACAAAATTTGACACTACATGCTCTGTTTGTGTTTGTAATGAGCTTACAAAATTTGATACTTCATGATCTGTTTGTGTTAGTTCTGAGCTTACAAACTTTGACACTTCATGCTCTGTCTCTGTTTGTTATGAGCTTACAAACATTTGATACTTCATTATCTGTTTCTATTTGTTCTGAGCTAACAACACCAGATACTTGTTTCTCAGTTTCTGATTTTTCTGAGCTAACAAATTTTGAACTTCATGTTCAGCCTCTGTTGTTCTGGGCCTACTATATTTGCTGAATGATATTTTGTGTTCTGAGCCGACTATATTTTGTAATTATTTTGTCTTTTCCAGGTTAAATGAGCTATGTTTAATTTTGATTTCAGGTTGATTTCAGCATGAAGTGCTTCTTGGAGCTATTGAATACTGGACTACGCAAAAAGTTGATATTTGGAGCAAAAAAAATTGTGTTTTTGTTGACACTATACAAAAAACTATATATTAGGAGCAACAATAAGTTGTATACTTTCAGTATTTGTAAAGTTTTTCATGTACCTGTGCATTATTGAACATTGTATTACGTTGTAAAATTTTTGTTAAGTTTCAGTTTTTTGTAAAGTGTCAGATGTCAAGAACATTTGTGACGTTGTGAAGTTTTTGTAAAGTATTACCTTACAATTCTATGAAGATCGAAATTCTTCCACATATTTAGTTCATTATTGTTTTGGTGTCATGATCAAAATTCTTTGATTGTTTTGGTGTATTACGCAGCATGAAGTATCAAATTTTGTAAGCTCAGAACTAACACAAACAGATCATCAAGTATCAAAATTTGTAAGCTCAGAACTAACACAAACAGATCATGAAGTATCTAATTTTGTAAGCTCAGAACTAACACAAACAGAGTATGAAGTATCAAATTTTGTAAGCTCAGAACTAACACAAACAGAGCATGAAGTATCAAATTTTGTAAGCTCAGAACTAACACAAAAAGAGCATGAAGTATGAAATTTTGTAAGCTCAGAACTAACACAAATAGATCATGAAGTATGAAATTTTGTAAGCTCAGAACTAACACAAACAGATCATGAAGTATCAAATTTTGTTAGCTCAGAACAAACAAGAAACACAGCATGAAGTATCATATTTTGTAAGCTAAGAACTAACACAAACAGAGCATGAAGTATCAAATTTTGTAAGCTCAGAACTAACACAAACAGATCATGAAGTATCAAATTTTGTAAGCTCGGAACTAACACAAACAGATCATGAAGTATCAAATTTTGTAAGTTCAGAACTAATACAAACAGAGCATGAAGTATTAAATTTTGTAAGCTCAGAACTAACACAAACAGATCATGAAGTATCAAATTTTGTAAGCTCAGAACTAACACAAACAGATCATGAAGTATCAAATTTTGTAAGCTCAGAACTAACACAAACAGATCATGAAATATCAAATTTTGTTAGCTTAGAACAAACAAGAAACACAGCATGAAGTATCATATTTTGTAAGCTCAGAACAATCAGAGACAAAGCATGAAGTATCAAATTTTGTATTCTCAGAACAAACAGAAACACATCATGAAGTATCCAATTTTGAGCGCTTAGAAAAAACAGAAACACAGCATGAAGTATCAAATTTTGTAAGCTCAGAACAATCAGAGACAGAGCATGAAGTAACAAATTTTGTAAGCTCAGAACTAACACAAACAGAGCATGAAGTATCAAATTTTGTATTCTCAACACAAACAGAAACACATCATGAAGTATCCAATTTTGTTAACTCAGAACAAACAAGAAACACAGCATGAAGTATCATATTTTGTAAGCTCAGAACAATCAGAGACAGAGCATGAAGTATCAAATTTTGTATTCTCAGAACAAACAGAAACACACCATGAAGTATCCAATTTTGTTAGCTCAGAAAAAACATGATACAAACAGAGACAGTGCATGACACATCAAATTTTGTTTCAACTATTTTTACAGTCCATACATTGGTTACACAATAAAGAATTCCATTTGTCAGAGACTGTTCTGAAGGTATCTCCGGTTCTTCGCTAACGACCTTCTTGTTCTTCCTCTTGAATTCCTGCACAAAATGATTCATCAAATAGAAAAAATGCAAGTACGTATGTGGTATGTTCCTGGAGAGTGTATGTTGAACATGGTTAAAACTTATAGGCTCAGAACAAGTACAACAAAAAATAGAAAACTGTAGACTCAGATGCAAAAATCATGCCGGCTCAGAATAACACCACAGTGAACCTCAAAATTTGTAAACTCAGTACAAATGCATTTGAAAATGAAGTTGAAAATGGGTAAGCTCAGAACAACTTTTATTGAACAAAAGGGTGAAGTGTCAAATAATTTCAGCTTCCCAGTTCAAAACAAACCCAAATTGAACATGAAGTTCAACACCATCCAATAATCATGAATAAACAAAATCATGCATAAACTTTTCATCACTACCGCATAATAAATCAAGTATAAGTGAGTCAAATGTGGAATTTTGAATTTGTCACTAGGACTGCTTTATTAAGCCACGCCAACTAGCGTCCAAAAAAAAAATTCAAGCTGCATAAACTTTTCATCATTGCCTACTAACTTGAAATTGTAAACTATAAACCAAATATTTTTACCAACTTTTCGGGTATAAATTTCTTATCGAGCATCTATTTTATTTCAATCATTATTTTACCTGCACACAAAGAAGACATAAACGTTAATTTAATAAATGTGTTGTAATGTATTAAAGAACAATAATGACAGATATGGGTCAGAAATTATTTTAAATCATGTATGAAACATACTTGCAAAATCCACAGAAATAAACCAACAAAGTTCATGCAATATTTGGAGCCTCCTCTGTTATGTGTTCCATTGTTGAAAAAGTAGTAGAAGCTTGTGACTCATTTATAGTAGAGCTATACGATTAATATTTACAAAATGAAAATAAGATTATATTATATATAACAAAAATAAACTATAAAGTTTGTATTTAAATACTAACCTTTCCTTTAAAGGACAAGTGCGACTGTCATGATTAACAAGCTTCTTGCACAAACGACACTTTCTTAGTGGTTCCAATGCTTTCTCCTTACCCCCTTTGATTCGCTTCCCACTACCTTTGGTCTTTGCAATATCCGGTACTTGAATATGGACTGTTTTAGGTAGTGAAGTACTTGTTGCTTGTTGTAATTCTTGGGGCATATCTTATTGCAATTCTGCAACAACACCAACTAGTAATGTTTTAGCCTTCTGGCGCAACTCCTTTGATGAGCGAGCAATCCTCATCACTTTGTTGATTTCATTTGACAACTCCACCATGTCCAAATCTTGTGGACTACCGTAGCTACCAATGATTTCTTCACCAGCATCATCATATACAATCTCGGTAGTTACCGAAGCGGTCCACCTTTTTAAAATATAAGATTGAGGCAGGAAATCAACAAACTCACTCCTCAATACCACAAGGATGTGTCTACAAGGAATTCCCTCCACTTCAAATTTACTATAAGTGCAAGACCCAGCATTGTCCATTCCCTTATAGAACACATCTCTTGTTTTATCAGATTTTATTGACTTTCCCATTCTCCTCACAATATAGTGTCGCACACTACCATCATCAACTTTCATTAAAGAGGCGTAATTCAAGCTTTCAACTAATTCAGCTTGAAATACATGAAATTTCGCTCTAGTGTACAGCTCAGACATTTGTGTCTCAATTTCAAAATCTGTTTGCAGCTTTGATTTTGTATGCAGAGTGGTGTAGTCAGCTGCTAACTGATTTTGTCTTTGTTTCCTTATTGCCCTTTCAAACCTCGTGATAAATTCATGTAAAGAATTTTTGCTATTAACATACTTATCCACAAAAGCATTCATACTTTCTGATCTCTGAGTTGTGCGAATTCCAGCAGTAAAAATAAGCTTAGCATAAGCTGGTATCCACTTCTCACGAAGCTCATAAATGTCAGAAAGCCAAGGATCACCTGTTATTGTAATATGTATCAAGTACTAATACTACTAAAAAATGGTCAAACATAGCTATAATTTATTGAAATAAGTAATACCTGCAATTTGCACATTAGCATTCATTACGTCATTCCATCTCATCTCAAACTCTTCTGGGGTCTCTGATTCCCAAATGCAACTATGGAATGAAATGCTAAAATCACTATTCAGGCCCGGACCACCAAGCTTATCGGGAAGTTTTTTAAGAATGTGCCACATGCAAAGCCTATGGCTCGAACCAGGAAAACACATGCGGATTGCATTCTCCATTACAGGATCTTGATCTGTAATGATAACTTTTGGTGGAGACCTACCCATTGTTTCACCCCATTTTTCAAACAACCAAACAAAAGAGTCGGTGGTCTCTTTATTTATGAAAGCCGCACCAAAATTGACAGATTAACCATGGTGATTAACTCCAGTAAATGGAGCAAAAACCAACTTGTATTCATTGGTATCATATGTGGTATCAAAAATTAGCACTTCACCAAAATGTTTGTAAGCCTTTCTGGCAATAGCATCAACCCAAAACACATGAGTTAATTTGTTGTCTTCATCAACCTTGTAATGAAAACAGAAATAAGGATTCATCTCTTTTTCCTCTTATAAGTGCTCCAGCAATATATCAACATCATAAGCTCTCATCCCATCCTTCTCTCTTTGCAACGAATTCCTAATATCTTTTTCAGTACAATTAATATTACTGAAACCTTCATTTTCTATTTCCATGAAGGACATAAACTCTGAAATTCTTATGTTAGCCTCTTTGAAAGAACTAAGTAAACTTTTTTGCGCTTCGGAAACAGTTCTATTACATCTTAAAAATTGTTGCTTTCTAGGTGTAACACAAAGATGGATGTGCTCTTCAACAAACCTTCAGATTGACCATCTCCCGTCATCGTCCTTTAGCATTCGTATTTAAGCCATACACCCTTCTTTCGTCACAGCCCTTCTCCTTCTCTTGATCAAATTTGAAGAAGACGATTCTTCAATATTGGCAACATTCACACCAGCTGTATCTACCGGTGTACCTTTCTTTGAGCATACAAATTGTTGTGAATACCTTTCCTTCGTAGTAGTGTCAACTATTGTTGCAAACTTGTGTACTGAAAAACCAACTAATTTTGCATATCTTTTATAAAATTCATATCCTTCGTCTAATGTTGCAAATACTAAACCAACAAATGGTTTAGAAGCATCATCAACGTCCCTCCAACCGGACTGAACATCTTGGCTTAGTAATTCTTTATTTTCAACCTCCATCCTTCATAGGAGAATGTGACAACAAACATTAAAAAAAAGCTACAACTTTAAATTAACACAAAGGAAAAAGTCTAACAGACTACATTCTGAAGCTACAAGTAATAAAGTCTTCATACTGAGGGGATACGAAACATAGTGTTGGAAAAATTTAAGTATGTACAGATTTTGGATAGTTAAATATTTATTTTTTTTTTTGGAGAAACATCCATAGTTAAATGGCAAACAACCCTTAGCTTCTTCCTCTAAAGTATTAGTACACGTACACAACACGCAAAGGATTTGACTTCCCAATTTTGATTTTATGGAATCGACAGGCATAAAAAAACCCCCCATTAACAAAACTATTAGCAGCGATTGAAGCAAACCTCAAAAGAAACAAAAACTAGGCTGCATATTACATGCATTATGTGTGCTTATATGCATGTGTTATGTCCACATCTCAAAATTCTATATACTAGTACGAATATTATTTGTTATTCTAAATGTACTAGTACGAATACTAGTACGAATATTATCAAAGCATAATTTAAGGGCTAAAAATATAACAACAAACTAGAAGCATTTGTAAAGGAAATAAAATTTGAAAATAAGCCGAGAAATCAAAACCCTTATCGCGGTTTGGGTTTTCCGTCGGAGAGAGAGAACGAACTTGTGAGAGCTCTTCTTTGGTGCTAAGACGACAAGGGAGATAGGGGCTGATCGATTATACCCCTTTTGCCCCTCGATAGATCTGAAGATAAGCGGCTGGAGATTTCGTTGATCGTGGAGTTGGGTTTACACAGGTGACGAAGAAAGAGAGCGGGAGAGAGAGCTCCACTTCGCTCTCTTCGATTAGGGTTTCGAAGAGAGGTGGATTAGGGTTTCGAAGATAGAGATCGGGAGAGAGAGCATGAGAAGAGAAGAGATAGGGATTAGGGTTTCAAAGAGAGCGACGATCTTCGAGAGCGGGAGAGAGAACGCGAGAAGATAAGAACTGGGATTAGGGTTTCGATAGATAGAGAGCGGGAGAGAGGAGAGCGTGAGAAGATAAGAGAGATAGGGGAATTCGATTATGCCCCTTTTACCCCTGATTCTATCTGAAGATAAACGGCTGTCGATCTCAGCTGTCCGATCGCGATCAAGATCGATCGGATGGCTGAGATCTCCAGCTCCCGATACGGATTCCAGCTTCCCAGCTCTTAATAGACTTACTATATATATATATATATATATATATATATATATATATATATAGAGAGAGAGAGAGAGAGAGAGAGAGAGAGGAAAACTTCCAAGGTAGTTCAAGTTTCTATTTGAATCTTGAAAGCGATTTCAAGTATCCTCAATTTAATTCGTCTTTTATACAATTCTCCTTTTTCCCAAATGAAACCACAAATATTAATTTCAAATGAGAGCGAGAGAGGAAAACATGAAAGCGAGAGAGGAAAGGAGCGACAGAGGTGCGAGAGTGGAAAGGAGAGAGAGAGGTGCTAGAGAGGAGCGAGCTCCCCCTTCACATAAGGGCGTTCTCTTCCCTGGAAGCTCTCAGCATACCAATATCCCCAGCAGACATTCTCAGCAATCTGAGTTAGAAGCTGACAGGTCCATGGCGAAAAGAAGAAGGGATGACGCGACTGAAAGAAGTGAGTGGAGGAGGGAAGATGCTAGGCGGGACTACGAGCTCTCGAATAGATCGAGAGGTCGCACATCCCACACAGTTCCTCGTTCTTCCCATAGAGGGAAGATGAGTGAACTACACAGCAGTGTTGCGGATAGAGGAAAGGGCTTGGCAAAGATAGATGGTTCGGAGGATAGGGAGGATGATCGAGAGCGAAAGCATATCTCCTATCTAGACGCTGTCAAGGGGGCGGCGAGGAGGGTATCTCCGACTAGATTTTCTGCTAGAAGACGCTCTCCGACCATCACCAAAAAACGATGAAGATGGGGAATGGGTTCTGGTGCGATCTCGTAAATCAATCAAAGCCACTAAAATGCAGTCGAGGAATGAGTCGGCATCGGAAGGGGAGGGCCAGCGGTGCCATAAGTGCGCACAATGGGGGCACACGTTGTCGCATTGTACCAAAGACTGGTTTTGCTATGCTTGCCGTAAATCCGGTCACATTTCTCGAGATTGTCCAAGCTTCAAGAGGATTCCGACCCCTTCGTCAGCTAACCCAAGAGGCGGAGATTCGATCAACTTTCACAGTAGTAAAACTCATGAAAGTTTCACTGGCGGAAGAGCTATGGTGAAGGCCTTGATTACCCCAACTCCGCTCATGGCAGAGTTTGAACGGCGATTTCGTATGTGCTGCATTATCAAGATACAAAGTGGGAATCCAGTAGCGGAGGAGATTGAACGTTGGCTGATCACAAATATCACACCGAATGAGTCACTCCAGTGGAGGGTTCAGCACCTGAACATCAGCTCCTTCTTCGTCCATTGTCACGATGAGGCGAGGTTGAACGAAGTGCTTGGCAAAAGAGGTATGGGCTCCGACGACTTCTACGTCACTTTCACTCAATGGTCGCGCAACCTTGGTGCTCTGAAAGAGAATGAGCTTCCGTCGATCTGGATACGTCTGTTCAACTTCCCCCTCCATTACTGGCTGCGTTCGGGATTCCAGAACCTTGTTCGAGCTTTTGGATTTCTGCAGGAGGTTGATAGAGCGACGATCACTCAGGAGAGAAGAGAATTTGCACGAATAAGAGTGGGTTGCGAGAATTTCACTGACATTCCATCGATGGATCAAGCGGAGTTCGAGGGGGGTGTTTTATGAGGTTAAACTAATCGTGGAGAAGAAGAAGAATGTGTCGTTTGGGAAAGTTTCGACGCGAGATGACGAGGAGTGGTTAGACGATAGGAAAAAAGATGGGGATCAGCGACGGTCGAAGGTAGACGATGACGGTGGTCCGTCCGATCCAGCAGATCAAGATCGTGGCCGGTCATCTGGCCTCAAGCTTCAGGAGAAGATCACGATTACGGATCAGTACAGTTCTAATCTTAAGGCCACATTTCAAAAAGACGTACGGTGAACAGATTTCACGGAGACAGCTAAGGGGCAAGCAGTACCTCCGCGGCGCGATGGGAAGGGCCAACAGGTCGAAGGGACAGAAGGTGATGTCAGGGGTGTTCGTATTCCAGGGATTTTAAAGGGGGTGACGAGCGTAGGTAACGAGATATCGGAGCGGATTTCGATGCCGGTCCCTGAAATGACGCTGTTGTCGAAGGACGACATCCAGTCATCAATCCAACAGGCCATAGAAGCTTTCGTGAGACAGGGAGGTTTTGGCGCGAATTTTCGAAAGGGATATGAGAGGGCGGTAGATGAAGTGGGCCGGGCAAGTGGGATTGGGCCGCAAGCAACAGATGTTCATGGGCCAGCAATTCTTATTGGTCCGTTAGTTAATGAAGGGCCTCATGGGCTGGGGTTTGCTGATGTTGAGACACAGGTTCAAGTCGTCAATTCTGAGTTGCGATCTGTCAAGGGTGAAGAAGAGATAGGGAAAACTCAAGTAGACAGTTGGTAGCTATGAACAGAATTGAAGATGGCAACATCGTCGACCTCGCGGAATTAGAGCAGTCCTTACAGCAATGCCACAATGCGTTTGATTCGGAGCAAATCAATGGTATGATAGGGGCTTTGGATGGTCTACATAGCGGCGGAAGTGCTTACGACTCGGAGCACGAAAAATGGGCAAAACAAGTTAGAGAATTGGCAGGAGGCGGGACAGGAGAGAGCGCAGGGGGTAGCGGTGCCAAATATAGTGTAGAATCTCAGCAAAAGAGCAAAAGGCAGTTAGATAAATGGGGATCAAGTGGACCAAGTGAAGAAGATTTGATTAGAGCGGCGGCAAAGACTAGAGAGCCAACCTCGGCATGCCAAGGTATCCCTTCGAGTCATTTTTCAGTATTAGATCTTTTAAATGATGATTCCCTTATTTATTTTGCTAGTCTTTACGGTCTAGCCATGGGGTCCAATAGAGATGAGCAATTATTCCATGTGAATATTATTAGACGGGAGAGAACACGACAGTTAGAATAAGGATGGGTATTGAGATTTGGAGTTTAGGTGTTAGAGTCTTTAGTTTTTTATGTTATACATATTCTGGAATGTGAGGGGGATGAGACAGAAATCCAAAAAGAGAATAATTAGTGACACTATCATTAGATATAGGCCGACCATTTGCGCGTTTCAGGAAACTAGGGTTGAATTTCCCAATTCAGTAGATTTTCAAAGCATCAAAGGTATAGGTTCCTTTGAATGGAGGTTTAAACCGTCGAGAGGGTTTTCAGGGGGGTATAGCTATTGGGATAGATCCTACGGTGTTCGAGATTATATACGAAATTTCGGGGGTGTACTCTATCACGATCACTATCAGAAGACGGGCTGATAGTTGGATTCATACGGTAACTACAGTCTATGGACCTTATGAGTCAGCTCAAAGGAATTTGTTCTGGGATGAGCGTAGGAGCATTAGAGGAAGGTGTAAGGGTCCGTGGGTGGTGGGTGGAGATTTCAACATTACAAGATTTCAATTCGAGCACCTGGGTAGAGGAGCGCCTCGGGGGGGACAAGGAGCAATTCAATGCTTTAATCGATGATTTAGAGTTGGTGGAAATCAATCTGCCGAATAGGAAATTCACCTGGTCGAATTTACAAGCAGCTCCTACTTTGACGAAATTAGATAGAATCCTAGTCTCCTCCGAATGGGATGACTACTTCCCATTAGCGAAGGCCAAAGCGATGATCAGATCAACCTCTGATCACACTCCGTTAGCACTGGATTGCGGGGAAGGACAAAGAAGGAACACACACCAGTTTCGATTCGAGAAGTCATGGACGTTGTGCGAAGGAACAAAGAGGATTATTGAGGAGAGCTGGAACGCTCCCACCTCGACAGATTCGGCAGTGGGATGTTGGATTCAAAAGACCAGTAGATTAAGAGTTAAATTGAACCAGTGGGCCAGGTTGGAATTTGGTCAGAATCAGAGACTCAAAGAGGAGATAGGAGAGAGGATTGAGCAACTAGAAATCATAGAAGAGGAAAGAGATTTAATAGAGACTGAATTAGATGAGTTATATAGGAATAGACAAGACATCCTCCATCTTGGGAGGATGGAGGAACATTATTGGAAGCAACGCTCCAGAATCCAGTGGTTGAAGGAAGGAGATGCCAACACTAAATTTTTTCACAAGATGGCCAATGGAAGAAGGCGTAGAAACCACATTTCTGGGCTTAAGGTGGAAGGAGTTTGGTGCGAGAATGAGGATAGAATTAAACAACACCTACACAAGAAATATAGGGAGTTGTTGGGTGAAAAGAGAGAGCATAGGTGTTCGATGAATCAGAATATGTGGATGGATTCAAGGATTAATGGATCTGATTATATTGAAAGCATTTTCACCGAAGAGGAGGTTCTATCAGCTATCAACAGTCTGGGATTGGATAAAGCGCCTGGTCCAGACGGATTCTTGTTATTCTTCTACAAGCTTTACTGGAATATCATCAAAGGTGATTTCATGCGCATTGTCCAAGATTTATACAAGGGGGAGGCTGATTTAGATCGGCTAAACTATGTGAATATTGTTCTCATACCCAAGCAGCCTGAGATTAAAGAGGTAGGAGACTTCAGACCAATCAGCCTGCTCAACGGCTCCTTTAAGATCATTACCAAGGTTTTGGCCAATAGATTGGGGCCACTATTAAATGATATTATCAGAGAATCACAGAGCGAATTCATTAAGGGAAGGGATATCATGGATAGCGTCGCTTCGGCCCATGAAATGGTCTTCAGAGCTTGCAGAGACAAAACGGATGGGTTTCTCTTTAAAGTGGACTTCCAAAAGGCCTATGATTCAGTCGAATGGAACTCGGTGGACGAAGCGCTACTGCTTAAAGGATTCGGGGAAAGGTGGAGGAAGTGGATATTCCAATGCATCTGAGGTGGCAAATCGTTTCTTATCATTAACGGAGCACAGGGTAAAGAGATCAGATGCAAGAGAGGTCTTTGACAAGGGGATCCCCTGTCGTCGATGTTATTTACAATTGTAGCAGATGGATTGCCGGAGATGATAGCTAACAGGCATAAGGAGAGAGCTCACTTTGGCATTGATATCAGGGGTTTCTCAGAGCCTATTTCTATCTTGCAATACGCGGATGATACGTTATTGTTTGGTACGGCATCTAAGGAGGACATCATATCTATGGGATCGGTATTGAAGTGCTTTGAAGCTTGGTCTGGTATGAAGGTCAATTTCCAGAAGAGCTGTGTCATACAACTGAGCGAGCTATGCTCCGTCCCCATCTCAACGATCCAACAGATGCTAGGATACAATATGGGAGAGTTTCCGTTGACATATCTAGGGATCCCCATCAGGCCAGGGAAGCTCACTAAGGAAGACTGGCAATCACTTATCGATAGGATCGAGAAAAAGCTTGCAGGGTGGAAAGGGCAATTGCTTACGTTGGGAGGTAGGATCACCTTGCTTAATGCAGTCATCAACAGCATCCCCATTTACCTCATGTCGATCTTCGAATTACCGACATGGACAATTCACAAGATAGACAAACTTAGAAGGAGATTCCTTTGGAAAGGAGCTAACGAATGGGGGAAAGGGAACCATCTAGTCAATTGGGGGAGGATATGCAAAAGGAAGGAGTTCGGAGGATTGGGAATCATTAATCTTAAAGACATGAACCAGGCCCTTCTGAGCAAGTGGTGGTGGAAGTTGGCTAAACGACGTAATAATTGGTGGTGTAAGTCTCTAACTAATTACAGGACTAGGAGGAAATTCAAATTGGGGGTAAAGGCATCCATAGTAGAAAATCTTTCTTTTGGAAAGGGGTTTACAAGACGGGCGATGTTTATCACAACAACACTTTTTGTAGGGTTAAAGATGGTAGGAATACAAGATTTTGGAAAGACAAGTGGTGTGGCAACAATTCGCTTATGGGGCTTTTTCCCGCAGTGGCAGAGGCAGTTCTGAACAGTGATACACTGGTGTTTGACGTTTGGAGGAACAATAAATTGAGATTACAGGTCAAAGACACCCTTAATTTTGAAGCAATCGGTCAACTACAAAAGGTCAATAATTTCATTTGTATAGAAGGAAATTACACCCAGCAGGAGGAAGACGAGAGATGGTGGACGTTGGAGGCAAATTGTAAGTTCTCGGTCTCCTCTCTATACAAAAGGCTGAATGATGGTGGCATTAGAAACGAGATTACGGACATTATTTGGGGTATCAGCGTTCCTTCAAGAGTGAAACTCTTCTTATGGTTGGTGGAGAATGATGCAATTCTCTCCAGGGTTAATTTGAGGAAGAGGAGAATCGTGGACAATGTGATATGTAGTACATGTATGTCCTACGAAGAAGATACGAACCACATTTTATTCAATTGTCATAGAGCTAGATGGGTCTGGGGAGAAGTGGGTAGCACGTTCGGGGTTTTACATTATCCGGGGTCTAGTGCTGAGGTTTGGGGGTCTCTTAGATCAAACAGGATTAGAAAAGAGGTCAGATTAGATTGGGAACTTGCTGTGGCGTCTGTATTGTGGAACTTATGGCTAGACCGTAACGATTTCTGTTTCAATAGCGTTCGTCATTCTCTCTCATCGTTGATGCAAAAAATTCACTTATGTTGTAATGAATGGACAGGACTCAACAGATCCAGGAAGAAGATGTGCTTGGGAGAGGAGGAAGAGTAGACAGCAAGCAGGGGGACTTTAGACGTCTTGGAGTGGGAAACCAGCTTTTGGTCTGATGTAATAGACGTTTTATTATTTTGATGTTTTGTTCGTTGTTCGGATAGTTTAGCCCAAATTAGATGTTATTTAATCTTATTCGCCTTCGGGCTTTATATGTACTCTCTATTCCTGTTTCGTTAATTTCCCTTTAATGAAGCGATGACTTTAGTCATCTTTTAATCAAAAAAAAAAAAAAAAAATTTAATTTCAAATGTGTCGTGAGTAACTAAATCCAAAATAAGTACAAATGAGAAAGAAAAAAAAAATTTGGGCACGGCGCATGTTAGGAAATTATGGATCTGCGCTTGGTGAGTCTAAAATTCTTGAACATGTGAAGGAAGACACTTATGCATGTGAAACACAGAGACACGGCAATCACAGGACACTTGAAATTTGTTAATATGTCCATAGTCGTGTAACATAGTTATAAAAGGGGAACTTCTCATTGCTCGAAAGATAAACTTAACCAAATGGCCACTTCTGTGACACTTTCCGCACTATTTTGACATGCCTCAATTTTATTTTATACTACATAACAAAAACTTCAATGTATGATTTTATGAAAGAGTGATCGCAAAAGATGTCATGAACTCGGTTTATAGAATTCATCCAGATATCTTCTAAATTGCATGAAGGTCATGAAGGTAGTACTATGCGACAATGAATCCTCACTTCACTCTTTCAGATTATTTTTGTTTATCTTTCGTTGAATAACTAGCTAAGAAACAATTTCGTTTAAGCTTTTAATCTGTCACAGACCTTAACACTGCTATCAGTGGAGCTCATTGTTTCCCTTCCATGCCACGAGGATCCATTCAAACTTTGCAACTCGCATCGTGGACAGAAATTAGAAGCTTACTTTAATAATAATAATAATAATAATAATAATAATAATAGAAATTAGAAGCTTACTTTAAAAGAAATTAGAAGCTTACTTTAATAGTTTGGTAGTAGCAGGAAAAAAAAAAGAACTTTTTTTTGGGATAAAAGATGACCCAATCATCGCTTCATTAATGCGATATTAAAAAAACACAGTACAGAGATCCCAAGTACCAAAATACCTCATCAAACCATTAACTACAACCACGAAAAGACTAGAAAAGCAAAAAAGCAGAAAGTAAGATACAAGACAATGCTCAAGACAAGGCCATCGATACAAGGGATAGTCGACATAACCACAAGGACTCGATCTGGAATAGTGATAGTCTCCCTCCCTGAGCTTGATCTCCACCAATGAGTCCTACTCCTCTTCCATTCGCAGTCGTTTCATAGCTCCCCTGTTACCTGTCCAATCATGTGTTAAAACCTGAATTTTATGCATGAGTCCCGAAAATGTACATTTGATATTGCTAAAACATAAATCATTCCAGATAACCCATAAACACCACATAGTTGCTGAAGCTACGATACCCCATTCATCTCTATCTTTCTTACTAGGTAGTTCTAACCAGCAGCGCTCCCAGACATCTGCACTCAACCTAGAGCTTTGTAGACACCCAAAATGCATACATATCATCTCCTACGCTAGTTTGGCCTTAGTACAAGCGAATAACAAATTGTTGGTATCCTCATCAGCGCACTCATATTCCCCGCATCTCACATCGATTTGCAACTTTTTTTTTGAAGGTTGATCTTTGTTAAAATAGCGTCGTTCATCAAGCCAAGCAAAAATTTTAACCCTCAAAGGTATGGAGAGTTTCCAAATAATCTCTGCGTCATTACATCGCAAGCCTCCATCGTTAATCCGCTTGTACATCGATGATACAGAAAATTCCCCAGATGACCCCAATATCCAATCTCTGCTATCTTCGATGTCGTTGTTGTACCGACCTTCTGTGACAAACTTATTCAGTTTAGTAAAATGTAATAATTCTCTCTGAGAAACTTGTCCCCTAACGTCCAACTTCAATCTCTTGTTGCACCACACATCCGACACAACCGTGTCAATATTAATCGTCGCCTCTGCAGCTTCGGGGAAAAGGCTCATTAGACTAACGTCACCGCACCACCTGTCCCGCCAAAATCTTGTGTCCTTTCCGTTCCCAATCCTGCATCTAGTGTGTGCATGGAACATCAAGCCTACCTTTGCCACTCCCCTCCATAACACGGAAGATTTCCCGAATGCACTTTTCCGGAAAAAAAAAGAACTTTATATGAAGGGATTTCATTATCAACTTTTCCCAGTGATGTTCACACAATTTAGGGGGTACGTCACTCCTATCACCAACTTTAAATGTGATGCCAATAAAAGTTATCACAATTCTTTTTTTTTTTTTTTTGGTGATAAAAGATGACTACAGTCATCGTTTTATTAATAGTGATTAACGAAACAGGCTCAAAATATTACAACTATAGCCCGAAGGCTCATCAAACTACCAAAAGTAAAAACTCCCAAAACGAAGGCTAATGCCAATATAGTCCGGACATAGCCAACTAACAACCACAATTACAATTATTTGAAGAATGGTCAGGATTAAAAGTGAACTATAACAAAAGCTCCATTACACTCTTAAGGGGATCTGGGGAAGTGGGGAACACTATTGCAAATATTCTCAACCGCCTGATGCAGAAACTACCAATAAAATACCTGGGATTGCCGATCGGAACAGGAAATATTAGGAGGGTGGATTGGCATGGCATCATTAACAAAACTGCGGCCAGGCTTGAGGGGTGGAAAGGAAAAATGATGTCATTCAGAGGAAGACTTATATTGCTAAACTCCGTGATTAGCTCTATACCATTATACTTTATGCCCTTCTATCAAATTCCGGTTTGGGTGGTCAAAAAAATTGACAGACTTAGGCGACGATTCTTATGGCATGGGGCGAGGGAAGGGAAAGGGTATGCTTTAATCAAATGGAGCATAGTGTGCAGACGAAAATAGCTTGGAGGTTTAGAGGTCGTCAATATTCGCCAAATGAACCAAGGTGCTATGTAAATGGTGGTGGAAACTCAAGACTAAAACGAAGACTAAATGGGGTACAATGATAAAGGCGTCTTATTTGAAGAATGGTTGCATGCACCAGAAACAAAAAAATAAGGATTCAGCATCCGGGTTTTGGAGAGGGGTGACTAACACTAGAGACATCTTCATATCCGGAGTAACTTTTTCAATTGGAAACGGAGATTCGACGTGCTTGGCGTGGATCTATTAACCTAAAGAGGAGATTCCCGGAAGCATACAGGTTTGCTACTGATAAATATGATCAGGTGGCTAGGAATTGGAGGAATGAGGAGTGGAGACCGAGACTCACAGGCAGACTTACAAACGAGGCTAGAAGACAAAAACAGGAGATCATTGCCTCTTGCAGGATTGGAAGCCAACGGAAAATGATCATGAGGATAAAGTAAAATGGGAGGCAAAAAAAGGGGGAGTCTTTTCAGTTAAATATGCGTACAAAAGGTTAAACAATGGAGGGGTTAGAGTCTACGATCCAGTTTGGAAGGCACATGCCCTACTTAAAGTGAAGCCCTTTAACTGGCTGGCATGTAGAAACGCCATCCTAACACGGAATAACTTGGTTAGGAGACGGCGGTAAGGACCGGCAAATTGTGTAATGTGCAATCAGGATGATGAAACGATTGACCATTTACTTATCACGTGCAGCTTTGCGAGGCTGATTTGGGGGGACCTCCTAAACAGATTCGGTATCTTCGGGGTAGGTCCGGATACGGTTTTTGATGCTGGGGGGGGGGGGGGGTGGAGGGCAGGTGGAGAGAGGGACACATTCAAAACAGCAATTCCTGTATTTGGGACATTGGGGTGGCTGCTATATGTTGGGGCATATGGCTAGAAAGGAATAATAGAATCTTTAGAAGCACACACAGACACATCATGTATCAACAATTGTTGTTCAAGATTATTGCTAATATCATGTTCTGATCTAAAACGACAGGTGACGAACAGACGAAGAAGATCAAAGACATATACAAGGACATTGCCACCAGTCAAGCTGAATTACAGGAAGGGGAAGGCACAGCAGATGATGGTTGATTGCATAGAGTGAGGAGGGTGGAACATGCACACGGGAGAGTTTTGGGGAAGTTTATGGTTTCATGTATTTTGAGGCCAATATTTTGATATATTTGGGATCTATTTTTTCCTCGTATGTATTTTGGTGGGTTTCATTGGGTCAGTAGCGACCTATGTAGGGAACTCATTTTTTTGGTGGGACAATGAGTATCATGGCCCGAACGTGGGACACATGAACATCATTGTCCGTTACTGGATTATCTGTTTTATTAAAAACTTTTTAATGAAAGTAGGGGGGCTAGGCCAACCTTTTATGATAATAAAAAAACAACCACAATTACAATAATCAAACATAAAGCTGAGTACTCCAAAATATAGCATATCCCAAACCGCCACCAAGCTGTATATCCACTACTCTTCCTCCACATGTCGCCTCTTGTTGGAGCCAAGAATCCCTGTCCAATCATAAAAGAGAAGATAAATTTTATGTATCAAAACTGAGACTATTTGATTAATAGCACGAAAGCACAAATCATTTCTGTCCAGCCATAGGTTCCACATCGTAAAGGCTATAACTAAGTCCCAACTAGTTCTATCCTCCTTCCTAAATCTGTTATTTCTTCCTATTGCCCAAACCTCCGAACTCGAAACCGGGAACTCTAAAACCCCGAATCGAGGACCTATAATCCCCCATACCGTTCTCGCTCGCGGTTGCTAGTTTGCACTGAAGTAACAATTGCTGGCTTAGGGACATTACTTGAAATAGAATGCGAAGATTGAACACCTTCAGTTGCTATCTTTGAATTGTCCACCCTTTTCATCCCTTCAGTAGGGTTTTTTAGTGCTCCAGTATTCTTTTTTGCAATTTCCTGCAACAGCAAAATTTGCTTTAGTCAGATTGCACATGTAAATAATTTCTAATATCAAAGCTACAAAGTGATCAGAAATATGTCCTTTTTAAGCTGGAATAACAAAGTTGTTAACCAAAAACAATACCACACACAAAAAAAATCTACCATATGAAGCATGGATACGAATACAGACACGGATATAGGCATGGGTATCAACACGTGTAAAGGACAAATTTGTAAAAGGTAGGGTAAGGGGACACGGCTAAAATATTACATAAGATAAATTAATATTATTTCAATTATGTAGAATTTAATTTAAAATGGAGTCGGAACAATACAATTTGTTGCTCATGATCAAAATAAAAAAAATATATTGTCAACAAAATGTGGTAATATTTCACCGAACACCTAAAATTGGAGATGTGAATGCAAGTAACTAGAGTTAACTAGTAAAAGACATGAATGTGTATCTAAATTTAAAGTTTGTTAATTATGTTTTCTAACTTTTAAGAAAAATTAGAAAAGTACGAAGTTATAACATATAAGATGTATTATATAATTTGGGACACACATGAGAAGTGAAATTTTTTACCAAAATAACCAACTTTCTGAAAGTATTTACCAAACTGACCCACTTTCAAAAGTATTTACCAAAATGACCCACTTGCTATCTGAGATAGCAAGTTTGGTGAAAATAACCTCGCTGTCTGAGATAGCGAGTGTATGTTGAGGTGTTAAAAGATGAAGAAAATTTTCAAGTTTACACTCGCTATCTCAGATAGCGAGTTTAGTGAAAACATCGCTATCTGAGATAGCGAGTATATGTTGAGCTATTTCTCCATCACTTAGAGGAAAACTTGAAGAAAAATACCAAGTTTAGACTCGCTATCTCAGATAGCATGTGTGTTTATACCACACTCGCTAACTGAGATAGCGAGTGTCAATTGGGGAGTTTTTAAAGACTCGTTCGCTGTTTCGCTATTACACTATTGCATATAATATTCGTTAAACTGTTATGACATGCAATAATAATATCTATAGGTGTTGTTTGGTAGTAGCTGCAAAGCTTTACACTCTACAATTGACTACATATTTGTTTCTTGCAACGGTGGTACTAGCTTAATTAGTTGTATAGTTGCAGTTGAAAATGGTAGGATAACGTAAGTAAGAACTAATCAAAAATACACTCAACTAAAACACACTATAAATTCATTCTATATTAACTTACCTGTACCTGAGATGCATACAACACTCGCTCTCGCTATTTGAGATAGATAGCGAGTTCATTTGAACTAAACTCGTTATCTCATATAGCGAGTGTAGTTGTACTCAATTTTCAGAAAATTTTGAACATAAAATGTATACAACAACACTCTCTATCTAAGATAACGAGTCTAGTTCAAATGAACTCGCTATCTCAGATAGCGAGTGTTGATGCACTCATTTTCCAGAGAAATTTTGAACGTGAAATATATACGACTACACTCACTATCTAAGATAGCGGAACTCGCTATCTCGGATAACGAGTGTAAGTCTATACATTTGCATGTTTAAATTTTTTCTAAACAAATAAGTACAACTACACTGGCTATCTGAGATAGCGAGGTCAGTTGAACTAGACTCGCTATCTGAGATAGCGAGTGTAGTTATATACATTTCAGATAAAAATTGCATGTTTAAAATTTCTCTAAAAAATACAACTACACTCGCTATCTGAGGTGACAATGTCAGTTGAACTAGACTCGTTATCTGCGATAGCGAGTATAGTTATATACAATTCAGATAAAAATGCATATTCAAAATTTCTTTGAAAAATGAGTACAACTACACTCACTATCTGAGATAGCGAGTCGGTCAATTAGGTAAATAGTTTTGAAAGTGGGTCAATTTGGTCAATACTTTCCAAAAGTGGGTCATTTTGGTATAAAAAAAACTAAGAAGTGTCCAACTAAGTGTCGGACACGTGCTTGGTATGGGTATGGATCCTTACTAGAACTTTTCGTGCTACATAGCAACAAGCTGTTCCATTCCCCCTGCAGCATAATGATTTGCAAAAATAAATAAAAAATACTAGTAAGTTAACCAGCTTGTAAGGGCCAGACATTTAGTTTACAAGAGTTCCACCTGAAGCAACACTCTTCATCTTCTCCACCTTGTATCTATCATTTAATATTCTTCAGTGAAGTAGAGGCCAAGATTATGCAGTAATGTTTAGAATACTAACCAGAAAATTATTCTTTTCTGGCCCATACCTTCATTCCTCTCTCAATATAAATGCAATATTTTCCCAATTTAGATTAATCACTCCTCTCATCTATTGAAGTTGCAAATGTGCTCAAAAAATATCTTTGCATACAAATAAAAACAAAAAATGAGTTTGAAAGTGAAAAAAGAAATCTTTTTTTTTCCCGTCAATGATAGAAGAAAATACTATGCAATGTTCCGACTTTACCAAATAATGTTGTCATGAACCAAAATTAAATTTACTTCTTTCAATTAAGGAGACAGTAAAATTAATCAATCAACTTAACATTCATTATATATATATATAGAGAGAGAGAGAGAGGAATGCTCCATTGCAAACCACCTAAGGTTATATTAACACTAAAGCCGTTGTTTCAGTGTAAATTTAACCTAAGCCGTTGGCTTCAGTCGTTTGCATACCTGTTTGCACGGGACCCGTTTGCAATGGAGCATTCCCCATATATATATATATAGAAAAACTTTGATTGCGAACGGATTGGTGCAAACTGCGTGCAAACGGCAACAGTTGCCGCTATCCCCAATAACGGCAACCGTTCGCATGCAGTTTGCACCAAATCTGTTCAAAACCGTAGGGCTCCCTATATATAGAGCTCTAAAAGAGCTCCAGCTAAAGTTAAATATAACTAAAAATAAGTACAAGTACTATCAGGCCAGATTAAAATAACCACATAGCTACTACCAGCTGCAGTTAGTTAGCAAACATAAGCAAAACACTAACTGGCACACAACTTAACATTCTCTTATATATATTCCATGCAATCTTCTTATAGTTTATTCACATCACTAGCATTTTATGAGAACTATGCATGTTTAGAATATGCCTCACCTTCTCAAACAATGTTCAAGCTTCTGTATACTGCTTCCGGAGTTCCGAAGTATTAGGCTCAAGCCTCATCGCAAACTCAGAATCTGCCATCAGCTTTTCAGTTTCAATATGTTTAGATTTACAGAAACTGAAGAAAGGGCAAGACTATTAACAATCACGCAAGAATAAGAATGCATCTGACCTTGCATGGAAGCTTCAAACTTCCCAAGTTCTTTTCTGGCTGTAGCTCAACAAGAATATGCTTTTACATAGCGATCACCTAAATTCAATGTCTCTGTACAATCATTCTCAGCCTCTTCGAATCTACCGAAATTTTTATGACATAAAAATGAGAAAAATAATTATGACAGGGACAGAGCAAACAAAAAACAACACTCTACTTTTATGTAAAATATATTAAGAAGATGGGATCCATTTTGCTTAGCTTTTGGTATTATCTACAACTTCTAGGTTGATATGTACTTCATTCAGCAAAATAAAATTATCCTCTTCTTCATGATTTACTACACTCTGGGAGAATCAGAGAAGCCAACTGGTCATAGTGGATTATGATTATGCGAAAATAGTTATTGTGAAATCTCAACAGTGAAAACTACCCCAATCAACAAAGTTTTACTCATAATTTTTTCATGAAAGGATCCACCTTTCCAAAATGGACAAAGAAATAATCCGACTAAAATATAAACCCTTGTTTGGATACAGAGGATGGTGGAGGTTAGTAGATGAAGCTTGTGTACCTGCAGATATATAAACTTTGATCCTTTTGGATCATATTTTGGAGTTTACATTGCCTCCAGTATCTCAACTCGAAGTTACAATCACTCTAGAAATTTATAGTCTAAACTCCAATCAATTATCAATAAATCTAAACAAAAACTCAATTTATTTTTTAAGTCAAAAAATGGAGGTACATGTATTGCAACCTATAGTTGCATCCCTCTACCTCCACTAAAAAATTACTTATGTGATGTTTGGATAATAAAATATTTGAGGCGTTGGCTTGTATACCGGCATTATCTAAACTTTTGTCCTTTCCGATCATATTTTGGAATGTTACCTCTGGCTATCTCACCTCAAACCATATTTCGATACAAAGGCAGAACTTGTAGGTAATTTTTAAGTGGCAGTAACGGAATGCAACCTGTAGGGTGTGTTTGGTTGGAGGAAAATGGAGGGGAGGGGAGGGGAGGGTTTTTTTAAATATTTCTTGTTTGGTTCAATTTTTTAGGAGGGGAGGGGAGGGGAATGGAGGGTTGCAGAATCCCTCCTGAGCCACTTTTGGCTCCCCTCCAATATTGGGGGGATTTGGAGGGGAGAGAAATAGAGTCAAATTTTTGTATAGTGATTAGACAAAATTGCCCTTCACATTTCCAAGTCTCTAATGATCGTTTCAATATTATTCTTATGTACAATTTTTCATTAAACTTATTATACGGTTCCAGTTTTTTTTTAACCCTCCTAGATAGAAATGTTTAAATTTTGAAATACATGTTGACTGCAGAACATAAGTTGGCTTGGTCACTAAATTCGTTCTCAAATTGATGAATATCAATGTTAAACAAATGAGTTCATGTGGCCAACCACCTGAATTAAACCCAAACAATTTCTGTGGATTAGTTACCCTTGGATAACATTCGGGAATAAGAAAACAACGTCCTGTTAGAAAATGTAGTACGCCTGATTTACAAAGTCTGACATCTCAAGCATGAATATTGTTACAGACTTGGCAATATATGAAAGGTAATCTTCTTTTCTTTTCTTTTTTGAAAAAATGTGCGAGGCATTGAAAAGGGTGATGAAGATTAGTATTGGTAACAATGTTTAAAGACAGATTATTAATCAATCAAAGGATTAAGAATATAGCCAATAAGAATGACTAACTATCTAATAGGTTTACAGGCTTTAATTTTATTGTAGGACTAGTGTTCTTGAAAAGTCCATCACAAAGAAGAAAGCCTATCATGTTTGGAATAACATGTATGCCTTCATACAAGTCTATCACAAAAAAAAGATTGCTTCCACACTTCCGCGACATATTAGAACATCCAGGATGTTTTTAAAATTTCCAGCTATAATAATTTATTAGGTGAGCTGAGGAACTGAATTGCATGTACATTTTTTATAGTGGTTTTGTTACAAAATATAAAAGGATATAAAAGTAATTTTATTAAAAAATCTCTTCCCTCCCCCTGTGAACCAAACAAGAGAATACTTATTTTCCCTCCCCTCCCCTCCTTTGAACCAAACAGAGTCTTGATTGAAATCTCTCCCCTCCCTTTCCCTCCCCTCCCCTCCCCTCCATTAAAATTCCTCCCCTCCCCTTCCCTCCTTTGAACCAAACAGACCCGTAGTAGACTGCATACCTACCTTCATCTTTTACTTTAGAAATATCTTTTTTAGAATTGGACTTTAGATACCTACGTCATATGTTTGAGGTGCAATAAACAGAGGTAACTTAACTCCAAAATATTGTCCAAACAGACTAAAATTTAGATCACTATAGTACAGGTCAAGGTTAAGATAACCGCAGATATCTAAACTCCCATCAATTATCAACCTATTCTCCAACCCAACCAAATTATTTTTAGCCACATTTGAAGGTACATGTATACAACCTAGAGGAATGCAACCTATAGTAGACTGCATACCTACCTTCATCTTTTTCTTTAGACATAACTTTTTTAGATTTGGACTTTAGATACCTACGTCATAAGTTTGAGGTGCGATAAACAGAGGTAACTTAACTCCAAAATATTGTCCATATGAACTACAATTTAGATAACTATAGTACAAGCCACCTCCACCTGCCCCCACTAACCCTATATCCAAACAGGGTCTCAAAGTTAAGATAACCGAGGATATCTTAACTCCAATCAACTATCAACCTATCCTCTAACCCAACAAAATTTATTTTAAGCCAAATTTGGAGGTACATTTATACAACCTATAGTCGCATCCCTCCACCTCCACTTAAAAATCACCTAGCCTTGTTTGGATACAAAGGTTAGCATATATGGAGTATCCAAATTTAGTCTGTTTGTATCATATTTTGGGGTAATGTTACCTCCAGTTATCTTACCTCGAAGCTAAGATATTGCAACTATATAACTCCAATCAATCAAATTTATATTTTTAAAGCCAAAAGTGGAGTTACAGGTATACAAACTATAGGCTGCATTCCTCTGCCTCCACTTAAAATTTACATACTGGAATCCTATCTTTGTCTCCAGATAGAGTCCAAGAGTGTCCTGAAACAAAGTCACATTAACTAAAGTTATTTATAAGTGGAGTTGGCCACGGTTGAAATCCAAATCATGGAGCAACTTCGTAAAAACATGGCAAAAACCACATGCAACTTGCCTCTTGACTTTGATATACGCCAAAGCTCGATTAGCGTAAGCAACAGCAGTGGGAGACAACCCAATGCTCCTCGAGAAACACTTAATCGCTTCGCGATATTTCTTCTGTTTAAAGTACTCATTTCCCTGCAATCAAACATGCGCAATTTGTGTTTATTAGCAAAAAACACTCTTTTAACTTTAAAAAAAAGCACAGAAATTAATCATACCAATTCTTTTTCTGAAGCTGCATCTGGTACTTTCTGTCAGGAGTAGGGTTGCGGTTACTCCATGACCTCGCCATGACTAGATCTCACAGGAGCTAGGGTTGAAAGAGGGAGAAGATTTGGAGGAGAAGAAGCTCGCTAAGGGACAATTACAAAGAAAACGCGCGCATAGCGCACTTAAATGCCTCCGGTCATCTTCCCGCCATCAGCTGATTTGAAAAACGTGTGCAACGCACGTACAGTTCAATTACAGACTCGAAAAAGAAAAAAGGAAAGAAATGAGAAATGAACCCATTGGATCTCTGAGACGATCCTTATGACCATTGCTCTATTGAACTTTAGGGATCTGCCGTCGACCCTGACAACTCCTCCCCCCTTAAAAACGAACTTGCCCCAAGTTCGAAATTTGGAAACTTGCGCCGAACCACGACAATGTCAACCCACGAAGCATTCTCTACTCTGGAGTTTTTCCACTTGATCAGTAATTCGATCCCCATTTGATTTTGCTTGTTGAACACTCTCCGATCAATTATTGCCTTTGGTTTTTCTTGATTGTCTTCTTCTACCCACCATGTGGGAAATTCCGACGAAACATTGGGTCTGTGGTTGCCGTGACATTTCTCGAGCTTTGAAACATGGAAAACTGGGTGAATTACTGCCCCTTCTGGCAGTTGAAGACGATATGCAACAAAACCCATCCTCTCAACCACCCTATAGGGTCCAAAAAACCTTGAAGTTAGCTTCTGAGGTGTGGGACTGTGGAGGGAAGTTTGTTTGTAAGGTTGGATCTTTAAAAACACCAGATCACCCACCACGAATTCCCTCTCAGTGAGTTTTTTATATGCAAAATACTTCATGCATTCCTGGGCTTGAGAAATGTTATCTTTTAACAACTTCAAGATGGAGTCTCTAGACGTCAACTCCTCCAACGTTGGCATACTCGCAGTCCCTCGCACATACTGAAGTACTGATGGTGGAGGTCTACCATATACTCCTTCGAATGGAGTTACCCCCGTGGATGCGTGCCAATTGGTATTGAACCAAAATTCAACCCACGCTATCCACCTCACCTAATCTGTGGGTTTTTGGCTACAAAAGCAACGCAAATATAATTCCAACGCCTTGTTCACGATTTATGGTTGGCCATCGCCTTGGGGGTGGTAAGCTGTGGTGTGATTGAGCTTGCAATTCTGAATTTTGAAAAATTCCTTTCAGAACCTGCTTATAAATATGGGATCTCGATCGCTCACGATACTCCTTGGCATTCCGTGCAGTTTGTAGACGTTGTCGATGAACACTTGGGCTAACGATTGTGCTGTGTATGGGTGTGAAACACCTATGAAGTGAGAATATTTGGTCAGACGATCAACAACCACCATTATCACACTTTTCCCTTGGCTCTTGGGTAGACCTTCTATAAAGTCCATCGATATCTCCTCCCAAACACGATCGGAAATTGGAAGGGGATGTAGCAAACCTGCAGGGTGTATCATTTCATTTTTACTTTTCTGACACACTAGGCATTCCCTAATCCATTGCTTGATCTCCTTGTTCATTCCTTCCCATTTGAAATCTCTCTTAATTCTCTGCAGGGTTTTGTTAAAACCAGAGTGTCCCCCCAAGCTAGAGGAGTGGAGGTCAAAGAATATCAAGTGCCTCACATTTGCTTGAGGGCTTACTAATATCCTCCTTTTATAGTACCAAACCCCCCTACCTGCTTGTAAAACTCTTGATTAACTTGCTTTTCCTGCAGCTTCTCTTGCAATTTTGCGAAATAGGGATCTTCCAAGACCATCTGCTTGATGCCTTCCAACCATTTTGGCACAATAAAAGTGATCTCATACCAGGTCTCCCCTTCTCCTTCTCTCCTCGACAATCCATCTGCAGCTGAATTATCGATACCTCTTTTGTACTCCAAAGTGAAGGTATACCCCAACAGTTTCCAAAGCCACTTCTCTTGAATTTCTGTATTGATTCTTTGATCTAAAATGTACTCGATACTCCGTTGATCTGTTCTTATTATGAACGTGCTACCCAGCAAATATTGTCTCCATTGCTTTACGGCTTGCAAAATTGCAAAGACTTCTTTTTCGTATGTGGAGAGTACCAATAACTTTCCTTTTAAACCCTTACTCATAAAGGCGATGGGTTGTGAGTCTTGCATAAGCACTGCCCTAATTACGGACTGTGATGCATCAGTCTCTAGTACAAATGGCTTGGAAAAATCAGGTGATTTCAAGACAGGGGTAGTTGTCATGGCTTCTTTAAGGGTCTTGAAGGCGGTTGTTGCTGCGGAGCTCCACTTGAAGGCATTCTTCTTCAGAAGTTGAGTGAGAGGAGATTCTATTCCACCGTAGTTCTTCACAAACCTACGGTAATAACCAGTTAACCCCAAGAATCCTCTCAGCTCCTTCACTGTCTGTGGCTCTGGCCACTCTACTACCGCTTTGATCTTGTTAGAGTCAACTGCGATGCCGTCTTCACTGATGATATGACCCAAAAACCCAACTGCTTTCTGACCAAATGTGCACTTACTTGCCTTCGCAACCAATTGGTGTTTACTCAATATTGTTAGAGCAATCGAGACATGGAGAAGATGGCTCTCCCAAGAAGAGCTATAGATTAGGATGTCATCGAAGAACACCAGTATAAATTTGCGTAGATATTCTTTGAAGATTTCATTCATTAGGCACTGGAAGGTTGCCGGAGCGTTTGTAAGCCCAAAAGGGCATGACAACAAACTCAAAGTGACCATGGTGTGTGTGGAAGACTGTCTTGGGAATATCAGTATCACGTATCCTTATTTGGTGATACCCTGACTTTAAGTCAATCTTGGAGAAGAATTTAGCACCATTTAATTCATCAAGGAGTTCATCGATGAAGGGAATTGGGAATTTAGCCTTGATCATTTGGTTGTTGAGTGCCCTATAATCAACACAGAGACGCCAATTGCCATCTGATTTTTTAACCAAAATCACAGGCGATGCATATGGGCTGTTGCTAGGTCGTATGAAACCTGATGTGAGCATCTCTTCTACCTATTTTTCAATCTCACTCTCGTGGTAATGGGGGTGTCTGTAAGGCCTCAGACATACATGTTTAATTCCTGCTTCAATGGGAATCTGATGATCGATAGATCTCTTTGGTGGCAGTGTAAGAACTTCAGCGAAGACTTCAGGAAAGTTAAGTAGGACCTTCAGTAGATCAGTAGCCCCAGTGTGCAATTGTGGCATTCCCTTTCCTTCTCTTCCAACACAATTTCTTGGATTTGTACATGGTTTTAAATCTCGGATTTCAGACTCGTCTCAGCAAAGAGAGTTTCATCTCGGATCGGAGATATCGGGGAAAATCTCGGGGAAATGTGATTATATCGGATGTTCATTTCCTATACTCAATAAATTTATTTATTTTTGTTACTAAATAAGATATTATATGTTCTACATGTCATTTATCATATAAAAATACTGTATAATGTAACTAATGACATGAATCAATTACGGTAAATCTTCGCATAATTTAACAATAACATAGAAGAGGATGTAATATAAGAATATAACTAAATTTAATTTGCATTGATTAGAAAAAATGTATTAGTTAATAAACTTACTTGACTTTGCATATATACAAACAATAGCGATACGAAATTCTCACATTATTTTAGCTGAAGGTCCAATATTGAAAGACATGCAAAAAGTAAAATAAATTTTTTAATATATTCACAATAACATTTATGTCTATTTCGGCTGATATTTTCCACTTTCGACAATATTTCGGCCGATATTTCAGTAATTTTGACTGAAATCTACACATTTCGGCCCAAAACGATGTATAGTATAAAATATGTGATTTCGTATCGGCAAGCTAGCCGAAATGAAATCTCGACCGAAATTTCGGCCATATCGGAGAAAATTTAAAACAATGGATTTGTATCATATAAGCTTGGCAAATACAATGGTTCATCTTAGAAAATTCATGTGCATCCATGAGTTGCATTTGAGAGGTGATGATTCCTTGTAATTTCTTCATATTTCCTGCCACCTTAAACTCCATAGTCATTAAGGGAGAAGTCCATGGTTACTGGACCTAACGACCTTAACCAATGCGCTCCCAAAACCATCTGTGCAGGACCCAGGGGCAGGAGCAAGAGTTCAGCTTGTAGTTCCACACCTTGTACCACAAAATTCACACTAGAAACCTTGCCTTCGTTGTACATACATTGCCCATTTGCCACAGTTACCTTATACCGGGGTTCCTTCATGATAGATAGGTTGGCGCTGAGGGCAGTTTGAGGATCAAGGTAGTTTTGTGTAGAGCCGGAGTCGATGAGAATACTAACTTCCTTCCCTCCTATTCTTCCCTCGACTCTCATAGTCTGGGAATACACTTGATTACCAACAAGTGCATGGAAGGATATTTCAGGGTGCAGTGTGGTTTGTAGAGGAACCTGCACAATTGTGGGAGGGCTCTCTTCCACTTGTGTTGCTTCAAAGCCTGCTTCCACACCATCTTCCTCCTGCAAACCTGCTAGGAAGTAGAACCTTTGTGCTTTGCAGATATGTCCTTGGATATATCTCTCGTCACAGTTAAAGCATAGGCCTCTAGCTCTCCTATCCTTCATCTCCTGGATACTCAACCTTTTGGGTATAAAATTTGATGCAACTGCAGATGTAGGGTTGCTGTGACTAGTAGGGTGTTGAATGTTTGGTGATGTAGCAGAGGTAGGATGGAAGTTAATTAAGGAACTTGGTTGAGAGTGTGGCTTAGGAGATGGTTCTGTGGCTTTAGCTGTGAAGGGACTTCTGAAATTCCTCCTCAAGCAAGAAATTTTTTCCTCATACCCCCTAGCCAATCCGATGGCCTCATTCACATTCTTGGGCCGCTGCGATTTCACATCCCAACGTATTTCATCTCTCAGACCACTGATGAAGTTACTCAGGTAATGGGATTTTGTCCAACCATCTACAAAATTAGATATTTGATCAAATTCTTCGATATAAGTCTCGATATCCCCTTTCTGTTGTAGCTTGGATGAAATTCTCTCGTAGTCTTGAAACTCCGTAGGCCCAAACCTAGTTAACAACTCTGCAAGAAACATCGACCAAGTCACATCATGAATCCTGGGTTTCCGGTGCCTTCTAAACCACTGCGCCGCCCTGCTCCTTAGATTGAGTGATGCATATTTCAATTTTTGATTTTCAGAAATCTCATAGAAATCCAAGAACTGTTCTACGTCGCAAATTCACTCCGTCGGATCCCCCTCATGAAACATTGGAAATTCCACCTTGAATGGAGCTCTAAGCCTTACTCCTCCATCGCTATGATTTGTAGATTGCATTAAATTAGAGTTAAAGACAGTTACCTCCCGATGGTGTGGTAGATGAGGTGGGTTTGGAAGCAGAGGGGGGTTCAGTGGTCGTGATTGCGATTGCTGCATCATTGCCATCATGGATTCTATCCTCGTCTCAATCAACGAGAACCTCTCACCTATGCTCGTAGCGATAGATTCGACCCTCTCCGTGAGGTAGTTGGTCTGGAGCTACCCTTCCACTAGTTGGCTTCTCAGATTGGCCACCTCTCCCTCAAGCGCCGTGCTCTCTTCGTTGTGCCCATCATCATCGAAATTGTCCTGCTCTAATACCACATTGTCAGGAGTAGGGTTGCGGTTACTCCGTGACCTCGCCATGGCTGGATCTCACAGGAGCTAGGGTTGAAAGAGGGAGAAGATTTGGAGGAGAAGAAGCTAGATTTTTATTGATACAGAATAGGAATTACAGCTCAGCTCTTATACGGGTCGACGGTCGGTTGCGCTACAGGACAATTACAAAGCAAACAAGTGCATAGCGCACTTAAACGCCTCCCGCCATCTTCCCGCCATCGGCTGATTTGAAAAACGTGCCCAACGCACGTACAGTTCAATTACAGACTCGAAAAAGAAAAAAGGAAAGAAACGAGAAATGAACCCATTGGATCTCTGAGACGATCCTTATGACCATTGCTCTGTTGAACTTTAGGGATCTGCCGTCGACCCTGACACTTTCTCATCCCAATCGTTTAAGCCATTTAAGAACACTTTAAAATCCTACAAATACAACCAAAATAAAAATAACAAAAATCATGAAAAATAGCTGAAAATTAGAGAAGTTGAGTAGAAGGGTTTGGGGTTACCAAGGAAGGATCTTTGGTTCGTTTTCCAGAAACGCCAGCCATTAGGGTTTGATGGAAGTGATGGAGAATGGGATTTTGAGAAATTAAAGAAAGGTTTTTCGACAAGGGGAAGCGTGGATCGATGGTTCTCGAAAGGACGAAGAATTTAGTTTTACCAGGCGGTGACCAGATCGTGAACTTTACTTGTTGGGCCTTGTTATTGGTGGGCCCAAATTGAGAAAATACATTATTGGGCTTGTGATAGTCGATAATATTTGATATTAATAATTAAGTAAAACAATTAGATGACCTAGAAGAACAAGAAAAACATCTAGAAAAAAAATAATGAGGATAAGAGAACTTGTTGCACGAAAAATATTTTATTTATTTATTTATTTTATTAAAGACGATGACGATAACGATAACGAGTACATGACCAATATTGACAACAAGAATAATAGTAAGAAATAGTAAGCGATTCCATAAGCAGATAAGTTATGATGAAAAGCTTACAAATACAACTACTCCTGTGCTATATGAAAATTCATTTCCCAAGATAAGTTATGATGAAAAGCTTACAAATACAACTACTCCTGTGCTATATGAAAATTCATTTCCCAAGTATTCGAAAATGGAAAAGTATATTGCATGAATATCTCTCTCGCACGCCAGCTAGAATGATACAACTAATAGCAAGGCTGCAAACGAACCGAGCTACTTGCGAATTACTTGGCTCGAGCTCGGTCAAAGCTCGGCTCAAGATGAGCTCGAGCTTAAAAATCGAGCTCAATGGCTTAATGAGGTGACCTCGAACTTGGGTTTGAGCTTGTTGTAATTGTTAGGCTAAGCTGTGAGCTACACAGCTCGAGCTTGGTTAAAGCTCGAAAACTGAGTTTAATAGCTTAACAAGTCAAACTTGAGCCTCAATAGCCTCAAAATACTCGGCTCGGCTCATTTGCTGCCATAACTGACAGTTAGTCTCTTTCTAAAGAACTGAAGTACATTTTATTTCTAGAACACTTTTTATTTAGCTGCAGTTTTAGTTTATTTTTTCCTTTGAACTGACATTTATTGTGATTTCTCACATGCATACACCTGGCAGTGTATAGTTATAGGGATGCCAGAGCTAACTATTTGATAATTATTCAGTTGTAATTTCTTCATGCATGGGACCTACATCATAAAGTGTGCCAACCCTACACCTAATTAGGGGACATTAAACAGTTAATTGTGTGTAGGTACGTTTTGCTGTTTTCTCTATTTCAAACCTCGCTATCTTTCACAACAAGCTGGAATTATTTGAATTGTTAGCCGACTTTTCAATGTAAAAAAGGTGTGTGCTGGTTTTTTTTCCCCATTTTTTTAAAGAAAAAACATCGAGTATAGTCATTTTGTTTTTTTAATAAGTCGATAATGAAACAAACAGAGACTACTATACTATCGTACAAAAATAAATACTACATAACTGAAAAAGAACATAACTCCTCCATGAAAGGGTGAGACAACAAAAGCAACATATGCAAAAGTATCAACTAGAGTACATACAATTGCTCCAATCAGTCAAGAGTCAGCCTAATCTCTATTTTCTCGTCGTCATACTCGTCCACCTGGAAAGCTATGACGATTCTCCCTCTTGGTCCTTTTACAACAACGGCGGTCCGAAAAAAAATAAGATGCATAATAAGAGTTAAATTACCAGAAATATTATTAATAGACCCACAAAAGTAACAGTTATTTCAATCAAGTCATAAAACCCAAGTTGTTGCAAGGCGATATACCAAGCCTCCTCCATCTCATGTCTGATCCTCGCATAGTCAGGACATATCCATAAGTCCTCATAGGTAAGAAGATAATCGTTCGTTCTGAAGGCCCTTAGGACATCGACCCAAACCGCTTAACTCCTATGTAATTCGATAACAAGATGGTATCTAGTTTCAAATGGACGTACTACAGAACCCGCAGTTGGTCAAAATATTAGGCTGCCTTTTAACCAGGTTATCCCTTGTGAGGATCGCATCAATGAGTTTAGACAAAGGAAAATCCTCACTTTCATATTATAGATGACCACCTAGGTCTATAGCCTCTGAAGTGGATACAGTTGTAAAGTGAAAGTACTGTAAAAGTTCATTCTTTTCCAACTCTCAGGCTCTCTGGTCTGGGTCTTGGGCACATTTCACCCCTGGATGTGCTAGGTGGAGTTGAAGTTCCTTCAGTCTAAGTTGAGATTCATGGCTTAGATGGGAATTGAAAGCGGGTTTCCATAACCCTCTCTGTAATACCCCGCCCTAATTCAGTGATTTTTCTGACAAATGCCCACTACATGCTTGCTTCATAAAAGGTGATATAGCTTATTGTGATCTCAAAATATATATATATATATATATATATATATATATATATAATTAATCACTCAGAAACAGCAGCAAAGCCCCCAACGGGAGCCCCACGCCATGTGATAGCATAGCAGAGCAACAACTTTGCTGCATGCCCCCTTAGACCGAGCCCCACCACCCACCTGCCACATCCACGTGGCAGGTCAACCGCAACAGCATTCCGTTGCCTTACAAACTGGGTGGGCCCCATACACAGCCCCCATTTCTACACAACCCTCCTATAGGAATTTCGGTAGGACACAGCCAATTAATTATCTATATATATGTATTCTTAACACGGAGTGTTACATACACCCCCCTTTAAGAATTCAGCGTTCTCGCTGAATTCTTAACTTGCAACGTAGCACAGGATCTCCTTTCTAGCCGGTGTGGAGCAGTCCCGTGAGCGTCGCTCTCATCTTTGGAATGCTGGAGACCAATCCCACTCTGCGGATCATCCTGTGGCCAAATACAAGCGTCCTGGAATACTGGGGATTGTCTCACTCCGCCGATCATCCTGAGTCCAAACATCACGTCTCTCCTACACTCTGTGTCAAAAGTCGTCTCTGATACCATTTGTAACGCCTCGCCCTAATTCAGCGATTTTTCTAACAACTGCCCACCATAGGCTTGCCTCAAAAAGGTGTTATAGCTTGTTGGTGACCTCTAATCCCAGACAATTATATATATATATATATATATATATATATATATATATATATATATATATATATATATATATATATATATATATATATATATATTTTTAATTAATCACTCAAATCCTCGATATGGGATCAAATCTCCACATCTTCTCGTCCTCTCTCTGAGAGAAACAGCAGCAAAGCCCCCAACGGGGGCCCCACGCCACGTGGCAGCACAGCAGAGCAGCAGCTCTGCTGCCTGCCCCCTCAGACCGAGCCCCACCACCTGCCTGCCACATCCACGTGGAAGGTCAACCGCAACAGCATTCCGCTACCTTACAAACCGGGTGGGCCCCATGCACATGCCAATTAATTATCTATCTATATATATATATATATATATATATATATATATATAACCGCAACAGCATTCCGCTACCTTACAAACCGGGTGGGCCCCATGCACATTCCCCATTTCTACACAACCCTCTTATAGAAATTTCTATAGGACACAGCCAATTAATTATATATATATATATATATATATATATATATATATATATATATATATATGTGTGTGTGTGTGTGTGTGTGTGTGTGTGTGTGTGTGTGTGTGTGTGTGTGTGTGTGTGTGTGTATGTATTCTTAACACGGGGTGTTACACTCTTATCCAAATTTTAGCGACCATGATGTGTGGCTGAGTCGCTTGTTCACAGAGATCTGAGAACAGTTCTTTGAGGGAGTGTGGACCACACCATTCATCCCACCATAACTTGGTCGAGAATTGTTTCCTTTGAACATCGATCGTCACATAGTTATTAATCGACTCGTAGGCTTTGGAAACAACTTTCCAAAACCAAGAAACTATGGGGCCAAAACGAAGCCCAAATGTCTTGTTCTCCTCCCTTGTAGATATGACTGAACAGATTCCTGCCAGCCCTCCCCGTTTGGGTGTCCACCACCACTTTCCAAGGAGGGCCAAATTCATGTTTCTCGTATCAATAGTTCCTAATCCACCATGTATTATCTTCATGCACGCCTTTTCCTACACAATCAAGTGATAACTCCCCTTATTCGCATCAACTTCCTTCCATAAGAACCACTTCCGAGTACGATCGATCCTCTGAATAGCACATTTTGGTATTTCAAAGAAGGATAGGTAATAGGTCGGGAGGTTGGAGAGAAGAGCATTGTCCAGGGTCACTTTTTCTCCCAACAATAAGGATTTCCCTTTCCACCTTATAAGCCTGACATCTACCCGATCAATTATCGGTAGCCAATCTGATTTCTGCAATTTACCTGGTCTGATTGGAAGCCCAAGATATCTGATAAGGAAGTTATCGAGTTTGCAATTTCGTACGATTGCATGTACTTCTGCCTCCTCTACAGACATAGCAATAGGGATAAGAGCACTTTTGTAGAAGTTGGCGCGTAGCCTAAACTAAGATTTAAACTAATACATTGCACCTTTGAAAGTGATAGTTCCTATTGGGTCTACGTTTCCAAATAATAAGGTATCGTCTGCGTATTGTAGAATGGTGCACCCTGAGTGGTTTCTTCCCCTAGCAACTGGGGAGATCCATCTATCATCTTTGCAATTGTCAAAATGGACTTCAAGTTGTCTGCAATGATGTAAGCCCTATTTCCCGTACCTGTATTTTTATACTGTATTTTTCCCCATTGTACTCTTTTATCAATTTAGGATCCTCTATTTTGTTTCCGTTTGAATAAAATCGTTATATTGTTTCAACTCAATTTTTGGTGCCTTTAGCTAATTCAATTGTATGTGCTTTTTTGTGTCGTTCTTCATGAAGAATGGGCTCATCTATCTAATTATCCCCATTATTAGTGAATTTTGACTAATTCCCTAGTTGGATCCCACTCAAACCGGATACCCTAATTCCCATTAACCCAAAACCCTATCTATATAAACCCTAAACACCCGAACCCTAACCCTAACCTATACCCCCGTTACTGTTCTAACCTAAACAACCCACCGCTACTCATCTTCTTCCCTTCCGTCTCCTTCTCCATCGCACTCGATCGAACACAATCCCCTGCGCCGTCGCCTCCTCCGATCGACACCATTGCCCTCTCACCTTCGACTCCCACTCCTCGTCAACCCCACATCACTACCACCGCAGCACCAATCCACCGTCGTCTCCTCCATCGAACCCAACTCCCGAACCCAATCTCCTTCACCATTTCCCAAACTCTCGACCTCCGCCATCCTCGCCAGCCACCCCAATCATTACCATCGCCATCATCCCCTGCCTCCTCGTCTCACGACACACCACCGTCGACTCCCTCACCAACCCATTTCCCCGCTCTCATCGCTCCCCTGTTTCGAAACCAAAAGCAAAGCATCACCGCAGTCGCGTCGCCATCGCCGCCCGGCGCATCTCGCCGTCAGCGTCGCGCAGCCCTTGCAGTCGCACCACCGCCTCGCCGCTCACCGCTACCGATGTCGTCGCCATTCTCTCTCTCGCTCTCTGGCTCAGTAAAAGAATGAAGAAGAAGCACAGTTTGGGCGGGATTCAATCTCAACCGTCAAATCTGATCAAGATCCAATCTTGATCAGATCTGATCTGATTGGTGGGTTTTGCTGTCCTGCATTATGTGCACAGCAGATCTGGGTTGCCGTTTGCTGTTCTGGACAGATCTGGTGTGGGAATTCTCTTGGGTACTGTTGATTCTTTGCACGGTCTTCGCACGTGCTTTTGGAAGATTTCGCCCGGGATTTTTCGATCCCGTTTTCCTCAATTATCGGATCTAATCGTCCTCATTCAATCAAGGCAAGTATTCATCTTGGACATATTTTTGTTCTAGTACAAGCATTTAATTTGAAAATACTGCAAATAGTTAGTAGTTGTGACTCCTCCTTGACTTGTCGTTGTTGATCAAATTTAATCCTCATCAATTTCATAATCTTAAGAGTCACAACAATTTCATTGTTATATTACAACTACTTTGACTCATCTAATTCCCTAGTCACACGAACATATGAAATTAAAAAACTCTAGATTTGTAGACGTGTGTTGTATCTTGGATGTGATGATCTTGCACCCATTTGAGTTGAGAAATAAATGTTACTTGCTGTTTTGATAATCATTACCTCGTATTTGTATCACACATTAATTTTGATGCCTAATAACCAATTATCATACAACCTAAACATGTAAGACATACACACTTGTTGCTGTCCTGGATCTTACTATGCTGTTTCGACCCCTTTAAGGTTAGAATCTGAACCCGAGCCCTGAACAGTAAATATAGGTCTAGTTGTCTATATGTCTCGAATTCCGAGTTACAGTCTAGGAGATATCGCAGTTTTACTGCAGCTGTGTCGGTAGACGTAGATTCGCAAAACTGCTACACATCTTTAGTTTGCAAATTAATTTAACTATGTTATCAGTAAGAGTTTGACTTGAAATTTTATATGTTGTTGCTGGACATCCTAGAGAACCTTCCCAAATTTTCTTAGAATTAATTAACATTATTTCAATCCTGTTTCACATGTTTAAACTTAGAATCACAAATTCTGCCTGAACACATTAGCAGTGTAGTTCGCTGTTTTGACACGTGTTTCCACCACTTTCATGTACCTTAATTATATGTGTTGGAACCGGGCAGGAGTCTAGTTTCTAGACCTCCTCACGGATCCACATTTGCTATCTCGTAGCAACAGGAATCACAATTTTGGTACAGCAACGTTGTGCTATCCAGATTTGAGATTTTCGTTGTTCTTGATATTTTGATTCGTGTTGACCCTCGAATATGCTATATAAATATCTCAAACTTATTCCATGTTCACGATCATGATTACTTGAATTTTTTCGCACACTTTCATGCTTGGTTAATAATAATAATAAATAACAAGCCGGGGTTTAATGGAAAGACCATAGTGGTGGACAATATAGGTAAGTGTACTCAGAAGATGGGCCCGTATTTTCCTATTTATCGGTCTATTGGTCTATCGGTCTATCGGTCATATCGGTTATCAATTAATTTTAGATTACTGACTACAATATCTTGATTGATTCGGTCATCGGTCATTATCGAATATTGTTTCCTGAGTACACCGCCCTATAAAATCCACCACTAGGTCTAAACAAAATTGCATTGACTGTAGAAACCATGTAGTAAATGAATGGATGTATGAAGTGCTACCTAGATAGTAATAACCACAAGACTTGAAACATGAAACTTGAACTTGATACATGCTTGCTTGATACTTGATGACATGATACATGAGACTTGATACTTGAATTTAATACTTGACACTTACAACTTGATACTTGAGACCTGACAACTTGACAGTAGACTTGGGACTTATCACCTGACACTTGTACTTGATGTATGTCACTTGAGGTTAGATACCCCTACATATTCACTTGTCACTTACTCCACTATTAGTATTTGTTATCTAGCCTGTTTACTTGAGTTTTCCTTCTTGCTAGTTAGTTCTTGGATTTCCACTACTTGTTGTATTCCATTTATATTCTTGATTCCAATTCTTGTTTCACATTACTTGTACTCGTTTTTACTATTTGTGGTCATAACTTGCACTAAGGGCATTTTCTCTTGTTTTCTCTACTTTTCCCTTTTTATATTTATTAAACAGACTTTGGAAACGTGTTGCCTACTGGAATGGGTGAGCATACATTCTACGCTTCACTTGGAGCAAGGACTTGTTTAAATATTTGTTTTCCTTAAGTTATTTATTTCTTCTGCTGTATGAGACTTGTAACGGGTTTATGTTCCCGAGTTTTACCTTTTGTTCCAGACATTGAAAACTATTTGGATATTATTAATGTTTAAATTGTTTTTGTTGCTTAATAAATTATTCATGCATACTTGGTTGTATATATATCTTGTTATATTCTTGTTATGATGCTGAATCGATCCTACAGCTTATGGATGATGTTAAAATCATTTACTGGGCTTCGTCACGCGCTCGTATTCCATATTTTTGGATGCGGGGCGTGACAAGGTTTTTAGTGGTATCAGAGCCCAGATTTGGCTAATGTGTTAGTTTGACTAATACATTAAACAGGCTTGACTCAGTCAGGATTAACTCAACATTAAACAGGCCATGCAACCACATGAATAATTTGATAATCAACTCGATCTGGACACAAGTTTATCCCATCCATTTTGATACCTTCATATTCAATTCTTTGAGTCATTGCTCCCTTTCATCTTTCACAGTCATCCTGATTTGTTGATTCCTTATTGGGTACAATTTATTCATTCCGTACCCATATTCTTTTGATTACGGTGCAAGCAATCTCTGATTTTCTGCTTATCTCGTTGATCCCTTATTATTTCAGCTCGTGTATTGTTCATTGCTTTCCCTACCTTGCATTCATTTTTATTTGCTGATTCTTATTGAGCATCATGTGGGTTATTTCTTCCCTGCTATATTCTCTTCAATTCCGATTTTGCCCCTCGTCCTTCTTCCTTCGTATTCAATTCCTTAATTTTCCTTTTTGTCCCTTCTAGTCATCCTCCTCTTTAACTCTTTATTGGGTATAGCTTCGTTTTTCTCCTACCTATTTTTCTCTATATAATTATTTTTTCCGAATACTTTCTATATTTCGATTATTAATTGTTATATTTATTTTCGATCTTCCATATAAAAAATAAAAATAAAAAAAAAATTCTCAACAAAGATTTTGTTATTTCGAACAATGGTATATTTTAACTTCACTTTTCTTTTTTGATCGACTATATATTTCTACTGGATTATTTTGATAAGACAAATTCATATTTTGTTGTATAATGCTGTTATTATTACTATTATTATTATTGCTATTATTTTCAATGTCATTACTAGTAGTATTATTGTTGTTACTACCATTGATATTCTTATTGTTGTTTTCAGTATTTTATTATTATTATTAATATTAAATTACTTCCACAAAAATATTGGGCCCAAACTTTATCTTGTCTTGCATTATTACTTTTACTAGTGTTGTTAATATTTCAATATTATGGTTACTGTTATTATTATTGTTATCATTCTTTTTGCGATTACTGTTATTATTACTATTAGGATCATTGTTATTATCATTGTTATTCTTATTGTTATTAGTATTGATATTTTGTTATTATTATTGTTATTGGTATTATTATTTTCATCGTTACTATTATTATTATTATTAATTTGTTTTGAGCCTGAGCATACTCAATTTTATATACATTTCACCACTTCGGTGCAACCTAATGTCGAGATGGCAAATATGCAACTCGATATCAATGGAGAAAAATTGCAACTGGATATCGGAGAGGCAAAATGTGCAACCGAATATCCAGACGGCAACCTGCAACCTGATGTCGTGAAGGCAAATATGCAACTTGGTGTTAAGGATGCAAGATTTTCTACCTATTTACTAATTGATATTTCAAGACAATTTTTACATATATAATGAAACTAAAGCTAAAGAAATGTTTTCTTTATGGCATTGTTTATACCGTACATTTTATGTTTCCCATACAATTTGAACTAGTATAGTGGATTTTACTCTATTTTGTGTATAAAATTATTATCGCTATTATTATTATTATTGCTAGTGTGTTCGTTATTATTGTTATTGGTATTGTTATTGGTATTGTTATTATTATCGCTATTACTATTGCTGTTATTATTATTGTTGTTATTATTTTAATGCTATTATTATTTTTTTATTATTACTACATTATTTTCATGAATATGTTAAATCCAACACTGTCGTGTATGTATTGTCAGTATTTTTGATATTTCTATTTTATTATATTATTATTATTACTTGTATGACTATGATAATTTCGATTATTGTTATTATTATTGTTATTATTATTATTTTGTTATTATTATTACTATTTTTATTATTATCATTGTTATTATTAATTTTTATTGTTATTATTACTATTCTATTACTATGGATATTATTATCATTGATATTTGTTGCTATTATTATTTCTGTTAAAGCCATTAGTTTTGATCTATATTATATCTTTTAATTATTTAAATTTAAGCCAAACTTTATACTTTTTGCATTATTGCTTATCCCTATTTTGGAGCCCATACTCTCTTTGACCCTGGTGTCTCATTCTTTTCTTCCTACTCGGATCATCGCTTGGTGTCACGTGGTTTACAACGACATGTCTGGAGCTTGGAACGTCACCATCAGAGTAGCGCGGCGGAAGCATGGTGGGCCCATAACCCGCAGGTCCGAGGATCCCTTTGGTGCTTCTCCTTCCTTGCATTGTTTGCTATTCCCTATCTTTTGCATTTGTCCTCATCCATTGAATCATTTCTTGTTTCATCTCTTCCTTGTCCATCCTTTCTTCGATTTTAGCTCTATCTATTTCATCATCTTTTCCCTTCTTACCTTGCAAGTTTTGAGTTGTTTCTTGTTCATTTTTTATACCGGTTATTTCTTTCTTGCATTCCATTTTGCCATCATGCCTACATTCATGATTTGATTCAATTCTTCCTTGCCTTTTCTCTCTCCGATTCCATTCTTGGTTACTTTTTTATCATATTTGTTATCTTGTGTTATTTCATTCCTTTTGGTACTGTTTATTCTCTTCCATGCCTTCCATTTGACCTCATTGTTATCCACTCAGGTGTAACCCTCTGCCTTGTTCCTTCTCCTAGGGTTCTTTGTTTTGATTACCCCAAGTTTGTTTGCTTAGCCCTGTCCTATGTACCGCCTAAGCAAATTTCGAGGCGAAATTTTTGTGTAAGGTGGGTAGGATTTGTAACCCCAATTTCCGTACCCATATTTTTATACTGTATTTTTTCCCAATGTACTCTTTTATCAATTTAGGATCCTGTATTTTGTTTCCGTTTGAATAAAATCATTATATTGTTTCAACTCAATTTTTGGTGCCTTTAGCTAATTCAATTGTATGTGCTTTTTTGTGTCATTCTTCATGAAGAATGGGCTGTTTCTTCGCATCTATCTAATTATCCCCATTATTAGTGAATTTTGACTAATTCCCTAGTTGGATCCCACTCAAACCGGATACCCTAATACCCGTTAACCCAAAACCCTATCTATATAAACCCTAAACACCCCAACCCTAACCCTAACCTATACCCCCATTATTGTTCTAACCTAAACAACCCACCACTACTCATCTTCTTCCCTTCCGTCTCCTTCTCCCTCACACTCGATCGAACCCAATCCCCTGCGCCGTCGCCTCCTCCGATCGACACCATTGATCTCTCACCTTCGACTCCCGCTCCTCGTCAACCCCACATCACTACCACCGCAACACCAATCCACCGTCGTCTCCTTCATCGAACCCAACTCCCGAACCCAATCTCCTTCACCATTTCCCAAAATCTCGACCTCCGCCATCCTCGCCAGCCACCCCAATCATTACCATCGCCATCATCCCCTGCCTCCTCGTCTCGCGACCCACCACCGTCGACTCCCTCGCCAACCCATTTCCCAGCTCTCATCGCACCCCTGTTTCGAAACCAAAAGCAGAGCATCGCCACAGTCGCGTCGCCATCGCCGCCCGGCGCATTTCGCCGTCAACGTCGCGCCGCCCTTGCAGTCGCACCACCGCCTCGCCGCTCACCGCTACCGGTGTCGTCGCCATTCTCTCTCTCGCTCTCTAGCTCAGTAAAAGAATGAAGAAGAAGCACAGTTGGGCGGTATTCAATCTCAGCCATCGGATCTGATCAAGATCCGATCTTGATCAAATCTGATCTGATTGGTGGGTTTTGCTGTTCCGCGTTGTGTGCACAGCGGATCTCGGTTGTTGCTGTTCTAGACAGATCTGGTGTGGGAATTCCCTTGGGTGCTGTTGATCATCGCACGGTCTTTGGATGTGCTTTTGGGGATTTCGCCCGGGTTTTTCGATCCCATTTTCCTCAATTATCGGATCTAATCGCCCTCATCCAATCAAGACAAGTATTCATCTTGGACATATTTTTGTTCTAGTATAAGCATTTAATTTGAAAATACTGCAAATAGTTAGTAGTTGTGACTCCTCCTTGACTTGTCGTTGTTGATCAAATTTAATCCTCATCAATTTCATAATCTTAAGAGTCACAACAATTTCATTGTTATATTACAACTACTTGGACTCATTTTATCCCCTAGTCACACGAACATATGAAATTAAAAAACCCTAGATTTGTAGACGTGTGTTGTATCTTGGATGTGATGATCTTGCACCCATTTGAGTTGAGAAATAAATATTACTTGCTGTTTTGATAATCATTACCTCGTATTTGTATCACACATTAATTTAGATGCCTAATAACCAATTATCATACAACCTAAACATGTAAGACATTCACATTTGTTGCTGTCCTGGATCTTACTATGTTGTTTCGACCCCTTTATGGTTAGAATCTGAACCCGAGCCCTGAACAGTAAATATAGCTCTAGTTGTCTAGATGTCTTCAAATTTCGAGTTACGGTCTAGGAGATATTGCAGTTTTACTGCAGCTGTGTCGGTAAATGCAGATTCGAAAAACTGCTGCACATCTTTAGTATGCAAATTAATTTAACTATGTTATCAGTAAGAGTTTGACTTGAAATTTTATATGTTGTTGCTGGACACCCTAGAGAACCTTTCCAAATTTTCTTAGAATTAATTAACATTCTTTCAACCCTGTTTCACATGTTTAAACTTAGAATCACAAATTCTGCCTGAACACATTAGCAGTGTAGTTCGCTGTTTTGACACGTGTTTCCACCACTTTCATGTACCTTAGTTATATGCGTTGGAACCGGACAGGAGTTTAGTTTCTAGACCTCCTGACGGATCCACATTTGTTATCTCGTAGCAACAGGAATCACAATTTTGGTACAACAACGTTGTGCTGTCCAGATTTGAGATTTTCGTTGTTCTTGATATTTTGATTCGTGTTGATCCTCGAATATGCTATATAAATATCTCAAACTTGTTCCATGTTCAAAATCATGATTACTTGACTTGTTTTGCACACTTTCATGCTTGGTTAATAATAATAATAAATAACAAGCCGGGGTTTCAGGGAAAGACCATAGTGGTGGACAATATAGGTAAGTGTACTCGGAAGAGGGGCCCATGTTTCCCTATTTATCGGACTATTGGTCTATCGGTCTATCGGTCTATCGGTCATATCGGTTATTGATTAATTGTAGATTATTGACTACAGTATCTTGATTGATTCGGTCATCGGTCATTATCGAATATTGTTTCCTGAGTACACCGCCCTATAAAATCCACCACTAGGTCTAAACGAAATTGTATTGACTGTAGCAACCATGTAGTAAAAGAATGGATGCATCAAGTGCTACCTATATAGTAATAAACACAAGACTTGAAACATGAAACTTGAACTTGATATATGCTTACTTGATACTTGATGACATGATACATGAGACTTGATACTTGAATTTATTACTTGATACTTACAACTTGATACTTGAGACCTGACAACTTGACACTAGACTTGGGACTTGTCACCTGACACTTGTACTTGATGCCTGTCACTTAAGGTTAGATACCCCTACATGTTCACTTGTCACTTACTCCACTATTAGTATTTGTTATCCAGCCTGTTTACTTGAGTTTTCCTTCTTGCTAGTTAGTTCTTGGATTTCCACTACTTGTTGTATCCCTGTTACATTTTTTATTCCAATTCTTGTTCCACATTACTTGTACTCGTTTTTACTATTTGTGGCCCTAACTTGCACTAAGGGTATTTTCTCTTATTTTCTCTACTTTTCCCTTTTTATATTTATTAAACAGACTTTGGAGATGTGCTGCCTGCTGGAATGGGTGGGCAGACATTCTAGGCTTCACTTGGAGCAAGGATTTCTTTAAATATTTGTTTTCCTTAAGTTATTTATTTCTTCTGCTGTATGAAACTTGTAACGGGCTTATGTTCCCGAGTTTTACCTTTTGTTCCAGACATTGAAAACTATTTGGATATTATTAATGTTTAAAAAAATTTTGTTGCTTAATAAATTATTCATGCATGCTTGGTTGTATATATATTTTGTTATATTCTTGTTATGATGCTGAGTCGATCCTACAGCTTATGGATGATGTTAAAATCATTCGCTGGGCTTCGTCACGCGCTCGTATTCCATGTTTTGGGGAAGCGGGGCGTGACAAATGATTGTAAATAGGAGGGGTGATAGTGGATCACCTTGTCTCACCCCTTGTCAACATGAGAACAGTTGACCAACTATCCCATTAAACCACAATAAACGTTTTACTAGTATTAAGATTGTTGCAACTCCATATGATCCATCTATCCCGAGAACCCCTGCCTTCGAGTACTTCTAGTAGACAGTCCCACTCAACCGAATCATATGCTTTCTTAAAGTCTAGCTTCAAAATGTATCTTCTATCATTTAAGATGTGGCATGGGTGAATCATTTCTTTCGCTGTGGCTACACAGTCTAGGATGCATCGCCCCTTGATGAAACTAGCATGTTCGTTACTAATCAACTTGTCCATTACCTCCCCTAATCTGTTTGTGATGATCTTGGTGATTATCTTAACCGAACAGTTGAGGAGACTGATGGGGCGGTACTCTCCCACACTTCGTAAGCCCTTCTTTCGGATAAGGAGTATTTCCGCCAAATTAATCATGCCCGGTTTTAGTCTATGGTCATAGAACTCAGCCATAACAAACCAACAGGTCACCTATAACATCTTCCTAGATGGTATGATAGAAAAGTATTGGAAATCCATCTAGGCCTGGTGCTTTCTCCCTGCCATTTGAGAGATAACCTCCTTCACCTCCTTTTTCGTGAACGGTTATTCGATAGCTGCCATGGCCTTGAATAGGTCAGATGATCTATCCTATCAGAACTCCTCTCAGAGTGGCATTCTGAAGTCTCTTTTACCTCCGAAAAGGTTTTTGTAGTGATTCTAGAAGACCTGTTTTACTTCCTTATCTTCTTGAACCACGTCGATCTATGTCTGCACCGAAAAGATAAGGTTAGATCTCCAACACACTCTAGATGCTCGATGGAAGAGGGTAGTATTCACGTCTCCCTCTTTGAGCCACGAAACTCTTCACCTTTGTTGCCATTAACTTCTTTAAATTTATATAATGGAGCAATGCCCTCCCTAAGTTTTAACAGCTGATTTCGCTCCACTTGCATGAGGTCCCTAGTCTCCTCTTCCAGTTCATCGATGTCCTCCAGAAGAGTCTCTTTAGCTCTCCAACTTGTTGCAAATCTTGTGTGGTTCCATTTTCTAAGCTTGGATTGTAATTTACAGATTTTCTCACACCAAATCGCTGCTGCTTCTGTTCCCCTGGTGGGAAGAGCCCAATTTTCGAAGACCAGATGGTGAAAACCTTGAATTTCCACCCATGCCTTCTCAAACCCAAATTTTGTTGGTTTCCTAGCATTCAATTTACCGGTTTAAAGCACTCTGGGGACGTGATTTGACACAGGTCTCGATAGAGACTTCATGCATGCTATAGGAATTTAGCCTCCTATACTAGCGAGACAAGTGCTCTGTCTAGTTTCTCCATTATAGGGGTTGCTCGCATGTTTGACCAAGTAAAAATCCTATATGGGATTGGAATGTCAATTAGCTCCAAGTCCGTGATGACTATGTTAAACTATTCTCCATCTGCATTGCTAGATCCTCTGCCTAGGTGCTCAAATGCAAACCTTGTGATGTTGAAGTCCCCACCAACAATCCACAGGGTTTGTCAGTGTGTTTGGATTGAATGGAGTTCAATCTAGAACATCGTCTTGGCAGTAGATAAGTTTGTCCCATATACTAATGTAACTATTTTATTCCACTTATCTGACCTATGTTAAAACAAGACCCAACAATGAGAACTCCCCATGGAATTCATATAAACAATTAAATAGGTCGGAGTTAAAGGCAATAGCTATGCCCCAAAATGCCACGATTGAAAGATTAATCCTCCAAGTTTTGATCATATTCCCTCCAGTTCGAGAAAGTCTAGACGCTATGTTGAGCTTAGTTTTTTGAAGCTCTATGATGTCCACCTTGTATGTGTTGATAACATTCCTAACTATCTCCCACTTACCCCAGGCTCCTAGAACTCTTACATTCCATAGAAGGACACTCATTGATAATTGGATTAAGATTGCCTAAATTTGGGTACTAGGGTCATCCCTAGGGACTCTCTTTCGAATTCCCAACCTTTAATCTTATTGAGAAGGAAAGCATTACGGTCTATATCGCCAACTGCCAGACCACAAGTTTTAGCAAGTTTAAAGACATCTGAATCAGACATTAGTTTAAGAATTGATGCTAAAAAATTACGCATACATCTACTGTCGGTCTTAGTCATCTTAGCGATGACTGTTATCTCCAAATAGTCTCCCAGGGACTCTCCTTGAGCCCTCTTGGACACCATCTACATCTTAAAGCCCTGAGTCTTTTAGTGAACTTCAGGGTTGGCCTATGAGTCTATCATCAACAGTGGGAATGTAAATAGAATGTCTTCGTTGAACGCAAACCGATGGTGTAGTAATGAGACTTCGTTGATTATCTTTAACGATCTTCTTTTCATAGTCTGAGTCTTACTATGTATGTAGATCATCCTCTAGATTTAGGCATGCCTCCATGCCCTCCTCACTTTCAAGCGGGGTTGTGTGTGAGAACATATGGTGAAGTAAACACTGGTGTGGAAATCAACCCCGACCAAATCTTGGACCCCAAAGAGATGAGCACATCATTGTTCAAGATCTGGTCATACCCCCTCTAGGGCCCAATATCCCTTTTCTCAGTATTATTCACATTTTCCTTTGGCCCATTCCTTTCTAAATGTAACATCCTGTAATTTCTAAAAGATATAATAATAGTGTAATATATATATATGTAATATATAAAAGCGACAATGGCAATGTTGTAATTAGAGTGTATATGAGGTGGGGCCCACAGCTTTGAAAAGGCAGCATGGGATACTGCTGATGTTTGCTTGAGTGGCGTCAGCCACATGCTGACGTGGCCTTGCTGTGGGGCCTGCCCGGTAAGTAAAGGAGAAACAGAGGCTCCTGCTTCTTCTCTCTTTGCTGATGTGGCAGGGGGCCCATAGGGGCTCTGTTGTACACAGAGAGAGAGAGAGGATAGAAGAGATGATATAAATTAGTCCCATATTGGGAGTTTAACTAGAATAAATAATATTAAAATAATAATGCCTATGATCAAGAGTCACCAATCCGGCTAACTACCTTTTGAGAGGCAGCCTGTGATAGACAGTTATACTATACTATAAATAATTTGTCTTCTAAATTGTATAAATTGTCTGAGCTAGGAGCAAGGGCGTTACACTGAAGGCCCATGAACCAAATAAGATTCCTTCATGGGCCTGAATTTTCTAACCGGCCTGGATACAAAATTCCAAGCTATTTGAGCAGACACACGCGTATCTCATGCTTCCTGCATCACCATTGACGTTTATTGAGCCCGCAATGCAGTTGGATTAATATCTTGATTTATTTTTGAACTGGACCCCTCTATAGGCCCATGATCCCAGCCCAGCCCAATAAGGCATGGCCCACCCGATCCAGTTTTCAAAACTCCCATCAATCCAACCTCCCCGTTACCGTTTTCGTCCAGCGGTAACCCACCAAACCTGCCAGGTGTCACAATTCGAGTGGATATTGACTTGGTCAAACGGAAAATTTGGACTTTTTCTCGTCTCCGCATCCCTGAAAAAATGCATGTTCACTTCTTCTCCTTTTCCTTTTTCTTTTCCGCACTCGATTCATATTCAGACATGCTTTTTAGAACACGCTTTTGCAGGGTTAGAACGGAGTTAGTAACAATGACCACTTCAACATTGTTGGATTTGGATCTCATATCTGAGCCATTCGTCGTGGATTTGGCATTATCAGCTCGAATCAAAGTTGACTCCTGACCTCCAACAACAGATGTTGACGGCTGCATCGCCGCCTTAATCATGCGGCAGTGAGCTCTATCCAGCTCATGAGCACCATCTATTGCCGAAACCCTCTCTAGCGAGGCTACTTCTCTGTACGTCCTCCCATCCTTTTCTGCCGTTGAGAAATTTTGCGTCACCTTCCCTATGTCTTGTTGCAATGCTTCCACCTTTGATTCCAGCATGAATTTGATCAAATATGACTCTTCGAGGGCCTTGAATTTCCTAAACCTAGGAATGATTGTACAGTCAGGACTGTGAATTAACACCCTCACCGACCCCACATTCGATTTACTCACCGTCATCTGATCTATCTCCACAATTAACCCAAAGTCCTTCATGATATACTCCAAGCTCTCTTTCTTCCAATAATGGTATGGCACATCATGGATCCATTTCCAAAAGAGTTTGCGGCTGGGTAGCTCCACTCTAACTTTGGGTGTCCACTTCGAGAACTCAATCGAGAAGTGCCTGAAGTCCAGAGATTCTGAGTTTGTTCTTCCTCCGTGACCACCGCATTTCGACAATTGTAGGAGAGGTATCCCCACTTCATGCACTTAAGGCACCAGACCTTTTTCTTGCATTCGGCCCGAGCAATTGAAGCAAGGTATGGACTTCTTCTTATTCCCTTTCTCTGGCTTTATCATCGTCTTTAAAGCCTTTTTAATTGCAATTCTTCTTTTTCTTGACACACACCAATTGCAATTCCCTTAACGTACTCCTCATTATAGGGTTCAATCCCTCGCTATGCAGTACCTAAACCCATTGAATGTACTCCAACATGTAATCACATGTGAGTTGCACCCCAAGATATTGGATCTTACTGGCATACCCGAAGCCCACACATTGTGGATTTACCGAGCGAATCCTCAACCAGTAACCCCAAAAAGTCGTTCTCCTATAACTAAGGACATAACTGGTATACCCCTTGCCCATACACCGTGGATTTACCGTGTGTATCTTCAGTCCCGACCATTCCTAGGAACTGCAATTTCTTTACAAGCTTTTTCTTTGAAAAACATAAATAACCCTAGTCCATATATATGGATTTACTGGGCGTATTCCTTGATCTCGAACCCCTAGGAGCTGCAAAGTCTTTACTGGACATGTTCGTCATTGTTTCTATCATATCTTCTTCTAGTGCATATCCTTAAGTTTAAACATAAATAATATCACCTAGAGCTAGCTTACCCTCTTACCGGACTTAAATCAACATACCAAGAACAATGGCCCATACTAGCCACTTCTCAAACTTTCAAATCGCAAATTTTTCGACACCATGGGACACACTCAGCCTCTAGAATCCATACATCTCACATTCAGAGATCTTGCAGGTTATTCTTAACCTCAAATATAAATTTTAATTCATTCATTTATAAGTCCTTTTATTCTCTTATTTATTCCTTTCAATTCATCAATTTCAAACAACTAAATCACTTCTTACCCGTTATAATGAAAATTTCAATAAGATTTTCATATTGATAAAGCTTTACCGAAATAGCACAGGTCTTTTTTTTTTCCGACCCATATCTTGATTAACTCTTAATTCATTCTCCAATAAACAATTTATAACGTAATTTTTACTACAAAATGAATTTATAAATGCTTATATAATCATCTTAAAATATTCCAAATTTTAGTTTGCCTTAAAACGAAACGGTTTGTGGAATGAATCCTAAACAATCAATTAAACATATCTTCTAATTTTGTAATGTAATTTAACCACAAGATGAATCTTAAATTTATATATAATTATTTCAAAATATTTCATTAATATATTAGATTACTTTAAACTCTTCCTCAAAGAAAAATACATACAAATAAGTGTAAAATAATAATAACCCAAAACAACTAGCTCCATCTATAATTGAACCCGAGCACAAGCTGCGCCCCAAATCGCACCCCACAACCAAGTTTCCAACTTGCTGTTCATGTAGAACTCTACACTAAATTTCCTATCTGTTTATACTCACTGTTTATAAGAATTTGTAAAAATTTGAAAAGAAAAAGAATCCCCAATGATTCGAACCCGAGACTTAGGTACCGTACACAGCGCCCAAAACCGAGCACACTATCCAAGTTCTCTAGCCTCACTCACTGTCTACACACAAAATGCAAAACATTTAAATGTGGACTCTGAGTTTTTATATTCTAACATCAATAAGCATAACTATGATTTGATCTTGCAATTCCGCTCAATTTCTAAGAGTACACATATGATTTCTAATGATTTCCAGATAATAATAACATGAAAATTCACTATTCTTAATATCCACAAATTTTATCTATCTAAATTACACATCAACATAATCCATTCATACCCATATGAGCAAATCAATTTTACTTTACATCTCATGCAAAAAAAAATTCAATGAAATGTAGTCATTTCTACTTAATAATTTGGCTAGCAAAAACATGGCATTCTCATACTAACAAAATTTTAGAAATTTAATACATGATATCGGATTTTCTTTTCTTTTATTATCATCTCATTAAACTTAAATTAATTGGCATACATTCGAATATAAAAATTTATTTACAATCTAAAAGGAAATTAAAGTTACACATAATCATGATTTCATGGCATAATCTTACTCAAGAAAACTACTAGAAATCAAAGAAACACTCACACCTTGATGAATTCTTGCAATCAAACCACAAGACTAGAAATCTCCAATCTCCCCTCCTCCAAGACTAGAACTCCAAAGCCAAGAGTGTATGATTTTATAAACAAAATGAAATGGAAGCCTTCTCCATTGGCCGGTGGGAAATTTTTATAAAGGGGAGAGTGACGGAGAGTTTCTAAAACGACCCACAAACTTCTAACAACTACCCACAAATTCATTCAAAAATTCTCTTTCCCTCCCATGAAATTTGCCGGCCAATTTTGTGAGCAAAGCACGGGTCTTTGAGGTGTATTTGTGTGTGCACATAAGTTACACACAAAATATTGTTATGTATTACTAAATTTTATTTATATATACAACCAAAGTTAATATGAATTTGATACAACTAGTTTAAATTAATCATAATAAAGTTTTATGCGCATTTCATTAATTCTGTATGATTACAACAACATAATCAACATGTGCATAAAAGAAAAACACGCGTGGACAATTTTTTTTTTAAAAAAAATTGCTGCCATTACACAACCAGGTCGGTCTGGCTCAAAACCTGCCCAGACCGGCCCGGGTCGAGCTCGAACCGAACCGGACCGCCCTCCCAAGCCAACCCACATAAAATATGCGGGTCAGTCATGTAACACCCCATAATTTCTAAAGATATACAGCGTGTGTGTGTGTGTGTGTGTGTGTGTGTGTGTGTGTGTATAAAATAAGGTGATGGAAATGTTGTAATTAAAAGAGAAGGGGGGCACACATTCTGTGCTTGTGGAGTGACATCATGCTGACATCACCGAGGGGGTCCCATCCACTGTCTTTGAAAGTGGTTGTGACGTGGACAGGGGGCCCACACCGGGGCTACTGTGCATGGATTAGAAAAAGAGATGTTGAGGATAGTCCCACATCGAAAATCACACAAGAATAAATAACTAATAAATAATATAGCCTATGATCAAGAGTCACCAATCCGGTTAACCACCTTTTGAGAGGCAGTCTGTGGTGGGTAGTTGTACTATACTATAAATAATTTGTCTGATAAAATTGTATGAGTTAGGGCAGAGGCGTTACAAATGGTATCAGAGCCGACTTTCGACACCGAGTGTGGGGCATGTATATATAGTAGACTTCGTCAGGCAGTGAATTCCGGGACTGTAGTGAGCTCTCAATTAAATCCGGGATTGTGATTAATCAGGTGGTGAATTCCGGGATCATGATTAGTCAGGCGGATAGGAGCGCAGCTCAATTAAATCCGGGATTATAATTGATCGGGCGGTGGATTCCGGGATCATGATTAATCGAGCGAATAGAAGAACAAATACTCCACATTGGCTAGAAAGTAGATCCTGCACTAGATTGTGCATGCCTCGTGCTCAGCGAGGACACTGATTTCTAAAGGGGGGTATGTAACACCCCGTAATTTCTAAAGATATATATAGTATGTGTGTGTGTGTGTGTGTAATAATAATAAAGTGATGGCAATGTTGTAATTAAAAGAGAAGACGGGGGGGCCACATGTTGAGAAGCCAGCAGGTAACGCTGCTGTGCTTGTGGAGTGACGTCATGCTGACATCACCAAAGGGGTCCTATCCACTGTCTTTGAAAGTGGTTGTGACGTGGACAGGGGGCCCACACGGGGGCTACTATGCATAGATTAGAGACAGAATTGTTGAGGATAGTCCCACATCGGAAATCACACAAGAATACATAACTAATAAATAATATAGCCTATGATCAAGAGTCACCAATCCGGTTAACCACCTTTTGAGAGGTAGCCTGTGGTGGGTAGTTGTACTATACGATAAATATTTTTTTCTAATAAAATTGTATAAAATTGTCTGAGTTGGGGCAGGGTCATTACAGGTCTGGGTTATTAAAAACCCAAAGCGGCCCAGTTCTGAATCGAACTGCTTATGGGACCGGCCTGCCGAGTTTTGACCCGAACCGGACCGGAGTCCGGTCCGGTAGTCGGGAATTATTGTTTGGGGGTTATGAAAATATCCCACCCCCCCCCCCCCCCCCCCCCAAAAAAAAAACTGCTACAAATTGTTTTGTTTTTGTGGTAAAATTGGAAACACGAAAACTATGAAATTCTATAAATCGAGACCCATTCCATACAATTTTATTCATACCAGAACTTTCAAATATTTCTCTCAACTCTCTCAATTCATTCCAAACAATTCTTTCAAGTCTCAACTCTATCAAATTATTCCAAACAATTCTTTCAGGTCTCGACTCTCTCAATTTACTCTTGCAATTTGTGGAGGAAGTGAAGAAGCATTCTCAATTTACTCTAGCAATTCTTCTAGTTTGATATCATTTTTGTAATTTAATATTTGTTAGTTGTTAATTTGTTGCTTGTTAATTTCTTATATACTTTTTTCATATCAATTTTATAATTTTATTTTCATACAGTAATGGCATCATCACGTTCATGTAGCCAAAGTAGACAAGAATCCACCAATACATCTCACACTGGTTATGTTCCACAATTAGATACCGATAGTATTAGCGAGTTCGATAGTATTCCCGAGTTTGAACAATTCGATCTACTACACAATGATGATGAAATTCTTGTTGAAGATACCCAAACAGAAGACAATGAAAACCCATCTTCTTCCCGTAAACATAGAGAACAAACTTTCGAAGTCCACAAACATTTTACATACATATTTCATCCCAGTCCGATTCGGAAGAGGGGAGTAAGGTATGTAAAAAGTGTATAACCACTTACAAATGGAAAGTGGATATAAGGACGGCTGCGCTTAAGCGATTTTTGGCAAGATCAGACCAGGCCCTATTAGAAGATCATCTTACCCAACAAAAAATCAACTCTAGGACCGATCATGTAGATAGTTATAGTTATGATCATGGTCTAGTACGTAAGAAAATGACTAAACTCATTATTAAGGATGAGTTATCATTTTATTATTCCGACAGTAGGAACCTAGAGACATTTAATCAAACTGCTCCCCCATTACAAACAAATTCCTAGAAACACCATTAAATCTTATTGTTTTGAAATCTATAAAGAGCTTAAAGATTTTTAATTGCTACTTTGTATTATTTAACTTGTAAGGTTGCATTAACTAGTGATTGTCGAAAATGTTGTAACGATATTTCAATGATGTGTGTAACTTGTCAGTGGATTGATACTGATCGGACCTTCAAAAGAGGATCATTACAATAATGGTGCGGCTATTGCATCACAAATCATACAAGTTTCTTCATTAATTCATGCGTTTAAGCTTCTTGAGCATGAAATATTTTATGTCAAATGTGCATGTCATATTCTCAACTTGGGTGTGCAAGATGCATTAAAGATAGTCGGTGTAACACCCCAAAAAATTGAGTTATGATAATTTTACCCACGGGTGTTACGCACATGTATTTTGTACTGTTACAAGTAATATTCGTAACATATTTTAATATAAATATCCTACATATTTTTGTATTTCGATTATTTATATATTTTCCGTCTTCTCAAAATTCATTTCTCATCCTATTTTGAGCTAACTCAAAAATTAATTATAGTCTTGTGTTTTTACGTGTATTGCACGTGCTTTCAATGCACATGTCAATTACGCATATTTTATCATTACGTGTAATATCTGTAATATTATTGATATAAATATTACATGTATTTCTGTATTTTTGATTGTTTATGAATATTTTTCGTTCTCTGAATTTATATTGTATTGAGACGTGCGACACACTCATTCGCAATGCATGTGTTGATTGTATTCTCTTTTCAAAATATAATCTATGAAGTATGTCTATTTTTATTTGTGCACGAAAGTCTAATTATAATTAATTTAAACTAGTCATATTAAATACATATTACAATGTGTAACATATGCATTTAATTTAAATTTTTTATATAAAAAAACTCCTAATATTTTGTATGCAAATTTTGTGCACACACATAGCAAGCACGTGCATGGGTTTTCTCACTCCACCAATTGGCCGACCAAGTCTTTGGGAAGGAAAAATAATTTTGGATATTTAGTGGGTATTAGACTTAATGGGTGGTTAATTGAAGTTAGTAGTTAGTTAATCAAAATCCCCACCACTCTTTCTCTCTTTTAAAGAAGCCTCCTCCCGGCCTTCATTAGAAAAGAAAAAGGAAAATTTTCATTTGAGCATTTTTCAAAGTCCTTTGTTGTTGGCTTGGAGTTTTTTGTTATGGAGTTTTTTCAGGAGCTCAGATTTTGAGGAGGGAGATTGGAGCTTATTTTTCTAGGAGTCTATTTGGTAGGGATACTTCAATATCTTCTAATATTTTAGTAGATTGTGCATATTTAGCCATAACATATGTAGATGAAATTAAATTGGTATGCGAATGTGTGGATGTTTTCATGATCTTCTAGTATGTAGGAATTGTTCTTGTTTAAACTAGAAATATGTAGATAGAGATGAATTGATTGGTGCATATGAAATAGTTGCCTTAAAACTTTAATTTGTGCATGTTTAAATTATGATTGCGTAGTATATGATGCATTTAATATGTGTATGTGTAGGTGTTTTTGTAGAAATTTTATCTAGTGAAATTTCATACAATAAACTCATGGGATTGCTTTCTTGTATGCATCTTAGTAATATAAAAATAAAAATAAACATTCCTCAAGAATTCTAGTTGTGTGGGGAACAATTATTCTTTTTAAAGTATAAGACTATGAGTGGTTTATACAATTTAAAATAAAAACTTCTATGTTCTTCATGAATAAATTGTCATATATTTTTATTTTATACAGATGCACGGATCTTTGAAGTATTTTATTCTGAAATTGTAAAGAAATGCATAAAAATTTAGTTATCTAAATTTTCGAGTTAATATAATTACTGATATTCAAGTATACAAGAATTGTAACCCTTTAACTCAAAAACGTGAGTTGGTTTGTTGGTTTGGGCTGCGGGTTGGGTGCTACTGGTTTTGGGTTCAAGCCAGGATAGTGGCATTTATTTTTAATTTTTTTAAATCCTTTTTTTATTCTATTAGCTACATTTTGCATGGAACTCAACTAAAGATAAAATTTAAATTATAGTAGAATATTTTGAAAGTAATTATATACAAATTTAGAATTTATTTGAAGATAAAATCCCTCTACAAATTGATTACTATGCCTAGATGGTTATATTTGGGATTCTTTAAAGAATAATTGGTTTATTTTAAATGATTTAACTTTGGAATAGTTGAGAAAAATAAATATAAATGCGGAAAATTCATTTGGATGAAAATTATATTGTACATTATTTACTTTAAGAAGTCAAATGGTAATAATTTATTTTGTGAGGAAAGATTAAAATGTGATAATTTATCCTAGAATTTGTGTATCATATGAAAGGAAATTTCACCCTAGAATTTATGAAAAATGATTTATTTGATAAATTAAAAGGTAAACAAAGAATGTATTTGGGAAAATAAACACATGATATTTGTAAGGAGTTTTATCAAGTTGAAATACTTTCTTGAGGTGTATTATAAGGGAATGAGAAGTTATATTTTGAAATTGACAATTCAAAGTGAATGTATGAAGAAATTAAATGATGTAAAATAAGAAATTTTTATGAGGTTAAGAATAACCTGGAAGATTTCTGTGATTGAGATGGATGGATTCTAGAGACCTAGCGATACCCAGAATACCAGCAAGTTGAGATATGTGAAAAATTCGAGAAATGGCCAGTGTCGGCTAATGTTCTCTGTGAATGAAAATTTGAGAAATTTCTAGTGTAGGTGAATGTTCTCGTGTGTTGATTTTAAGTCCGGTAGGAGGTTAAGCTAGCTCTAGGTAATATTATTTATGTTGAACTTAAGAACAAACACTAGAAAAGGTGATGTGATGAAGCTTGGGTAAACGTGAGCGGGGCGACTCTCTGTAGTCGGGCGGATGTATTACGGGACTATAGTTACAGTCGGGCGGATGCATTCCAGGACTAGGCTCAACATGGTCGGGCGGATGCATTCCAGGACTAGGCTCAAAATGGTCGGGCGGATGTATTCCAGGACTATGGTTATAGTCGGGCGGATGTATTCCAGGACTATGGTTATAGTCGGGCGGATGTATTCCGAGACTTTAATTTTTATGCGAGATGAGTCTCATTTATTTTTGGGGCTATGAATAATCGGGTGAAAGTACTCAGGGATTATGAATAGTCGGGCGGAAGGGAGACAAGTCTCCAATATTCTGAGTTAGAGCGACGCTTACGGGATGTTTGTGCAATGAGGGTTCTATATGGTCAGGCAGATGTACTCTGGGACTAGAACCTATACTCGTAGAATGTCTAAATCTTATTTTTGTCACTGCAGTAGGATTTGATAATGAGGGATCGAACGCTATAATGAGGAGTACGTAAGGGCATGCCCTTGGACCTATGTAGTATGAGATACATAAAATCCGAATAAGTATGCATTAGTGTCATCGTGAGTATAAATGGTTGCATTAGGCATTAAGTTCATATCATACATGGACATAATTAGGATAGTCACATTTTCTATTTTACATTCAAGTTTGCGATTGTTAAGATAATGGAATCACTGTATTATAACATTGCGTCAGTAGTATGCAACTAGCGTGCCCACAGTTTCCTAGTTGCAGGATTGGATTCGGCATGGACTTGAAGTCACTGTGATGGGTTGACATGAGATTGAAGAGCTTCCATTATCATATGTTGTGTTGTATTTATTTATTTCCGTTGTGTTATTGTAAAGAACGATGTTGTAAATGAATAAGTTTTAAATTTCTTGTAAATTTGTACGAAATTGAAGTAAAAGATCCTATTTTTGCTACGAATTACCTGTGTTTGGAATTCGGAGCATTACAATCGAACCATATGTAGTGTAATAAGAGATTGTGTGCATTTCACAGATTTGATTAGTCCCAATCTTCAAAAATTCTAACAATGGTATAAGCTTAAGGGAAGAAAAGTTCAAAAATTCCCTAAATTTGTTAAATATAGATGGAATTCTACTTACGACCTACTTATTGTTGTTAGTAAATACAAAACAGTTATAAATAATTTTTGTATTGCATAAAATATGGAAAACTTTGCCATGAATGAACATTGCTAGGAATTTACCTAAGTGAAACCTTTTGAAAATTTACAACCTTTTAAAAATGAAACCCTTAAATTTTCAAAATCTTATGAGTCCACTTCTAGTTGTAATTTTCTCACAATAGTTAGTATGATAAAAGCTTTCCAACAAATGATGCATGATTAGCTCAATTGTTTTTCATGCTTACGATTAATTTGTAAAATATGTTCATCCTATTACAATGTTGTATTGGTTTGCTAGTGTAATAGATGCTCCTATCAAGTTAGATGATACGAAAGATTTGATTGGTTTGTTTTATAGTATGGTTGGAGATGTTTCTTATGGTCATGATAAATTTATAGTTAAATTTGAGTCAATATTAGATAATTTATATAACAGAAATTTGCATTTATTTTTCCTATACAAAACACAACAAGTACAACATCATCTTCTTCCAAAGGTAAGGACATTACATTTGAAGATACAGCAGTTGAAATACATTGGTATAATGCACAACCTTCATTGTCGTTTGATCACAAGAATGGTGTGTTAACATGGTGGAAACACAATGAAGGTTCATATCATATTCTTTCTCACATGGAAAAAGATCTAATAACCCCCCTGGTGTCCATCGTCGTATCAGAGAAGGTTTTTTTCTCTTGGTGGCAGGATATTGAGCGAAAAAAGAAATCACTTGACACCATAGATTTTGGAGATGCTAGTGTGCTTGGAAGATTGGATGAAAACGAAGCAGAGGACTCAAGGAATACAAGACGGCTATAGTGGTAGCAACACTCCAGACGACAAAGAATGAAAACTAACTCTCAAAGAATGAAGACCTAATCTCACTAACTCCCCAAGATTGAAGATTAAAGATTATGTCATGGAAGCTCACTAGGGAATTTAGGGTGATGAGATCGTACGTTTAGGTTATGTTAAGATGCACGACAGCAGTCCAATGCCCCTTTTCCAATCTAACCTTAGGCTAGCTCAAACTCTAGATCACCCTCTTACCATGTAATATTGTAGTTTGTATGTGTTACAACTTTTTAAAAATATTTAACCCTTGTAAATCATTCCAGACTTCAACATTTGAGAAAAATAATATATGTTTTTTTAAATATAAATTTTTTACATCAGAATTTCCTACAATATCATATGTTATTTATCTATTATATATGTTAAGAGAAAGGGAGAGAAAAAATTAAACAAGTAATAAAAATTTAAAAAAAAATATTTGGCCCGGTTAGGGTCATCCCGAAACTGGGATGCCCGGGGTAGGGGGTTAGTCCAGATTGGGATTACCCACCTTCTGTACCGGACCGGTCCCAAAGGCAGCAGGGACTAAGACCGACCTGCTACAGGGTCGGGCCTGGTGAGCTGCGGTCCGGACCGGCCCTCCCGGACTGGTTGCCACCCCTAGCTAAGGAGGTAGTTGTTGTCGAGGGTGGTGATGGTGGTGGTGGTGGTGGTGATAGGATTTGGGCTAAGATGGAGGGTTGGGAGGTGGGGGAGGGGCAGGGCTGGTACTTGATTGGTTTCGGTTTTGAGTGGGTAGAGGTGGTGGTTGTTGTTGTTGTAGTTGAGGGGGTTGTTATTGAGGGTGGTTTTGGTGGTGATGGAATTTGAGCTGTATTTTGGGAATTGACAATGGTGATGGTGTAGATGACGATGGTGGTGGTGATCATCACGACGAGGAACCCCTATATGGTCCATGTCCATTTTCTATCTTCTGTTGAACTTCATCTCCTCATTCGGCGGGGGTTGGTGGTGCCTTTGATTGGTTCGGGGTGAGACTCTCCTATTGTTCCTTGCCGAGTAGGACTCTCGTTGTCGGTGAGATTTTATTTTATTTTTATTTTTATTATTTTAGGTGGTCCTCCACGCATGTTCCTCTCTTCGATATCTCTGACGTTCATTGTTTTTAAGTATAAGCTGCAGGAGATTGTACGCTTGTATCCAATTTGAATATACACTCTGTTCTGGAACGACCTGTGGATCGGTAATGCCACATTGGCATCTTCCTATCCAACGCTCTATCATTTGGCCACCAACCCTGGTGCTACGGTAGCAGACTCCTTCACCCTTATTAACTCTCAACGAGTCTGGTCCGCCCTTTCAGTACCAACCCTCCCCCTCACTTAACCCCCCAGATCACGGATCTTCTTTCTTCCTTGAACAATTATGGTTGGCATCCCAAGGAAGATTTCTCGTGGCGTTGGCATTCGGCAGGTGTCTTCACTGTTAAACCGTTTTATAATTTCCTCAATTTTAGAGGCACCCGCTCCCCATTCGCCGAAGCTATTTGGCATTCTTGTGCCCCCCTTAAAGTTAAAATCATTACCTGGCTAGCATTCAACAACAGGCTTCTGACAGCTGAAGTGCTCAACAAAAGAAATCTGGCTTGGGGGTAGAACTGTCCCCTTTGTGCATCCGCTTTTGAGGATGCCGATCACTTATTCGTGAGATGCGTATTCTCGCGTCCGCTTTGGAAAATCTCCTCTCTTTCTTGGGAGGTCTCTACCCTTCCCTCTAACTTACACTCTTGCTGGTCATGTCCCCCTACTAGCAATAAGTACCGCCGTTCTTGGAACCTGGCGGTTCAAATCATCATCTGGGTTTTATGGTTGGAAAGAAACAAAAGATTATTTAGGCAGTGCACGTCCACCTCCCTCTCCACCATTGAAGAATTTGTATTTCTATTCAATTTTTGGTCTTCGACCTTAAAGCTAGCAACTAAAAATGCCCTCCATGGCTTTAGGCTGGAAGAAGCAATCCATTGTCTTCGCACGTTACATGCTATTTAATTTATTCTGTTTTTTCTCATTTCATTCTCTTAGGACTGCTTCTTATTCTTCTACTTCGTGTTCTGATCTTCCTATTTTATTATCGCAGGATTGAAGCAACTGAAGTTGTTTTTGTTTTTGGTCTTTTTGGGCTGGATGGCCTGTTTGATCCCTTTGTTTAGCGGGATTGTTTTTGAGTTGCTGATGATGTTGCAGTGAGTCTTTGCTTCCCTTACCCTTCCGCTGACCTCTGGTTTCTTGCAGAGGATAGGCCATGTTATTCTAATGCTTCTCTTCTTCAACGGTTACTACCACTGTTGATAGTCAATGGTAGTATTCCTACCGGGGTAGTGTTTGGTTTTTTGTTTACGGCTGCGATGTTGCGTCTTTTAGCGTTGTTGTTTAACCGCTACTGTTATGCGGTGGTGTTCATCTTGTCTCTCCCCCGCGGTGGGTTATGTAGCATGTAACTATGACTCCTTGAAATGTTTTGTTATCTCAATTGTCCTAATATCATTATGCTGTTGTTGTTCTGCTGTTCATTTAGTTAGCGGCTGGTTTTCTACTGGAGGCAGTGGTGTTTTACTATAGCTTGCTTAACTCTTAGCCTTTAGATGTTTAACTCTTTCTACGGCCGGTCTATGTTGTTTACCGGGACTGTGCTTAGTGTAGTGCCATCTCTTTTTCTTTTGTGATTGGGAGGCTGTTTCCTCTAGTTGCCTTCTATTACTAGTTATATTTTGGTGCTGCCTGCGATTGGTTTGGCTCTGGAGCTGATTGTTCAGCAGCTTGTAGACTTGATTTGCCTCTACCACGATGCCAGGTATCTTGGCTTTCGGCGGGTGTGCCTCCCATCGTCGCAGTGGTTTTGATCGCTTCTTGAGTCCTGCCCGCTGATTAGTCAGGCTCCCGGATGGGGTGGGGTGTCATTGTTCACTCGAGGTCTAGTTTTATTAGGGTCTGTGTGATCCATCGATCAGCATTGTCATGTTTAGTTTTTTATATCGTTTGTTTATTCGATGTTTACTCCTTATAAATCTCTTACTAATGTACTATTCATTATTAATATAATTTGATTGTGTGGCTGGAGCTTTCGGGCTCTATCCGGTTCATCAGAATATACACTTGAAAAAGGTTGAGACCATGTATTTTGACGTTGCTCATTAGTAAATTTGCCTAGAAAAAAAGATTGTTGGTATGTGGTTGTTTCAACTCCGTATCTCATGTCCTTTTCTTCTAGATTACTTGATTGCTACTCTTTTTGACAGGTGGTACATATATAAAATTAATGCAATGTACTTTTCTTCTAGATTACTCGATTGCTGCTCTTTTTACAGGTGATAAATAATGTATAATTAATGTAAGATAAGAGCATCTGCAGTTGAATATAAAAATATTCATATATAGATAAATGGAAATAGGAATCCTACTTTTGCTACACTCTTTGTTGCACTCGTGCAAAATCTATTTTTTAGCAATCCACATTAAAATAATAAGCGACGGCACTTCATGTGCTGTCGGAGAGGGAAAAAAATTAAAAAAATAATAAATTTTGTACGGACGGCACTCGAAGTGCCGTCGGAGTGCGAAAATAAAAAAATAATTTTTTTTAAAGAACGGATAGCACATGAAGTGCCGTCGGAGAAGGAAAAAAAAAAAATCACCAAAGGGACGGACGGCACATGAAGTGCCGTCCAAGACCAAGCTGACTTTGTTTTTGACATTTTCCACTTTTTCCGAAATTACAAAAACATTTCATTAATTACAAAAAAATTTTAAAAAATTAAAAAAAACAGTTCAGAAATTGCAAAAAAAAATTAAAAATTTGCAAAAACATTTTCACAAATTGCAAAAAAAAATTAAAAAATACAAAACCCTTCGGACGGCACTTCAAGTGCTGTCCGAGGATTTGGGGAGCGATGGGATTTTTTTAATTGAAAAAAAAAAATCAAAGGACGGCACATGAAGTGCCGTCCGAGGGATTTGGGGGATTTTTTAATCGAAAAAAATTATAAAAAATCAAGGGACGGCACTTGAAGTGCCATCCCTCAAATATCGATAAAAGCTATATCGATTCTCATTTATAGCAATCGACTGTAGCGATTTATCGATAAAATGGATATTTGGCAAACGAGTGCAGCACGTTCGTTTGCCAAATATCCATTTTATCGATATTTGGCAAACGACTACAGATGCTCTAAGTGTCTTTCCGTCCTTTTATCTATATAATAAATTACAAAGGAGTGGCTCACAATCAATCTTTTCTAAAATCAAAGGCCTAGATCAAACTTTACAAAACATATTTTTCCTCCAAAATTTCAAATTTCAAAACCAATTTTTTCCCTCCAAAACTAAAAAACTTATTACTTGATTACTATCTCTCTCTCTTCTCTTTTCACTTTTTCATATTTCTCTCTTTCTCTCTCCCCCTATCTCTCTTTCTCATTCTTTCTATATTTACTTAGAAATTTAGATTTTCAGAATTTTATTATTTTTTTTTACACATGTTATATTGAAAATAGTAAATATCTCTTCAACTCCACACTTAAAGTTCTAAGAAACATATACTAATGGAAACATTGACTTTTATCATATACTAATGGAAACATTGACTTTTATTTACAACTAATTATTGTCATACTATTCAAACTTGAGCCACATAATTATTGTTTTACTGTTTATAGGCTTTTCGTGTTTTTTATCGTTCCGAATACGTGCCGTAGGCACGTGCCCACGGGCAAACCTAGTATATATACATTTTTCAAAGTGAAAGTGAAATATTACTTCATTTTCATTACCTATACTAGTAATTTACACATGCATAGTAATTTGCACATGCGATGCACGTCTTAATAAAAAATTAAACAAATTAAAAACTCTGACATAGTGTAAACTCAAACCTGAAACTTCTTTTACATTAGTTATGTATGTGTGTTATACGCATTAATAGATAGATAAATGACACTAAAATCTTTTCCAATTATAATATTAGAGATATTTTCATTACCTATATTAATAGATAGATAAATGACACTAAAATATTTTACAATTATAATATTAGAGATAATTTCATTACCTCTCTCTCTCTCTCTCTCTCTATATATATATATATATATATATATATATATATATATATATATATAGAGAGAGAGAGAGAGAGAGAGAGAGAGAGAGAGAGAGAGAGAGAGATGTTCAGTTGTGCACTAGGCCTCCGTGTGCACTCGGCCTTCCCGCCTTCGTATCAAAAATCCGAACCGTTCACATTGATCTATACATCTAAATTAGTCTAAATCTGTAAAATCAAATCATTGAAAATTTATTTGCTTATCCATTGAAGAGTTACAAAAATGTATGGCGGAAAATAGTTGTTTTTTATAGTCACATGATGGACGGGCAAATAAACTTCAAATGATTTGATTTTACATATTTAGACTAATTTAGATGTGTAGATCAATGTGAACGGTTTGGATCGTCGATACGAAAGCGGGAAGGCCAAGTGCACACGAGTGCATACGAAGACCTAGTGCACAACGGAACACCTCTCTCTCTCTCTCTCTCTCTATATCTATATAATAAAACACAAAGAAAGCTATCAAGTGTCTCTCCTTCAATCTCCAAAAAATCAAAGGTCCAGATCTAACCTCACAAAACATATTTTTCCCTCCAAAAGTTTCCTCCCAAAACTCAAATTCAAATCCCCAACCAAAAATAACTCCTATATTTATTTAAATTTTTCCCCCCTCTCTCTCCCCCTCCCTCTTCTATTCAAAAAATTAAGAAAATCAATTTTTTGTTTTTTTTTCAAAATAAAAAATTAAAAAAGTTAAAAATATTAAAAATTTAAAAACTTTAAAAATAATTCAAAAAATTAATTAAAAAATCATATAATGTGTTTTTTTCTGGACCCCCAAAAGTTTCTCATATAATATATTTGCTATTTCAATTAATTTGCTGAACCTCCAAAACTATTTTATATGATCAAATAAGGTGCACCGTTCCGAAGACGTGCCGTAGGCACGTGTCAATGGGCAAACCTAGTGTGTGTGTATATATATATATATATATATATATATATATATATATATATATATATATATATATATATATACACAGACCTAGTGTGAGAGAGAGATATTTCATTTGCATATATATATATACTAGGTTTGCCCGTTGACACGTGCCTACGGCACGTCTTCGAAACGATGTACCTTATTTGATCATATAAAATAGTTTTGGAGGTCGAGCAAATTAATTGAAGTAGCAAACATATTATATGAGAAACTTTTGGGATCCAGCAAAAAACATATTATATAATTTTTTTGATTTTTTTGAACTATTTTTAAAGATTTTTAATTTTTAATTTTTTTAGTTTTTAAATTTTTTATTTTTAAAAATATATTTTCTTAATTTTTGGAATAGTAGAGGGAGGGAGAGAGAGAGAGAGAGAGAAAACTTTTTTAAAAATAAATATAGGAGTTGTTTTGGGTGGGGGATCTGAATTTGAGTTTTGGAGGAAACTTTTGGGGGAAAATATATTTTGTGAGGTTAGATCTGGGCCTTTGATTTTTTAGGGGATTGAAGGAGAACCACTTGATAGCTTTCTTTGTGTTTTATTATATATATATATATATATATATATATATATATATATATATATGAAAATGAAAATAAAAGTGAAATATTTCTCCATTTTCATTACCTACATTATATATATATTGAGACAAAATTTAAAGAAACTGTTCCATTAATATGCAAGTACTTTACTCTTTTTATATTTAGGAATAAAACAATAGTCACATTCACCCACACTTTATCCTGAATATATATTGATTGAAAATATTTTGTGCAAGCTAGAATTGAACTCCCAATATCTTGCTCAATAGCGAAGAGGTTTACCAGTGGACCATGTTGAATTTATATTTTACATATTAGGTTCGATGTGAAGAAAATAGTGTGAAACAAGAAAAGGTTCCAAGCAAAGATTGTAGGCGAAAGGTGATAGTCGACTGCTATTTATTGAAGCCAACCACAACTATCAGCTTGCTGCTCTGATGGGTCTCGACTTCAAGTGTAGTGGACTGCTCTTTTGGGCAGTTGATCACAAGTGGGCAGTAACATCTATTGGGCATATTCCTTCGAGAATTGTTTGAGCCCATGTTTTTGCTCCAAGTAATATCGTACGACTCCTATTGTATGTCTTTCTCTTCAAGATATATCGAACGGTGAAGGATCAATACTACAACCTAGGGTTTTTTCTAGATCTCTATAAGTCATTTTAATGGCCTCCACTGAGAGTGGAATATTTCATGTGAGAGATTTTCATTATAAACAAAAAAATATCTTCTAATGAGGATTGAGGAATAGGTAGGTTTTTTGTAAGAGTATTGTAGCTCTTGTATCTTATCTAGTTGAATAATATGTCAGTTATTTCCCACTGGAATTATGTTTGCCGAATAGGGCCAAATCTTGTGTGTTTTTGTGCTTGGGTTAGTCTACATTGCTTGGTTGTTCGTTGTGATCAATTGTTTCCTCTCGCTCTAACCCTTCGCTGTGACAAAATTTCCCAACAACTAGTACTAGAGCAACGATTGTTTCTAATAAATCATCTTGACACTTGCCCCAAAAGTTTACTCTTGAATGACACTAAATGTCTACATTTTCTTTTCCAAAATTTTCCAAAATTCAAAACATATAAAAGGTTAAGCATGATGTCAATAAAGAAATGAGGCTCTGAATGGAATTACAGCCTCCAAGAGCATCCACAGTCATGGTTATATACTCAAAATTTGGAAAATATAGCCAACGAGCGGCTGCACTCGTTGACTATATACCTAAATTTTGGATTGAGGAATAGTATACTGCCAAATTTGGTAGCACAAATGAAAAATGTCAAATTATAACAGACAAAACATGTTCTTTCGTCCTTTTTTTATATTTTATTTTATTTTAAATACAGACGAATGAAAGATCATCTGTTTTCCTTTCACTTCATCTTTACAAGCTCAATTGCTCATATAATATTAGCGAACACAAAATTATGTCATCATATTAAGCTATGTTCTTGGCGTGGTAGATGAAAGAAGTTTTCTTTAAAATGGTGCAAAAAAGAATAGGAAAATTCATCTGAAAACGGATACATCATTTGATCAAAGAATTGATGCAATAAATATACAGATGAATATGATAATTAGCTTGTTGAAAACTTTCGGCGTAGAAAGTTATAGCATTAGAAGCAACAACCGATCACAATGAACAACCAAGCAAACATAGACCACAACAAACACAAAAGTACACAATTTGTTCTGGTACGGCGAACCTAATTCGAGGGAGAAATAACTAAGATATTCTTCATTTAGAGACAACGCAAGAGTTACAATACTTTCATCAAGAATCTATCGATCTCTCAAGTCTCACTAGAAGATACTCTATTGTTTACAATTGGAAAACTTTCATATGAATTACCCACCTCTCAATGGAGGCCACAATACTTATTTATAGAGATCTAGAAACACGTCGGTTTAATTCCCATTATTATCTCTAAATATGTATATCCCAATTTCATATTTATCTACAAGCCAAAACTAAAATATAAAAGATAAACCAAACTACACCTTACACAAATTTTCCAATATTTAATAATTACCCAAACTCGAAGAAATCCGAGACTCTTTGCCGGAGCATGGATGCGCATGTCAAATTGGAAAATTCCCTTGAGTTCCTTGGTTTGACCAAAAATATTTTCAGGCTTTTGAGATATTTTTTTCTTAAAGAATTAGTTACCTCAAATGTGAAGCATAATTAAAGTCAACAATCTCCACATTGGCTTGCATTTGTAGTGCTTCCCGCCTTGTGTGACTTAAGATTCTAGACTCTTCCGTTGATCATATTATAAACAATACGATTCGGTGGCTCATTTGCTAGTTAAATTTACCTTCACCAATTATTTCTCTAATCGTATGTTCCGTCAAGGGTATACCCCAATAGGGTTAACACAGAGACGTCATCTGCCGTAGGAACTCTACCTTTCTAAAGGCATCCTCCACTTCTCGACGGTATTCGAACATCGTAATATCGACTTAGTGATTCTAGTGGCGGCAGACTAATGTTAGAACCCGATTTTATAAATAAGAAAAATTCCCAACAGCAATTGCGAAGAACTGAAATACAGAAAATAAAACAGTAAACGAAAGACTTTGCACAGAGTCGAGACTGAGAATCTCTCTCCTTAAAGCAGAATTCGCCCCGTAGTGTGACGGTGGCTGGCGAATTGCTTCCCAGGATATAACTGTACCTTCTCTGAAGAGCAACACCCTTGCTTCAGAGCTTTAGCGAACTGCTGTCTGTGATGTACTCTTAATTGACACAGAGGTGAAGAAGAAGAAGAAGAAGAAAAATACTGACTCAATATCAGACTCTGTCTGGATTTTGTGTCTTTTTTTAAAGAAGATGGAGACTGGAATGGAGACTCTTCATAGGCCCATTACTCTGTAATAGCAGAGTAATGGAGACTCTTCAGATTCATAACTGGTGAGCCATTACTCTGCTGTTACAGAGTAATGGTACCAGTTACTGAATCTGAAAAGCCTTATCAGTTCAGTAGGGGAAAATTTTTGTCTGGGCAAAAAAAAATTTAAGCCAGACCAGACCAAACCAACCAAGCCGAGCCAAGCCGAAGCCGAAGCCGAGGCTGGGGCCGGGGCCGAGGCCGGGCCGGGCCGGGGGCGCGCGCGCGCGTGTGTGTTTGTCATTTTGGCTAAATCCTCTCTTCACTACACGTTAGTGGTAACCCCCGGGCCACGCCCTTTAGTCCAGTTTTCTAGTATGTATACTAGAAAAAATCTTTCCCAATTTTCCATATGGGACTATCCATTTTCTCCAAGTTGCCAAGTTAGTACATTTCAAGTACCCAACTTTGGACCAACATTTCTCATTCATACGGAATTCATTTTTGGCAAGTGAGTACACTACGGAATAGTACTCGTCGAGAGGATTGCAATCCACTCATTTTTCGGCACCACCGGTGGTCGGAGCCTGCCGGAATCTGGCCTGAAAAACTGTAATAATTAATTCCAACAATCCTCCACATGAATGGAAATTACCATACCATGTAATCCAGACACGACAGGAAAACAAAAACATGACAGAAAAACCCTGAGAGTACATTCGGAAAATCAGTGCATCAGGAATGGTAGTAATTTTTTAATTTTGAACCACCCTTAGTAATTAGCTATCGGATTCGCTTGACCAGGTAGTGATCATGATGTCTTGAACTACCCGGGCTTTCATGTGAACCTAGATAATAACTATCACACGGTCTTATCTCCTCACAGAACTAAGTTCTCTTGTTGTGTTCATTTTGGCCTTGAATATCCCTGGTTAATCGTGAGTGAACTTGGAGAATGTAGACTCTCTTCGTTCTCCTAAAAATGGCCCCATTTCACACTCATAAGGTGATTGCCCATAAAGAGTAACCTGCTATACCCCACTTTTATTTCAAAGTTATGGGAATTATTAAAAACCAGGTTTATCCTAACTGTTTGCAGGCAGCACTGTTTTATCATCCTAAGAGTGGGTATGAGATTTTAATCTCTCAGTGCTCCCGTCGATTCAACAAGATTAAGTTGTCCCTTTGAACCTAGAACTTTGGATCTCCAATTCCTAGGTAGGGTTTCCATCAACTATCCTCTTTCGTCATAGGGTTTAAACCCATTCCTCTTGATAATCTCACAACCTGCTCTCGCGACTGACCTTTAGTAAATGGATCCGCTAGGTTGTCGGCCGATTTTATATATTCTATAGAGATTATTCCATTTGAGAGCAGTTGTCTAATAGTTTTGTGTCGCCTTCTGATATGACGAGACTTACCATTATACATACAACTTAGTGCCCGTGCTATAGCCGATTGGCTGTCACAGTGTACACATAAAGCCGGTACTAGTTTTTCTCACATAGGAATATCCTCTAAAAAATTTCGAAGCCATTCTGCTTCCTCTGCCCCTTTGTCTAAAGTAATAAACTCAGATTCCATGGTGGATCTGGCCAATAGCGTTTGTTTAGAGGATTTCCATGACACAGCTGCACCACCAAGTGTGAAGACATATTCACTTGTGGATTTTGAGTTCTTGGAGTCTGATATCCAGTTGGCATCACTGTAGCCTTCTAATACTGCTGGATATCTGGTGTAATGCAGTGCATAACTCTAAGTATGTCGCAAGTAGTTCAATACTCTAGTTATTCCTTTCCAGTGACTTCATCCTGGATTACTCGTGTGTCGGCTCAATACATTTACCGAATGCGCTAGGTCCGGTCTTATACAATTTGTTAGGTACATCAGACTACCGATTACACGTGCATATTCCAGTTGTGATATGCTTTCTCCTGTGTTTTTGAACAAGTGAAGACTGGGATCGACGGGACTTTCTGCTATCCCATTGGAGTAATTCTTGAATCTTTCAAGTACTTTCTCAGCATAATGAGCTTGAGACAAAGTAATTTCCTCAGATGTCCTGAAAATTTTTATTCCTAGTATGACATCTGCAACTTCCAAATATTTCATGTCAAACTTGCCACTTAGCATGCTCTTAGTTTGTTTGATAATATTGTTATTGCTTCCAATAATGAGCATGTCGTCTACGTACAGACAGACCAAAATGTATCCATTTGGAGTATCTTTGATGTAGATACACTTTTTACATTCATTTATTTTGAAACCATTTGACATCATAACATTGTCAAATTTTGCATGTCACTGCTTTGGAGCTTGTTTCAGGCCGTACAGAGATTTTATAAGCCTGCACACCTTGTTTTCCTGTCCAGGAACTACGTAACCCTCGGGTTGTTTCATGTATATTTCTTCTTCTAAGTCTCCATTTAGAAATGCAGTTTTAACATCCATTCGATGTATTTTCAGGTTACGTAGAGTTGCAATAGCTATCAACATTCTTATGGATGTTATTCTTGTAACTAGGAAATATGTATCAAATAAATCTAGGCCTTCCTTTTGCCTAAATCCTTGTACCACAAGTCTTGCCTTATGCTTCTCTATTGAACCATCTGGTTTCAATTTTTGTTTGAAAATCCATTTGCATCCTAGAGCTTTACATCCAGAAGGCAAGTCGACTAACTCTCATGTATGATTTTGCATAATGGAGTCTATTTCACTTTTGATTGCTTCCTTCCACATATGAGCATCAGGCATAGACATGGCTTCCTTGAAAGTTCTGGGCTCATTCTCTAACAGAAAGACTGTCACAAAGTCAGGACCAAATAATTTTGATGTTCTAGCCCGTTTACTTCGTCTAGGCTCATTAGTATTATGTTCTGGTTCATCAACTGAAGTGCTTGTATTCCCTTGTTCACGTGTACGTTTGGGGTACGTAGTATCCTTGCACGGAAACACGTATTTAAAAAAGGAAGCATTCCTTGATTCCATTATTGTATTCACATGGATATCCAGTATATCCGATTTGTATACCAAGAACCGATCTGCACTACTGTTGTGTGCATAGCCTATGAATATGCAATCAACCGTCTTAGGTCCGATAGTGACCTATTTCGGATTAGGTACTGCCACTTTTGCTAGACACCCCCACACTTTGAGGTATTTATACGAAGGTAAGTTACCTTTCCATAGTTGAAATGGTGTCTTGCCGGTTTTCTTGTGAGGTATTTTATTAAGAATGTAGTTGGCAGTTAGCAACGCTTCCCTCCACATGTTTTGGGGTAAGCCAGAATTCAACAACAAGGCATTCATCATCTCCTTTAGAGTTTGGTTCTTGCGCTCGGCAGTACCGTTTGATTCGGGTGAGTAAGGAGCAGTTGTCTGATGAACTATTCCATGTTCTGAGCAGAACATGTTAAATGGTGCATCATATTCTCCTCCTCTATCACTTCTAATGATTTTAATCGTTTTGCTAAGTTGATTCTCAACCTCCAGTTTATATTCTTTGAATTTCTCCAAAGCCTCATTTTTGCTATGTAACAAATATACATAACAGAATTTTGTGCAATCGTCTATGAAAGTCACAAAGTACTTTTTGCCACCTCTGGTCTGCATATATTTTAAATCACACAGATCTGTGTGAATTAGACCTAGAATTTTTGCATTTCTTTCTAAGAACGTGATGGAGTTTTAGTGAGTTTGGCCTCCGTGCAAACTTCACATTTTATCTACCTTAAATTTTGGTAGTAAATTCATGTTAATTAATCTACGCATAGAATTGACATTAACATGGCCTAGTCTTTCATGCCAAACAGAGGAAGACTCAACAACATAGGCAATAGGAGCTATTTCATTAACATTGGGAACAACAGGAACAATAGTTTTAGGATGACTGTCATTACATTAAACTTGAACCGTCCATCCTTTACATATCCTTTACCCAAGTATACCCCATTCTTAGACAGCACAAAATTATCATAAACAAGAACAACCTTAAACCCATTCTTGCTTAGCAAAGAACCTGATATCAAGTTCTTTCTAATGTCTGGAACATGCAGCACATTTGTGAGTGTTAGTTTTTTGCTTGAAGTCATTTTCAGCACTATCTTTCCTGTTCTTTCAATTTTGAAGGTGGAAGAGTTTTCCATGAATAGCTGTTCATCTTTGTTGCACTTCTGGTATGAAGTAAACATTTTCTTGTCCAAGCAGATATGCTTGGTGGCCCCAGTATCGTACCACCATTCATGAGGATTGCTCCCCACAAGATTTACCTCTGATACTGCAGCACAGCGGTCCAGGTCAGAGAAACCGGTGGACAAGTTCTCAGCTATGTGTGCGTGGAATTTTTCATTCTCTTTTACATATCCTGTTCCTGAACGATTACTGTCCTTGCTGAGGCACTCAGAAATTTTGTGCCCCAGCTTACCACACTTGTGGCATTTCCCAGCAAACCTCTTTGCAAGAGATTTTTTGTTTGAGGCCTGTGGCAGAAACTTTCTCTTCTTGCCCTTCTGTTCGTACTCCACCACGTTGACCTTTTCTATGGACTGATTTCCATAGGACCTGTCAGTCTTGCGATTCTCCTCTTCGATCCGCAACCTGACAATTAGGTCTTCAAGAGACATCTCCTTTCGCTTGTGTTTGAGGTAGTTCTTGAAGTCTTTCCATCCAGGTGGAAGCTTTTCGATGAACGCAGCAACTTGAAATGGTTCGCACAGCGTCATATTCTCTGCAGCAATATCGTGCATTATAACCTATAGTTCTTGGACTTGACTCACAACAGTTTTGGAGTCAATCATCTTGTAGTCTAGAAATTTGCCGACTACAAACTTCGTGGACCCGGCATCTTCTGTTTTTTACTTCTTTTTCAAGGACCTCCACAGGAGTTTGGATGTTTTGAAGACACAGTAGACGTTGTACAGGAGGTCTACCAAGCCATTCAGGATATAGTTCCTGCAGAGGTAGTCACCCTGAGTCCACGCATCAACTACAGCAACGGAGTATGCATCCATTGGCGCCAGCATCGGGGCAGATTCAGTGAGGAATCTGTCCAGCTTCAATGTGGTTAGGTAGAACTGCATCTTCCCTTGCCACTTCTTGAATCCAGTTCCATTGAACTTCTCCGGTTTTTCTCCCACGGTTATGTGCGTGGGCAGAACGACCGAATGTGCCGCAACCGATTGTGCAGTCATATTTTGGGTCACCGGTGTTTCGGTACTATTGCCGCTAAATTCGGTGTGGGGGCAAACAGATAGAATTTGTGAGTTCTTGGAAAACCTGAATAGCAAACACCTAACCTGTTCCGCCGATCCCTGACCATTGACTCCCGCCGTTCACCTGCAAGGAAGTGCGAGACACCGGGGTTGATCCCGGCGATGCACCCTCCGACGCTCAAGTCAGTAACCAGAAATGATTATGAAAGAGCGTTTAACTAGAAAAAGATTGATTACCTCTTAATGGAGATGGGTGTGGGGTATTTATAGTCGCCGTTGGGATCAGATAAGGAATGTGATTCCTGTGATCTGATAAGGTATAAAATCCTTGTAATCAGATTAGGAATGTAATCTCTTAATTCCCGGTGAAAAGATAGATGTGAATCAGAGCCGTTGATTAGGATTAATCAGAAACCCTAATTCTATCTTTTCTAGACTGGGTGTGTTTTGGTTTGGGACCCGTACCCAGTTGAGGTGGATCCGTTCGCGGGTTATTGGATCCGTGAGAAGGAGACCCAGTACCCGTTTCGGACCCATTTGTATGTGAAATTACCGTTTTACCCCTGAGCTTTAAGATTCGTGTCCGATGTGAACGGTCCCGATTTAATCCTATTTTTAGCCATATCACGAGCCCCCCACTCCCGAAGACTGAGTTTGATCAGCCTTTGAGGAGTAGTTTTACAGTTTTAATGGCGTACGGGATTTTATCGGTGTTCTTAAGGGAGTTTGGAATCTTGCTCGGGGTGTAACAGTGTTATTATGGGCTTGTAAAATGCCCAAAAATATTCTCAGAATTTTCTGGATTTTTGGTGATTTTTCCAGATTTTTCTGAATTTTTTCTCATTTTTTTGAATTTTTTATTCATTTTCCGAATTAAATAATTAATTATCAAAAATATTAATTAATTATTCTAATTTAATAATTATTTTTTCAGAATTTAAAAATAATTTTTTCTGAATTAATAATTATTTTTAGAATTTTTAATTAATTTTTTACGATTTTTAAATATTTTTTTCAGATTCTTTAAATAAAAAAAACAATTAAATAAATAAATAAATAATTTAAATATTACCTGGACACGTGGCAGATTTCTGGCCGTCCATCATGACCAGATGAGCACGCATCGTGAGGCAGATCACGATCTGGACACGTGGCGCGTTTATGGCCGTCCATCATGATCAGATCTGCGCGCATTGTGAGGCAGATCACGATCGGGACACGTGGCGCGTTCCTAAGCGTCGATCGTGTCGCGACGCGAATTTTGAGACGATCGGACGGATCATGTTGGCCGGTCACTTTTTTTCTCAATTTACAGCGTCGGTACCTCGGCTCCTCGGTTCGGCACGTCCGACCCTTGGAGTCGACGCCACGTGGCGATGCCACGTGGCACACAATTTTTTTTTTTTTCCGCTCTGCTTCTTCTCCCCGCTGCTTCTTCTCTTCTTCTACTCTTCGTCTCGTCCCGTTTTACTTCCTCATCTTCGAAGAACCTCGGCGAGAGAGAGGGTCTCAGCGACGGGGACAGCTTGCGATCGAGGAGACGAGCTCGGCGACGGAACGTAGCTCGGTTGAGGATGACGAGCTCGTTCGTGGTGAGCTCGGAGCTCGTTGGGAGAGTTCGTCTTCGGCTGTGGAGTCCGGCGGAGGAGACTGAGCTCGACGGTGGGTTGGCATTTTGACGAGCTCGGTGCTTCGGCGCTCGGCGAAGAGAAAAGGCGAGCTCGGAGTTGAAGGAGCTGTCGGTTCGATGGGTTCGACGAGGAGCATGGTGGAGCTCGGCTGTCGAAGGAGGAGAGCTCGATTGGAGCTCGGTGATGGCGAGGCGGAGCTCGATGTAGGGGATGCTTGCGGAGTAGGGAGTTCGTTAGAGCCATGGTGATGGGTTCTTGAGCTCGGCGAAGGTGGTTCGTGCTCGGAGCTCGGCGACTCCGTGGTGAGGAGGTCGGCTCGGTAGCGACGACGGAGAGGAGTTTCAGCTGTGGAGGCGACGGTGTTCATCGAGGAAGGGCTCGAAGACGAGCTTCAGCTGCTCTTGTGAGCTCGGCAACGAAGGTGGCAAGCTCGGCGATGGGTCGTGCTCGTCGTCGTCGGAAGGGGCTGGACGAGGAGTTGGGTTCGGAGCTTCGTGAAGGAGCTCGACGTCGTGGCGAAGGTGGCGAAGCTCGAAGCTCGGCCGAGGAGTTGGGTTCGGCCAGTGAGCTCGGCGGTGTAAGGAAGAGGAGTTTGGGTTTTTGGAGCTCGGGGAAGAAGACGTAGAGCTCGACGAGGCGGTGAGCTCGGTGTTGAAGGAGCTCGACGAGGCGGTGAGCTCGGTGTTGAAGGAGCTCGACGTCGTGGAGGTTGACGACGGGGTGGCTTGAGCGTGGAGTTTGGCCATGGAGAAGGAGGTCTTCGTTGGGTTTGCTTCGCATGGACGCTCGGTGAAGAAAGGAGCTGGGTTTTTTGTTTTGTTGGTTTTGCTGTGGCGGGAGTATGGAGAAGGAGTGAGGAAGGGTTCGGGTTCGGTACCCTAACGGGTCCGACCCGACCTTTCCAAAATTTTTTCTTTTTCTTTTTTTTTTCTTTTTCTCCCTCTTCTTCCTTGTTGCTCGGCTAATGCATCTGGTTCGGCAGATCCGAGCACGGATTTTGAGGAGAATTTTTTTCCATTTTGCTGTTGGGTAGGTCGGTAGCTCGGATTTGAGATCCGAGCTACATGGCTCAATCTGGACGGTTGATCACGATCGTGGCACGAATCACGAGACAAGAGGCTCAAATTTCGAGAAAACGTTATCTTGTCATTTTGTGGAGACGTGGCGAGATCTGAGCCGTTCATCATGTTCTAGCACGCTTTTTGATGCGATCGGACGATGAGATGGGGTCGGCCGAATTTTTCTCCATATACGAGGGTCGGTACCTCGGCACCTCGGATCGGCACCTCGGATCCCTGAGATGATGCCACGTGGCATGCCACGTTTTTTTTTTTTCTCTCTCTCTCCTCTGGTTCTTGTTCGGAAAATCTGAGCTCCTCGGATCTGCTTCTTGTTCGGCCAATCCGAGCACGGATTTTAAGGAGCATTTTTCTCCACTTTGCTGTTCGGTAGGTCGGTAGCTCGGATTTGAGATCCGAGCTACGTGGCTCAATCTGGACGGTTGATCACGATCGTGGCGCGAATCACGAGACAAGAGGCACGAGTTTCGAGAAAACGTTATCTTGTCGTTTTGTGGTGACGTGGCGAGATCTGAGCCGTTCATCATGTTTTAGCACGAATTTTGCTACGATCCGATGGTGAGATGGGGTCGGCCGAATTTTTCTCCATATGCGAGGGGCGGTACCTCGGCAGCTCTTCTGAGAAGAAAGAGGAAGGGGAGGAGAGGCATTTGGGTTCTCTCCTCTGCCTTGTTCTTTCGCATAGTGGAGAAGAGGAGAAGAGGAAGGGGAGGAGAGGCAACTGGGTTCCCTCCTCTACCTTGTTCTTCCGCTCGGTGGAGAAGAGGAGAAGAAGAAGGGGAGGAGAGGCAACTGGGTTCTCTCCTCTGCCTTGTTCTTCCGCTCGGTGGCGAAGAGGAGAAGAGGAAGGGGAGGAGAGGCAATTGGGTTCTCTCCTCTGCCTCGTTCTTCCGCTCGGTGGAGAAGAGGAGAAGTGTTGGGGAAGAAGGAGAAGAATGAAGGAGCTAAGGAGGGTATGGGTCAGACCGTGGGTATCGGATCCGACCCCGACCGTTAGCCTCTTTTTCTTTCTTCCTCTTCATCTGCTTGCTTTGTTCGGCGAATCCGAGCCCGGATTTCGAGGTACATTTTTCGCCGCTCTGCAGTTGGGTAGATTGGCAGATCCGAGCTGCACGGCTCAATCTGGACGGTTGATCACGATCGTGGCGCGAATCACGAGACAAGATGCACGAGTTTCGAGAAAACGTTATCTTGTCATTTTGTGGTGACGTGGCGCAATCTGAACCGTCCATCAGATTCTGTCGTGAATTTTGGGGAGATCCGACGGTGATTTCGCCTCGGGATGATTTTTCTCAATATACGAGGGTCGGTACCTCGGCACCTCGGCTCGGAGACTCAGTGCTGTTGGCTGAGGCACTGAGTTGGGTGTTTTGGAGGAAGTGTTCCTTGAAGGTTCCACCCTTTCGTGTCCAGTAGCTCGGCTGTTCGGCTGAGCTGTTCGGTAGCTCGGCTGAGCAAGCCGATGGCAGGCAGCTCGGAAGGTACGCGTGGGCGGATCTGGGCCGTTCATCTTGGCGCGCATCACGAGGATGGGGTTCAGATCACGAGAAAACGTTATCTTGTCGTTTTGTGGGCGTGGTGCAATCTGAACCGTCCATCAGATTCTGTCGCGAATTTTGGGGAGATCCGACGGTGACTTTGCCTCGGGATGATTTTTCTCCATATGCGAGGGTCGGTACCTCGGCACCTCGGCTCGGAGACTCAGTGGTTCACCCTCTGCCCGTAGTAGCTCGGTGTAGTGGAGCTCGGAGCTCGGAGTTCGGACGACTCGAGCTTGAGGAGAAGCTCGGTGAGTTGATGAAGGGGATGAGTCGACATATGGAAGAGGTGATGCTCTGCTTGGTTTTTGGAGATTTTTGAAGAGGAGCTCCACTCCTAGGGGTGGAGAAGAGGTGCTAGGAATATCCTCGTAAGAGCCATGGGAAGACCCATTCTTTGAAGTGAGCGCAGGGAGCAACTCTAAGCGAGTTTTAGCTCCGATCTCGTCGAGAAGAGCTATTTGAGAGACAAGTTTGAGGAGGAACTCTAGAAGAGAGTTGCGCTCCGATCTCGTCGAGAAGAGCTATTTGAGAGACAAGTTTGAGGGGGAACTCTAGGAGAGAGTTGTGCTCCGAACTTGTGGAGAAGAGCTCCGCTTTGGAGGTGAGCGGAGTGAAGAGCTCGACTTGTAGAAGAGCCATCTGGAAGAGGAGTTTGAGGAGCAACTCTAGGAGAGAGTTTTAGCTCCGAACTCGTTTTAGAAGAGCTCCGCTTTGGAGGCGAGCGGAGTGAAGAGCTCGACTTGTAGAAGAGCCGTCTGGAAGAAGAGTTTGAGGAGCAACTCTAGGAGAGAGTTTTAGCTCCGAACTCGTTTGAGAAGAGGTCCGCCTTGGAGGTGAGCGGAGTGAAGAGCTCGACTTGTAGAAGAGCCGTCTGGAAGAGGAGTTTGAGGAGCAACTCTAGGAGAGAGTTTTTAGCTCCGAACTCGTTGAGAAGAGCTCCGCTTTGGGGGCGAGCGGAGTGAAGAGCTCGACTTGTAGAAGAGCCATCTGGAAGAGGAGTTTGAGGAGCAACTCTAGGAGAGAGTTTTAGCTCCGAACTCGTTTGAGAAGAGGTCCGCCTTGGAGGTGAGCAGAGTGAAGAGCTCGACTTGTAGAAGAGCCATCTGGAAGAGGAGTTTGAGGAGCAACTCTAGGAGAAAGTTTTAGCTCCGAACTCGTTTGAGAAGAGCTCCGCTTTGGAGGCGAGCGGAGCGAAGAGCTCGACTTGTAGAAGAGTCATCTGGAAGAGGAGTTTGAGGAGCAACTCTAGGAGAGAGTTTTAGTTCCGAACTCGTTTGAGAAGGCTCCGCTTTGGAGGCGAGCGGAGTGGGGAGCTCGATTTGTAGAAGAGCCATCTGGAAGAGGATTTTGAGGAGCAACTCTAGGAGAGAGTTTTAGCTCCGAACTCGTTTGAGAAGAGCTCCGCTTTGGAGGCGAGCGGAGTGAAGAGCTCGGCTCTAGGGGAGCCATCTGGACGAGGAGTTTGAGGAGCAACCCTAGGAGAGAGTTTTAGCTCCGAACTTGCTGAGAAGAGCTCCGCTTTGGAGGCGAGCGGAGCGAAGAGCTCGACTTGTAGAAGAGCCGTCTGGAAGGGGAGTTTGAGGAGCAACTCTAGGAGAGAGTTTTTAGCTCCGAACTCGTTGGGAAGAGCTCCGCTTTGGAAGCGAGCGGAGCGAAGAGCTCGACTTGTAGAAGAGCCGTCTGGAAGGGGAGTTTGAGGAGCAACTCTAGGAGAGAGTTTTTAGCTCCGAACTCGTTGGGAAGAGCTCCGCTTTGGAGGCGAGCGGAGTGAAGAGCTCGACTTGTAGAAGAGCCATCTGGAAGAGGAGTTTGAGGAGCAACTCTAGGAGAAAGTTTTAGCTCCGAACTCGTTTGAGAAGAGCTCCGCTTTGGAGGCGAGCGGAGCGAAGAGCTCGACTTGTAGAAGAGTCATCTGGAAGAGGAGTTTGAGGAGCAACTCTAGGAGAGAGTTTTAGCTCCGAACTCGTTTGAGAAGGCTCCGCTTTGGAGGCGAGCGGAGTGGGGAGCTCGATTTGTAGAAGAGCCATCTGAAAGAGGAGTTTGAGGAGCAACTCTAGGAGAGAGTTTTAGCTCCGAACTCGTTTGAGAAGAGCTCCGCTTTGGAGGCGAGCGGAGTGAAGAGCTCGACTTGTAGAAGAGCCATCTGGACGTTTGATCACGATCGTGGCACGAATCACGAGGCAAGAGGCACGAGTTTCGAGAAAATATTATCTTGTCGTTTTGTGGTGGCGTGGCGCGATCTGATCCGTCCATCATGTTCTAGCGCATTTTTTGAGATGATCCAACGGTAGGATGGCTCGGCAGTATTTTTCTCCATATGCGAGGGTCGGTACCTCGGCACCCCGGATCGGCAGCTCAGTAGTTCACCCTCTACCCGTAGTAGCTCGGTACCTCAAGAGGATGGATCGGAGCTCTGCTTCTCAGCTCGGGAGGATGGGTCGGCATAGGGGAGAGGTGAAGGGCTCTGAAGCTCTGCCTCTATTCTGTTTGGTTTTGGAGATTTTTGAAGAGGAGCTCAACCCCTAGGAGAAGAGGTGCTAGGAAGAGGTGCTGGGAAGACCCATTCTCTGAAGTGAGTGTAAGGAGCAACTCTAGGGGAGAGTTGTGAGCTCCGAACTCGTTATTTAAGTGAGGGAATCAACGGTTGTGGGAGCAATTCTGAATGGCGAACCACTTCTAGCTCGCTTAACAGCGAACTTGCGAAGTGGAATCGAGCCAAGTGTTGGACTCCGGAACCATCGTTAGAAAAGTTCAACGGCTGTGGGAGCAATTCCGAATGGCGAACCACTTCTAACCTGCTTAAGAGCAAGTTATTCGAAGCAGAATCGAACCAAGTGTTGGACTCCGGAACCATCGTTAGAGTTATTCAACGGTTGTGGGAGCAATTCCGAATGGCGAACCACTTCTAACCCGCTTAAGAGCAAGTTATTCGAAGCAGAATCGAACCAAGTGTTGGACTCCGGAACCATCGTTAGAGTTGTTCAACGGTTGTGGGAGCAATTCCGAATGGTGAACCACGTCTAACCTGCTTAAGAGCGAGTTATTCGAAGCAGAATCGAACCAAGTGTTGGACTCCGGAACCATCGTTAGAGTTTAGTGAGTTGCGGGAGGAGCCATGTAGAAGAAGCTGGACTCCGAACCCACCATTTAAGAGAGTCGTGACTCGGAGAGATAGAGAAGCAAGAGCAATAATTTTCAATGAAAAGACGTAAAATTTTATTGAAATAAACTAAGTGGCTGTTCCAATAGGGCGAGCCATTATTACATGCTGTTGGCCGAGTTACAAGCATCGGCCTTATTGAAAATCAGAATCCTACTTCTACAATAAGGTGAGGACCTCTTGGGAGGAGCTGAGTCTTGAAGCTCGGCGGGCCTTTCTGTTCGTTTGGAAGAGGTGATGGTCAGGGGAGGAGCTCGGCTCCCTCTTTTTGGACGAACTTGATCAGGTACCCCCGTTGTATGAGTTCTTCGATCTCCTCCTTGAGAGCCCGACAATCATCCGTGTCGTGGCCGTGGTCCCTGTGAAAGCGGCACCACTTATCTTTGTCCCTCTTCTTGCCAGGGGTATTCATTCTTGGGGGAGCACGGAGTAGTCCTTCCTTGTCCACCTCCATAAGGACTTCTGATATATTAGCAATGAGGGGGGTGAACTTCTCAAACCGAGGAGTCGGGCGGCGCTGGCCATTGCCGTCCTTCTGAAGCTTCTTAGCCTCTTCTTCTTCGGTCAACTTTCGTTTCGTCCCTGAGGTAGACCCTCCGAAGCTTGGAAGGTAGGCGGCCTCTTCGGCACGAATGTACTTGTCACACCTGAGAAGGAGGTCGGCAAAGTTCTGTGGAGGCTTCTTAGCAAGAGAGGAGCGGAGGCTGGAATTGAAGACGTTGGATTGGAAGGCGGCTGTTGCGACGGATTGGTCGAGGGAGGCCATGGACCTGACCTCTGCAGTGAACCTCTTCACATAGTCTCTTAATTTCTCACCTTTCTCCTGTCTGAGTTGGAGGAGCGAGATGCTGGTCTTCTCCGTGCGTCTGCTGCTCACGAAGTGGGTGATGAAGAGTGTTTCGAACTGCTCGAAGGAGAATATGGAAGACGGTGCGAGGCGGGAGTACCATTCCTGAGCCGAGCCTTTAAGAGTGGCAGGGAATGTCTTACACAGTAGGGCATCGGAAGCCTGGTGGATGAGCATGAGGGTTTTGAAGCTTTCGACATGGTCGACGGGATCTGAATCCCCTGAGTAGGTTTCGAACTGCGGGGGCTTGAAACCCCACGGGATGGGAGCCTCCATGATGGTCCGGGAGAAGGGGGGTCGGCTCGGACGGATGGCCTTACCCCTTTCTTCTTCGTCTCGGTCGATCCGGCCGATGCGCCTCTCCACTTCGTGGAGACGGTGGTAGAGGGCATCGTCCCTCCGACTGTAGTCGAATGAGCCTCCGGACTCGTGTTCGTAGGAGGAGGAGCGAGGATTGTGGCGATGGTAACCCTGGGATCGGCGAGGGCTAGGAGTATGCTGCCGGTGGTGAGGACTCTGGAGCTGCGGGGGTGTAGGATCCCGTTGGGCATTGTAGTTATGAGGACGGAGGTTGAGAGCCTGTTGTACCATTGCTTGGAATTGTTGGAACTCGGCACGGGTGATGGGTGCCTCATCGTTCCTGGGGTGTTGTCGATCGGCGGGGGAAAGATGTCTTCTTCTGTAGTGCTCGGGGGATTCCTTCCTTCCCCTTCGGACATGGGACCTTTTGTAGTCTCGGCGGTGTGGGGATCGCTCACCCGGACGTTGCTGGCGGGAGGCTCCCTCTCGGGACCGCTTCTCGTCCAGACGGTGGCGTAAGTCCTCCACCTTCTGCCGGTTTTGAGGATTGTGAGAGGCCATGGAATCCGTAGAGGCTTTGTGTATGGAGACGCGGTCTAGGTGGAGAGGTTGCTTCATGCGGGAGCCCCCCGCACCGGCATTCTGAGGACCGGTGGGACCCTTGGGGGGTTCCTGATTCTGAAGAGGAGGCTGATCTTGTTGAAGAGGGTCATCCACTTGAGGCGGGGGTTGTCCCTGCTGCGGAGCGGGTTGGACGGGGACTACCTCTTGCTGATCGGCGGGGTTGGGCCCGCGGTTGGACCCTCTGGACCTGACTTTTCTCGGAGGCATGGCTGGAGAAGATCGGACCAACGGAAAGAGGGGCTGCTATTCGTTTGGTTTTCCCACAGACGGCGCCAATCTGTTGTCGCTAAATTCGGTGTGGGGGCAAACAGATAGAATTTGTGAGTTCTTGGAAAACCTGAATAGCAAACACCTAACCTGTTCCGCCGATCCCTGACCGTTGACTCCCGCCGTTCACCTGCAAGGAAGTGCGAGACACCGGGGTTGATCCCGGCGACGCACCCTCCGACGCTCAAGTCAGTAACCAGAAATGATTATGAAAGAGCGTTTAACTAGAAAAAGATTGATTACCTCTTAATGGAGATGGGTGTGGGGTATTTATAGTCGCCGTTGGGATCAGATAAGGAATGTGATTCCTGTGATCTGATAAGGTATAAAATCCTTGTAATCAGATTAGGAATGTAATCCCTTAATTCCCGGTGAAAAGATAGATGTGAATCAGAGCCGTTGATTAGGATTAATCAGAAACCCTAATTCTATCTTTTCTGGACTGGGTGTGTTTTGGTTTGGGACCCGTACCCAGTTGAGGTGGATCCGTTCGCGAGTTATTGGATCTGTGAGAAGGAGACCCAGTACCCGTTTCGGACCCATTTGTATGTGAAATTACCGTTTTACCCCTGAGCTTTAAGATTAGTGTCCGATGTGAACGGTCCCGATTTAATCCTATTTTTAGCCATATCAAGTACTGATAAGCCCACTGGCAATATCAGTTTGTGTGTTCTCCATGTTCTTATCTTCTCTGAAATAGTTTGAAACAAAAATTGTTAGGAGTTTTTTCCGAATTGATAATACCACCTGTAAATAAACTTCACAAAACTGTTAGAATCAGTGAGGAAAAAATTCTGCTTTAAGATTGTTAGAACCTGATTTTATAAATAAGAAAAATTCCGAACAGCAATTGCGAAGAACTGAAATACAGAAAATAAAATAGTAAACGGAAGACTTTGCACAGAGTCGAGACTGAGAATCTCTCTCCTTAAAGCTGAATTTGCCCCGTAGTGTGACGGTGGCTGGCGAATTGCTTCCCAGGATACAACTGTACCTTCTCTGAAGAGCAACACCCTTGCTTCTGAGCTTCAGCGAACTGCTGTCTGTGATGTACTCTCAGTTGACACAGAGGTGAAGAACAAGAAGAAGAATAAAAATACTGACTCAATATCAGACTCTGTCTGGATTTTGTCTTTTTTTAAAGAAGATGGAGACTGGACTGGAGACTCTTCATAGGCCCATTACTCTATAACAGCAGAGTAATGGAGACTCTTCAGATTCATAACTGGTGAGCCATTACTCTGCTGTTACAGAGTAATGGTACCAGTTACTGAATCTGAAAAGCCTTATTAGTTCAGTAGGGGAAAACTTTTGTCTGGGCAAAAAAAAAAATTTAAGCCAGACCAGACCAGACCAAACTAAGCCGAGCCGAGTCGAAGCCGGGCCGGGCCGGGCACGCACGCGGACGTGTGTGTTTGTCATTTTGGCTAAGTCCTCTCTCCACTACACGTTAGTGGTAACCCCCGGGCCACGCCCTTTAGTCCAGTTTTCTAGTATATATACTAGAAAAAATCTTTCCCAATTTCTGATATGGGACTATCCATTTTCTCCAAGTTGCCAAGTTAGTACATTTCAAGTATCCAACTTTGGACCAACATTTCTCATTCATACGGAATTCGTTTTTTGCAAGTGAGTACACTACGGAATAGTACTCGTCTAGAGGATCGCAATCCACTCATTTTCCGGTGCCGCCGGTGGCCGGAGCCTGCCGGAATCCGGTTTGAAAAACTGTAAAAATTAATTCCAACAACTAATACTTTAGAAACACTAGGCCTAGAAATACTTTGTCAAGATTTCTCGTTCCCATAAATTTTGTACAGGTTGTGTTGAACACCCCTCTTTCCCTGCAGCACCTTACGATGGCCTTTCTTAAACTGATAGAACTCCACCTCGAACTGCATACCTATGGCCTCGTGCTTCCAGAGTTTCCATGGATATTATGTTCAATTTCAACGCAGAAACATGAATGACCATCTGCAATGTGAACTCCTTCCCATCTAGCATCTCTAACTCAACTGTTCATTCACCCACTACGTCACAATTCTCACAAGTCTCCGTTCTTAAAGAACGACCAGTTGTAAACTTGTAAGTAAAAAATATCTATCTCTGAGTAAATATTAGAAAAACTACTTGAATCATGATACCAACCATAATCTATACATATAGAACTTGAAATAAGAAGACAATCTAAGTTTTCACCAGACTTAACGACACTGATTATGTTAGCATCCTCCTGCCTCAATAACTTGCGATAATACCTCTTGAAATGCCCTCTTCCGCAGCAATTGTAACACCCCTTGATTTTCAAAAAAATAATAATAGTAATAAATAATATAAATATATATGTATTAGATGATATGGCTGTTGGTATTATTGGGGTTGGTAATGTGTAATTAAAAATATAAAATGATGATATGGTATTTCATATGTGGGGGCCCACGGTATACAATGAAAACAGCACTTGACTGTGCTTCGTTTGAATTGGATGCTGAGGTGGCATTCCGGATGGGGCCCACCCGGGGTATGTTTGCATGGGCTTCGGCTATGCATGCATACGGGAAAGAGGTTACGTAATTGATAATACTAGTATTATACACGTGCTGTGCACGTGAGAAAAAATTTGGGGAATGAAAAGGCCAAAAAAAAATTACCTGCACGTGCGCTGCACGGGTTGGGTTATGGACAAAGGACTTCTCCCATTATAGTAGTAGAGATTAGTCCCATGTCGGGTGTTTAATGGAATTAAATGTAAAATAAATAATAATGCCAAGGATCAAGAGTTACCTAATCAGTTAACCAACTTTTGAGAGGCAGTCTGTGATGGACAGTTGTACTACATAGTGTGGTAGGGTAAAAATGGCCTGGGGCCCAGCCAAGGCCCAGGATGGCTCACTCGAAAAGAAAAAACAATCCGGCTCGGCCCCGGACCACTACAGCCTCGGCACCGAGCCATAAATTTACCCCCCACAGAACTGGTCTCCTCGTATCCGACGAGCCTCGATGGCCCTCGGCCTCCGATCCGCGACAGCCCTACGGGCCGTCCGCCCAGCCTGACATGGAATAAGGATGACCTGGCACAACCCAGGCCATCCGATTCTCCCAGAGACACAGGAGCCCCATGATCAGCCATGTCAGCTCCAAATACCACCTAGGGCTTTGCCACGTCAGCCCTATACCACTCTGGGCACTGCCACGTCCGCCCTAAACCCCCTGGACCTCCTGCCATGTCAGGCCCATGGGCTTTCGGGCTCAGACCCGGCCCCAAGCGGATCCAAACCCGGTTGGGATTCCCTATAAATACCAGAACCTCACCCACCTTTTCAGGTAATGAATCTTTGCCACCTAAATTTCCCTAGTTACTGCTACTCTCTCACAGAGACTGACTAGATCGTCGGAGGGTCCGCCACAGGGATAAACCCCGGTGTTTCAGGACCGTCTGCAGGTACTCGAGGCGAGGCCATCCGAGCCGATCCTCAAGCGCCGAAGCGAGCCTCTCACTCACCGTCCGGTACCACACTCTTTCCTCATTACAAATTGATTCCGAACTCACACCTGGTGCACCCACACGTCTCCCAGAAACAAACAGCATCAGGTTGGCACCGTCTGTGGGAACTTCTTTGTCCGGTGCGGACGTTAGCCGTAGCCTCGCCTCTGACGCTCTCCTATGGCTCCGAGGCGGAGACCAACTCCTTCCGCCCGTCCGGATGGGCCTCCTCCTGAGAACACCCTCGACGGGAGGCAAGGATCAAACAATTCGGGTGGAAATCCCGGACCCCAACGAAGCGCTTCACGCGTCACCGAACCCGACCTTCGTCGGGTCATTCAGAACAGAAGGGCTAGCCAGGCCAGGGGAGGGACCGCTTCCAACTCGGCCCCGAACCATTCCAGGCCCGCGCAAGGGGACAGGCCGTCGGTACTCAGCCGCATCGGCCGAATCCCTACGCCCCGACCCGACCCTTCTGACCATGGCGCGGTCACCAGGGGCGAGTTCAGAAGCTTCAGAGATGAAATCATGGAGGCCCTCCATGGAGTGCCCAGGTCCGCGACCTATGGCCGACCCCCTCAAATGAGTCAAGGGAGGAGTCACACTCGTGCACCGACCCCCCCTCCTGAGTGCACAGACGAGGTGCTACGACGCCTCCTAGAGATGGAGAATCGCATCGAGCGCATTGGCAACGGGAATCCCAACCTAGTCCAAGGTCGGGGACCTTCTCGACCTCCATTTTCCGTCAACATCATAGAAGCAGAGATCCCCCGGAACTTCCGGCCTCTGCAATTCGAGACTTACAACGGCGAGGGTGATCCAGCTGATCACATGGAGGGCTTCAAAACCCTCATGATGATTCACAGCGCTTCGGATCCCCTGCTGTGCCGAGCCTTCCCGGCCACCCTCCGGGGTCCGGCCAGGGATTGGTTCTCCAAACTCTCCCCTGGCTCGATCTTCTCGTTCGACCAGCTGGAAGCCAGCTTCCTGGCCCACTTCATCACTAGCCGGAAGAGCGAGAGGACGAGCGCTTCCCTGCTCGACCTCACCCAGAGGGAGGGGGAGTCGCTCCGTAACTTCGTCAAGAGGTTCACAACCGATGCCAGATCCGTCTCTGCCCTCGACGCAGGGGTCGCCTCGGCAGCTTTCCGACACAATGTCCGGCACAACCAGCAAAAGGTCTCCTTGGCAAAGAGGCCACCTCTGGACTTTCCTAACCTTCTCAACCGGGTCGAGAAGTACATACGAGCTGAAGAAGCTCTTAACCCAGAGGGCAGCAAGGAAGTCATGGGGAAGGGCAAGCACAGGGTCGAAGAGGCCGAACCTGCCAAGAAAACACCAAAGGAAGGGGTCGGCGCGAAGAGGGCACCTCCAGTCCCTCGCTTCGAAAGGTACACTCCCTTGACACATAACGTGTCCGCCATCCTCTTAGAAATCGAGGATAAGGGTCTTGTCCGACTACCTCCCCGACCAAGTAACAACAAGAAGTGAGATCAGCGCTTCTACTGCCGGTTCCACAGAGATCATGGACACAAAACCGACCAATGTCGGGCCCTGAAAGATGAGATTGAGGCCCTCATCTCACGAGGGTACCTCCGAGAATTCACCAGAGAAGGCCCACGGGATCGGCGGGATACGAGGAACCGGAGGCCTTCGCCTTCGACCCCCATTCCGAACCGTATCCAGGATCGGGATCGCTCGCCCGAAGGAGCCGCGGATACGCCATTCATCTTGCACTGTGTCCACGGGGGGGCAATGGGGGGAGAGTCAAATACTTCCCGAAAAGCCTTCATCAGAGAGGTGAATGCTGTCCAAAACAACCCCTCGCCCAGGTTGCAACCGGTGCCTGTCTCCTTCTCCGGAGAGGACCTCGAAGGCATTCGCCTCCCTCATTGCGATGCCCTCGTCATTGGCCTCCACATGGCTAATTGTGAGGTTCGCCGAATCTTCGTCGACAACGGCAGCTCGGTAAATATTCTCTTCCTCGAAGCCTTCGAGAATCTCAAGCTGCCCAAAGGCAAACTCAAGCCGGCCGGATACACCTTGCATGGGTTCTCCGGCGTCCCTGTCGTAATAGAAGGGATTGTTACTCTCGACGTTACCGCAGGATCGGCTCCTGTCAAGAGGACCGAGTCCATGGACTTCATGGTGGTAAATGTCAAGGCGGCTTACAACGCCATACTCGGCCGACCCGGACTGTGCTCCCTTCAAGCGGTACCTTCGGCTTACCATCTGAAACTTAAATTTCCCACCCCGCAAGGGGTCGGCATAGTCCGAGGTAGCCAAGAAGCAGCGCGGTCGTGCTACATGACCGCCGTCGGAGGGGATGTGTTCCCCCTCGATGCCGTTGAGCTCGAACCCGAGAGGGACGGCCCCGCTCCCGAGCCTGTTGACGAACTGGAGGAGGTCCCGTTCGGCACCAAGGATGAATCGAAATGGTTCCGGGTGAGCCGCTCGCTCCCCGAGGACTTGAAGTCAGGCATAATCGCCTGCATCCGCCGTAACGTTGATCTCTTCGCCTGGAAGCCCTCAGACATGCCCGGGATCTCCGAAGACTTGATCATGCATCGGCTGAGCGTCATCCTGGACTCTAAGTCGATCGTCCAGAAGAGGCGCAAAGTCGCCCCGGAGAGACAGCAAATTGTGAAGACAGAGGTCGACAAACTCTTGACCGCTCGATTTATTCAGGAAGTCAGCTACCCCGAATGGTTGGCTAATGTCGTCATGGTGAAGAAGGCAACCGGGGACTGGCAAATCTGTATCGACTTCACGGATCTAAATAAGAAATGTCCGAAAGATCCTTTCCCCCTCCCCCGCATCGACGCTTTAATCGACGCAACCTCGGGGCATGAGCTACTGTCCTTCATGGACGCATTCTCAGGGTACAATCAGATCCGGATGTTTCCACCGGACATCTCCAAGACCTCGTTCGTCACCGACCAGGGTCTTTTTTGTTACCGCGTTATGCCCTTCGGGCTGAAAAACGCCGGAGCCACATACCAACGGCTCGTCAACAGAATCTTCAAAGACCTGATCGACCGCAACGTGGAAGTCTATGTCGACGACATGCTCGTCAAGAGCCGGGCCGGGCCGGACCACGTCGCCGACCTCGAGGAAGCCTTCGGAGTCCTCCGGCATCACAACATGAGGCTCAACCCGGCTAAGTGCGCCTTTGGCGTCTCCACTGGGAAATTCCTGGGGTTCATCGTCAGCCAGCGCGGCATCGAGGCGAACCCCGAGAAAATCCAAGCTATTATTGACATGGCCCCGCCCCGGAATGTCATGGAGGTTCAGAGGCTTACGGGCCGGTTGGCTGCAATCGGCCGTTTCCTCTCCAAGTCAGGGGAGAAGTCTCTCCCCTTCTTCAAGGCCCTGCGCGGAAAAGGGGGCTTCGAGTGGGGTATCCATCAACAAGAAGCCTTCGAACAGCTAAAGCAGTACCTCGCCAACCCTCCTCTCCTCAGCAAGCCCGAGCCGGGCGAACCACTATGGCTCTACCTGTCCGCCTCGGATAGCGCCCTCAATGCCGTCCTCGTCCGAGAAGAGGAGGGGGTTCAGAGACCATTGTACTATGTGAGCAAAGTCCTGCTCCCTGCCGAGACGAGGTACGCAAAGATAGAGAATGTGACCTATGCTTTGGTCATGGCTGCCCGGAAGCTTCGTCCTTACTTCCAGGCCCACTCCGTCCAAGTACTGACCTACCAGCCGCTGAAGACTGTCGTCCACAAGCCCGAAAACTCCGGCCGCTTAGTCAAGTAGTCAATTGAGCTGAGTCAGTTCGACATCAGCTATCAGCCGAGGATGGCGATCAAAGGGTAGGCCCTCGCCGAATTCATAACCGAGTGCACCATTTCCGAGCAGCCTAACCTCGAGGGGTCGGATCCGACCTGGGAGGTCTTTGTCGACGGATCCTCCTGTGAGACCGGGAGTGGTGCTGGCATCATCCTCCAAGGACCCGACCAATTCCTACTTCAATACTCCCTCCGTCTCAACTTTCCGGCCTCCAACAACGAGGCAAAATATGAGGCCATGATCGCCGGACTGTCCCTAGCACACCGAGCCAGTGCCCAGCAAATCCGAGCCTACAATGATTCTCAGCTTGTGGTCAATCAGATCACCGGGGAATACGAGGCTCGCGACGACCGGATGATACGATACTTGGCCGTGGTCCGGCGACTCCTGGCATCCTTTAGCTGCGCCACGGTTACCAGAGTCCCTAGGGAGCAGAACGCTCAGGCAGACGCGTTGTCCAAACTCGTCTCTTCCTCCTTCGAGGGTCTCGATCAGACGGTGCTCATAGAAATCCTCCTAAAGCCAAGTATCAATGACCAAGGTCAGGAGGCAATGTGTGTGCAAGGTGTTGCCAGTCCAGACGACTGGACCACCCCCATCCGAAGATTCTTAATTAATGCCGAGCTTCCTGAAGACCGGACCGAGGCCAGACGGGTCAGGGTCCGAGCTGAAAGGTTCGTCATGATTGATGACATCCTCTTCAAACGCTCATACACCTTGGCCGACGGCAAACCACACCTCCGCTGTCTCACCAGCGACGAGGCCAGCTATGCGCTAAAAGATCTTCATGAGGGGATCGGCGGATGCCACATGGGGAGCAGGACACTTGCTCGGAAGGCCCTGAATCAGGGGTACTATTGGCCGACCATGCTCCAAGACTCGCAAGACCTAGTCAAGAGGTGCGGCCCATGCCAAAGGTTCTCCCTATCAAGAGGCTTCCTCAAGCCAATCTCCGATCCCTGACTAGCCCTACGCCATTCACCATGTGGGGCATGGACCTTGTGGGCCCCTTCCCCGTAGCAGTAGGTCAAAAGAAATTCTTGATAGTCGCCATCGACTACTTCACCAAGTGGCTTGAAGCCGAGCCTCTGTCCAGCATCACCGAGCGCCAAGTACAACAATTCTTTTGGAAGAACATCATTTGCCGATTCAGAATCCCTCGGGTCCTCGTCACGGACAACGGGACCCAATTCCAGGGTCAGAACTTCCAAAGTTTCTGCGCAGACATCGGCATCCAGCAACGTTTCTCCGCTATTTTCCACCCTCAGTCCAACGGCCAAGCGAAGAACGCGAACAGGCAAATCCTCGATGGCCTCAAAAAGCGCCTCGACAGTTCCCCCAAAGGGCTGTGGGTCGAAGAACTGCCTAGCGTGCTATGGGCGCACCGAACCACCAAGAGGATCCCCACGGGGGAGACGCCGTTCAGTCTGACCTATGGGACAGAGGCAGTTATCCCCATCGAGGTCGGCCTGCCTTTCCCCCGGATCATAGCCTTCGACGAAGCAGACAATTCGTCCGGCCTGAGGGCCAACCTGGACCTCGTCGCCGAGGTCAGAGAGAAGTCTTCGATCCGAAGAAGCATCTACCAACAATGGATCGAGAAGTTTTACAACAAGAAGGTCCGTCCCACAAACATCAAGGCAGGGGACCTCGTGTTACGAAAACTGTCCGTCTCCGACCCAACCAAGAAGAGGAAATTGGCTCCCAACTGGGAAGGCCCGTACCGGGTAGTCGAGGCCGTACGCCCTGGTACGTACCGACTGGCGGATATGGACGACCGGCCGATCAGCCGACCCTGGAACGCCGAGCACCTAATGAAGTTCCTGGAGGGACGAACATAGGTTCTAGCTTGGCTAATGTAAATAATATTTTTTGTAAGCTTTCATGTGTAAAGGGCCGTTTTAGCGATCCTCCCTATCATATATGAAAGAAATCTCTTTTTGTCAAACTCCAAACGCCTCGGCAGGTCCGACCTAACACCGGACAATGGGATCGCTTTCTCAAAGAGCTTCGGCACCCGGGTCCTCACTCCGGTGCCGTCTCCCAACGTCTCGGTAGGTAGGAACCGGCTTCAGGCCAGTGAGTGTTCCTAACGCCCCGCGCCGATCCCTAACGGATCGACGGGGCCGAACCTCACCTCCGCCATCATTCACTACACTCTTGACCAGAGCAAAGAATGAAAAGAATTCTTTATTCATACTCCCTTATTAGTTCTGAAAAAACAAACAAAGACCGTTACAGGACCACTCCACTCATCTCAAACTGAAGGAAGCCGCCATCTTAGGGCCCCTCGGGTTCGACGAATGGCGGCACCACTCCGATTGAATGACTAGGAGCCCTCTCCTCGTCATGGTGGTCCTTAGGCTCAGCCACGGTCGACACACCAGCCACGGAGCTTTGGGCATCAACTGGTCGCACACGCTCCAGCAGCCGCAACGCAGAGGGAACCCCCTCCACTCGCCGACCTCCCGAGGAGGATGCCGAGACACCCAGCATCGTCTTGTAACGGTGTATCTCCATCTCCTTCTCCACAATGACATCACGAAGTAGCCTCTCAGAAGAGGGCCTCTGCACCGATGCACTCGACAGGGTATATCCAAGGCCGGCACTTTCGAGGTTCCGATCCACCATCGCCCTCCTCAGCCGGCTCGCCTCCTCGCTTAGGGCTTCAGACTTGTTCCGATAATAGTTAAAGGCCGCATCATTGTCACGAGCCCCCTTTCGGTAGCAAACCAACGTGGCCTCCAGGACCTCAACCTTGCTCTGGAGCCACGCCACGTCGGAGCGACGGGGGTCCGCCTCGGAAAGGGGAGCCGTAACCTACAAGAGAACCAGCCCGCTCAAAACACATCGGCAAAAGTGGTTCGAAAAAATCCGAGTACAAAAGACTTGGCCAATCAAAAATCCTCTTTTATAAATGGAATTACTTCATACAAAAAATGCGGTGGCCAGTCCGCGGTAGGCAAATACAATCGAGAGATGGAAAAAGAAAGACAAAACTATACAACTTATTTTCCCACCTCAGCATCGGCCGGGTTCACGGGGAGGTCGGCAGTCGTGCCATCAACAGGCCCTTCTTCATTAGGGGTCTTCGGTGTCCCCTCGACCTCCATGTCGTAGTCGAAGTTGGACAGGTCGATGGTCGGGTAGAAGTGCCTCACATGACTGAGGGCCTTCGCATAGCACTCGTCCTGGGCTTTGATCACCAGGTTCTGACCCGCCTCCGTCAACTCCTCCTTCTCCTTCGCGAACTTCTTCTTCAGAGCCGCCATCTTCTTCCCCCATTCCGCCTCCTTGGCGTCGAACTCGGTCTTCATCTTCTGCTCCCTCTGATGCGAGCCTTCGAGCTCTATCTTCATCTCCTTCATCTCCTGCAATGCCTTGTCAGCCCGGTCTCGCTCCCGCTCCAAGGCCGCCTCATAAAGGCCTCTCACGTGGGCCTCCTGCACGGTCGCCTGCAGTAACCAAGCACTACTAAGAAAACCTCCTTTACGACATAATCACAAGGCCAGTGGGGTCGGCAGACTTACCAGCACATTAGCCTGCACGAGGTGCGTGTACGCATCCTCCAGGGTCTCGGCATTCATCTCTGTGTGGTCCTGGGGGGTCGCCAGCTTATCCGCCACCTCGATGACCTGGCGCCCTCGGGTTAAGCTGTCACCCTCACGGATCGACCAAGCCGGCACCCACGGTCGCCGCAACCTCTCCTCTACCTCTGACCCCACCAGGGGACCCTTCCCCTTATCAAGATCAGCTGCCTTGCCCTGGTCTGAGCTCTTCCGAGCAACCACCACCTTGCCTGTCTCCGAGCATGTCCTCTTGGCCGGAGGCTCGTCTTGGGCCTCGGAGACCACCTGGGACGACCCCCTTGTCCTCATCGCGTCCCCCTTCGCCTCGGCCTTCTGCTTCTTCATGGCGAGCCTCTTTGCCTTGATTGATTCTGGATCCATACTTGCGAAAAGATCCATTAAGAATAATGAGCGCAAAAGAATAGTAAAACAAGAAAGGAACAACTACATACAAGACACGGCAGGGCTCAGTCCGGTGCTGGCCAGGTGACCCTCCGCCACCTTCGGCCAGCTGATGCTATGCGACAGCCGCAGACGCCCAACAAACCCCCAATCTTCGGCAGACATATCCCTCAGCCTCGGCGCTTTGAACTGAGGCTTGTAATAATTCCACCGAGTGGGGATGTCCCAAAGCCCCTCGCTCCGGATCACAAGGTACTTCCGCTTCCACTCTTTAATTGAGTTCGGATGGCCGTGAACCACCTTCCCCTTACCCCGAGGGGAGATATAGTATACCCCCTCCGACTCTCCCGATGAGCTGATCCCCAACATCACTCGGAACACATTCAGCCGGAGGGTACCTTCTGCTCCTCGCAGAGCAGCACAAAGCAGATGATCTGCTTCCACGAATTCGGCCCGTACTGCATCAGGGCCAGCTTCGCCCAGTTGAGCACCTCCTAGATGAACAGATGCATTGGCAGCCTCAGTCCGGAGCCGAAGGCGTCTGCAGGGAAGATGTAGTACTAGTCTGGCAGAGGATCGGTGGGACGAAGGCTCGGGCTCGGCAGCATCAATTCATACTCCAGTCCGATGTGGAAATGCGACCCTGCAACGTCCAAGTCACCATCTTCCAGTATCGTCGGAATCGAATCCATCTTCACTATCTTCCGACTCGGCAAAGAAGGTTGGACCCCAAACAGCACCGTGTCAGAAAGATCATCGGGGTACCGCCGGAAGTGGTCCGGCTGCGCTGGAGACCCCGTCAGAATGTTCCGAACAACGGGCGCCTTGCTCGAACCCTCGGCCTTGATCCCTTTCTTTCTCGGCACCCTCTTCTTCCGAACCTTCTCCGGCGAGGGAGTAGATAAACGCCCAAGGCCGACTGGCGTGGAAGAAGAACCTACCCCCCGAACCTTGGAGCCCCTCCCTCTGCCTCTAGTCTGAGCCTTGTCTACTTCACCTTCTCCTTCACTATCTTCCCCCTCGGAATCCGTACCCACTATCTCCACAACGTCAGAGCTGTCACTTGCCTCCTCAGATTCACTACTCTCCACCACGAAAGGATTCCGGGAGCGTAACGGCCTCACATTGTATACCGGCTCCTCCTCGCAAACTGGCTCCTCCCACGAAGTCGAATCGGAAGGCTTCACATCATGTACCGACTCCTCCTCGCACACTGGCTCCTCCCACGAAGTCAATTTTGAGACTGGGTTCCTTTCCCCTCTCGACGTCGACGCAGAAGAGCCAGACTGAGCCCTAGCCATCTGTGCCTAACAAAAGAAACTTACAAACTAACCTTTGGGTTGCTTCGGACTGACGAGCCGGTGCCGCTAAACAGTCAAGCCGAACGCTGAAGTATTTGATTTCTTTTTAAGAAGGCAGTAGGAGGGAAATGAACGGAATAGGGAAGAGGGGAGGGATATTTATAGAGGGAGAGGTGATGCCTCAATTTTCGCATTACTATTCCTCGAATAGCGCGCGTCTGCCACCAATAGAAACGCGCCACGTCATCCTCGAAATGGGCGCTGCTGACGTCACCTAGCGCCGGTTGGAGACCACACAGGGGTCGGTTCGGATGAAGTGTTCAGCGGAGAAAATTTTTTTCTTAAAGATTTAAGGCGCCGTCCTTAGACAGGCGCCCCGGGCTCCAGGGCTCGGTCGGCTCCCCTCTCACCCGCGAACAACTCGGGGCTTACGGCCTCGGCAGCCGAAACCCCAAACTGTTCGAGGGTGGGAGAAAAGCCACCATCGCCTAGAACCCTATCGGAAAGCAGATCGGCCAACCTCCCATATCTAACTCCTTTGGGCTGACAACCATCATTAACCGTCAGCACCAGAAGGAAGACAGAGTTCGGAGACGACCCATCTATCCGAGGCTCCTCAGCCCCAGGTCCGGAATTCGGTCGATACCCCTCCCGTCCTGATCTCTCTCGGGCAAACAGCCGTGTCAGGGCCGTCTGACCCGAAAAAGGATCCGGACGGCAAAGTCACCACCAGTCCGAGGTTCCTAGGGTGAAAGCCTTTCAGCACCTTGTCCCCCGAGCTCGGACTACGACCGCCATCTCTCCTGCCTTGTTCTCCCCCGACCCTGACACTCACATCAAGGCCATCAGGGACGGGAGAAGAACAAGGCAATAGAATGACCACCCGTCCAATGCTCTCAGGGTCAAAATTTTGCAAGAGACAGACGTCCGCCAAAGCAGACACCTCTGGTGGCCGATGGGCCACCCTTGCTGTGATCAAACCCGCTGTGGGGAGAGGGGTATTTATAACCTCCCCCATAGACAGGCCATTATGACATTGGGAAAGCCAAACGACGGAAACCTAAGCGCCATGCATTTATTAGGCGGCGCCATTAATGCCCCTAGGAAGTGGAAACATCACACAGATCCCGGAGCGCCTTCAATGCTCCGCGAAGACAGCGGGCTGCCCCGCTCAAACCTTCTAAGGCACAACGGTTCGCCATCACCCTTGCCGACCCATAATCCCTCGCCAGCTCGAGGTTCGGTCTAGCACCAGGGTAGTCTTCTCAGGAAGGCTCAACGGTTCGCCATCACCCTTGCCGACCCATAATCCCTCGCCAGCTCGAGGTTCGGTCTAGCACCAGGGTAGTCTTCTCAGGAAGGCTCAACGGTTCGCCATCACCCTTGCCGACCCATAATTCCTCGCCAGCTCGAGGTTCGGTCTAGCACCAGGGTAGTCTTCTCAGGAAGGCTCAACGGTTCGCCATCACCCTTGCCGACCCATAATCCCTCGCCAGCTCGAGGTTCGGTCTAGCACCAGGGTAGTCTTCTCTGGAAGGCTCAAAGGTTCGCCATCACCCTTGCCGACCCATAATCCCTCGCCAGTTCGAGGTTCGGTCTAGCACCAAGGTAGTCTTCTTAGGAAGGCTCAACGGCTCGCCATCGCCCTTGCCAACCCATAAACCCTTGCCAGCTCGAGGTTCGGTCTAGCACCAGGGTAGCCTTCTCATGAAGGCCCAACGATTCGCCATCCCATTTTCACGACCATAAACACTCCTCCACGGCTAACTCCTGCATCCCCGCAGGAGTGGGGGGCTTGTGTGGTAGGGTAAAAATGGCCTGGGGCCCAGCCAAGGCCCAGGATGGCTCACTCGAAAAGAAAAAACAATCCGGCTCGGCCCCGGACCACTACAGCCTCGGCACCGAGCCATAAATTTACCCCCACAGAACTGGTCTCCTCGTATCCGACGAGCCTCGATGGCCCTCGGCCTCTGATCCGCGACAGCCCTACGGGCCGTCCGCCTAGCCTGGCATGGAATAAGGATGACCTGGTGCAACCCAGGCCATCCGATTCTCCCAGAGACACAGGAGCCCCATGATCAGCCATGTCAGCTCCAAATACCACCTAAGGCTTTGCCACGTCAGCCCTATACCACTCTGGGCACTGCCACATCCGCCCTAAACCCCCTAGGCCTCCTGCCACGTCAGGCCCATGGGCTTTCGGGCTCAGACCCGGCCCCCAAGCGGATCCAAACCCGGTTGGGATTCCCTATAAATACCAGACCCTCACCCACCTTTTCAGGTAATGAATCTTTGCCACCTAAATTTCCCTAGTTACTGCTACTCTCTCACAGAGACTGACTAGATCGTCGGAGGGTCCGCCACCGGGATAAACCCCGGTGTTTCAGGACCGTCTGCAGGTACTCGAGGCGAGGCCATCCGAGCCGATCCTCAAGCGCCGAAGCGAGCCTCTCGCTCACCGTCCGGTACCGCACTCTTCCCTCATTACAAATTGAGTCCGAACTCACACCTGGTGCACCCACACGTCTCCCAGAAACAAAAAGCATCACATAGTATCTAATTTGTATTCTAAATTATATAAATTGTCTGAGCTAGGAGCATGGGCATTACAGCAATGGTGGCAACATACTTCTTCTTTACGTGCATTATCTCTTAAAATTGAAGTTCCCTTCACCATCAGGAAACTATAAGAAGTAGACCATGATTTTTGAGTCACCTTACTAAGTTCATCCTCTTTTACGCCCTAGATCACACCGGTCACCAGGAGATTCTCCTTGATCAATTTTCTGTGTAACATGGTGGTTATCAAATGATTGTATGAATCTGAAAATGAATATTTCATGTTGAAAGCCATATCCTCTCCACTGATATCATCTACGTTTAACGCTTTCAACTCGGATAACACCTGGTTGAATTCCACTATATGATCGTGAAGAGCGGTACCTTCGTTCATTGAGAAATGAAATAGTTTTCTCTTCTAGCACATATGATCCAGTAACTACAATTTTATTTTTTTTGATAATGGAGTAACTACAATTTTAAATAGTCAAATTTGAGTCTAGCCCATTGACTCACAGCGCTTTTCTCCTCAAGGAAGTTGCACTTGACTTTGTCCGCCAATGACAACCCGATTAAAATCAATGGTTTTAAACAAATCTCATCTCACTTATCATGTGCCATGTTAGCCGGCTATTCCGGTTTGTCTAGATTCGTTTTATATTCTTCTAGGACAATATAGAAGCTCTTTTAAACCATTACATCGTACATGTCCACCTTCTAGAGATTACAGTTGATCTTACCGTCGAACTGCTTGATCTTCAAGAAACCATGATCTGTCATCTTCACAAAGGAACTTGAGCAACTCCTGAGTGCCCTGATACCACTTATCAGAAAATTTTGTCATAGCGGAAATTTTATCTCGAGAGGCGACAAATGATCATAACGAATAACCAAGCAAACATAGACAACACCAAACACAAAAGCACACAGTTTATCTTGATTTGGAGAACCTAATCCGGGGAAAACTAATCGAAATATTTTTCAACTAAAGATGACACAATAGTTACAATGCTCTCACCAAGAATATATATGTATCTCTCAAGTCTCACTAAAATATATTCTGATGTTTACAACAAAAAAATTCTCATATAAGTACTCATCTCTCAAAGGAGGCCACAATAATTATTTATACAGATTAGAAACCCCTCGGATTAATTGTCATCATTTTCTTTAAACATGTACGTACATCCTAATTTTATGGTTATCTTCAAGCCAAAACTAAATATAAAAGATAAACCAAACTAGACTTTAACCAAAATTTTCAATATTTAATAATTATCTAAACTCAAAGAAACGGATGTGCAAGTCAAATTGGAAAATGTCCTTTAAGTCCCTAGTTTGATCCAAAAAAATTCAGGCTTTTGACATCTTTCTTTTGAAAGAATTAATTATCTCGAATATGAGATATGAACCCAACAAATTAGTTATCTTAAATATGAGATATATTACACCCAACAAATTAGCCATCGCGTGCTCTTTTCCCCTAACCATCAATTGTAGATATAAATACTAGTAATTTACACGTCTTAATAAATATAGTTTTTTAAAGTAAAAATTTAGACAGACTATGAGTTTGAATTAAAGATCTCATTTATAATAGTTATGCATATATATTACATGTGTAGATAGATTTACAAATGACACTAAAGTCTTCTTCCATTATAATATTAGAGATTCAAGATTAGATATTAGAGATTTACATGTGTGATGTGCATCTTAATAAATATGGTTTTTTAAGTAAAAGTTCAGAAGTAGTATGAGTTTGAACCTAAGACCTCATTTATAATAGTTATGTACGTGCGTTGCACGCATTGATAGATTGACAAATGACACTAAGGTCTTCTCCCATTATAATATTAGAGATTAGAGATTAGGATTGGGTCTCCCAGAGCCTCACCCAATTGAGGATTGGGTCTCAGTCCACACTACCTTCCCAAATCCAGCGCATCCTGCACAAGAAGACCTCTGCAACATCATCAGATCCCAACAGCAAGGGAAAGACCTCCACCGGTGCTTAGATGAAAGGCAAGCCTAATATGAAGTCACCCGCTCAGAGCACCAAGGCAGCAAGAGTAGCCCTTCTCCTAGATGTTAGAAATCTCGTGGATCGCCCTCGCCAAGAGGGCGAACACGCGATAGGAGCAAGACTCCAATCAGTCGGAAGACTCCCAAGAACAACAGAGAAGAGGAAGTACCCATCACCCGGGCTGAGTTTTGCGACTTCAAAGAACAAGTTCACAAAGCCCGTCGAGAAGACGAGGGAATGCTATAAATTATTTTAAATACAAAAAAAATGGAAGAAACATCTTCTCAAGAAGAAGAGTTTGAACAAAACTCTTGAGATTCCACATAATCCATTTCAAAGCCTGACACATCAGACAAACTCCATATTATAATTTGTACAAATGGACAAACAAATGGATCAACTTTAATGTTGCCACGACCAGTTGAAAATATACCTCAACAATCTCATCCTATTCAAACACAAGTTCCGCCACCTACTCTTCAACAAGAAGCAGCAATGTCAAAGGCTCAGGATGAAAATAATCATCATCCTTATCCAGAAATGCAAAGATTTGGCACCAGATCTGACTGGATTCAATACCATTCTTCCAGAAAGTCATCAAGAACAACCAATTCTGTGTTGGACCCTATATGCAAGGCAAATAACACTAGAGGGAGGGTGAATAGTGTTGTATAAAAATTAATCAATAAATTGAACTTTTCGCATTATTAAGTCGACTGAAAAAGAAGGCAATCGACTGAAGTGTCAGATAAGGAAAGTAATTTAACTGAAGAGTTACAATTCTGTTAAGTCGACTTAGAGAGTAAAGCAGTCGACTGAACAGACTTGATTTACGGAACTCAGAGAAATTAAAATTGCAAGTTTAGAGATTACAACCACACAGAGTCAACACAGCAAACACCACGATGTATCCTGATTCGGTCCTCCTGGCCTACATCCAGTCCCCAAGTAACCCACTTTAGATTTTTCACTATTCTTGAAAAAAAAACAAGAATACTCTATGGCCTTTGACAACAATTATGTCAAATCCGTAGACCTCTCTTACCACTAGAGAGAGCAAAACCCACTCTACACCCTAGAGTGAAACCGACTCTAAACCAAGAGTCCTACTCTCCAACGGAGAGGACCACTCTCACAACTCGAGAGTGAAACAACAACAAAAAGAGATTCACAACAACCTAAAGCCTTGTATGTGAAAGTGCTTTTGGTATATTGGCTATAGGTCGATTTCTGACTTCAGTCTAGAACGAATTCAATGTTATACAAGACTGAAAATCAGAGAACCAAGTCTTAAAGAAAGTATATGCTTTTTAAACTTGTTTTTTTTCTTCTCAAAAGCGAAAGACTTGAATCAAAAGTTAAAAGAGTTAAGTAACCTTTCCCAAAGGAATTCTATACTCTAAAGTTAGAAACACTGAAATATTGGAAAACAGTTTCACAACTGCCAATAAACGGCAGAAAAGTTTTGAGCTTGAAAATCAAATTTGAAACTTCAGAAAAAACTGTCAAAACGGCTCGAAAAATCGACTGGGTTGCCATAAGAGTCGACTGGTCAGAGCTTGAGTGAGTTCAGTCAGTTTCGTACACGAACAGTCGACTGCTTCCAAGAGTAAGTTGACTGGTACTCAATCAGCTGAACTTATACAAGCTTTGTTTTGACATTTTTGATTCTGTAAAACATTTTTTTATTCAGGGAATGTGTGAGAGTGTGTGTGTGACAAGGCTTTTATAAGATTCTAAGACTTACAAATAATACAAACAATATTACAAGACATTTGTTCAATGTAGCTAATCACTTGAAGCACTTAAAAGTCTTGAATTGAAAGTTCTTGAAAGTCTTGAACTTAAACTTGAGTCTTTGTGGCTTGATCTTTCCTCTGTGGCTTGAGCAAATACTTTTGAAAACTTCATCACATTGTATTGGCTTTGAATGCTTCATCATGGTATTGACCTTGAACACTTTTGATACACACTGCAAAAGATATGTAATATAGAACAATTGTGTATTGTGTTGTAGTCATCAAAATCAAGAATCTACATTCTCCACCTTTTTGATGATGACAATACAATAACTTAAGATAATATAGACATTAATTTACATATCATGATACTCACACAAATTTTGAAAAGATATACAATTGTTACAAACTCCCCTTGAATAAAGTACTATATGCACAATATGCACAAACATTCATATGCACAAAAACTATATTTAAACCATATTTCTCCCATATTTAAACCATATTTCTCCCCCTTTGTCTTCAACAAAAAATAAGGAGGAACGACAAACCATAAAAATAAACCAACATTGCATAAATACAAAACATGAATACAGGATAAGGCAATTACATTGTTCATAAAGCGAAGATAGAACAACATGAGAACATAAAACATAATTACAAAATTACAAAAACAAAACAAAAATTAAGTAAAGCTACTGTCAGAACACAATTCAGTCAGAAATATAGACAATGAAAATACTGTATAAGTCGACTGGAAATCAATTATTAGTCGACTTAAACATAAAAAAGTTCAAAAAATGTCATGAAATGAGCAAATGCCTAGTTCTCTTCTAAAGTTGATAAAAGTGTCTTCTTTAAAAGGTTTGGTAAATATATTTGCTACTTGTTTATCAGTATAAATAAAATCTAATATGATATCTCCCTTTAACACATGATCACGTAGAAAATGATGTCAAATATCAATATATTTCGTACGTGAATGTTGAACCGAATTTTTAGATAAATTAATAGCACTGGTATTATCACACATTATAGCGAGTCTTGAGAAAGAGATACCATAATCTAATAAAGTTTGTTTCATCCATAAAATTTGTGCACAAGACAAACTTGCAGCAATATATTCAGCTTCTGTAGTAGATAGGGATACCGAATTTTGTTTTTTACTGCACCAAGATACTAGTGAATGTCCCAAAATGTGACAAGTTCCACTAGTATTTTTACGATCAGTTTTACTACCAGCAAAATCAACGTCACTATACGACAAAAGTTGAAAGTTATTGATGCGTGGATAAAACAAACCATATTCAGATGTGCCTTTAATGTATCTTAAAATACGTTTCACTCCTTTTAAATGAGATTCGTTTGGATTTGAATGATATCTAGTACACAAACATACGCTAAACAAAATATCTGGTCTCCTAGCAGTTATATGTAAGAGTGATCCAATCATACATCGATAGAGTTTTTGATCGACACTACCTAATTCATCTTTGTCAAGTGTAGTAGTAGTAGCCATATGTGTGGTCTTACTACTATTGCTATCCATGCCAAATCGTTTGAGTAATTCATTAGTATATTTTTCTTGATTGATAAATATGTCATTTTGAGACTGTTTTATTTGTAGTCCAAGGAAATAATTGAGTTCACCCATGTGACTCATCTCAAACTCATTTTTCATGGTATTAGCAAACTCTTGACATAGATTAGTATTAGTAGATCCAAAAATTATGTCATCTACATATATTTTATGATTAAAATATCGGTCTTTATTTTCCTAATAAACAAGGTAGTATCTAGTTTACCAATTTCAAAACCAGTTTCTAAGAGAAAAGTTTTTAAGCGATCATGCCAAGCACGAGGTGCTTGTTTAAGACCATATAAAGCCTTTTTCAATTTAAAAACATAGTTTGGGAATTGTTCATGTTCGAAATCGGGTGATTGCTTAACATAAAAATCTTTCTTAATAAAACCATTCAAAAAAATACTTTTAACATCCATTTGGAAGAGTGTGAAATTCATAAAATACGCAAAAGATAATAAAATCCTAAATTGATTCTAGTCTACCAACAGGGGCATATGTTTCATCAAAATCAATTTCTTCTTGATTATATCCTTGAGCAACTAATCTAGCCTTGTTCCCAACAACTTGTCCTGATTCATCTAATTTATTTTTAAATACCCATTTGGTACCAATTATATTATGATCAGAAGGTCGTGGAACTAAATCTCATATATCATTTCTTATAAATTGGTTAAGTTCATCTTGCATGACCTTCAACCAAAATTCATTCTCACATGCTTCTTATATATTTTTCGGTTCAAAATCCGACAAGAAAGCAGTATGAGAAATCATGTTAGAATGAGATCTTGTTTGAATACCAAGTGAAATGTCACCAATTATTAAGTCATGAGGATGATCTCGAACTTCAACAAATGACTTTGGTAAAGTTTGAGTTATCACAACAGGATCAGTGGACTTACCAAGTTCATCAGCCGACTGATTCACATCAGTCGACTTAGGAACCCTATCAGTTGACTTGTCTAGGGTAGTTTGCTCTAGTGATTGAATAACGTTATATAGTGGTGATGATTCAATTTCATCATCTTCAATAACATTAGACGAAGGTAAAGATTCATCAAATGAAACATGCATAGATTCTTCAATAGTCAAAGTTGACTTATTGAAAATTTTATATGCCTTACTCCTATTTGAGTATCCAATGAAAATACCTTCATTAGATTTAGCATCAAATTTATCTAGATTATCTTTTGTGTTTAATATGAAACACTTGCAACCAAATACTTTAAAATATGATACTTTAGGAATTCGTTCATAAAAAAGTTCATAACAAGTTTTCTTAAGTTTTGGCCTAATCAATATTCTATTTAAAACATAGCATGTTGTAGAAACAGCTTCAGCCCAGAAGTATTTAGGCAAATTGCTTTCAACATGCATAGTACGTGCACATTCTTGCAATGTCCCATTCTTTCTTTCGACCACTCCATTTTGTGGTGAAGCTCTAGAAAATGCAAATGAATGTGTCATACCATTCTTGTTGAAATATTCTGAAAATGTTTCATTCTCAAATTCTCCACCATGATCACTTCTAATAGTGACTATGGTTAGAAACTTTTGATTTTGAATACGTTTGCAAAAATTTGTAAATTCTTCAAAGGCTTCATTTTTATGTTTTAAAATGAATACCCATTTGTCGCGGCTGTTTGTGGCGGGCGATCGTCTCTGGATCAGCCCGACATTTTATTGATGTTGTCTGTTTATTTTATCTTATTTCTGTTTACACCTTGTAAATCGATTACTATTTTAGATGCTCTGGTTGTATTAACTTTTGATTAATATATTGCTTTGCATGGATGGAGCCTCGGCTCTATCCGGTTCATCAAAAAAAAAAAATGAATACCCATGTAAATCTTGAAAAATTATCTACTAAAACAAATACATATCTACTATTCAATAAAGCAACTCTAGTACTTGTATATTCAATAAAATTAATACAAGTTACTTGCCTTGAAATTGACGATGGATCTGACGGAAGGAGAGAATAATGGGAATAAATTCCCGGGCACAAACAGAATAGCACGAATGGAACACTAACAAGATGGCCAAGACAATCACGATCACCATGAACGCAATACACAAACACACGGCTCTAGATCCAACACGTGCACACAAAGAGAGAGGGACACAGTCGAGGGCACACTGCGAGAGGAGGTGACAACAACGGCCAAGGGGCATGCCGGCATCACAGGGGCATTGCTGCTGGCTGGCATTGTTGCTGGCTGGCGTTGCTGCTGTTATGGTCGACCTGGCGCTCGGGAGAAGGCAGGAAAGAGGAGGGGGTGCTGCTGTAGTGTCCGAATGAGGGTAGGCACAGCAATGGGAGGTCGCGGGGTGGCGCGACGAAAAGGCGCCGACGGTCGGAAGTCGGGGGGTAAAGGCCGGGAGAGAGAGAGATGAGAATATTAGGGTTATGGTTTTGGAAAAATGAATTGTAGATGACAATAACAAAATTTATTGGGAATTAATAAAGAGAGATTTTTGGCAAGATGTGATTTGGAGAATCAAGAGAATAGGGAAAGAAGATATGATCTGCTTGTTAGGGGACGTGAAGAAAATCTGGGGAAGACTAGGTCAAAGAAGTGGGTATTGGGTTTTCGATTAAGATCGAATAGGATGGGTATGAGGGTTCAGTAGGGTACATTGGGTAGAAATCTAGATCCAATAAGACAGAGTTCACATAAATAGACAATTAGGCATGAAATGCAACAAAGGAGAAACAATAAATCATCCAGAGACAAAAATAATTGGCAGACAAAAGAATCACAGAAGAATCAAATAAATAGATGAATATGTAAATACTGGAAAGAAGAACAAATACACGGTTCAGGAAAAAAAAAAGAGTACAAATAGATAGAATACACTGGAAGAAATAATACAGTACAAGAATACAGAAAATGAGATACAGGAGTTACAAATCCTACCCATCTAATAAGAAGAATTTCGTCTTCAAAATTCAACAAGAGGTATACAGGGTAAGTCCGAGAAAGAAAGAACAACAACAACAAAACAAAACAAAACAACACTACACAAACAAATGAGGAAACCTCTGCGGGATATCCTCCTCCAGCTCACAAGTTGACTCACCTGGCGAGTGAGGATCCCAAGAAACCCAAACCAACCTGATGACCTTGTTCCTCAGCACTTTCTCCCGTCGACCCAAAATAGCAACTGGCAGAATCTCACCAGTCATATCCGGCTGCACGGATAACTCTGAATAGTCAATCACGTGGCTCTCATCACAGATATATCTCCTGAGTTGTAAGACATGGAAAACATCTTGCACTCCCGATAAAGCTGGTGGTAATGCAAGACGACATGCCACCTTGCCTACTCGTTCCACGATATCAAACGGTCCGATAAACCTAGGGCTCAGCTTGCCCCCACCACCAAATCGAATGACACCTCGCCACGGTGATACCTTGTGGAAAACATGGTCACCAACCTCGTATTCCAAAGCTCTCCTATGGACATCAGCCCAACTCTGCTGCCTGTCTTGTGCTGCTTGAAGATGCTTTCTGATCTGAATCACAGCATCAACTGTCCTGGTGATCAACTCCGGTCCCAACAACTTCCTCTCACCAATGTCATCCCAGCACATTGGTGATCTGCACTTCCGACCATATAGTGCCTCTAACAGTGCAGCTCTAAGACTGACTTGAAAGCTGTTATTGTACAAGAACTCTACAATATGCAAATGGTCCGCCCATGATCCAATGAATTGCAACACACAGGATCTCAACATGTTCTCTAGAGTCTGGATGGTCCTCTCTGACTGTCCATCTGTCTGGGGGTGAAAAGTTGTATTGTACTTCAATTTACTCCCCAAACTACTGTGAAGACTCTCCCAAAATTGAGACCTGAACCTCGTATCCCTGTCGGATACAATACTGACTAGAATCCCTTGAAGTCTGACGATTCCTTGCACATACTTCTCAGCTAAGCTCTTAGTAGACTGTCCGACTCGGAACGAAATGAAGTGAGAACTCTTCGTCAGTCGATCGACAATCACCCAAATGGCATTGTGACCCTTGGGACTCCTTGGCAAAGCGATCATAAAATCCATAGTGATGTGTTCACACTCCCACTCAGGAGTGGGAAGCAGTTGAAGATGTCTAGCAGTTCTCTGATGCTCTGCCTTCACCTGCTGGCAGATCAAACACTAAGACACAAACCTTGCTACGGCTCTTTTCATACCATGCCACAAGAAGTGAAGCTTCAAGTCCCGATACATCTTAGTCACTCCAAGATGAATAGAATACGACGACTGGTGGGCTTCCTTAAGCAACCTCTGATGAACTTCACCCTTCGGGACACACAACCTGGACCCAAAACGAAGCGAACCATCTGCATGAACAACCATATCCATTCTGGAACCAGCCTCAACCTCTGCTTTGAATCCTTGCAACTGCTCATCACCAACCTGAGCCTCTTTAATCTGTTTGACAAGAGACGACTACAACTGAAGCATCATGCAACTCTGGTCAGAACTTGGCAACAACACATCCGAATCCAACCTCCGCATCTGCTCAACCAGATCTCTCTGCTGAGTCAGGAACATAGCTGTAGGTCTCCTGCTCAAAGCATCTGGTACCAAGTTCACTCTACCAGGATGGTATTACAAACTGATGTCAAAGTCAACCATAAGCTCCAACCAATGCCTCTGTCTCATGTTCAATTCCTTTTGGGTGAAGACGTACTTAAGACTTTTGTGGTCAGTAAAGATCTCAACTCGGTCTCTAAGTAAATAGTATCTTCACAGCTTCAAAGCAAAGATCACTGCCGCTAACTCCAAATCTTGAGTCAGATAGTTCCTCTCATGCGGCCTCAACTGTCTCGATGCATAAGCAACAACTCGGCCCTTCTACATCCAAACTGTACCAAGACCCTTGCAAGAAGCGTCACAGTGAACCACAAATCCGCCTGAACCATCTGAAATAGTCAACATTGGTGCTGACGTCAACCTGCTCTTCAACTCAGCAACAGTGTCACTGCAAGCCTCAGACCAACAGAACTTCTTATCCTTTCTTGTCAGCTTCGTCAAAGGTCCTGCTGTCTTTAAAAATTTTGGACGAATTTCCAATAATAGCCAGCTAGACCAAGGAAACTTCTCACCTCTGAAACTGACTTGGGAACTGGCCAATCTCTCACAACTGCAACCTTGGACGGATCCTCTGAGATACCATCACCTGAGATAATGTGCCCTAAGAAGGTAACTCGATCAAGCCAAAAGTCACACTTGCTCAGTTTTTCATAGAGCTGTTTCTCCCTCAAAGTCTGAAGAACCAACCTAAGATGCTCAGCGTGCTCCTTCTGGCTCCAAGAATACACCAGAATATCATCAATGAATACCACCACGAAACTATCCAGGAACGGAGAAAATACCCTATTCATCAGACTCATGAACACAGCTAGCGCATTCGTGACTCCCAACAGCATCACAAGGAACTCATAGTATCCATATCTGGTCCTAAAAGTAGTCTTCGGCACATCACTCGCTTTCATCTTGACTTGATGATACCCTGAGCGAAGATCCAACTTTGAAAAGACAGCTACTCTGCCCAACTGATCAAACAAGTCATCGATCCTTGGCAGCGGATACCGGTTCTTCATAGTAACACTGTTCAGTTCCCAATAATTGATGCACAGTCGATGGCTACCGTCCTTCTTACTGATAAAAAGAACTGGAGCACCCCACGGTGAAACGCTGTGCCGGATGAACCCCAAATCTAGCAAATCCTGAATCTGCACCTTCAACTCTACTAGCTCGACCGGTGCCATCTTGTAGGGACTCTTCAATATCGGTGCCGTACCAAGCTGAACTTCAATACCGAACTTTACATCCCTTTCACGGGGTAAGCCAGGCAACTCCTCTAGAAATACATCTAGAAATTCCCGTACTACTAGAAGCGCAGCCTCACATCCTGTGGGCAACTCCATCGCACAAGTCTTCTGATCAATTGCAGTCTCAGCTCGGCCAAGTGGCATTTCCCTGGCATGGAACTCAAACTCTGCGCGACCTGGGATTCAGAATACAACTTTCTTGGCACGGAAATCAATGACGGCGTGGGACTCACCCAACCAATCCATACCAAGAATGACGTCGAATCTAGAATTTCCAATGACGATCAGGTCGGCCTTGAAATTCGCTCCACTAATAACCACGGGACTCTATTTGCATTCCCAAGAACAGACAACAACACCGCCACCTATGACAATACTCCAAGTGTCAGGTATGGTGCTGCACTCCAAAGAATGCCGAGCCACAAAGCGAGAAGAGATGAAGGAATGGCTCGCCCAGGAATCAAATAGAACATGAGCAGGGAAAGAACAAACTAGGATAACCCCTATAGAGCCAAAAGCAAGGGAAAAGAAACAACGATTAAGGGATGAGGAAAAACAATGTAGAGCAGACAATATGAAAGAACAAAGAAAAGCAAGGAAAGAAACAAAGGAAATAACAGCAAGGAAAAGCAAGATACCTGCAACAACACCTTCGGCCGTCTCAGCATCTGCAGCTGTCAAGTTGAAAGACTGACCTCTCCTAGGAACTGCGGTCCTCTGACCAATAATCTGGTGCAGAGGAGAAAGCGGTGGCCGAACCGGACCACGAGCTGGAGCTACCTGCTAAACCGGATCCCTGGCTGGAAGAGCCATCCTCTGCTGCGGGCAATCTCGCAATGAGTGGTCAGCAGCACCACAACCAAAACAACGGCGATTGGTGCGCCTGTAACCCTTGCGCTCATGCTCAACAAGTCGGCAAAAGTCACAAAAGCCAACTCTCGGAGGACCAGCAAAAGGGTAAGGAGATGCCCTGATCGGATGGGCTAGGACAGGCCTCCGAATCGGCCCACCAGAAGGCCTAGAAACAACAACAAAGTGCTGAACAATCCGCTGGGGAGGAGCCAACCTGCTGCGAGCCTGCTCCTGAGCTCGAGCTGCCTCAAGAGCCTCAGCATAAGTACGCAGACGAAGGGAGACGAGATGCATCTGAATATCTCGCTCAAGCCCTAGAAGAAATCTCCAAGATCGATCCTCTTCGTTTGCCACTAGAACGGCTGCGAAGCGGCTAAGCCTGGTGAATTCTGCCGTGTACTCATCCACTGACCTGGAACCCTGTTTCAATAGGGTCTCATGTTACAACATTGCATGAACAATATGTAACAAAGTTCCAAAAATAGAACAACGACCAACATGTTACAGGGCCAAGAACTGCTGCTCCATCGCAACTAGACTGTTGCTAGGGAAGAACTTCTCCAAGAAGCTCCTGGTGAATGTGGTCCAAGCAATGGGCTACGTGAGCCTTTCGGACTTAGCCCTCCACCATATGTGGGCAAGGTCCACCAACTGGATGGTCACCACATCCACACGATCAGCATCAGCAACTGTCGCTGCCAACAACAACTGCTCCATCCTGATCAGTCACTGTTCAGCCTCCAAAGGCGTCTCAGTGCCGAAATTTTTTTTAGGGTGCAGCCTCATGAAATCTGCCACTATGCCCGAACGAGGAGGGAGAGCTGCCTGCGTAGGCAGAATGGGAGTCGGGTTCCAAGCAACCTCCAATGCGGCCATCAGAAGATCACTGTGATTCTGCTGCATCTGGATCAATCGCTCCAACACATTCGTAACAGCCTCTAATCCAAGTTGTTCCTCCTGTGGACGGGAAGTGGAACCTCTGCGAGCCATGGCATGCACAAAATCAAAAATAATTAGCATCCAGATCAATGTTGCTTATAATTCATTCATGTTATTGCATTGTTGGTATACTGTTGAGCCAATCCTTGATCGAGCCCAAACTTGTCTAATATATTAGTCAAACTAATACATTAGCCAAACCTGGAGCTCTATATCACTAAAAACTCTGTCATGCCCTGTTTCCCAAAAAGGAATACGAAATACGAGTACACGACACAAGTTTAGCGAATGGCTTACACCATTCAAAAGCTGTCAAGATCTTTACAATATATATTGGGATAAACAAGATATATACAAGAGGAATAGTCAACCACGCATGTATAACTGAATTAATATAGTCAATAGGATTACTTGAAACAAGAATACTAAATCTTAAATAATCAAGTTTGGAACAAAATACAAGTCTGGGACAAAATGCTGAATACAAATATAATCCAAGTAACAAGTTACAATTATTCAAGATAAGCAACAAGAATAAATAAATGTAGAAAGAATCTAGCCAACTGGAATCTTTGATCACCTACTCCATCAGGCAGCTGGTCACCAAAGTCTGCAAGTGACAAGTTTGCAGGAAAAGGAAAGAAAAAACAAATGCCCGTCAATACAAGTTACGGGCCGCTTATATTGCAGGCAAGAAGTACAGGAAAAACAAATAGATGAGAATAGAGTAACAGCGGAAGCAAATATAGCATGGAAAGATGTAACAGAAAAATAGGGCAACTAACTCTAAGGCAAGAACAGAACAAGTAGCATGACAAGATAAATGGGTGCAAGTAGCGTGTAACAAGTGTCAAGTAATCAAGTATCATGTACAAGTAACAAGTAGTAAGTGTCAAGTGGTCATGTATTCTCAAGTCTTGTATTTATTCCTAACTAGGTAGCACTTCATGCGTCCCAAATTTTACCACATGGTTGCTACATTCATGCAAGTTACGTCTTAGATTTCATAGTGGATCATAGAGGGCAGTGTACTCAGTGACAAGTATCAAGCTCCAAGTATCAAGTATCAAGCTCCAAGTGTCATGTGTTAAGTGTGCAAGTGTCAGGTAATCACGTGTCAAGTATCGTGTATCAAGCTCCAAGTATCAAGTATCAAGCTCCAAGTATCAAGTGTCATGTAGGATCTATAGATCCTCTTTCGAGTACACGTTTCTGTCTTTTCCACTATTAGATCTTTTCCTTTAACCCCGGCTTGGTTTCTTGTTATTGTTACTTAAAGCAAGCATGGACGTAAACAAATAAGTCAAGAAACATGGTAAGATAACAAGGGACAAGTACAAGTTGAAAGAAGGACAAGAACGGATGACAAACAACTCATCAAGGGATAGGATAACGAAACATCTAGTTCTGGACAGTAAGACACTACTGTACCAAATCTGAGATTTCCGTTGCCACAAACATGCAAATCTGGATCTGTCAGAAAATCTAGAAAATAGACTCTTGGCCGAATCCATCACATATATACAAGTCACATAATAGTCACAGAAATATGGCTCAAAACAGAATTGTATACAGAAATCATGTTTAGCTAGAAATCACACGGTTGTATTCACAAGCATGAGAATTGCATAAAACTTACTGATTAAATCCAAGAAAAATCTGGAGTATTCCCCAGTATGTCTAGTATCATCAAATATAATTTCATAATATTCCAACATGGATAACATAGTCAAAGAAATTTGGGAAACAGCAAGATACAGCAATTTTGTGAATCTGAAATGCTTGACACAGCAATACTAAAACAACGTAGATTACAAAGTATAGCTCAAAATCTAAATCCGTCAAAAAGGTGATAAAATAGATTCAGTAGGCTACATTTTATGTTTATAAAGTTTTTACCAACTGCAACTAGAATCAGGTCGAAAACATGGTTATTTACTGAACAACATGCAAAACTGGAGAGATAGTACTTTGTTCACAAGCATAGAGTAGTTTATAAATGTCATCAAATAAATCTACAAAAATTTAGGATTAATCCCAGTCAAGTCTAGTCCTAACCAGCAAAATATTATATCCAAATCTTATCTTGAGAATCAGTATTAAAATAATTAATTACACAGAAATCGCATAAAACAGAATCTGGAATTCTAACCCATCTGTAGAAAAATAGCAATAACTTGCAACTCACATATCGAAACTGATATCTGTCAGAAATTTTGGAAAATAGACAGCGAGTTATATTCACAAATTAAATTGATTTACTGACCTCAACATGGTCTAAAATACTGAAACAAAACGAGCCAACAGCAAAAACAGAAATCTTTCTCATGCATTAAATCAAATAGTTCATGTGCAACAAATCCAATTATAACAAAATACAAAACATGATATAATAGATGTCCAAGACAACATGGTATGGGTGTTTAACAAATCTACCATGAGATACTACAACTAACACATCAAGCATGCAACAAGGGTACAACACATCATGAATCACGAATAACATACATACATGCATCAAGTATTTAGATTATTCTAAATTATTTTCATGTCATGTGTGTAACAAAGACAACTACGGATGGATCAACAAATAGAGACAAGATCTAACAAGGATTTTCTTGAGGGTGAATCTAGAATCAAAAGTGGCACTACAGGCGGTATTTAGTACTTGTATATTCAACAAAATTTATACAAGTTACTTGCCTTAAAATTGACGACGGATCTGACGGAAATAGAGAATAAAGGGAATTGATTCCCGGGCCCGAACACAATAGCACGAACAGAACACGAACGAGATGCACAAGACGATGACGATCACCACGAACACAATACACGAACACACGGCTTTAGATCCAACATGGTCAGACGAAGAGAGAGGGACACATTCAGGGGCACACTGCGAGAGGAGGAGACGACAGCGGCCAAAGGGCACGGCGGCGGCACAGGGGGGTGGCGACACTCGCTGGCGTTGCTGCTGTTGTGGTCGAACTGGCGCTCGGGAGAAGGTGAGGAAGAAGAGGGGGCGCTGCTATGGTGTCAGGATGAAGGCATGCACAGCAACAGGAGGTCGCGGGGCGGCGCGACAAGGGGGCGCCGGCGGTCGGAGGACGAGGGGTAGAGGCCGAGAAAGAGAGAAAGAGATGAGAATATTAGGGTTAGGGTTTTGGAGATTGGAATTTTAGATGACAATAATAAAATTTTTTGGGGATTAATAAAGAGAGATTTTTGGCAAGATGTGATTTGGAGAATCAAGAGCATAGGGAAAGAAGATATGATCTGCTTGTTAGGGGACGTGAAGAAAATCTAGGGAAGACTGGGTTAAAGAAGTGGGTATTGGGTTGCAGGTTAGGATTCAATAGAATGGGTATGAGGGTTCAATACGATACATTGGGTAGAAAACCAGATCCAACAAGACAGAGTTCACATAAATAGACAATTAGGCCATGAAATGCAACAAATGAGAAACAATAAATCATCAAGAGACAAAAATAATTGGCAGACAAAAGAATCACAGAAGAATCAAACAAATAGATGGATATATAAATACTAGAAAGAAGAACAAATACATGGTTCAGGAAAAAGAAAGAGTACAAATAGATAGAATACAGTGGAAGAAAGAATACAGTACATGAATACAGAAAATGGGATACAGGAGTTACTTAGACTATTTGGCATCAATGTACATCCCGACTTCTGTATAAGTTTGAAGACAAAATATTGAAAATGCTTGTACATTATCCATAAATCTTCAATGAATAGAACTCTTACCAAGTTCTAAAGTACTTGGCATATAATGGAAACATTGTATGGCTTTGAATGACACATCCACCTTTAAATCCATAACTCCAACACAATTTATCAAACTATTAGAAGTTGGAATATGAAAAACTATTCAACCAAGATTAGTAGATGTTATGCATCTTAAATTTGATCAAGATATGCAAGTATTTATAAAATCATTAAAACCTAAAGTACAAGTACTTGTCGAGTACTTTACTGCATCAGGAAATACAATATGAATCTTTATGAGAAATCATTCAGGAGAAGCATCATCTTCCAACCCTCAATTGAATAGATCTTCTTCAGCAAGACAACTTGTGGAAGAAGAACAAACATTACATACTCTACATCCGAGACAAAGCTTTAGACAAGAAAGACTTGACCCTATCGAGGGAAATACAAGAAAATTAATTCAAAAAAATAAATAAAAAGAATCTAATAAAAAAGTATTAAAAATAACATTAGCTCAAATTCAAGCTAATGATTCGAGCTATTGATTTTTTTTTAAAAAAGCTCAATTACATATCTTTATACCTATAACAATTTGTATTCCTGAAATCCAGGAATTCACAATACATGCTTTAGTTGATACAAGTGCTGAATTAAGCCTGCTTTGAGAAGTTTCCATTCCACAATCATTTCAAACCCTTTAGATAAAAAAAAATCTCAATGATTTTATGGGAAGACAAGTTCCAGTAACACATAATGTTTTAGGATTACAGGTCCAAATACCTAATATCCATAACAATATTAAACTATATTCCTTTGATTTTGCACCATTACCAAAGGAATTTGACACATATCGTAGCTTAGGAATGGATAATCTCTGATTCCTCGAATCATTCAATAAACATTATCTAAATCTAGATAGTTTCATGGTACGACGGGTACATTTACCCACACTATTTGCTTCACACTACACACTCGCAGCACAGCGTGGTAAAAATCCTATCGCATTAATACAACAGAATACCCAAGAAATCTATACTTATAATATAAACACACCCGTAGAATTTGAACGACTGGTTCATAATTTGCTTGAACCATTATACTCAAATAATCTATTAAAATGGTTTGACAAAAGTCCTAACTACTGCAAAATTGAATTCTAGAGCAATATAAAGACTCTTCTAAGATTTGAGTAAACAATATCATGGTCTCCCCAACAGATAAGATAGAATTTTCCAAAAAAATTCAAGATCTATTAGATCTAAACTTAATACAAAAGAGTTCTAGTCCTCATTCATCTCCAGCATTTCCAGTAAGAAATCATGCAGAGATAAAGAGAGAGAAAGCTAGAATGGTTATAAACTACAGCAAGTTAAACAGTTACACAAAATTCAATGGCTACTTTATCCCATGTGTTGAACAAATCATTCAGAAGATTCCAGGAGCCAGATAGTATAGTAAGTTTAATGTTAAATTAGGACTTTGGCAATTAAAACTTGCAGATAGTAGCTCCATAGAATTAACAGCGTTTATCTGCCCACAAGGAAATTTCTAATGGTTAGTAATGTCATTTGGATTAAAGAATGCACCTATTCCAGAAATGGATGAATTCTATATTTAGTCATTTGCCATATGTAGTTGAATACATTGATGATATTTGGTCTTCTCACCCTCAACAAAAGATCATAAGCAACATCTTTTAACAGTAGTCCAATTGCTATTAAAACATGGAATAATTCTAAGTCCTAATAAAATAGAACTATTCAAAACAGAAATCGATTTCTTGGGAAAATATATCAAGCACAGAATAATTGAGTTACAACAACATATTTACCAAAAGATAAAGGATTTCCCTAAAACCATTTCTACACTTAAAGGGCTTCAAAGCTTTTTAGGATTACTTAATTATGGAAGAAAATTTATACCTACTCTATCCTCCAGAGTTCAGAATTTACAACAAAACTCAATGAAGAACATACTAAATACAAAATCTTTACTGGAGAGCAACCAAGAAGATGAAATATTGGAAAGATTCATATTCAGTTACCTAGCCCTGAGATTACTGAAATAAAGGAAATAAAAAGTAAAGTACAAGATCAAAAGGTTCTCCATTTCCCCTTTGAAACTGATACAATAACACTTCAAACATATGCTTCTGACAAATTTTGGGCAGAAGTATTAATTGCTAAACATAAGGAGATATTTGCCTATACTACTAGAAATTTTGATAAAACCCAAGTCAAATTGTAACCCCCGTTCCCGTAAATACGTATTTTCTGAATAATTTTCGGTATTTCAATTATTTATAAATTTCGTTGTATTAAATTCATTTCTAAATTTTATATTAAAATATTTTCTAATCAGAAATTATGTTTATTTCGAATAAGGGAGTATTTTAACTTTACTTTCCATTTTATAATTGATCGATTATTTGTGTTTTAGCCAAATCAAAAATATTTTGATTTACCTTAATAAATTTGTGAAACTCAATTCCTATTTCATTACATAACTCAATTATTATTATTTTCATTATTATTATTATTATTATTATTATCATTATTGTCGTTGTTATTATTGTTATTATTATTTTTATTAGTAATTTGTGTTGTTACTAATATTTATTATTATGGTTATTGCTTTAGTTGTAGTTATTATCATTATTATTGTTTTATTATTATTATTAGTATGGTTATTAATATTGATATTTTTGTTACTATTATTATTGTAATTATTAGTATCATTATTCTTATTGTCATTTTTATTATTAATATTAGTATTATTATTTTTGTTAATTGCATTATTGTTATCTTTATTGTTAATACTATTATTATTATTATATTTAATGAACCCTATAATGCTAATTGTTTTCCCCTATTGAATTTATACCCATTAATTGATTTTTAACCCAAAACCCAAGCCCATATTCCTATTGGATCTAAACCCAAATACCCAATAACCCTACATCTCTAAATTCCTATAAATACTATTCTAAAACACCCCTACCCTAACCCTAACCCTATGTCCCCCTAACCTTAGCTACTGTTCAGCCGCCAACCCTTCACTTTCTACTGTTCATCTCTCTCCCCCATTACTCTCTCTCCCCGTACTCCCTTTCCCCCTCTGTCTCCAAAATCGAAAACAGAGAACCCCATCAAACTCCCCCTTCGTCTTCTTCGCCCCTCTGCGACGCCATCCGGACTCCAATACCTCTCTGCTACTCCTCATCATCACTGACCACCTCAGATTGTCGCTTGCCATTGCCGCTCAACCTCCATCGTCAACAGCCCCCATCATCTCTCACAGTCAACCACCCTCGAGCTCGTCGCCATTGCCGCTTCGCTCGAACCCACCACCTTCGAGCCTCTTCATTGTCTTCCACCTCCCGCTCTTCGCTCGTCACCGAAGCCCGTCGCTGCTCCTCCTGATCCGCGTTGAGCCGCCATCGCCTCCTCACATCGTGATCATCCAAGCCGAGCACCCCCAGTTATCATCGCCTCCCCTGTTTCATCGCAAAAACAGAGCTCGCCCTGTGCACCGCAACCCCATCACCTCACCTCCTGCCGTCCGGTGACCTCTTGTCGCCAGTCGCGATCTCCAGTCACGCCGCTAGTCATTGCTCCTCTCTCCCGCCCGCTCTCTCTCTCTGTCGAAGTCGAGGAGAAGCACAGTAGTTCTTTCGGTGTTTTGCTGTTGTGTGAAGGAGAGAGTGGATTGGTCTGTTTTTGGTGTGTGGTGTTTTGTGGAGTAGGGGGATCTCGATCCAGTGTGTTGCTGTGGTGTATTTGTGTGCTGTTGTTGTGTTTTGCTATTGTGTAGGGAGGAGTTGGGTTATTGAGTTGCTGTTTGGTTTGTTGTGGAGTAGGGGATTGGTTTGGGTGTTTGCTATTTGGAGTGTAGGGGATTTATCGGTGTTTGGTGTTTGGTTGGTATGGGGAGATTACTGTCTTGAGTTGGAGCTGTTGTTTTGCAGTTGTGTACTGGGTTCGCTGTTTGGTGTCTTGCATGTGGCTCGCACGTGTTAGTGCTTCGTGTTCGTGATTGTCACCTGGGATTCTACTCCCGTTATTCTTTTAATATTCAGATGCATCTCCTAACAGGAAAGCATCTCTTGAACTTATTTTTTATTATTTCTAGTTCAAGAAAACACTTTTTCAAATCTGGCAAGTAGTAATCAATTTGAATATCACATTTAATTGAATTCAGTTGTTTCTTTATTGTATAATGATGTTGATTCATAGTGGTCTTATCGTGCCATTGCTATTGAAATAAAACTTGAACCGTAATTTATTGTATTATGGAACTTTCAAATATACTGCCTTGTCATTGCCTGAGTTCATACTGAGGTTTCGACCCGGTTCCTGACACAATAACTTAAATCTTGCACATAGAAATCGTAGTACACTTAGTCCATATATTATCATGTTTTGCATATAAACCCGTGTTTTCCATATTTAATGAATTGTATCACGTATATTCACATGTGGTATAGTCTTGATATCATCTTGAAATTGTACTAGTGCTATTGGTCTCATCGAGTGTACCTGTTGCATGAGTATGGATATCATCGCCCACATTGATCACATGCATGTTCATAAATGACTGTTAATAAAATGTTAATCAAGCCGGGGTTAAGGGTTGACTAGGGTAGTTGATGACATGGTGACTGTACTTGGAGGAGGGGCCCGTGTTTCCCTATTTATCAGTCTATCGGTCTATTAGTCTATTGGTCTATTGGTCATATCGGCCATCGTTTAATTGTAGATTACCGACTACAGTATCTCGATTGATTTGGCATCGGTCATTATTGAATATCGTTCCCGAGTACATGATCTATAGAATCTACCACCTTGGTCTAAACAAAATTGATTGTATGCATGGAACCTGTAGTATGGGATGCAGTAGTACGTGCATTAGTTAGGATTAAAATGAATAATAGACTTATAGACATAAATGAACATTGAACATTGACACTAATACTGAATACTGATTATTAAACTTTGACTCCTTATTTCGGAAAATTATGACTATCAACTTTGATGTTGTTACCGTTTATCAGTTATTGACTCCAATATCGTTCGAAATTCTGTTCTTGTTATATAGTCCTTTATTTCCTATTTTACTGCTTTCTACTACTTGTCGCCCAAATCTTGCTCTCATGGGTTCTCTTCCTCTTTCTTTTGAGTTACGTCATATAGGTACAATGATGGGTAACCGAAAGGAACTCGTCGAACTGTTACCGCATGGCATATTCTCGAGCTATTTGGTAAGTTCTTGTATTCCGGATTTGGTTATTGAATTTTATTCTCGTTTATGTGATTATGTTTTCTGTGTGGTTGTGATTATTTATTTTCATGTTGTTGAGTTAAGACTGGTACAGCTTATGGATGATGTTAAAATCATTCACTGGGTCATATCACGTGCTCGTATTCCTGTATTTTGGGAAGCGAGGCGTGACACAAATATTCCACATATGACAAAGAGTTACTAGCAATAAAACTAGCTTTAAAAAGTCGGAAGATTTATTCACTCTATAGACAATTCATAATAGAAACAGATAATAAATATGTGGCACAATTCCTGAAAAGGAAGACATTCAATAATCCCGAAGAAACATTTGAAGAATTAGATTAGCAATATATTTAGAAATATTTTCTTATGATGTTAAATATATTCCGGGATATACTAATTTTGTTGCTGATTTGCTTTCCAAGCCATAAATGAAGATTTTAGCGAAAAGATAAAGGAGCTTCTGGAAAAAATGAAGCGCTAAGAAGCCTGGCAGCAAGCAGGCACCAAAAATGCCCAAAAAGTCTCCATAGAGACTTCAACTTCTACTGCACCCACAGGAGTAGAACCAATCCAACAGGCTAAACAGGACCAACATGTCGAAACCAAAAGCTTGCCCCACAGGGTAAAAATAAGGCAGCAATAGCTTCCACAGAAGCAATGAAAACCTTTGTTCCAATGAACAGGGAAAATGGACCAATTCTTGCAGAACCCAAGAAGACCTTTGCAGCTTCTTTGGTCAAGGACTGGTACAATATGGATATGAAAAACCATGTCATAAATCTATATAACAGGTTCAATGGATGTTTCCGATCCATTCAGTCAGCTGATTATAGATCATCAAAATTTTGGCTAACTCAACTAAAAAGAGAGTTTTTGGATAAATCCAGAGAACTCAGGAAACAACAACAACGCTATTCTGAGACACATCAATTAATTATTAAATTGTCATAGTTTTCATCTACATCATGATCTGAAGCCCTTGAAAAAAAGGAAGCACTGCTATTCTCTAGAAATATTCTTGAACAAAGGAGTCTACAAATAATTTTTCACAAATGGACACTACTGATCTAGTAAACCTCAGAATCCAAAATTTTCTAGATTTACTACGATCCTTTAATATTAAAAATGAGAAAATAAAAGAATAAGAAGAGTAGGTCACCGTACAGAATATGATCTCCATGTATCAGCAAAATCTCCTTGACGATACAAGGCTTCTAACTTTCTTTAAACAACTTGAAGACAAAAATAAAAGCTTTTATTTGCAGATGAAGATGTTATTCGCAGCACAAATCAAAGGCCAAGGCTCATTGCATGCTTTCATGATATCACTAAATATCAAAAGCTTATTCGCAAGGTGATAGTGCATGAAATCTATGTCAACACCAATAACCGAGAAGTGTATGCCAACTGCGTACCAAAGATATGCAAAGTAAGTTTTCTGAATAATCAAATAGAATCCATATCATATTTATGTTCAGAATATGGACTATTTGGGAAGAAAGACAATATGTGAAATTGTTCCCCTCAGTTCAACTATGGGGACTTGAACGAGTCACAGAAGAACCACATCACCAATTCTTTAAATTCAACAAAAAAGACTGTAGAAGATACAAAACGTCTTCTGGATGCACAGGATTTTTTTAGTATACCAATTATGTTGCAGTAGTTGGAGCACACTCCATCCACGAAGGCAGTGACATATTACTGGTCAGTAAATTATCCGCCTTTGAAAACTCAACCCAAAGAATTCAGAAGGCCCATAACTTCCTTTCCTCCCTCAAGTTAGGACGCATAGGAAGTATGGCACTGGAAGAATTTCTCGAAAGGCAGGAGAATATTCGGCACACATTAGCAGACAGAGATGTCTCGGTGGATTCTGACATGGTCGCTGATGCAAATGATGAATGAAGCCTCCGGAAGCGTGGTGGTCCCTACAGAGTACAATAATTGAAGGCACATATGTCCCAAATGAAGGCAATAATGGAGCACTAAGGAAGAAAATAAAAGGACTACCTATCTTCCACCCAAATATTCTTCTTTATCCTCCCAGCACACAACTCCACTACAGAGAGGAAGCCACTAGAAGCCACTGCCTCCACCTTTTGGTAACTATAAATAAGGCTTAAGAGCCATTGTATAGATCATCGAAGCTTGCATTCTCTTTTTTTAAGTTTGAGTTTTGAGTGTTCTCTTTTAAATTTTTTGAGTGCTACCATTCGCTGAACATCTTGACAACGAGGTGATACCTTACATATCTTCGTAAATTCGACCGTTTGAAGTTCGAAGTTGTTTTGAGTCGAAATGTGCTACAATCAGGATGCTAGCTAAACTTCGTACATATTTTAAAATTTTTAAATCATGCCAAATTTTGTGAACGTTGATTATTCTTGACAATGAGTTGCTACCTGACATATATTTGTAAATTTCGACCATTTGAAGTTTGAAGTTGTTTTGAGCGGAAATGTGCTGCAATCAAGATGCGATCTAACTTAGTCCATTTTTCAAATTTCAAAAAACCATGTCAATTTTTGTGTACAATGATTATTCTTAACAATAAACTACACCCCTACTTATTTTCGTAAATTTCGACCGTTTGAAGTTAGATGTTTTTATAACTCGAAATGGGCTGCAATCAGGATGCAGGCTAAAGTTCATCCACATTTTGAAATTTCAAAGTCATACCATATATGAAACAAGCAGTAAAGGAAGAGGTCGACAAACTTCTAGTTGTCTGCTTCATTCATGAATTTAGCTAACCTGGATGGCTAACCAATGCAGTCATGGTAAAGAAAGCAAATGGTAAGTGGAGGATTTGAATCGACTTCTCCGACCTCAACAAAGCATGTGCGAAGGAAACCTTCCCTCTCCCTAGCATTGATGCATTGATCGATGTCACATCCGGGTACGAGCTCCTTAGCTTCATCAATGCCTTATCTGGATACAATCAAATACAAATGTTCCTTCCCGCCATCCCGTAGACATCCTTCATTACAGACCAAGGACTCTATTGCTATCGAGTCATGCCCTTCAGACTGAAGAACACTGGAGCCACTTACCAGGCCCTAGTAAACAATGTCTTTAAAGAATAAATCGGCCGTAACAAGGAGATCTATGTAACGGTATGCTTGTGAAAAGCCTCAAGAAGAATGACCATGTGACTGACCTCTCAGAAGCTTTCAATGTCCTTCGGAAGTACAATATGAGGTTGAACCCTTGAAGTGTGCCTTCAGGGTTTCCATAGGAAAATTTTTAGGATTCATGGTTAGTCAGAGGAGAACTGAAGCCAACCTAGAGAAGATCTGAGCTATACTCAACATGTCTCCCTTGTCCAACATCAAAGAATTCCAAAGACTCACAGTGCGCCTTGCCGCCAACGAGCGCTTCCTCTCCAAGTAGGGGGAGACGTGCCTCCCATTCTTCAAAGCTCTCTGAGGAACAAAAGGCTATAAGTGGGGATAAGCGCAACAAGAATCCTTTGAATAGCTCAAAGTAAATCTCATCAATCACCAACTTCTAAGTAAGCCCGAGCCAGAAGAGGTTTTCTACTTCTATCTGGTCATTTCTAATCAGATCTTCATTGCCATCTTGGTGGGAAGATGACATGATTCAGAAGCTGATCTATTATGTGAGCAAAGTCCTTCATAATTCAGAGCTTCATTATTTCAAGATGGTGAAGATAGAATATGCTCTGATCATGGCCGCCTGTAAACTCTGCCCATATTTCCAAGCACACTCTATTTTGGTCCTCATCGACTAATCCCTCAAGCAAGTGCTTCACAAGCCAGAGAGCTCCAAGCAACTTATGTAGTTGTCCATCGAGTTGAGCCAGCATGACATCAGATACCGACCAAGGATGGCCATCAAGGCCCTGTAACACCCTGTAATTTCAAATAATACATAATATAGTATGTATATGTGAATTTAAAATGGAGTAATGGCAGTTTGGTAAATATATTTAAAATGAAATGTGAGTGGAATGGTGGGGGTCCCACGTCTGCATGAAAACAGCATGAAGTGTGCTGTGCTTGCTCTAAATGAGTGCTGACATCACCATTCATGGGGGGGCCACCTGGATGTTGATGCTGCTGTGCATTTTTGCCAGGAGAGAGAACGGGAGAAAGGTAAGAGAGATTTGTCCCATATCAGTAAAAAACATGAATAAAATAATATATAAATATAATAGCCTATGATTAAGAGTCATCAATTCGGTTAACCACCTTTTGAGAGGCAGCCTGTGGTGGACAGTTGTACTATACTATAAATAATTTGTATTTTAAATTGTATAAATTGTCCGAGCCCAGAGGAGGGTGTTATAAATGGTATCAGAGCCGAATTTCGACACCGAGTGAGGGTAAGAGTGGGTGAGATGTATGCCTGAGATGGAGCTAGCAGATGTACGGGTATGTATGCCTGAGGGGGAGCGAGGTTGGGGCCTGAAATGGACAACCCGCAGAATCGGGGTACTGTGCAGCTAGCAGAATCAGGGTACTTCACTCTACATCAGCTAAAAAGGAGATCCTGCACTAGATTGTGCATGCCCCGTGCTCAGCGAGGACGCTGATTTCTGAGGGGGGGTGTAACACCCCGTAATTTCAAAGAATACATAATATAGTATGTATATGTGAATTTAAAATGGAGTAATGGCAGTTTGGTAAATATATTTAAAATGAAATGTGAGTGGAATGGTGGGGGTCCCACGTTTGCATGAAAACAACATGAGTGTGCTATGTTTGCTCTAAATGAGTGCTGACGTCACCATTCATGGGGGGCCCACCTGGATGTTGATGCTGCTGTGCCTTTCCGCCAGGAGAGAGAACGGGAGAAAGGTAAGAGAAATTTGTCCCATATCAGTAAGAAACATGAATAAAATAATATATAAATATAATAGCCTATGATCAAGAGTCACCAATTCGGTTAACCACCTTTTGAGAGGCAGCCTGTGGTGGACAGTTGTACTATACTAAAAATAATTTGTATTCTAAATTGTATAAATTGTCCGAGCCCGGGGCAAGGGTGTTACAGGCCTAAGACTTAGCTGAATTCATCAATGAAAGCATTATCCCTGATCCCCCCGAGGAAAGCAATTATCCCCCAGTCTAGAGTGTCTACGTCGATGGCCTCTTACATAGAAGGGAGTGGGGCCGGGGGCATGCTCGGCCCAAGTGAGTTCACCCTCCAGTACTCACTCCACCTCAACTTTCGAGCCTCCAACAATGAGGCCGAATACGAGGCACTAATTGTCGATCTCCTCTTAGCTAGAAAATCAAGGGCCCAAAAGGTAAAAGTACTCAATCACTCCCAGCTGGTGGTGAACCAGGTCCTAGGAGAATATGAGGCCAGGGGTGATCGCATGGACAACTACTTAGCTTGCATGAAGAAGCTCTTAGCTACATTCCAAGGGGCCAAAGTCACTCGGATCTCCTACGAAGAAAATGGGCAAGTAGATGCCCTTTTTAAGCTAGCCTCCTCTTCCTTTAAAGGGCTCGATTAAACCATGCATATTGAACTCCTACTCAAGCCACACATCGAAGAGGAAGCCTTGAAGCTCATGTTTATCACCCCACAGACACCCCGGGGCATTCGGATGAAATCCTTGGTCGACTTCCTCGACAAGGGAGATCCAAAAGAAGCAAGGACAATTCGGGTGAGAGCAGAAAGCTATACGATAGTTGAAGAAGTCTTGTTCAAATGCTCCTGCACTTTGATATGGCCAACCATACTTGCGATGTCTCTCCCCCAAGGAGACCAAGTATGCTCTTAGAGAAGTGCTTGAAGGAATAGGTGGTGGCCACATGAGTGCAAGCTCCCTCGCACGGAAAATCCTCCATCAAGGGTACTATTGACCCACGCTCCTAGACGACGATCAAGAATATGTTCGCCGATGCATCGCTTGCCAAAAGCTCTCCCCAATAAGCCGGCTGCCCCAATCCGACTTTAGCTCCATGTAGAGCCTAATCCCCTTTTCCATGTGGGGAATAGACTCTCTTGGGTCGTTTCCCCATACAATCGGACATAGGAATATCTTACTGGTAGTTATCGACTACTTCACAAAGTGGATCGAAGCGAAATCACTAGCCTTCATAACTGAACAAAAGAATCAACAATTCTTTTGGAAGAACATTGTTTGCCAGTTTGGGATGGCCCGAATTCTCGTCACCGACAACGGAACACAATTTGCTACCAAGGGATTCTACAAATTCTGCTCCTATCCAGGGTTCGAACAATGTTTATCTTTCATCTCGCACCCCCAGACCAACGGCCAAGCCGAGAACACCAACTGACAAATCCCTGACGGCTTCAAGAAGAGGCTTGAAGAAGCTCCCAAAGGACTATGGGTTGAATATCTCCTGAGTGTGCTCTGGTCCTACAGGACCGCGAAGAGAACCCCAACAGGAGAATTCCGGTTCAACCTCACCTTCGACACTGAAGCATTGATCTCCCTAGAATTCGGACTACCTTCCCCTCGCCTCCTCTCCTTCAATGAATAAGATAACTCAAATGATCAATGGGGAAAGCTTTGAACTATTTGAAAAAATTCGCACTACAAAGACATATCCTATCAACAGAGGGTAGAGAAGTTCTACAACAAGAAGGTCCGCTTAGCAAACCTTAAGGAAGGAGACCTTGACCTACGGAAACTCAAAATTGCCAACCCATGCCAGAAGGGATACCTCGCTTCAAACTGGGAAGGTCCATACACTGTAATCCCCATTTCCGCTAATAAGTATTTTCCGTATATTTTCTATAATTTGATTTTTATAAATTTATTTTTCGCTAAATTCATTTCGGATATTTTATTAAATTATTTTCTAATCAAAAATTTTATTCATTTCGAATAATAGTGTATTTTAATCTTACTTTCTATTTCTTATTAATCGAATGTTTAATTTGAGCCCAAAAACATACATACATACATACATACATATATATATATATATATTATTGGATTATTTTAATAAATTGTTAAGCCCGAATAATAATTTGTTATATAATTTTATTTTATTATGATTAAAATTATTAATTGTTATTCCTGATTATTTAATTAAAATTAATTTATCGAAATATTTTATTGTACTGGATCTGGTTTCTTGGCGAATTTTAATTTAATTGCAAGCTCAATTGATATTCTTTTCATTTGTATTATTTATTTATTTAATTAGATTTGAATTTTTGTTCACGAACTACTCTCATTCTTCTTGTCGGGCTATTTTCTTGTCATATTTTTCTTGTCAATCCTATTTTATTTATTTATTGTAAGTATTTTATTTGAACCCTATTGTCTTCAAACCCATCTCTTGTTGAACCCAAAATCCAGTTACAAATTGTTCTTGACCCAAAACCACTATTATTAGACCCTAAACCCTAACCCAACATCCAAATTGTACCCTATAAATATGATCCTATTGCAAACTCTAAAAATTGCACAAAATTGAAACCTAAGAGCCATATACTCTTTCTTTTCTTCCTCTCTCCTCCCATTCTCTCTCCCCGACTGTGTTGTCCCCCCTCCCCAAATCCTTACCATCCTCTGTGCTTCTTCTCTGGCAAGACCCCCGACCCTCCGGCGACCCCCCTCCCGGCGCTGCCCTCCAGTCGATGCCACACCTAGACCAGACACCCCCTGTTTTCCCTGTTCCGTCAATAGCAGCCAACACCCAACCCAACATTGCTCCCAATCCCGTCGACCAACACACCAGCACCGCCGATGCCTCTGTCCCAAAACTTGTATGTTGCTTTCTGGCTGTATGTTGAATGCTATTTTCGACCTAGTAAATGTTCTTAAAATAAATTACTTTATGAATATAAATTGTAGCCTTTTCTTTCTAGTTTCCAGAATATCTTGAATTTCTAAATTTCAAGTTGTGTAGCAAAAGTTATGCTCGTTCTACTACAGCTGTGTTGTTACTTTCATATTTCCAGATTCTTGTACATTTCATGTTTAAACAGCAAATAGGCTAATCAAATGATAAAATTTTACTCTGATAATTTCCAAATTGTTACTTAACATGTTTAGGAGTCTAGAAAATATTTTTAATGAATTTATATTAAGTTTTTGCTGTTTCTAAAAATATAATAACATGACGTCGAAATTCTGCCTGAACATGAAGTCTATAAAGAATGGTGTGATTGACCTAGCTACTGTCGTCGGATTTTGAACTTGAAATATGCATTGGAACCGTGTGGAAGTCTAGTTTCTAGAACTTCTGACGGATTCAGTTTTTGAGTTATGAAACAACAGAAAACTGTATTTTTGTACAGACTACTCTTGTTGTCCAGAATTTTATATTCCAGATTTTAATAGTTTAATTAATCATTATATCATTGTATGTTGCATTGCATGATCCTAATGAGTTATTGTCATCATTCTAATTACCATATTTCATGTTATCATCTTATTGTCCCTCTATTGTTACTATTGTTCATCCTATGGCTCAAATTGCATATTGTATTGTTACATTAATAAAATAATTAACAAGTCGGGGTTTAAGGGATTGACTTGAGTAGTGAATAATATAATGACTGTGTCGGCCAGTGTTTATCGCTTGATTATGGAGCGCTGACTACGACACCCCAATCTTTCGTGTCGTGAACTCGTGAACCCGTGAACTCGTGAATCCGTGAATCCATGAATCTGTGAATCTGTGAATCAGTGTATTAGTGTATCATTATAACGCATCGTGCAATAATATTGTTATCGTATCAGTGATTATCGTACTGACACATGATCTATAGAATTCACCACTTAGTCTAAACGAAATTGATTGTATGCATCAAACCTGTAGTATGGGATGCAGTAGTACGTGCATTAGTTAGGATTAAAATGATTAATAAACATAAGGATTGACACAACATCGACACTGCATATTGTACGTCATTATTCCTATTGATATCGAATATTGTCTAAGTGTTATTGTTATTGATCATTGATTATTGTTATCGAATATTGAATCGTTGTTTATAGCCATTGCATCGATTATCATAATATTAATTATTGCTATCATCTCATGTTATTAATTCCTATCGATCCATTGAATTCATTGTTATATCGTTATTCTATTGTTCCCTGCTTTCTCTACTTGTTGTCCATGACTTACTCTAAGGACTATTTTTCTCCTCTTTTTAGATAAAGTGTTTACAGGTGTTGATGGAGAATTGTCTGATGGGTTTGGAGAACAACATTGGTGAAGGAATTGATAGCATCGCCGCTTAATAAATTATTGCTTTGTCATGAAGACTTAATTATTGGACTGTTGTTATTTCTTTGTATTGTGGGCTTTTGACCCGAATATTGCTATTATTGTTTCCAGATGTTGGATTATTGTATTTTTGGTTAATTCATATTGCTTCATTCGAAGTATTATTGTTCATGAGATTATTATTATTGCTTGCGCAAGTATTCTGTATTGATTATATTGTTGAGTTGATCGGATAAACAGCTTATGGGTGATGTTAGTCATTCGCTGGGCCAATGTCAAGTGCTTGTATTCCGTATTTTTGGGAAGCAGGGCGTGACATACACGATCTCCGAAGACGTCCGCCCAGGGGCTTACCGACTTGAATACTTGGGGGGAAAGGAGATATCAAGGACTTGGAATACTGAACACCTAATGAAATTCAACGAGGGCACTTAACACACCCCACTTAGATTTTATAGAGTTGAAATAAGGTTGATCCTCACAACGGCCAGAACATGTAATAAAGGTTAGCCTCCAAGGCAGCCATGTGGATTTATTTTTCATTAAAACTTAATATTTTCTTTCAAAAAATTATTGTAATACTCTCTATCCCTTAAATAACAAGTTTGGAGTCCAACTCTTCCCTAGAATTGCTCTCACAACTCGTTAACTCCTTAAATAATAAGTTTGGAGTCCAAAGTTGTGGCTTGAAGCTGCTCCATTAGTTCATTAACTAGCAAGTTTGGAGCTGGGCTAATCACTTGAAACTGCTCTCATAGCTCGTTAACCCTCAAATAACAAGTTTGGAGTCTAAATTCAATGCTCAAAACTTCTCCCGCAACTTGCTAATAAGAAACTTCAAAGTTGGGCTCATCATTCAAAACTGCTCCAAAAACTACTTAACCCCTCGAATAACAAGCTCAAAGTTCCAAAAACGTGGCTCAAGTTGTTCCCATAACTCGCCAATGAGTGAGTTCGGAGTTCGACTCACCATTCAAAGCCACTCCTGTAACTTGTTAACTCTTGAACAAGCATGTTCAGAGTCCATCTCTTTAGTAAGAGATGTTGTCATTACCTGTTAACTCAAAAACATCGAGTCAGGAGTGCAACTCGCCTCTAGAGCTACTCCCGCGACTCCTTAACAATAGACAATAAATCATAACACAAAGAAAATAAGAGCCAACACTTCAATAGTTAGAATATCTTCATTTCAAGTCAACATCTTATTACAAGCTCAAGGGTACATGAGAAATATCTTATTCACTTTGACACAAGACTTTAAGAGCCAAAAAATGTTGAGCCATACGTTTCCTCCCCACTCCATTTACTTATGGTCATTCAGGCAATGAATACTTCAGTTAAGATGTACAGTTCGTTTATAAAACTTCCTCATAAAAGAAGTTTCACCCTGACCACCCAAATAGTCCGAAGGAGGGACCAGTCTGATCGATCGGGTCTGAACGTCATGGTGGCTAGGACGCAGCCACCACTTATAGATGTCATGCTCGATGACCCAGCTATTCTACTCTGGGCATCCCCAAGGTTTCTTGATCCCACACAAGGGTGGATAACTACTAAGGGGTTTCCCAACCAGTAGGACAAGATGTAACGCTCCAGCCCGAAACAGCGATTTTTCTAACAATTGGCAATTGCCCACCACAGGCATGCCTCATAAAAGGTGCTATAGCTTATTGGTGATTTCTAATCCCAAGAAATTATATATATATATATATATATATATATATATATATATATATATATATATATATATATATATATATATATATATATATAGGCAATTAATTGGAAATACTCTCGATATGGGATTTAATCAAATCCCACATCCCGAGACTCATGACGTCAGCCATGAGAGAGAAAGCACAGCAGCAATTGCATGATGTCTCTTCACACCGGGCCCCACACCCCCCTCTCCACGTCAGCACGTGGAAAACTACAACAGCAATCTGCAGTCTGCCAATCAGGTGGGCCCTCCATCATCTCCAAACAACACCCCCATAGAGAATTCTATGGGGGCAACATCTCAATTAATTCATATATATATTTCTTAACACAAGGTATTACACCCCCCCCCCCCCTTCCCTTTTAAGAATTCAGCGTCCTCGCTGAAGCCAGGACATGCAACATAGTGCATGATCTTCTTTCTAGCCGATGTGGAGCAATCCCGTGAGCGTCACTCTCATCCTTGGAATACTGGAGACCAATCCCACTCTGCAGATCATCCTGTGACCTATAACCATCGTCCCGAAATACTGGGAATTATCTCACTCTTTGGATCATCCTGGAGTCCAAACGGCTCTCACTTTGCACTCAGTGTCAAAAGTCGGCTCTAATACCATTTGTAATGCCCCGACCCGGAACAACGATTTTTTCTAACAACTGCCCACCACAGGCTTTCCTCATAAAATGTGTTATAGCTTATTGGTGACCTCTAATCCCAGACAATTATATATATATATATATATATATATATATATAGGCAATTAATTGGAAATACTCCCGATATGGGATTTAATCAAATCCCACATCCCGAGACTTCTAACGTCAGCTAGGAGAGAGAGCACAGCAGCAACTGCATGTTGTCTCTTCTCACCGGGCCCCACACCCCCCTCCACGTCAGCACGTGGAGAACTGCAACAGAAATTTGCTGTCTGCCAACTGGGTGGGCCCTCCATCAACTCCATACAACACCCCCATAGAGAATTCTATGGGGCAACATCTCAAATAATTCTCATATATATATATATATATATATATATATATATATATATATATATATATATATATATATATATATTTCTTAACATGGGGTTACACAAGAAGTGCTCCCCATTTGCAATCTGCCCCGGTTCACCTTAAGGCGATAAATCACGAATCCCTCTCAACGAGCAACTCCTTCAGGAGAACTTCCTCATTGTGGCTATCTCTCTCCACCTAGGGAGGCAGCGACAAACCAACGGGGTGACTCCATGCAGAAGAGCAAGCTCCTGGTTCCTTTTGAGTAACACAACCTTCAATTTCTTCATTTTGAGCGTAGTCTTGTGCAACCCATCACGAAGATGAACTAGTTCAACGTCCCTATCTCCTAACCTTTCCTTCAAGCGAGCAAAATCCAACTCTATCTCATGCAACACGTTGCAAAAGCAGGCAACACCCAACTCTGTCACGCGCAACTTGTTACAAAGACAAACCACCTCGGCGCCCAGGGGGTCTTCCTTGGTGTACACAATGATCTATAATACATGCAAAGGAGTTACGACAAGTATAAGGACACTCAGCCCCAACTTCAAAATTACGAAAGAACTAGTGAAACAAATCAAAAAGTCATTAGGACAAAAGTTGGCTGAACACAAAGCGGTTCGACGAAAAGAAAATCTTTCAGTAATAAAAAAAAGAGTGCACAGCGGTGGCCAGTCCACTATTCGACAAAAATAACAAAAATAATATTCAAGCCCTAGGGGGTGGGAGCACCTCTTTGCATGCAACGAGGGATTTCGGGGGTTCGTCCCCGTCTCCCCCTCCAGAGGACTGAGGTGCCCTCCTCCCCGCCAACCTTGGGCACCTCCTCCGTTGATTCATCCCAACTCTCCTCGGGCTCCTCCCCATAAAGGAGGTAATGGTGCACTGCACCACAGAAACCGGTCACCCACTCGGCATCCTTGATGGCCTTCATATATTCCCGATCCTCGACTTTGATAATAATGTTGAGGGCCTCCTTTCGAACGGCCTCCATGTCCTCTTTCATCTCCACTTTCACATGCTCCCTCACCTTCGCCTCCAGCTCCTCCCTCTCCCTCATGAGTATTTTCTACTCAGCAGTGAGCGAGACAACCTCCATCGCTACGGCCTTCTCTTTCTTCTCAAAGGCGTCACGGCCTCCTTGGTGTCAAGGCACTTTTTCTCGACCCTTGCCACCCTGCTCTGAAGACGCTTTATCTCATAATTATGATGCCTCTTCATCTTGGCACTATGAAGAAATGACTACAAAGAAAAACACCAGACACTTAAAATAATTTGCCAAGTAAGAATGTAAAGAACTAAGAAGCGGTTACTCGGCACTATGAAGGGAGGACTACAAAGAAAAACACCAAACACTCAGAATAATTTGCCAAGTAAGAATGGAAAGAACTAAGAAGCAGTTACTTATCACACATTGAGCTTGCGACCATTTGAGGTAGCTAGACTCGAATGTCTCCCGAGCCAGCGTCGCCCGATCACGGGGCGAAGTGAAGTTATTCACCACCACGACCATGATCCTCTCCTTCATCTTCGAGACTGTGATGCTCACATTCCATTCAGGTTTGTAGGTCGGCTCCTTGGCAGTGGACACGTGCACTTGCACCGTGGGAATAAGAGGGGAAGAGGTGAATTGACTATCTCGGTGATAACAAGGGCTCAATGGCTCGGAGGCACCCTTGAAGGCTCGGCAGAGGGTTCCTTTGCTGCCACCACTACCTTTTTCGAAGGCTAGAGGATGAGGTCAAATCAGGTGACCTCTTGCGACTCTTCTTCGAGCCATCAGACTTCTTCCTCTACATCTTCATCCTCCGAGTGAGAGCTTCTTCCTCGTTGATCACCTCTACTAGAAAAATATGAGTTGGAAAAAAGCTGAACATGCATTAATAAACTACAACAAGAAAAATATACTAGGGACTACTGGACTCAGTCCCTACTTCACCAAATGTTTCTCCTTTAACTCCGTCTAAATGACTGCCCCTTGAGCAAACAGGCGATCAAACGCCCATAAGTCCTCTTTCGTATCTCCCTCTCCTTAGGAGCCTTAACTCTCAGGACATTAAATTACCACTGTGTGAGGATACCCCATGATTCGGCACCAAAAACAATAAGTACGTGAACCTACAATCCATTATGGAGTCGGGGTGATCCTTAACCGCATATTTTGTAGTCTGTGGAGAGAGGTAGTACCGATCCGAGCAAACTTGGAAGGACTAGAGACCAAAGCACCAACGAAAAATCTTCAAACTCAGTGCCACATTCCTTCTCCCACACAACAGGAGGAAGCAAATCATATGCTTCCATGAGTTTAGACCCAGCTACATCGGGCTCACTCCAAACTAGTTAACACCTCCTTGATAAAGGGGTGGACTGGCAGATGCAAATCCGACATGATAGCATTGAAAGGGAACATGCACAACCCTGGGGCAAGGTGGGTGGTAGGATGGATGTCAGAGCTGGGAAGAAATAACTTGAACTCCCTTGGGATGAAGGAGAATAGTCAAGAGATTCACCCCTGTAAAGAAATTCGGTGTGCAGTCAGCTTCGACTAAAGACCTTCCGGACAAAGGAGGCTGATTTCCATACTGAATCAAGTCCTAGACGAGACATGTCACAACCGTCCAAGTATTCAATGAGCTCCGTTTCGACCACCGAGTTAGCCTTGAAAGAACTAATTTCCTCTTCCCTTTACACCTTGGAACTTTAGGGGGAATGGGTTGCATCTAAATATCATCCCCTCTCCTGGGGGAGACACTTCAATAACGTCTTCCTCTTCGGAAGATGACCCCTTGACCTCGTCTCCCCTCCATCAAAGATGTTGCTCGAGACTCCACCTTTTTCACCTACTTGGAATGTGTCGAATCGGCCTCACTCTCTTCCCATCCAGAAGTGGAGGTCAAATCATCGGACCAAACCCTAAATATAATTTGGAGAATAATAAATTACATGGAAATGAAAACAATGAAACTAACGACGAAGGATGCCGTAAATCTCACTGGAATAGAAAAGTTAGAGAGAGAAAGAGTGATGAGGAGAGAGAAGCTCTGAGGAAGAAATCAAAGAGTAATGAAAAAAAATGTGTGGGGGTTTATATAGAACAAAGGAAGGAAGAATTTGGAGAGATGCCTCGATAACCGCAAGCAATGATGTCGCACTATCTCCACCATCCACGCGTTATCTATCCAACAACAGAAACTAAGAGGCGCGGGAAACACCTCGATAACTACATCGACGATGTGACACAATTTCGGCCATCCGAAAAATCATTAGCGAAGAATTTTTCCTAAGTATGAAGACTTTCCCAATCAATCTCTCAACACTCTACCCCGTCTATCTTCATAGGCTCGAAGCTCGACGTGTCGTTTGATCCCCTCACCAAAAATGCCTATCTTAAT